>CM049582.1:1113041-1713041 GCA_027123335.1 Amphiprion clarkii | reverse complement strand
GAGATGGAAGCGTTAACAGCAAGGCGGCTCTCAGACTGTTCTAAACGTGGGCAACGAAAAGAGAAAAAAAAACTATCGAGCGACAAAAGAACTGGAGAAAAACTTAGGAATCTATCTGTATCTGAAATTCAATCATGTGAGGAAATGGAGCCCAACGAGCTAATGGGAAGAACCAAAGGTGGTTATTATGGAGGGAAATTACTGGATGTGCTTCTCCAACAATCACACAATCCACTGATTGAAACACCAAACGCACACTTCTGAATTCTGTCAACGTGAGCGTTTGTTGTCCAAGAATGTCCTGACATTACTTTCTGTACGTCACCTGAGATGCATCTTCACTCAACTGCCAGTTACCAATGCAATGTTAAATCTAGCAGACACTAGTTTTTTTTGCATTCTGTGTCTTGCTTTGTAATTTTGTGTCCAATTTTTGTCATTTTGGGTCATTTTGTGTCTGTTTTTGTCATTTTCCTTCTCATTGTGTCATGTGTCTTGTTTTTTGAGTTTTGTCCCATTTTTGTCACTTTTGTGTCATGTTATATTTTGTTTGAGTCGTTTTCCCGACTCATTTCTGTCTCATTTCTTTACCATTTTGTGTCATATTTTTGTATATTTTTTCTCATTTATTGTTTTGTTCATGTTGTCTTGTTTATTGCTGCATTGTAGTCCATTTTTTTCATTTTGTCTCCTCATCCTGTAGATGTTTTTCTATCTCCATGTTTCCTCCCCAGACTTTTCCTCTCTACTCTGCTCATCATCAGTAGAAAGATGTTTCACCATGCTGGATGTATCCGTTCACTGTTTCTGAACCATGCTGCATATATTTGATTCATCCATTGGCTTTGATTTTTCTTTCAGTCTCTCTGTGGAAACACTGCCTGCAGTTCAACCTGAAAACTTGTCATGTTCCAGTAGGTCATAACTAAATCACTCACAGCTTTTCAGTTGCACTGACAAGTTTTGTTTACAGAATTTCATTTATCTTAGCTTTACTACAAGAATGCACTGCATGATCACCAACCCAGACAATAAACTGGACTCACTGAGTTGATGGACCCAGTGGACACGTACCATCGGACATATGGGCTCTGGTTGGAGGTCATGAAGCGTCCAGGAAGTCTTTGTCATGGTTCCCGTTGCTAGTTAAAATCCCACAATGCTCTCTGTTTGCCAACATGAACTGTAGTCTGAGTGACGCCTCCTCTGGTCTCTACAATATTAAACAGGAAGAGGCTCCACCTGGTGGAACAACCAGGAACTACAGCTGATCTACATTTACTGACATCATGGAGAGAAAACAGATTTTATATATCTGTTGGAGCCTCAATACATCCTACCGTCTAATACTACATTTACCCTCTAATACTACATTTACCCTCTAATACTACATTTACCCTCTAATACTACATTTACTCTCTAATACTACATTTACCTTCTAATACTCTCCACCCTGTACTGCAGGTAAAACACAGAGTGTGTAAAAGTACCTCTTCTAACTTTAAATCTCAGCTTTTTTCCACTCCTCAGTTGTCACTTCTGGTAGAGTTTCTTGGTACTTCGTTCTCATAAAGACAGATTTCTAATCATACATAATCAAACATGATGACAGGTGAAACTAATGTGACACAGTTTATGAATCACATTATTCAGACTCCAACTTGCCGCACTGCAGGATCAGACTCTGGAGAATCTGAGGCCGTGGTGACTTTCAGCCGAGTCTGTGAAAATACCAAAGGGCAGAAAACTTAAATTAAATTTATTGATTCCCATTTTTGGACTTACTTAAATTAATTTCTATTAAATAACCGACAAACCCCGCGCAGGGCTGGCCGAGAGCAACGCAGCGAGAGATAATGAGGGATGAAAAGCGGGAAGTCGGATTCACCAAGAAAGTTAATGGAAAGAAGAGGAAAAAGTTTCTGTTGATTGGATGAGATGCAGCAGGATGTGAACGTGTTGGAGGAGGACAGAGGATTCCAGGAGATGGAGAAAAGAGAAAGAGACACCAGGCAGAAATGAGAGGAGAGAAAAAAGGGATTAACACTGACAGATGGATGAAGAGAAAGTGGGACGGCGGAGGAGAAGGTGAGATAATGCAGAAAGGTAATGTGGTATCGAGCAGAAGTCCAATCTGTCAGTCTCCTTAAACCTCCATCTGCAGCTTATCTCTGGCTTTACATCCACACTGTCTGCCAGCCTCCGCCTCACAAACACACCGTCAGTCTGTCACCTTTCTCTGCATCCCTGCTGACCTAAAATATATAGAAAAACAACATATGAGCCAGCATTTATAGAATGTAGCCAAATGTCCTGTTACTGTATAAATGAGGATCTTCTGCATTTGCTTTTCAGCTAAAATGAGTTTTGCTTCATGTTATTTGAGTTTAATGTTGCTCCCGTCTCATTTTTCCTCACTGTGGTTCATTTTTTTTACAGTAATCTGAAGTCCTGAAGCTCTATGAAAACAGAACATGAAGGAGGAGAGAAAATTTTAAAAAGCATAGCACATCTAATGCAACCATAAAAAAACAAAAAATCTTTACTTTCTACAATTTTTGCTTATTATTTATTTTACAGAAGTTAGAATCAACATGTGCAATGTTTTCCCAACTGTCCACAGATTATCATTATTTTTTTCACTAAGTAACACATGTGGACACTTATAGCACATGCAGATTCAAGGTTTTTCTAATATTTGTTAAACAAATAATCACAGACATTCATTCATTCGTGTTTGTTTTGTTTCCACTGAGGTTCAGCCCTTGAACCAAAATGAACCACAGTGAAGCGAAATGTGACAAAAACACTCAGAAACTGCTATCGGGGGATCAGAAAGTTAATTCTTATAAGGATTTAGAAATCAACAGCCCCTTTTCATCTCTTTTTTTTTACACAGAAGATTATTTTTGGTAATTTCAGAGAAACCACCTTAACTAAACTCTAAATGAGCAACATTAGTGAAATGAAAATCTGATTCACACACTAGGAATCTGTTTTCCTGCAATTAAACTGCAAATATAACTTTGATAAAAGCTGCACACACTTAGCAGGTGATTACAGACCGGTTTATATTACTGAACCTCCTCAATAAACTGATTATTAAAGTGTTTTTATGGTTGAAAATCCTCAAAGGTCCACTACAGACATATTTGCTTTGACTAGTATTCTGGATCTGACAGTTTCTTCTGCTAAAAAAATGAAACAAAATCCTTAAAAATTGTCAGCAGCACAAATATAGATGCTATAAATAAGCAAATATTGACCATTTGAACAGTTGACCAGCTGGACGTTGATGTGTGAAACATTAAAGTTGATCCTCAGTGTCTGCAGGTTCTGAGCTTCCATCACTGCATGTCTGTGTCACAAATGAGAAAAACCTGTTTTAGTGTTTCTAGGATTCTCTGGGGAACACAGAAACGCTGAAGCAGCTGCCAAAAACAATAAAAGAACTGGAGGATGCTGTGATCCTCGGCCTGGTTTCTTTGTGTGAAACTTTCGCCTCCTCAATAACCAAACACAGCTTTTTTCCCCCTGTTTCAAAGGGAATTCAATTAGCTGAGGACAAAGAAAGAGGCAGTAATAGATCAGGTGGGTAAGTCTGGATCGAACAGAACATCAGGAAGGAAGCAGCATTTTCTCCTTTTTGTTCCTCTGAGTGTCGGACTGAAGCAGGTTGGAGCTACAAATAGACTCGAATGTTAAAATCTTTGACCAGAAATGACCTTTTGTTTGCATCATCAGATCATATTTCTGTTGTATATTGCAGCACATTGGTCTCATAATGAAACTGTGACTGTCAGTCTGTAAGTCTGACTGTCTTTTGGTCAACACAGAAAAATCTAGAAAAGCACAGTCCTCCTCCAAGGCTGCACAGTCGAATCATTTCTGACAGATGAAATCTTGAAAAATTCATGGCAGAAATCACGGCACCATAGAATGTGTCCATTTAAAAGAGATGAAACCACAAACTAAAGGACCTTGCCCTGAGTACAGGCGTGTGTTCTGCATGTGTACGTTATGTACGGATACTGGATCATGTGACCTAAATATGTAGCAGGCAGCAGGAATTGATGGGACTCAGAAACACCCCCACAATTTAATCAGTTGTTCCTTGGATCATTTCTGATGGATAAGTCCTGATAAGTCCACAGTGGTGGATTTGTAGTAGGATCACAATCATGTGATCATCAGCAGGCAGCTGATGTAGTGTTCACTTCTTGTCATGGTTACAGTGACGCAGTGCCGCTGTCTTGCAATGATACAGAAATCTTTAAAAAATCTCCACATTTGTCCAAAATGATAAGAAGTTTGTCCAGAACTTGCTCAAAAATTCCTCTTTTCCTGCTCATAATCTGTCCAAAATGAGTTAAACATCTAGGACGGCTTAGAAGGGTTCCAAAAATGAGTATAAACAATAAAAACACGTCCAAAATGGCTCAAATTTGACCTCAGAAAATAAGTGTGTTCTCTAAATGTTGTCAAAATGTCAAAAATGACCCTCCTTACCTGTTTAAAACTCGTACAAAACGAGTTAGTTGTCTAGGAAGACTAAGAGGGGTTTAAAAAACTAAAAATGGGTCCAAAATGACTTCAAAATGTGTCTCTCTGAATCTTCCTCCTCATCCTCTCTTGACCTTGCTGAACTTCCACAACAGTTCAGAGGGTCGAATAAGGACAACAAGCAAAACCTGGAGGTTCACGAAAGCAAAAGCAGTTTGAAATCACTGAACAGAAGTGAAAACAGTGCTGGAAGGCGTGACTCCGATTCTGTCCAAAATTACCTAAAACTTTTCCACAGTTACTCAAATTATGTCCAAAATCATGTCAGATTTTTCCAAAATGACCTAAAACTTGTTTAAAATGTCTGAAAACGTGTTCAAAATTACTCAAAATCTGCCCAAAATGACAGGAATCTTGTCCAAAATTATTAAAATTTGTCCTAAATGGCTTAAAAGTGTCCAAATCTGACTAGACTTGTTCAAATTTCCATGAAAAGTTTAAAATGGTCAAAAATGACTTGAAATCTATTCAACATGACTGGAATGTCCAAAAATTACTGAAAATATGTCCAAAGTTATGTGAAATTTGTCCGCATGCCTCAGATCAGGTAAATGAATGTTTTTGTTTTCTGTTTTTGTTACCTTGAGGGCGATGGAAAAGCTTTACTCCTGGATGCTGGGGTTCATTTATGCCAGAATCAGGAGGGTTTCTGGGTAAACGGTGCAGATTCACCACTGATCTGGGTCGTATTTTGGTTAACGTGGGTAAAGTTTTGTGCACAGTTTATCCCTTAAAGTGAGGATGATTTTAAAGCAACTGGAGAAGAGCTTCAGAATCTGAATAAAATCCCTGGACTGGCTGAGTGTTTGCTTGTTGCTTCATGGATCGGCTAATCATCGCCGCGGCTTCCATCCAAACTCTGAACCTGCAATCAGACGGCGGCGCCTCAATCTCATGGTTGAGAAGCTGGAAACGTTTCATAGATTTCCTCCTTTATCTCCTCATTTTCATTAATGTGCTCCTCCAACAGTCCATCCATCAATAACTAAGCATGACTCCCTGCTTCCGTCCAACCTCCCATTCATTCGTTCCTCTTATTTCCTCCCAGTTCACTTGTTATATTAATGTTGTAGCACGAACGCCTCTCATTCATTTCCACCCATTTAATCCTTCCTTCTACATTCTCTACCTGTGGTTTTACTAGTTTTCCTCACATGCTTTTGTCTGCTTTGTCTGTTTGTCGCACTCTACTCAAGGTTTTTCTTATTTCTCATTTATACTTTTCTGCCTCCTCAAGGACTTTATCTATATTTCTCTCATTCTTTTTCTCTCCGTCACCCTCCAAGGACTGCAAAGAAAGTACCTGGCACCAAAGTGAGAAGGATCCTATTTCTGAATACCTGCAACCAAGTTTTCTTCTGTTATAGATCCATTTACGCCATTTCACCTGATCAGACTGAGCTTAAGCTAGAATAGAAATGCCGTATAACTACTAAAATATGCAAAGTAGACAGCGTGTAATTATGCCTAAGCACAGACAAAAAGATAATATGTAATGACAAAAGCAACGGAAGGTATAAACAGACATAAAGACAGAGCTGGATGACAGAAAACACCGTTCAAAGGATGTTAATTCCTCCTGTTCCATGAACAGCCTGAAACTAAAGCTGAAGAAGACCAGTAAGATGCTGCCTCAAACTCAGTGACCTTGAGCAGCAGACTTCCAGAACCAAAGTCCTTCAAGTCAAGATTTCAGGCCAGTAATGCCTGATTACTTCAAGGACCTCTGTAAAGTTGAAAATTCCATTCATCCATATGCATACTTATGAAAAACAGCTTATATTTTGAACCTAGTAGTAGAACTGATGCTGGCGTTGCTTTCATGTACTGCTGCTCTGTAGGTGTCACTTCTCCTGATATCAGTAAACATCAGCATCATTTCAGCACCTCTAAATGTAGTTGACACAAAGAAGTTAGAAGTCTGATCTCAAAAAGAAACGTAAAACAACTTTAAGAGAACCACTCATTGGCTAAAAGTGCTGCAGATGATGACTCTCCATGAAAAGAAGCAGGAAAAACCCTCAAAAAGATCTTGCATTTGAGAGAACTCACACTAAAAAGTAGTAAAAGAAGATTGTCAAAGTTCTAAAAGAGCTGAAAGAGCGAAGACCAGCTTTTAATCTAGATGTCAGTTATCCAAAGAACATAATTTGTTCATTTTCAGCAATGATTTTCTCATTAACTACGAGTCTAAAGTGGTTCAGGAGCTCGAGGCGACGTGGTTTATTCAGAAACACTGAAGCAATTAAAGGATTGAGAGGAAAAGAACAAATGAAACCAAAGTCAGGAGTCTTTTTGACATAATGCTTTCCCTCATCGTGGTTTCTGGCGGTTTTGGTTTCTAGTTTTGGTTTTTTGATACATTTCTTTCTGTTTTCCTTTCTCTTTACTATGTTGGCAGTGTCTCTGTGTCCCTTTCCAGTTACTTCCTGTTTTACTTTGAAATTGTGGTGGTTTTACGTCTTCTCTTTGTTCCTCTTTTCCCTCCCTTTAGATTAACCTGATTTCCAGTGGAGTTTCCAGTGGAGTTTCCAGTGGAGTTTCCAGTGGAGTTTCCAGTGGAGTTTCCAGTGGAGTTTCCAGTGGAGTTTCCAGTGGAGTTTCCAGTGTTTAAATAGTCTCATCTCTCTCTTTGTCTTGGTCGGATCGTCCTGCTGCCTCCATGTTCTCCTGCCAGTTCTTCTCCTGTGTTTTTTGCTCTTTTGATTTCTGTGGATTGTCTGGGTTTAGTTTTGTTGGATTGTATTCTTTATTTTTGGACATCTTTCGTTTGTTCACCTGTTCATCCCAGTAAGTTCCTTTATTAAAGTTTGTTTCGTTCATCAACCTGCCTGTCTTGGTCTTTTCTGACATCCCCACTATAAATACAAAGGTTGGACAGAAAGTGTCTAGACTGTTTATGGTAGTTGGACATGTGCAACAAATGCAAGCTGTCAGGAGTCACAATGTTGCGTGAAACTGTGCTAGAAACATCTGGACCTGTAAGTGTGTTGAAAATCTTTCATTCCCTGATTGATATCCGCCTCCGTTGGGTTTCTATTCCAGGTGTAAACATCCTTTTATTTGTTTGGGATGATTTGGTCTTTATTGTACCAACAGAGTCACTGAGATGTAACGATGATCACATTTATTTCCCACTCCTTAAAAATCAAAAGCACAATTTACAAAAAAAAAAAAACTAACTCTGATTTATTAAAACCGGTCCAGAATTAACCTAAGCTTAGGCCAAAACCAGTCCACGAACCAGTCCATAACTCATCTAAAACCAATCCAAAAAATCAGTATGAAACCAGTTAAAAATTGATCTAAAAGCAGTCCAGTCCAGAAAGCAGTAAGAAACTAGTCCAGAACCGGTTTACATCCAAAATCCAGCATATAAAAAGCAAAAAACCAGCATCAAATCAGTCATAAACCAATCCAAAACCAGCAAAAAAACAGTCGTAAAACAGCCTAGGGTGAGTCCCAAACCAGCCCAGAACCAGTCTAAAACCAATCCTACAACCAGCATCAAACCTGTCAAAAACTATTTAAAACCATTAAAAAAAATAAAAATCAGTTCAACAATCAAGCTAAAGCCAGTCCAGAAACCAGCCACCAACCAGTCTAAAAACATGCTAAAACCAGTCCAACAATCAATCCAGAAACCAGTCCCAAACCAACCTAAGATCAACCCAAAATCAGTCTGAAATTTTCCCAGAACGAGTCTAAAACCAGTCCTAAACCAGCATAAAATCTGTCACAAAAACCCATTAAAAAACTAGTCAAAAACCAAAATGCAGCAAACTGATGCTGGTTCATTAACTCTGTGTTGAAAATCTTCCATTCCCTGATTGATATCTGCCTCCGTTGGGTTTCTATTCCAGGTGTAAACATCCTTTCATTTGTTTGGGATGATTTGGTCTTTATTGCACCAACAGAGTCACTGAGGCGTTTTCCATGAGTGCACTTTGACTGGAATGAAATTGAAATTTAACCAAGTCGGAGCTCTGTGATTGGATCTTGTAAACGCCAAACTGCAACCTGGAAACTGTAAAACCAAATCCTCAGACAGCCCTTTCAAGGTGTCACATGTACAAGTAAACACAGACACTGTAATATCTGACATCACATTAACTTTCATCGACTAAAACCCACCTGAGTCTGACCTTCCACGACCCCTAAACCAAACCTTCAGCCCCAAAATTTCAGCATCTCTGATTTTGTGAACAAAAGAAAGTCGAGTTCACACAAAGTGACTGTAAACAGAATAAATTATTCCCAGATACAGACATTTACACAGACGGATGCACCAGGAAAAAAACACCCAAACATGACTTTGTACGCTCAGCGCACACACCGACGAACACACAGTAACACACTCGGGTTGTAGCAGCTGAACATGGCAGGTGGTTCAAACCGAAACAAGTCGCTGCCCTTTTTCTGACCTGCTGAAGAGGCGACGAGCAGCAAAAAGCACAGATAGGAGAGAAAAAAGGCTCATGTGTTGTTGGTTTCTTTATTCCTCAGACAGCCAGAGACAGTAAAAGCTGTTTCATTTGAATGTGAATGTGGCCACAGGTCAAACTCTAAAATCCTGCTTCTCTGTCTGCTGTTTGTGCAGAAGTTCACAGCGAGTGTGTGAAGCTTCGGCTGGGAAAGCAGGAAGCATTTTTTAATAAATATAATTAGACTTTTATTGTCTTGTTCAGGGGCTGGTGTGTCCCTGTTTAAAGCTGTTTAAAGGGACCATGACAGCTGCTGCTGTGTGCAGATCTGCTGGGAAAAGGTTTGACTTTCAACTGTTGAGGACGTCGGACTTTGGGGAGATGTAACGAGCTTTCTGGTGGCATCAGTGCAGGTCCAGCTCCTGGAAACAGCCTCACATAAACAATATATGTCCTGCCTTATTGCACAGGTGAGCCACCTCAATATTACAAACTGGAACACACTGATAATGCTCTTAAATCAAATTATTTCTATTTAAAGGTTGAATATGCTGAAACTTTTTGTCTATTTTTACTAACTATGTTCAAAGAAATCACAGATGTTCGCCCTTTGAACCCCTGCAGGTTTGAAAGTCAGATTGTCTTTTCAAAAATCACTAAAATGACACCATTTATCAGAGGCAGAAATTATAAAACTGTAGAGAATCATCACATTTCTGACTGTCCTGAACTACTTAACTATTTTATCAAAATCAGCTTACCCTACATGTTCCATTTACAAATTTGCCAAAAAATTTATCTTTTTGCTCTAATCAGATGCTGTTAAAAAAAAAACCAAAAAAAACTCCTCTCCTTGGTGCAAAGTGGAAACAGTTAAAGATCTACCTGAAACCACCGTCATGTCAATGAGAGAGATCAGACCAGAACCAGCCTAAGAACAGTCTAAACTAGCATAAAATCAGTTAAAAACCAGTCCAGAAACCAGTCAAAAACCAACCTAGGATGAGTTCCAAATCAGCCCAGAACCAGCCAAAAACCAGTCCTAAAACCAGCATGAAGTCTGTCAAAAAGCAGCTTAAAACCTTTAAAAAGAACTGGTCCAAAACCAGTTCAAAAATCAAGCTAAAGCCAGTCCAGAAACCAGCCGACAACCAGTTTAAAAACATACCAAAACCAGTCCAACAATCAGTCCAGAACCAAACTAAAACTAGTCCTGAACCAGTTTAGATCCAAAAACCAGCAGAAAACAATGAAAAAGCAGCATGACTCTATCATAAATCAGTCCAAAACCAGCTCAAAACCCAAGTTAAAACTGTACCAACACCAGTCCAGAAACCAGTCCAAAACCAGCTAAAGCCAGTCCTAAACAAGCATAGAATCTGTTAGAAAATCATAACAATAATAAAAAAAAAACTAGTCCAAAACCAGTTCAAAAATCAGCCCAAAATCTGTCCAGAATTAGCCCAGAGCCAGTTTAAAACTAGTCCTAAACCAGCATAAACCAAGAAAAACTATTTCAGTACCAGTTCAAAACCAGTCTAGAAACAATCTAAAACCAGTCCTGAACCAGCATAAAATCTGTCAAAAAACAGCAAAACCCCATTAAACTATCTGGTCCCAAAACAGTGTAAAATTAGTCCACAAACCAGTGCAACACTCATTTAAAACCAGTCCAAAAACCAACATAGAACTAGTCCAAAAACCAGCCCAGCTCCAGTAATCCTCATCATGCAGACGATATAAATGTCAGGAGGCCGGCGGCTCTTCAGAATTCCTCTGCTGCCGTCATTTAAACTGCGACTCATCATCTGTGGACAACAACCAGCGCTGCTCTGGTCTCCAGCAGATGGTTCAGGCTGGACGGCTGGTTTTCTGGAGTAATGAGTGCGGCCTTAAAATGCAGATATGTGCGGCGCATGAAAAGGACCACAGATATTTGTGCTGGTGTGAAAAGACGGAGTGAAGGGCATGAATGGAAACAGGCAGCAGATGAAGGTGGCTGAAGGACGGATATAATTGCATTCATCTCCTGTTTCCTTCCAGCTTCTCACATGTGCAAAGTTTTGAAGTTTTTACCCGAGTTAAAGTACTGGGTTGAGTTTTTGACCTCCTCACACTGTCTGCTTTGTTATCTAACATTTAACCGGTATAAATAGCAGCGTGTCCACTGGAAGCATTTAGAAAGGTTGAATAAAACAGAACTAATTGCAAATTAGTTCACAATCATCTGCTGCTGGACTGAATATCATTAGAATATTATTATTATGGACTGAAATGAAACTAAAAACCTCGACATGAACTCTGAACCTTTAATGAATGTAATATTGCTGGATTTGGGCAAAATCTGCATTTATTCTGATATCAACAATCCGCATCTTTTGGGCAAGCATGAATGAAATAAGAAATTATTTTGCTTTCTTGGCCGACAGTGACAGAATGCCAGCGGACACCAACTAAAGTCAAATTTATTTATAAATTGGGTTTTAAAACAACAGGAGTTGGAACAAAGAGTTGTAGTTAAAATAGCAGATCATAAAACTTAATGCTAACAGACAAATCTGTTTAAAAGTGAATAAAATTAAACAGTTTTATACACAAAAGCAAACAGCCTCAGAAAATCATACAAAACACCAACAGAGCCAGCATAAAAACAGTAAAAAAAAAAAAAAAAAGCAAAGCAATAAAATCAGTCATAAACAAGTCCAAGATCAGCACCAACACCAGTCCAACACCAGTCTGCAATCAGCCTCAAACCAGCCCAAAATCAGCTCAGAATGCTCAAAAATCAGCACTCAACCATTAATAAAGTAGTCCAAAACCAGTTCAACATCCAAGCTAAAACAGTATCAACACCACCCCAACACCAGTCCAGAACCAGTCTCAAATCAGTCAAAAACCAGCATAAAATCTGTCAAGAAAACAGCATAAAACCATGAAAAAGTAGTCCTAAACCAGTTCAATATCCAAGCTAAAACAACAGTCCAAAACCAGCTCAGAACCAGTCAGAAAACAGCATCAAATCTGTCAAAAAACATCAGGAAACCATTACGACCTGGTCCAAAACCAGTTTAGAATCCAAGCTAAAGCCAGCAACTGGAAATTGCTTGAAAGTTGCAATTTTTAAAATCCTAAACAATCATCTTTTCCTGAATCTGCCTGAACTTCAAGAAGTCCGTCTTTAACAGTGATGGAAAATGAAAGCAAGCATCAACACCTTAAAACAACAGAAGCAAACAGAACCAGAACCCAGCCTACCTCTGGTAGCTGTCAGGCTTTATTCTGACCGTCTGGATGTAGACAAGCAGAACATTTTAAAGAAGGGTGAAAAAATGAGAACAAAGCCACCTGCTATTCATAAAACATCAAGATTTACATTAAATGTTTTTGTGAGACTATTGACTTTTGCAGAGTAATTTTGGAGCTCGACACGTTGCCGGCGCCTTCGCCAGCTCCGTTGTAGCTTTACCAGTAATTTCCTTTGTGTCCCTGCTGACGAACTGTTAGCTAAATAACTTCCTTTTATGTTTCAGTCATGTCTGGAGCCATTACCGAGGAGTCGGACAGCTGAAATGAGTCGCTGCTGCCAGGTCCACAGACTGTTATTTCATTTTGTTAATATGCAGTATCAAGCTGCTGTATTCTGTCCCAGTGTAATTTCTGGAGCTTATTACCACAAAGTTGGCTGTCAGAGACCTAAAATGAGTCTGTGTTGCCAGAATAAAAGGCGACTGGAGCCAAAAAGTGAATGTTTTGAGAGAGAACCCAACTGCTACACAAGTTCTGATCAAAAGTTTACATTCACCTGTAAAGTGCATGAATATCACAGCATGAGCTATAATTGAAACACATGAATCTTTGTCTCAAAAAACAATCATGTATTTTGGTTCCTTCATAGATTCATTAAAGGTCTTCTGGGTCCAAAAATAGACAAACAGAAATGCTAATATTTGGTTAAATGATGTCCATTTCCACCTCAGTTCAGTTCTTCTGGTGTCAATCTCCTGGTTTGTCTTTGACTCCTCTGGACAGAATCGGTTCAACTAAATTTGTCTTGTTTCTTCGTCAGTCCACAGCTTCTTGATGAGTCTAAGTCAGGACTTTGGGGAAACCAGTCTAGAACCTTCATTCTAGTCTGACTCAACCATTTCTTTACCACTAACTGAGTCATTTCTGACCAATTTTGAGTCATTTTTAACCATTTTTAAAGTAATTTTGAGCAGGTTTGAAGTCATTTCTGAGACAGATTTTGAGTAATTTTGCACTACTTCTTTGTCATTTTGGACCAATTTTTAGTCATTTTGGACATATTTGCGTAATTCTCAACACATTCTTAGTCATTTAGGGCAAATTTTGAGTCATTCTGGGCAGATTTTAAACCTTTTTGACCAGTTTTGTGAGACTGCCAAGGCGTCCAATGCAGACATACAAGGGAACCACTGGAAGGAACCGAGGCTCCATCTAGTAACCTTACAAGACCCAAAGGATTTGAGGACCTGAGGTGCCGACACCTCAGAGACCCTATGATGGGGTCCTCTTCAGGTCAGAACAGCTCTGGGGAACCTCCACCATAACTAGCAGCTGATTTAGTGCCGTGGCTGATGGCTGCATGTGTGTCTCTCTGTAGAACGGCTTAATTTCAGGCTGTAAATATGTGTGAGCCACAGCTGCAGTATTTACCAAAAGTCTATTAAAGCACCAGATGGCTGCTGCCGGTCTGTGAAAACACAAACACACACAGCAGCGATGTGGTCTAATGTAAAGTCATTTCTCCCGGAGTCTCTGACGTCTGTGTTTCACTGCAGGTCAGCAGATTATCTGAGAGGAATGATGAACAATTCACAGCTTTCTCGCTTTCATTTCTCTCCCGGCTGCCGTCTCACTTCTCACTTTGTCCAACTACTTATTGAAATTCTGCCAGCTGCTTTCTCTCTGTTTAATAACACAGCAGCCTGAACGCCGGCACAAAGCAGAGCCGGACAGCAGCGAGATTAAAAACCAGATCCCACTTCATGTAGAAACTCACTGAAAGTCCTGCTTTTACTCGTGCCGCTCTGCTTTTATTCCTGTGTCTCCAAATCTACCAGCAGAACACGGATCCTGGATGATACAAACTGTGACGGAGGAGTTTGTCAGGTTTTCAATACCACCTGCTGTGCAGCATCTAATTAGAGATGCAGGACTGACAGGAATACATAAACACCCTTTTTGCCACCAATATTTTCAGCAACATTTAATTTATCACCTCTGGCATCGACTGAACCAACTTCAGGCCTCAGCCAACGCTGACAGATTCTCCTGGTGACGATTCCTCCAGACTGTTTTCACTGTTCACAGCTTCAGAATAGACCTTCTGCTACCAAATAATCTGGGATTTTACCGGTTAGATGCAACATACATGTGATGGTTGGAGTTTATATACACTCTCTGAGCCTGATGTAATTCTGGACTTACAAACACTCATTCAGATACGACTGAAAGAAGACAGGAACATATCTAAGGGGGATTTATCTCACTGATAACTTTGGAAATGACACCAGACGACCAACCAGGCTTTGGAGAGTTAGCTAGGCGAAGCTAGTTAGCATATGTTGATGTCTAGGCTAGCTACAGAAGTGCCATTAGGATCATATAAGCACAGCATTGGCAGTGTGTTGGTGAAAACCTAAATTTGACCTTTTGAAAATCACCAAAACTACACCATTTATCAAAAATACAAACCATAAAAACAAATAAATCATTGGATCTTCAACTTTCTGACGGTTCTTGAACTACTCATCAGTGACACGTTGTTCCAACTGAAAAATTATAAGCTTAAAACTGTGACATTTCATCAAAATCATGTTACTCTACATGGCTCATTTAAACATTTTGCCAAAAATAAACAAGATTCTCCTCAAGATTCTGTAAAAACACAACAAATTCTGCACTACTTTGCTCAACTGTGAAGCCAAAACTGCACCATTAATCAGAACCAGACATTTCTGGCAGTCCTTGAACTACTCATCTCCCATGTACCATTGGGAAAACTAACCACAACCAAGTTGAAAATCATGATCTTTCATTGAAATCAATTTATCTGAAATGTCTTATTTAAAAATATGCCAAAACCAAACTGTTTGCACCAGATTTAAAAAACAACAACAAAAAAAACAACTCTGTGGTTAAACCAAAATAAACCTTTTATCAGAGACAGAAACTATAAAAACACAAAGAATTATTGGATTGTTAACTTTCAGTTGGGAAACTTCATCAAATCTAAGCTTGTCATCACATTTTTCTATGTGTCTTCTTCAAATATTTGCAAAAAATAAACAAGATTCTGCTCAAGATTCTGAAAAAAAAAGAAAAATTCTGCACTGCAAGGCTCAACTGTGAGGCTGTTAGTGACAAGTATGGAAACAAAGCAATAAGTATTGTACTGAAGTTATATTTTAGAATATTAAAGTCTGTAAAGTACCATATTTTAGTGTTAAAGTTATATTTTTGTATATTAAAGTCGTTAAAATGCCATATTTTAAGATTAAAGGTATATTTTAGTACATTAAAAAGTGAAATACCATATTTTACTTATCATAGCACTATATTTGCGATGTTTTTTCCAGTATTGTCAACATCGGTGGGAACTTTTTTAGGTTGTTTTTTTTTTACTTTAATCTTCTTTTTTCTATGATTTCTGTCTTTCTAACTGTGCAGAAGACATTTCTGACTTCTCTCTCCTTTCATGGGACTGCAGGACTTTAGATTGCAGAGAAAAATAAACATACAATGAAGAAAAATATAAAGAACATGCTGTAAAAGTATAATGTTTGCACACCTCTTCAATATATTATGAGAAGCTGTTTTCTCTCTGTTGAGGTCCATGTAGATCAACTATACAGTAACAACCTTCCTTCAGCAGATGTTGCCAGATGTTCAGCATGAACAACAAGCACCAGAAACGGTCCATACGTCCACCTCCGTCCCGTCCAACGCTGACACTGAGTCCTACAAAGAGGTAAGTGAGGAAACAGCCCAGTCTGAACACTCTCCCGGACCAGCAGTGCGTTTTACTGTTGGGTTTTGTTTGGAAGCCCAGAAAACTTGGCCGAGGCATTTGGCTGCAAGAGCTTTGTGTCGTCTCATGTCCAAAAACTGAGAAGTCCTCCCGGACCGTTGTAACATCATTATTCAACATGTTCGTTAAATGGGACAGGCTTGGAGCGTTCTACTCTTGGCACTTCGGACGGGAACACTTGAGTGACGAATTGAAATCCATTTTCATCCAAAAGCAGTGAGAAAACACACTTTTCCAACTGGAGCTCCGTGTGGATGGGAACCAAGCGTTAGGAATTTTAACTCGACCAAAACGGTCAGATTTTTATTTTTTATTTTCCATATTCATTGCCAATAATTCTACATAATTGTCTTTTTTTTGACTAATTTGAGTCATTCTTGACAGGTTTTAAGTTAATCTGGAAAGCCTTTATCCTTTTTTCAACAAATTCTTATTTATTTTGCACAGGTTTCAAGTGGTTTTCTACAAATCTGAAGTCATTTTGGAAAAGTTTTCCAGCTAAAAATAACCCAAATACTGTATTTTAGTAGAAAATATGGATCCACCCATATATAGACACTTAGAGGAACTTTCTGGAGACACCATACCACCCTGGTATGAAAATTTAGCACCATTTTTAAGGGCTAATAATAAAACACTGGCCTCTATTGGAGCCATTCAATCATTATCACCTGCTATAAACTATTCTGTCTGCATCCTTACTCAGGTTTATGGCTCTGGGAGTTTTATTTCTGCAGATATTGAACCCTAAAGTTGCTTCACAGGTTAGACAAAACACAAATTCCCATTTCCAGTCAAAACATTTGACAGAACTTAGTACTGAGATCCGAATAACAGCACAGCTTTCTGAAATGATATGTGAGTATTATGCCAGTGGTGCATTAGAGAAATCTCACGCCGTATTAGTCGAATTTAACGGCTATTTTTTGCGTTATGTAGAACTTGGTGTCTTCTCTGTGTTCACAAATGATGCAAGATATTACAGAGCATTAGAATAAAGTCCTGCAGCCGCTGCCAGCATCAGCGGAGCGCTCAGACAGAAAGCGACTTCAGTGTGGCTTTAAATGCTTCCTGGAATATCATAAAGAAGCAGCGTCTTCAGTGGAGCTGTGAATGTACGTCTGTGGAAGATAAACAAGGCCGAGCGGCAAACTGAGTTGTCAGAGTGTGTTATCTGAGCTTTAAGCCCATGGAAGGGCCTGAACGCTGCCACGGAGCTGCCAGATTGCGGCTCTCGGAGTGTGTGCGGTTACAAATGTGTGTCGTCCACAGTTTTCTGAGTTTACATTCTGCATATATCCTGGAGCTGTGCAGAGGACGAGGCAGATGGACAGCATGGAGGCAGCAACAGTCCTGACAACACGTCAGCTCCTACATACTGTCGACTTGGCTCACGACCAGCCGCAACAAAACCACAACACTGAGCTCCTGTCAGAACAAACCTGCTGCCCTCCGTAGCCAGAAACACAAAGGAAGTGTCAGACGGGAGGTTTATTCATTTAAAGTCCAAAAGCAGTCCAGCATCAACTAAAACCAGTCTCAATACCCAGCATAGAGCCAGTTTAAAACAAACATAGAAACAGCATGAAACCAACAACAACAACAAAAAAGTCCAATGAACAAGCTTAAAGATAAGATGTGATGTGTTATAAGATGGCGGCGCGTTCGGATGCAGCGGCTCACAATATAATGTAGAATGTGCAATATACACCACTGCCTCATTCACTCTGTTATTTATACTGTATATATGTAAATAGACTGTTTTGCACTATCTTTAAGATTTCCTTGCACTGAAAAGGAGAAGCTCTGCAATCTCATTATACATTGTAGAATGACAACAAAGAATATTCTATTCTATTCTATAGAGCCCAAAGGCAGTCTAAAACCAGTCTAAAAACCAGTAAAAACAATAAAAAAGTTCAAAAAACAAGCTTAAAATGTCCAAAGCCAGTCAAAACAAACAAAAAAAAGCCCAGCATGAAAACAAAAAATTTACACAATACCACAAAAAACATACCAGTCCTAAACAAGTCCAAAAACCATCTAAAACCAGTCAAAGAACCAGTCAAAAAACCAACCTAAAACAGTCTGATACTATGTCACAACAAGTCTACAACCAGTCTCAAAACCCAGCATCGAACCAGTTTCAAACAAACATAAAACCAGTAAAAACCAAACAAAACAGTTTAAAAACTAACTTCAAAGAATCCAAAGCCAGTGTGAAACTCTTCTAAAAAAACAGCCTGAAACCAAAAACAACTGTCAAACAACAGTCCAACACCAACTAAAAACCAGTTCCAAAACCCAACATAGAACCAGTTGAAAACAAACATAAAACCAGCACGAAAGCAGTGAAAAGCAAACAGTCCAAAAGGAGTCCGAAAACAGTCAAAATTATGTAAAAAGGAGTGTAAAACCAACCCTGAACCCAACATAAACCACCGTAAAACCCATCCAAAACTCTGATGAAGTTTTTGATGTGAACAACCAGAAAACTTGTGGTCAGACCATGAAGAACGTCCTCAGAGAAGCTGGTCTGTGATCTAAACATAGAGGCTGCCAACTAAAGTTAGAACGGCATTAAAATCACCTCCGGTTGGTGACTGGTCACGTTTGTTGGACACCAACAAGAGGGAGGGCGGTTCTTTTCACTGATGCTTTTGGTTTTCAGCTCGTCCTGGTATCTCCATAATTTTTAGTGTCGTTCTATTACCTGAAAATGTTCAGTCCTCCCTCAAACTTCAGAGTCTGCAGACACCATCCACCATCTGGATGGAAAACATGATCCAACAAGATGTCTGTCAACTTCACCAAGTCCTTCAGAAACAACCTTCAACCAGCAGCATTGACAAACTCAATAACTTTGTGTCGTCATTATCGTTTCAAACATATCTGGAAATTATGTTAAAACCAATTCATAACAATAGAAGAACTAAAATATTACAGGCGGCATTTTATTTTCATTTAGAAGGTATAGAAAAATAAGAATGAAAGGTAAAAACTGCAGACTGAGTCCACTATGAACATCACCTGCCTTGTTCTCCTCAGCAGATGTTTGGAGCAGCTGGATTTAAAACCAGAAAGGTTTCAGCAGCTACAAGGAAAAAGTTGTGAAGTTTAGCGAGTAAGTTGCTTGTTAAATGTCAGACATCAGACGGCCAGCTGTTGTGGCAGCATGAGGCCTCAACGGAGAAACAACTAAAGCTTCTTCAGCTGGAAACAGACGTTTAATGTATGGATGCTGATGAACACAACACTGCTAGAAGACGAACCGGTGGCGGTTTCAAAGGGTTCTTATCCCTAATAAAAATGATTAAAAAAGACCAAATTACAACATTTATAAAGAGAGAATGTTTGGAGTTTTGCTTTTTAACAATCCTTGAACTAATTATAGACTTTAAATCATGACGTTTCATCAAAATATGCGTTTATTCGACATGTTTTGTTTTTAAAAAATGCCAAAAATAAAGTGGGATCAAAAAACCCACTAAACTGCAACAGTCTTGTGACAAAAATTCTGTGATATTTTGGCTGAACTGCAGGCAATGTAAATGCAAAGATTTAAAACTATCTAAATCATATCTGCCACAACATTAAAACCAGCTGCATAGCATTGTCCATGTCTCTCTGATGCCACCAAAACAGCTCTGGAACAGTAAAAACAGAACAAAATCTTAGACGCTAGACTTTCTGACTGTCTGTGAACTACTCATCTGTGTCGCTGTTTCACTGGAAAGTCTGAATGATTCATCAAAATCACTTGATTTATTTCAAAAAACTGCCAGAAATAAAACATAATTTGGTGAAAAATCTATTAAATCATGACTTTTCATCAAAGCACTTTTATTCTACATGCTTCGTTTTAAAAAATGTCCAAAATAAAGTGTTTGTTGGAACCAGGTATAAAATGAAAATGTTAGCATTTGCCTCCTACATATCTCTTTAGAAACTCTTAAATCAGCAAATTATTGCTAACTTTTTAGCCACTGTAATCCAGTATTGTCTGTTCTGTCTGATTCCATTTTTTTCCCATTTTATTTAACTAATAATGAAAGAAATTCAACTTTTGGTTGGTGTTTTTAGAGGATTTATGGCTTTAGAAGTGTCAGACTGAGTTCTCTCTCCTTCTTCATGTTGTTCTGTTTAAATAAAGCTGCAGGATTTTAGATTTCAGTGTAAATTTAACCATTAAACAGCCTCAGAGGTGAGAGCAGCTTTCAGTGTCAGGAGACGACATGATTAAGACATAATAAGAAACTTCATGAAGAAACTTTCAGATTAATTAACACTGTTTTGGGCTCAACTAAGCAAAACTAATGGAAGCAGTGAATTTATTTCTCCTCCTTCTCGTCTCTCCTTTCTCTCCTTTCATTCTTTTGCTCAAACGTTCATTTATTTCCTCCCTTTATTTCTTTATTTCTCTCTTTATCCTCCCCTCTCTGCCTCACCCTTCTTTCTCTCCCATTAGAAATATATTGGGGTGACTTGGAGCATGAAATTAAAATATTAGTGAGTGACATCACTGAATATTTCCAATTCTCTGGGAAGAAAAAGACGTAAAAAATGAAGAGCTGCTGTAGCTGAAGGTCACTCGGAGGGCAGATTAACACATTAAATAATTAAAAAAGAAGATTTCCTGTAACTGGAGCAATCATGAGGTGAAAATAATAAAACATACTCTCTTTTAAAATGATTATCGGTGACATTCCTTCAGCATTGTGTAATTTAAGATGCAGAAAATGAAAACAGACAGATTTAGAGGAATTTTCAGAACAAACATCTGAAAAATAATCTGTTTCTGTAATATCTACATATTCATTGATTATTTAATATATATTTTAAAGGCTCAGCTTCATGATAACTGCATTATTTCAATAGTTTTTGCATTTGGATTCAATGAAATCATGGAGTAAATAGGTTTTTATTCCCCAGCCAGATTAGAGCTCATTTGTACGTTTCTCAATTTTTTTGAGTTTCAGCTGCTTTAAGTTCCTGCAAACAGTTAAATCCTGCTTTTACATTATTATATAATTTATAATCTAATCATAGAATATTCTGTCTAATAGTGGAACAATCATGGGAGGCATTTTCCTGCATTAATTAGTTTTATCTTTGGTAATTTTACATATTTTTTACTAATTCAGAGCAGTTTTCTGGACATTTTGTCTCATTTTTCTTCACTGTTTGTTCATTTTTCACTGCAATATAAAGTTCAACACGTTTTTGTTTCAGCAAATCGAGACTTTTCATCTGACTTTTCTGCTAAGTTTCAGGAAAGTTAGACGGACGAAGAAATGAAGAACGACAGCAGTGAGTTTATGTCGTCAGTCAGTCTGACCGGAGGAAAGGATGGAGAAAGAAGAAGACAGGAAGTGTTAAAAACCTCCACTGTTTCTCCTCTGTCCTTCCTCTCTTTAGCTCCTGCTTCGGTGGTTTGTCCAACCAGCAAATTAACGGATGATGAACAGAAGGGAAGTCGTGTTTCTGACCTTCATAGCAACCAGACGCACAAACTACGCCCTGACTGTCTATTAAATATAGAAAGAAAATGCAGAAAAAGATGAGCAGTGTTTCCTTCTAGTGCGGTTTCTCATGGATTCATAAAACCCACAGGACTTTCCATCTTCTTCAACTGTCCAAAGAGTCACAGTTTGGACATTTAAGAGATTAAAAATGATCTGAATCTTTCCTTTTCTGCACAAACTGATCTCCTACGACGAGATGTTTCACCATGCTGGATGTATCTCCAACAACTTGCTCCTCTGTTCACTGTTTCTGAGCCATTTTCCTCTCAGTCTCTCTGTGGAAACACTGCCTGCAGTTCAGCCAGCTTTATTTCTATTTTTATTTTTTTGCTGAATCTGGTGCAGAAAGTTTATGAAAACAAATTGTAAATACGAAACGTAATAAAATATTTATGGTATGTGAAGCTGAGATTTTATGGTAACACCTGTGGGAAAATGTTGATTAAATTTTTGTGACATAAATAAAAGAAATTCAACTTTTTGGTGATTTCTGTCATCTTATTGTGTAAAACTGAACAGAAGACATTTCTTCATTCTCCCTCCTCCTTTATTCTGTTTCCACTGAGCTGCAGGACTTTGAATCCTGAGCAGCTTTCTGGCTGTTATTTGTCTCATTTTTCCTCACTGTGGTTCATTTTTCAATCTAGAGAGTTAAGATGAAAGCTCCACCTTAGAAACGTCCAGGTGTTCCATCACGGATCCTGTTAGTGAATTACAACCCTCTACAGCGCCTCTGGGCTGGTCAGCAGTGAGTGAAAGACTTCCACTCTGCTCCTAATGTGACAGGAACAAGCCACCGAAGACGAAAGCCAGCAAAGGTGGAAGTGAAAATTGGCTTCACGCTGCGTTTGAGACAAAAACATGGGCTGGGTCTAATCCATGCGGGGGGCGAGCAGCGATTAGACGGTTTCATCCGGACATCAGTGTCTCTGCATGTTATTATGCTTCCATACTGCTGTGAAATCAACTCCAGAACTCCCAGCAGACTGAGAAACCAGAGAAACCCGGAGAATGTGTAGCTGTTTAGCAGCATGAAGAGATTTAGTGCAGCTGGTTGGATGAAGATGTGATTTTTAGAACAAAATGTACACAAGAATCACCCAACAACTGCTTTAACAATAAGAATGGACTCAGAATAAATGTCTCAAAAGATCATCAGCAAATTATTTTATCGTTTGAACTGAAAGCTACACAATAGTTGCAAAAAACAGACCTGACATTTGCAGTTTTTTCTTTTTCTGTGATTTGAAAAACCACAGACGTCTGATCACAGACGACTAGCAGCTTCTACTGTAGCTGCATGGGAGGCGTTCAGGGAACATCTGGAAATTGTAGCTTTTATAAATGTACAGATGTTCAGCCAGTGAGACGTTTTGTAAAACGACAAAGTCAAATTGAGCAAATTGGACATTTCTACTGCCTTTTTGTCCAAAAAATGTGTCCAAAAGTACTTCAAATTCATCCAAATTGTCTTGCAACTAAGCCTAAATGACTCAAAACTGGTCAAAAATGACAAAGTCAAATTAGGCAAATCTGACTCCTTCTTTGACTCTGTTCAAAGTTAGTCTTGATCTCTCTGCAGTAACTGATGGAGACTAGAAGCTTCTCTGAACACAGACGACTAGCAGCTTCTACTGATAATTATTTTTAAAATGGAGATAAAACTGAAGAAAGCCACCTGGTTTCAGGTAAATCTGACATCAGAACTCCTTATTTCACCCTTTTTTAATTAAATGCTGCTGTAACAGATGGAGACTAGCAGCTTCTACTGTAGCTGCATGAGAGGTGTTCAGGAAAACTCTGGAAATTATAGCATCTATCAATAAACTATTTTGGGTTGAATTTTCTTTAGATTTTGTGTTCTAGATGTCTTTTGTTGATGCAGATTTGTGTATTAGCGGAAACATAGCACAACATGGAAGTGACAGCTGCTTATTTAAATCTTGAAGTGCAAAAAAAAATTGTCTCTGAGAATCAATGAATAATTGTGATCTCAAAATTGTTTTCTTTCAATTTTGACCAAAATCATGCCCTATGTAATTTATTGAAAACACTTCAGCTTTAAAAAGGATCATGTTGACCTAAAATGGGTTTTCTCTCTTTCAGATGTTTAGTTTAACCATTTAAATCAGGAGCACAAAGCTCTGAATGTACTATTTTCAAAATTTTTGCCAGTATTTTACCAGATAGGAAAGGTTCCATACAGTTTCCACCCAAATATGGAGTCAGATTTGCCTGATTTGACTGTAATTGTCATTATAGATGAGTTTTGTGTCATTTGATCAAATTGTAAGACAATTTGGACAAATTTAAAGTATTTTTTGACATGTTTTTGTTCTTTTGGGCAATTGTATATACTTTAAGATGTTTTAGACGATCTTTGAGACATTTTAAACACATTATAAAACATTTTGTACAACTGGAGTCATTTCAGTCAGGTTTGGAGTCATTTTGGACAGATTGTAGGTTATTTTGTTTTGAGAAAGTCATTGAAATGTCAGATTTACTTAATTTGACTCACTCACTTCTCACTAACTGAACATCTGCTAATCGATAGATGCTACAATTTCCAGATGTTCCCTGAACGCCTCCCATGCAGCTGCAGTAGAAGCTGCTAGTCGTCTGAGCTCAGAGAAGCTTCTAGTCTCCATCAGTTACTGCAGACAGATCAAGAAGAACTTTGAACAGAGTCAAAGAAGGAGTCAGATTTACCTAATTTGACTTTGTCATTTTAGATGACTATTGAGTCATTTAGGCCAAGTTACAGGAAAATTTGAGCAAATTTAAAGAAGTTTTGGTTCTTTTTGACAATCTTTAAGTAACTGCGGATGAATTTCAAGACATTTTAGACAAATTTTGAGTCATTTCTGACAGTTTTAGGTTTTTATATTTTGAAAAAGGCATAGTAAACGCGTTTATTAGCTTTTTTTTTAAGAAAATTAACTTTTATTTTCGATGCAGATGCATTCCCCTGCAAAACGTTCCAGAAAGAAGAAGTCTATCAAGTGAAATTTTGGTATTTTTCATGATATCTTGCAGAAAAACTAAATGTAACAATGTCAGTTCTCTCCAGTGTCTGTTTCCAGCCCTCGTTCACGGCTGTGTTAATTGGTTTCATGTCTTTTGTGAGGTTAAAACTTATCACATCACTGATTCTCTCTGCCGGCAAAGACACGTGAAGTAGTTTTTTTTAGGTTTTAGTCTCCGTTTTCTCCTCAAACTTCCCTCCTTCCCCCTCTCCCGATGCTCCGGTGTCTCCTCCTTCCTCTCAGCTTCTTGTCCTTTTAACCCTGACGGATGCCGTATGTTGTCACGTCCATATTTGGGCAACACTATCTGGCCGCCGTCCACGCAGCCAATTAGAAGCACCAGATGAGCCGGAGTCTGTCCTTTGGAGACCAAGGTCACCCCGGTAACTATCGCCGTGGCAGCCCTCATCGGGGATGCTCGTCCCGGCCAATCATCTCCGCTCACCTTCATTAGGGATTCGGTTAATGTCAGAGCAGCATCTGATTCTCTCTCTCGGATAAACTCTGTGATCGCAGGGTTTCGTCCAGTTCTTCCTCTGCTGCTTCCGTTTAGTTATTCCCTCCGTCCCAGCTGATGAATGAGGCTCCCTCGACGCAACGCTGACCTGCATCTGCCCTCCTTGTCTCTGCTTTTATCTGGCTGCACTTCCTGCTTCCTCCAGTCCTGATCAATGGTCTGCAGCAGTCTAAAGGTCTGAAACCACATCTAGGATCTGTCATAGATTCATACAGACTGCTGTATTAGCAGGTAAATGTAGTATTAGAGGGTAAATGTAGTACTAGAGGGTAAATGTAGTATTAGAGGGTAAATGTAGTACTAGAGGGTAAATGTAGTATTAGAGGATAAATGTAGTGTTGGAAGGTAAATGTAGTTAGATGGTAGGATGTATTGAGGCTCCAGCAGATGTAGAAAACCTGTTTTCTCTCCATGATGTCAATAAATGTAGATCAGCTGTAGTTCCTTCTTGTTTAATACTGTAGAGACCAGAGGAGGCATCACTCGGACTACAGTTCATATTAAAGCAGAGAGCATTGTGGGAGTTTAGCCAGCAATGGGCACCATGACAAAGACTTTTGTGGTGAGTAATGAATTCCGACCAGAACTCATGTTTTTAGGATAGGTTTGGTGATTTTAAGCTGAAATGGCATCAGCAGAGTTTCAGAAAGTTTCCAGAGTTGTGTTGATTCTCTGCAATAAACATGGCAGAAACTCTGCATTTTAAAAAGAGAACTTATTGGTGTGGATGTAGCCCGAGGAAAGGCTCCATCCAAGGTGTGGAGGAGGTGAGAAAAATACAAATAGAGTGCGAAATCAGCTACAAAACACCAACGGAAGAGACAAGAAACACAGCAAACGAAATGAGAAAAACCTGATGGTGGGTTTGGAGGAGCGTTCGGGTTCTGTAGTAAATCGGAGACTCAGCAGGAGGCCAAGAACGTCAGAATAACTTCGGTATTTCAGTCGTTGGCTCTGTTCAGGACCCCAGGATGCTTCCACCGGACCACCACAGAAGAAGAAGACGTCCCACTGAAAGAGAAGGAAGCCAGAAAACATCTAAAACCCTCCAGGCATGAGGAGCTTTCATCGTAAACACCGACTGTCCGACTGCAGGAAAAACACACCGAGAAAAAAGCCCTGGGAGCTGGGACTGGAGCCAGACTTCTCCTCCTCAACGATAATTAATCAACATCACATTAACTTTGACATATTAGTGTAATTACCACCAACAAACGAGGCCTAGACTCCGACTATTGGCAGCCTTTAACATCGACTGCGCTGGTTTTTAACGAGGCCCTCCAGAGCCGGATTAAAGCAGAACTTGCTGAGTTGCTTTCTGGTACAAACAGAACAAATTGTTTGGTGGCACAAAGCAGGAGGCGTCTGGTTCTCCGGTGTCGAATCTCAGCTGGAATAAAACCACAAACCACCGGGTTCAGTATGTTTAGAATAACAGAAAGTGACCACAAGGACGTTTTCCCAGGAGCTAGATAGATACTGGAGGAATCCACCCTGCAGGACGGTTTTTATTTGGGTAGTTTCTGCAGAATTGTCCAAAATCATCTAGGAGTAATGTCACATAAAAAGTGATGCTACAGTTTTCCATGTATGCTAAGAAATGTGTCTTTCATTACCAAAGTTTGCAGTTTCCAAGTCTTTTAGGATTATTTGCATCTTACTCATACAGATTGTCCAATTTGGGATCAACAAAGTATTTGTATTCCTATGTGTACTTCTATTCCTATTCCCATTTCTATTCTTAATTCTTTTCAGTTTCTATTCATATTCATGCTGATAGCTCTATTCCTATTTCTCTCCCCTTTCCTGTTTCTATTCTATTTGCATTTCTATTAATATTTCTATTTCTATTCTTTTTTAAATCCTACTTCTATTCTCTTCTTATTCCTGTTTCTATTCCATTCCTATTTCAATTCATATTTCTATTTCTATTCTTATCGTTATTCATATTCTCATTTCAATATCTATTCCTACTTCCCTTCCTATTTCTAATTCTACTCATATTTCTATTCTTACTCCTATTTATATTCCTATTTCTATTCTTATTGTTATTCATATTTCTATTCCTATTCTTATTCCTATTTCTATTCTTATTTGTATTTCTTTTTCTGTTTCAATTCATGTTTCAATTTCTATTCCCATTTCTGTTTCTATTCTTATTCCTATTTGTTTCAATTCATATTTCTATTGCCATTTTTATTCCTATTCTTATTTCTATTCCTACTTCTATTACTTTTTGTATTTCTATTTCTATTGTTATTCCTATTTCTATTCCTAGTCACATTTTTATTTCTGTTCCTATTCTCATTTCAGTTATTTTTCCTATTTCTATTACAATTCCTATTTCTACTCATATTTCTATTTGTATTCCTATTTCTTTTTCTACTCGATATTTTGTTTCTCACTTTCGGACACAATATTATGAGCTCTAGTTTCTTTTTATAATTGTTTAGATGCTCAAAAAACGGTATTAATATCATGTTCAATGCCACAAAATGCAACTTTTACAAAAAAACCTAGAAACAGTGAATTTATTCTATATACAATGGATATGAATCATAATTATAGTAGAAAGAACAGAGTTTCTGCTTCTGCTTGGTTTAATGTAACAAACAGGATTCTTACTATCAGCATATTAGTTTTTAATCAACAAGCTATTTAAAAAATACAGCTTTAAAAATCTTCACTTAATTGTAAACTATTATCATACGGTCAGCGGTTGCCATGGATACGTTGAGTCGCACAGCTGGAGTTTTGTTCTAAATCTGTTTACGTCTTGGAAAATGAAACATTTAAACCCTCTGAACTCCAAACAGTTATGGGTGTTTTATTTTCAGCTTCAGGATAAAGTCAGAATTATCTTCAGTGCAGTCTGACACTGTTCTAAACATATATATTACAGAGAAAGGAAAAACAAAAGAGGCATTTTTAAATATCATTCACAAAAAATGGAAAAGAAACAGGAAGCCACATTTAGAACCAACAAAAGACTCGACTGACTGAGTTTAAAATCCTCATAGTTTTAATTTCACACGTCTGTTAAAAATAAAAATAAAAATCAACAAAAATAAATCATTTGGATAAACAAGATTCTGCAAAAAACAAAAATTCTGCTCTCCTTGGTGCAACAGTGAAGCTATTAGTGACTCAGTTGTGATCAACAGTAACCTGATAAAAATTCTGAAACTTTTTGGCTGATCTGCACGCAGTTTTTCAAAAAGCAGACAAGACTAGAGGAAAATTAGAATCTATGCAGAAAAATATCTTTGTTTTTTGTGGTATTTTTTCTATTTTTTAACTTAAAAATGCAAAAATACTCCACATTCTTTCTTTTTTTTATTTTTTAAAATGGTATTTCTGAGTTCTCTCTCCTTCATGTTTATAGAGCTGCAGGACTTTACATCTTTTACTGTCTTTTTGCATCTTGTAGTTGATATTTCATGTCTCGTGTGGCCATTTTATGTCAGTTTTTGTTCACTTTGTTGCTTGCTTTTGTTAGTTTTGTCACTTTATGGAGTTTCTCTCAGTTAAGTAGTTTTTGCAGGTGTCAATGTTAATTTTGCATCTATTTTGTGTTGGTTTTCGTCTCTTTCAGGTCATTTTGTGTCTCTTTTTCTGTGTTGTTGCATTGTGCAGTTGTTCTTTTGCATCTTTTAATGGTAGTTTTGGAAAGAAATATTCTTTTTTCTTCTCTTAAATATAATTTCTGTCATTCTGCACAAAAAAAACAAACATTTCTGAGTTCTTTTGTGATCCGTCGTGGCAGTTTTGCAAAGAAATTAAAGTTTTCTTCACTTATTTTAGTAGGATTTCCATCATTCCAATTGTGTCATTGTGACCGAAGACATTTCTGACTTTGCTAACCTTCTTCATGTTGTTGTGTTTCCGTAGAGCTGTAGGACTTTACTGTATATTGCAGTGAAAAATGAACCACAGTGAGGAAAAAAAATAAGCAAAAAAAACCCCACCCAGAAACTGCTTTGAAATGACTCATTTGTGCAACAGTCAAAAGGGTCTCTGGAAACGAATGTGAAAAGTCATTCCGCTGCTTTGATGCATCTGCTGCTACAAGTCCAGAATCCAAAAATATCAAATATACACTTATTTAATGCTTTATTTATGCTCATTTGTTTGTGTGTCTCCTTCAAAAAACACAAAAGAAAACCTCCTGGCAGCTGCACTGAGTTGGGTTTCTGGCCAGCGCTTGTGTGTTGCGTGTTGAATGGAGTCTTTCTGCTAATATTTCCGCCCACACGTTGAAAATATTTCAAGACCCTGCAACCGAAGCGGCCATTAATAATGCACTGTGAATAACACAAATGGGCGCCAGAATGAATATAAACCAGTTATTTTCTCGGCGTCTGATATGTTTACTCTCTGAAAATGAGAAGCTGCCGTTGGATTCTTGTGTTCTTTGAGTTTCATTTGTGAGAGCATTTCAAAGTATATGGCAGGGAAAATAGCTGCCTTAATGACTAGTAATCCGCAGTGGTTCCTGCTGTGAGTCGAGGAGAAGCCCGACAAACAAACACATGCAGAAACCTGCGGCATGTTCAGGAGTGCACGTTCGTTACGCCGCCGCCAATCCACGAGTTCACAACCAGAGCAGCAGGAAGCGAAGGCGACAGAATGTGGGTGAAACAAAAGAGAGAAATAACAACCTCTGTGCATGATCACTGCTAGATCTGTCGCTGCAGCACCAAGATCTGTTTTCTCAAAGACAGCAAAGATGCTAAATTGCTGCTGTGCTCAAAGTTCAGCTCAAACTTTTGCAGTGATTTAAAAAAAAAAAAAAAAAAATTAAAGTGTGCGACCAACAAGATGGAAGCGGACGAAACCAGAATGTGAAGCATAATGAATGTATTTCAGCCACTAATGAGTGTTTTACCAATTGGGGATTATCTAGATGATTCATTTCCCTTCAAAACAGCAAAATGCGCACTTCATTTAAGCTAATTTCATCCTGACAAACTGCATTTCATTGCATAAAGCAGCACAGAAACAAAGTCTTTTTCTTCTTCATCAAATGTCTGTACTAGTTGATCAGGTTTGTATAAAACATATTAGTTCTGGCTGGAGGTTATTAACATTCACAAAAGTCTTTGTCATGGTGCCTGTTGCTAGCTAAACTCCAATAACGCAAATGTTGCTGCTCCATATGTCACCGTAATACAAGAATTCTGACTTCGCAGATCCCAGTTCATCTTAAGCACATGAGCTCTGGTTGGAGGTCATTAAGTGTCACATAAGTCTTTGCCATGGTGCCCGTTGTGCAGTGACTTCATTATTATTTATCTGGTGCACAGAAGGTTACAGTTTCAGGTCTCTTGTTTGCCATGAATATCATTTTAAAGCTTTCTTCCTTTCAAAATATTGATTTCTGTCCAAGAACTCATAGTTACTCCAATAAAAGAATGTGTCAGAGTTATGCGATAATCAGCGTACCGTTTCTGAGCTGGTTATTGCCTGATTTTGGACTGGTGTTGGGCTGGTACTGGTTCTCTTGTAGCTTTGATTTTGAATTGGTTTTAGACGAGGTTTTGATGGTTTTCTATTTTTTTTTTTTTGACAGATTTTATACTGGTTTAGGACTGGTTTTAGACTGATTCTAGGCTAATTTTGGATTGATCCTAGGCTGGGTCTGGGCTGGTTTGAGGCTGATTGTAGACTGGTTTTGGACTGGTGTTGGCAGTGTTTTGGCTTGAATTCTGAACTGGTTTTTGGCTAATTTTTAATAGTATTTATGCTGTTTTTTTGGACAGATTTTATGCTGGTTTAAACCTGGTTTTAGACTGGTTCTAGTCTAGTTTTGGACTGATTTGGGGCTGCTCTTGGACTGGTTCTGGGCTGGTTTCTGGACTACTGCTGGTACTGTTTTAGCTTGGATTTTGAACTGGCATTACTTTTTACTACTACTTTTTACTCCGCCAAGGAACGCAGCAGAGTTATGCGACAATCAGCGTACGTTTGTCCTTCTGTCTGTTAGCAACATTACTCAAAAACGGACTAACGGATTTGGATGAAATTTTCAGGGAAGGTCAGAAATGACACAAGGATCAACTGATTAAATTTTGGCAGCGATGCAGCTTATAGTCTGGATCCACAGATTTGCTAAAGATTTCTGTATCATTGCCAGATAGCGGCACGGCATCACTGTAACCATGACAACAAATGAACATTATGTGAGCTGCCTGCTGACGATCACATGACTGTGATCCTACTACATATCCACTGTTGAGGACTTATTAGGACTTATCCATCAGAAATGATACAAGGAACAACTGATTAAATTGTGGGGGTGTTTCTGAGTACCATCAGTTCTCGCCACCCGCTACATATTTAGGTCACGTGATCCGGTATCCGTACATAACGTACACATGCAGAACACACACCTGTGCTTGGCACAAGGTCATTGTGTTTGTAGGTACATCTATATTAAAGGGACACATTCTATGGTGCTCTGATTTCTAATCATCAATAACTAATAAAATAATGTTGCATTTCTGACAATGCCATATAGGGGAATGAGCAGCCTTGGAGGAGGACTGTGCTCTCTGAGTGCTTTTCTTGTTTTAAATGTTTTTTTCTACCCAAACAGTACTTTCTAACTCATAAATTCTGGGTTTAAAGGTTTACAAGTCATCAATAATGTCAACTTAATCAATTATTAACATCCCTAAAGGCACAAACAACGAGGATGAGGCAGAGTCAGGGCCGTGACAAGAAGACTCAACAAAAACAGAAGTATTCCTAAAAAGTTTCCTGCACCACAAAGCTGAACTCCAGCTGGCGTTATATGCAAAACCATGTGAGACTCAGATGAATACAGGATTTGCTCGGGCGGAGGAGTTCTGAGCCATTTGGTGCAGCGAAATTTTCATCTAAAATTAAAGTGTTGATGGATACAACACGGAGGCTTTGTGTATTCAGAGCACAGCGCGTTTGTGTGCATGAAAATGGTAATTCTGCACAGCTCAGATGCCATTAGTCAGCAAATGTTTGTGTGTTCACTTGGATCTCTCATGCATCTGTGGCAAAAAGTGTGTTTCATACAGCGCATCGCTTCATAATGTGTGTAGAATGGAGACGCTATTAGCCAGGAAACAGCTCCCACAAGACCCTTTTTAATCAACCGGTCCGATCATTGTTGTGGAAATAATTATAAAAGAGAGAGAGTCAGAGGGAGGAAGAGGCAGCAGCAGAGATGGAAAGAGGGGGAAAAAGCCATGTAATTGTACTGATTTTCTCAACAGATGCTGCCTATGGAGCCGCAACCGCATGCACTAAACGTCTATATGTGCAAACACCGCTCACTGTCAGCATGGTGGAAGCAGGGAGGGGTTACATGTGAGTTAAGTGTGTGTCCATGATCCAGTTTCTTCTCTGCATGCCGGCGTGTGTCGCTGTGGGAGTCCATCCATGGCCGAGTGACGTCAACGTTTAGCTGGAAACTGGGCCACAACACAGCTGAGTCCACGGTGGTGTGTTCATGTTCATGTGCAGGATTACGGTTATCCAGAATGTCATTTACTGGAAAGATGCAGAAGGACTCCTGGAAAAATATGTTCCGATGATAGACGCTGCATCAACGACAGTAAGATATGTTTGATGGTTTCATTTAAAAGAGTCAAATGCAAACTGCAATTAAAGCAAAAAAGAAAAGAAAAGTCTGGTTACATGAATAAAACCGATGCATGGATCACAAGCATCCTTTCATACGTTAATAATGGAGCTTCTTCACACCTCATCGGTTTCCCTGTAGCTTCTATGCAGGTCTCCTGAGGCCTGCTAGTCCATGCCTTCCTGAACCAGCATCTGAACCTTGAAAAACCAGCTTCGGATCTAAAAACATCAACTGATGGACTTGTCCTCAGGGTTTATATGGAGGTCAATATGAAAAAAAAAACCATCCATGATCAATGTGGACACCTGGCAAACTGTTTTCCATTGCACACATTTGGTAATATTTACTTTAGGGGTGTCATGGAAAGCCCGATTCTTTGTTTACGTCAGCTATCACATATGTGTGCAGCTGTACTGATTAATAAATTGATGACCTGATGATAAGTATTCAGCTGGTTTCCTGTAGTTATTGCTACGATATGGGATCCAAAAGCAACTATTACATACACCGTTGAGATGTTTAAATGTATTAGTTAATACATGATCTCTGGTTGGAGGTCATTAAGCATCACAGAGGTCTTTGTTATGTGCCCGTTGCTAACTAAATTAGTCGGTATCTGCTTTAGCATCAGCCCAATCCATTGTTTACATCAGATGTTGCATGTGTGCAGCAGTATTGATCAATAAACTGAGAAATTGATAATAAATATTCAACTATTTTAGCCATCTCCTGCAGTTATTGCTAGTAAAGCTAAGATATGGGCCACAAACACAACCATTACATACACAGTTGGGTGTATAAATGATGTCCTAATTTAATTCCAACTTCAGTTAATTACATGACCTCTGGTTGGAGGTCATTAGTGAGCCCTGAAAGTCTTTGTCATGGTGCCCCTTGGTCGCTAAACTGGTTGGTATCAGCTTTAACATCAACTGGATTCATTGTTTATGTCAGCTGTTGCGATAAATTGACTAATTGATGATAAATAATCACATCACTTTTCATTGGTCTCCCGCAGTTACTGCTAGTAAAGCTATGATATGAGCCACAAAAGCAATTACTAAATACATTGTTGGGATATATAAACCTATTAGTTGATACACGATCTCTGGTTGGAGGTCATTAAGCATCACAGAAGCCTTTGTCATGGTGCCTGTCAGCAGCTAAACTGATCAGTATCTGCTTTAACCTCAGCCTGATCCTTTGTTCATGTCTGCAGCCAAACAAATGTCATAAAGGGAGAACACAATTTGTGGCTGTACTTTAAGGATGCAAATTTTCAAAGGTCTGGTTCGAGGTCATTTACTGCGATACATTTTGGCCCCAAAATGAGCTAACAATCATCAAGGGAGTGTAAAAACTCTGTCCTAATTGATCAGGTTTGTATTACACATATTAGCATTGGTTGGAGGTCATTAAGCATCACAGAAGTCTATGTCATGGTGCCCGTTGGTAGCTAAACCAATCAATATCTGTTTTAACCTCAGCCCAGTCCTTTGTTTAGGTCAGCTGTTGTAATATATTGACTAATTGATGATAAATATTCAGCTCCCTTCTCATTGGTTTCCTGCAGTTATTGCTAGTAAAGCCATAGGCACAAGATATAGGCCATAAAAGCAACCATTACATACATTGTGGGATATATAAATCTATGAGTTAATGCATGATCACTGGTTGGAGGTCATTAAGCATCACAGAAGTCTTTGTCATGGTATTAAATAGGAAGAGGCTCCACCTGGTGGAACAACCAGGAACTACAGCTGATCTACAACACTAGAAGTGTGTAACATCAGTAGATACTGAATATTGTATGACATTTAAATGTTACATACCTAAGTGAATTTACCAAGTATATCTTTTTTTTCTTTAACAGTATGTGGTTAGTACAAAAAGTATTTTTCAGATGTGGCAGAGAGAATAAAAGTGATTGTAATGAAATATCTTGCTTTTAAGGACTTTAATAGATGTGTTTATTTTCTGATGGAACAGCACAATGCAGAAGAGTAGCTCAGGGACCACTGGAAAGTTTAAAATACAATTTTTCTTCATGTCTCTGGATAAGAAATTGGGTTTTTTTGGGGGAAATGTTGGTAATTTTTGCTTTTTAAACCCATCAGTGGATTTTTACACTCAGAAGTTGATGCGTTTTCTTACTTATCTGTCAGTAAATATCCTTATTATTTTATGGGTATGGTTATGTATTTGTACTTGCTCTTTATTGCAGTGTTCACATTAAAATGATCACCTGTGTACCTGGACAGATAAAGTGGTTAAAGCTTTTCTTTTTCTGCTGGTCTACATCAAAACAGTTCATTAAAAATGACAGAAATGAAACATTTTATGTGATACATAAATGATTCCGCCTTATTTTCAAGGTCAATTCAAGTCAAGAAACATGTAATTAGATGTACAATCTAAAAGTAAATCAGAATGGTTAGTCATATATGATACCTGTAAATAGCACATTATGCAGAAACTAAACATATATATGTAGAAAATCCCCCGTCATTCGTCTTTTCCATCTGTTTCTCTTTGTATTAAACAGCTGAATTATTACTGGAGTTTGTACTTTGTCATCGCAGCAAACGGTGAAAATGTGTTTGTGTGTTGGGGGCTGCTCACATCAACCTTTGTTTGCAGCAGCAGACGGCATCAGGAGAACGACGCCCTCCGGCTAAAACCGTCACAGTCACCTTCAGCCATGCAAACTGGCACTTTTTCCTACTGTAGCCACAAACACACACTGAAAAACCACCGCTTTCTGTTCACCACTTCTGAAAGTTAACACCTTTCGGTTTACTTCAGGATTTATTCCTGTGTGCAGGTTCTCATGTGTGTCTTTAGGCTTTTATAGATATTTTTATTATTTATTCATAGCCGTCACAAGGTGGAGCATTTTAGATGAGAATTCATACAAACAGTTCCAGCATTAAAACAAGTTATTACTCATTAATGCTGCATTTTAGAAACTTTTTTATTAATTAATGGAATTTTTGAGCTGCAGCTGATTTTTATTAATTAGTTTCTAAATTCCAAGCGCATTTCAGTACATGATGGTACCTTTTCCACTGCTAAATGGAAGAAAGGCTGCATGATACTGGAAAAAAATGTTTTTCTGTGATATACATATATTATAAGATGAAACAAATGCAGGAATTGATCAAATTACTGCAACAACCCTTTTTTAAAAAAAAATAAATATTGATTCTGAAGTGATCGGGGTGACTTTCTAGAGGAGTAAGTCCACATTTTATTGAAAAAATGTTTACTGCGGAGACATTTTTGAATGTGACCGTTTAGTCAACACATCTAAAGTAGTTCTGTGCTTAAGTAACATTCAGATCTGACTTTGAGCTGCTGATTTGTTTCTGCAGCTGAATTATTTCCATACAACTGATGTAAGATGCATGATTATGATCAAAAATAGCTCAAAATTAGCCTATTGCTCACAATTATACATTGATTTTAGTCTTTTTCCATAGTTCCAAATAAACAGAGTTCTGCCTTAACGTCCATATTGAGCTAAATTCCTACTTATGTACAAATCTGCATTAAATAAGACTTTAAATCATCTTCACCTGAAATCAGAGCATCTCCTTGAAGCTGCATATGAATAAAATTGTGCCCAAATCTCGTCACTGGCTAAACATCTGCTTATTAATAGACGCCTCTCATGCAGCTGCAGTAGAAGCTGCTAGTCATCTGAGCTCTCAGAAGCTTCTAGTCTCCATCAGTTACTGCAGAGATCAAGAAGAACTTTGAACAGAGTCAGAGAAGGAGTTCTGATGTCAGATTTACCTGAAACCAGGTGACTTTATCTACATGGTCTGTTTTCTACAAGCATTTTAAGCATCAATGTTGGTTTATTTCTTTTCTCTGGTATATTTCAGGTCAACAGGAAGTTAGGGCATTTTTAAGCCACATTTAACCTGCAAATCTCATTGAATGTTATGATTCAGATTCAGGTTAATGATCTTTTGCCCTCTTCATAAACTGTCATATGATCTTTTAGTCAGATAGCCCCAAATTTAACATAAAGACAAACCTGCTTTTTTTCAGAAACTCAGATTCTCACTGATTTTCATCTCAATATGTCACTTCCTGTCTTTGTTTCTGATATTTAAACTCTAAAACCCTCTCATAATGTCTCAAATCTGTCCTAAAACAACATTAACTATTCACCTGAACACTGGAACAGGATTATCTTGCAGTAGCTTTATATTTATGCCAACCATTAAATATGACTTTTTCTCATCTTTTCAATCCCAGCGTCGTCTTTTTGCCAACTCTCCTGTTAAAACAGTTTTTCCTAGATGAGGAAACAGCCACAGAAACTGGAACCGTTAGCTCATGAGTCACATAAATAATGATTTGAGAAGTTCACAGGTGTGGAGAAGCTGCACAGCGTCACGTTTCAGACTGTATTCCACATGAAATGACCTTTGTCTGCGCCAGTTGAGGTGCGTTGGGTGTGATATCGATGCGTTTGAAACGAACTGAGCCGCATGCACAGCAACAAACAGCCCGCCTTTTCCATTTCCCACTTTTTGTTCTCGGCGCCGCCTTTCATTCCCGGCTTCTGTCGAATGTGCAGCCAGAATGCTTCCTTTGTGATAACCTGGAGGCACATTTCTCCCCATAAACAATATTCCAGAGTTTCTGCTTCCTGTTTACTTTATCATGGTTAAAAACCACAAGAAGAGGAAGTTAGTTTAGTTTCGCATGGAGTTTTTAAAACATTTTTAGCGCCCTGTGAGATTGTGTGTCTTCATGAATTCAGCGGTCAGTTCAGAAGCAGCTTTATTCAGTGTTTGGAGACTCTGCAGCCAGCTGGGATTCTACAGCTTCAGACATTCACCAGTTTAGGAGAAAAGTCCTGCTGAGGGATGGTTTGAACAGTTCAGGGAGTTAATGTACTTTTAAATAATATCAGCAGGAAAAATAAACTTTTCAGTGAAGTTATTTATTTACTCTGTGTTGTGGCTGTCTTGGTCTATTCACCATTTTATTCTGTATAATTTTTATTTGATTTTATTTGATTTTTCCTGTTATTTTAGTAGTAGTAGTACTAATAGTAGTAGTAGTAGTAGTAGTAGTAGTGGTTGCAGTAGTTGCAGTATTTGTTGTATTAGTACTAGTTGAAGTAAGAGCAGTAGTAGTAGTTGTTGTTGTTGTTGCAGTAGTTGTAGTAATTGTTGTAGTAGTACTCGGTGAAGTAAGACTAGTAGTAGTTGATGACTGTGACGCTGCTCCTACAATGAAAACTTTGCAACTCTGCTGCAAATACCCTCATTTTTTCCAGTTTGTAATATTAGTATTAGTAGTAGTAGTATTAGTAGTAGTAGTAGTATTACCTGCTATTAACGTTCAAATTTTCCTTAATTTTACTTTAACTTCACTACAAAAGTCTCATGTAGACTAAAACTGCATTATTCAACAAAAAACCTTCAAGAACCTGTCAGAGCATTCGGTTTATTTCTGTTGTCTCATATATTTTAGGACAAACCGTTATTTTATTTGTGTTTTTTTTCCTCAAATCTCAACAGTAAAGTAGTTCTCCACAGTACTTTTATTTCTCTGATGATTTTATTCATGAGTCCTTCTCACCTTCCACCAGCGTCTCTGCAGTATTTTAGATCAGATCTTGGTTCTGTTGCAGCCGGTTGGAAACCTCATGTGAAGAACCTCGATGGTGTTTTTGATTCTTCTTGTTCAGGAGTCATAGATTTTTCTTTTTTAAACATCCAGAGTCAAACTGTTCTTTTCTTTACAGGCCTTGAGAGGGTCACTGGTGCTTTGATTACTTCCAGGCTGAATCTTGGATGCTCAAAAAGACCAATTTTCAGGCTGCAGTCGGTTCAAAATGCTGCTGTTCACTTCCTGACTGGTAAAAAGGAAAATGTTTCTTCTCTCCTGGTGTCTTTATTTGTGGGAAATAAAGTCTTCGTTCTCTTCTTATGTGAGCAATCTGTTCAATATATAAACTAAACTGTAAATTTCAGTGGTAGAATTGATCAGAACAAAAATCTTTTCATTGTTCCTTTGTCTAGATTGAATGTTTTCATTATTTAAAATGTTCTGAGTGTAATCGATAAAGCGTATATTGATGGTACATATCGCACTGTGGGACTTTAGCTTGCAACAGGCATCATGACAAAGACTTCTGTGAAGGATAATCACCCTGAGTGTCTTGATTTATTCATTTTTTTCTCTGTAATGTATTTTTTTGTAATTTTCAGTCTTGACTCCATGATTCTGTGTCTAATTTTTCTCAGATTTTTTCTTATTTTGAATCTCATTCATCTCGTTTGTTAAATTTTTTTTGTCAAGCTTTTATCATGTTGGCCCTTGTTTTTGTTTCTTGTTAATCGTGTTTTTGTCATTTTGTGTGTCATTTTGAACTACAGGCATTTCATGTTGGCCATCAGAGAGTACTGTGGGAGTTTAGCTAGCAACGGGTACCATGACAAAGACTTCTGGGGGTGTTGATGACCTCCAACCAGAACTATTATGTTTAATGCAAGCCTTATCAACTAGGACAGAGTTTTTATACTCCCATGATGTATGTTGGCTCATTTTGAAACCCAAATTCTAGGTTTGTTAACTAAAACAGAATTTACAGCATAGGACAAATGTCCACTGAGACAGTTAGTGATTAGTGAATTGATTACTCATTTATAGCACTACTAATTAATGATTAATAAAAACGTTAGCCTCTTTTTACAACACATGTAGAAGTGAATATAAATAAAAGTTAGTTTGAGGTTGAAACCAAACAGTTGGTTGAGATCTCAAATTAATTTCTTTCCTGTAGTTTACTATGTAATAATTTGATTTATTTTTGTTGCAACGCTTTGATTATTTTATGGTCTTTGGATTTTTTTTCATTAATTTTAATTATTTTCAATCGTTTTGTTTGTCTGATGATGTGCAGTACTCTGATTATTGTTTTGTTCTTTAGAAATGTTGACTTGATTTCTAATTATTCCAGTTTGAACTCACGTCAGACTCATCTGGTATTGTCTGAGTTGACATTATACGGTGTCCCAGCGGTCTGGCTCGCTCCCAGCATCATTAAATTCTTTCATATTCGCTGCTATAATGTCAGAAACAAACAGAGTTTTCTGCAGGGCTCTGATAACATGCGAGTCAATTAAAAAGCCCATCATGTCGGCGGCTCGCAGGAACGCCGAGCGACTGCTCCGCAAACAAAAGGTCACCGGCTTGTGCACATTAACGCTCATGTATCCTGCCGCCGATTAAAAGGGCGCGAATCAGCGCAAAGTGCAACGTCAGCTGGATCTGTCCACTATTGAATTATGGAAATTCAAATTACCTGTCAGAACACGAGCAAATGTTTACCCCGGAAAGGTTCGTTCAGCGCGGCGGAATTAGAAAAGTCACCAGAAACATAAATAATCAGTAATAGTACACACTGTACCTCATGTAGGAAACACACACCCACAAGAGGCTGTTTCCATTGATGGGAGCAAAAATAAATGGTGTTGACGAGGCTTTTTCCCTGGAAAGGTGATGGATACAGCCGGAGGGAGGCCGACACATCCTCCCCTCCTGGATTATAGACCACACTAAAGCACAAACCCAATAACCGTCTGATCTTTACAGGTTCCTCAATCCTCTCTGAAGCAAGAATAAACCAAGTTTTAGAGAAATAAATAATGCTTCCAGTGCTGCCAGACCATCTCACATACACTGTAAAAACTAAAAAATCTGCAGAGAAACAGTGAAAAAAAAGTGTCTAAAAAAAAGGTACAATACTGTAACATTAAAACACTGTAAAAACAGTAAAGATAAAAATAAAAAATGCAAATACCTATAAAATAATGACAAACTAAGTGTAGCTGGGTGTTAAGGCAAGACTGCAACAACTCATCAATTCATTGCTAAATATTGAATTAATTGGCAACTAATAATTTTACTGGAGCCCTTTCTGTCAGCATTTCACTATTTACCAGAATCAATCTGGTATCAGCATTGAAATTCTCTGATTGCAGCTTCTTAAATAGGAATATTTTCAGTTTTTTTTTCCTCCTCTTTGATACTAAACTGAATATATCTGGGCAATATGATCAACAATTCTAACATTTTGTACAAAAAAACTCAAAATGTGCCCAAAAATTATTTAAAATGTTTACTTTTTGCCCAAAAGTACTTTAAATGTTTCCAAAAAGACTAAAAATTTGACAATAATTACTCAATGAGTGAAACATGGCTTAAAATTTGTCCAAAATGACAATATTTTTATAATATCTTTGGACAAAACACTTGTTAACACATCTCCAATCACGTGTCCAAAGTGTCTTTAAACGTGACCAAAAACGACTCAAAAATTGTCCAAAACAACTTAAAGCTTGCCTAAATGTTGCAAAATTACTCCAAAATGACAAAGTTTGAGTATTTTTTAAGATAGAAATCATCTAAATTCTGTAATTGCAGCTCCTTAAATAACATCTTCTGGTTTCTTTCTATGAAAGTAAACTGAATATCTTTGCACAAAACAAGAAATTTGTCATCTTGGACCTTTGGAAACACTGATCAGCATTTCTCACTACTTGACCAAAATGACCCAAAAATTATCCAAAATGACTTAACAGTTGTTCACAATGTTCAAAATTTGACCAAAGCATCTTAAAACATGTTTAAAATGATTTCACAAATGTCCAAAGTATCATAAATGTGTCCAAAACAACTCAAAGAAATGTCTTAAATGACATAAACTTGTCCAAAATCACTCAAAATCTGTCCAAAACATAATAAAGCTTGTCCAAAATTACTCAGCAATTTTCCACAATGACCAAATTTTATCTAAAGTGATTCAAATATGTCCAAAACAACTCAAAGCTTGTCCAACATTCCTTAAACAAAGTCCAAAATGACAAAAACTTGCCGAAAATGATTTTAGAAAATGACGAAAGTGACTAAAAATTAGTCCAAAACAACTTTAAATGTTTCCAAAAAGACTCTAAATTTGCCCATGACTTAGTAAGTTCAGCATGACTTAAGATTAGTCCAAAATTACAATTAGAGTCAAATAAGTAAAGCTGAAATTATTCACCAACTATAAAGACCAAACAACTAATTGATCAATCGAGAATGCAGTGATAATAAGAATAAAACAACACTTTGTCTTCTAGCATATAAAAACCTGGTGATTGAGCAAACAAAGCAAAAAAAAATGGATTTTTATTAATTATTCTGAGACATTTTTGAGTGATTTAACCTTTTAGAGCCAATAAACTGACATGAAGTGAACCAATTAACATTTCTATTAACATTTATCATTAACTGTTGGTGATTAAAGCAGGAACATGAAGGTCAATATAAATCACTTTATTTTCAGTTTATTCTGCTTGTTTTAGAGGATTTTATTGATTCTGTGTGTTGCATTAAAGTTGACTGTTTGGTTTTAACTTTAAATTAAACCAAATATCAGATAAAATGTCTTTAAACGACCTATCGGCTGCAGATGGTGATAAATCCAAACCAACGCGCTGCTGCTCAACAGGAACTCTAATAATGAGGCAACCTGCATGAAACTCTGCACAAAGCAGGAAGTCGGTCGTGTAACCCGGGGCGACGCCGTTCAACCTCCTCTGAGGTGAATGATTTCATAATCCTCCTTCCAGCGTCCTCGTTATGGAAACGAGTCCCGAAGGAGGAAAACTGGATCATCTGCTGATCAGCTGGATCGAAAATCTACTTTTATTTTGTAGTTTTTAGTCAAGAAAAGGAAAGAAATTCTATTTAGCAACGATCCAATCAGCTAAAACCTTCAAAATAAAACCACATGAATAAATAACACCATTTAAGCCACACTTTTTAGAGTTAAAAACTGTATTTTATGAGTTAAACTGGTCCTTTGAAGTGTTTTCAAGCAATAAAAATGACAGAACTTTTTATACTATATGGAATGCAGTTTTATTTAACGTTAAATAAGAAAATTAATATTTACATATATAAACTTTCCTATTAAATAAATCCAGAAAATGGATAAAAAAATGCAGTAAATACATAAATGAGTACAATAATTAAATAAATTCAATTTTTTCAAGCACTACTTTTATTTATTTTGAGATAGTTTATTTTCTAATGCCTTCAATTTATGTGTTAAATGTTGAGTTCCACAATCAAATTAAAATTTGCTTCTCAAGTTTGTGACAGAACTTTATGTAGTAATTTTTAGCAGCATTAGTAAAGAAAAATAAGAAACTAAATATATAAACTTTCCTATTAGATGAATCCAGGAAAACGATGACCGAGGCAGTAAATACATAAAGTGTGATAATTAAATAAATGCACATATTAAAAGCACTACTTTTAATTTGTAATGCTTCCCCTATTTATTTTAGGAATATTTACACATTAAATGTAGAAAATGTATTTCTCAGATTTGTAGTCAAATAGTAGTTTTTAGAGAAGAAAAACAAATAAATTCTCTTTAGCTGTGATCCACTCACATCTAATCTTTAAAATAAAACTCACATGAATAAAAAATAACATTTCAGCCACACTTTTTAGAGCCAAAAAAATTGATTTTATGAATTAAACCTGTCATTTAAACAGTGGTTTTACTTTTAAATCAGAGAAAATCTGTAAAATAACATTTTCTTAATACTTAATAAATACTATTTTCTTCCAACTAATGACACAGATTTGTAAAACAACATTTTTACACATAATACACATACATAATAGTGTAATTTCTTCTATTGTATCCTTATTTAGTCTTTTGATTTGGGCCTTTTCAGTTTTTTTTTTTTTTTTTTTTTTTTAAATATAGCTAACATGGAAATCCATACTTTTTTTTGTTGTGATTAATTGAGACCAAAGAAATGTTGAACTTTACAGGAATAATATTTACAATTACAGGCAGTTTTATACTTTTCTTTCTGGTGTTTAGGCTGCATGTATTACACTGATCTGATATCTTTTTTTTTGGATATTTGTAAGCTAAACTACTCAGAAATGTTCCTGTGTAACCATCATCGGAGTTCTAATCTTTAAAATATTAACTCTTTGGAATGAACTGAAGTCATTCTGATGCAATTACATGATTTAATCCACAATATAGAAGCTGAAGTTACATTTTAGAAAGTTTATAGCTGCATTTTAAGATTTTAATTGGTCTTTTAAAGTTATTTCTGCAACTGAATTGGTTCTAATCTATGGAAAGTTATTTTATTCAATGTTAAATAAGAACATAAATGCATAAATGTGTACATTTTGATATTAAATAAATACAGAAAAGGGATAAATGAGGCAGAAAATGCATAACTAAGTGGTTTTACTGGTTATTCTCATGTTCAGCCTCCTACTGTTAGTTAAAAGGTTTTGTTTTTTTTTTTATTTTCCACGTCATCCCTCCAGCTCCTGGCAGCTTCCAAACATCAACCAGCTTCTGTTTCCTGACTGGGACTTGTCCACTTGGAAAACACAAAGCTGCAGTTGTTTAATCGACACAAATCACTTGTGAGCGTTTGTTCGCGGAGCTTTGAAGACGCCGGGAGGCTTTCATGAGCAGCAGCAGGAGACGAGGCCAGAAGAGACGTGGGCCAGAAAAAGTGTTGGTTGTTCTGCCACCAGCTCTGAAGAGGCGACTGTCGCTGCTTATCAGAGCTCACAGGTAGCTGCTAGGCTAAAAACACAAATATAAAGCTACAAATATAAAGCTCACAGGTAGCTGCTAGGCTAAAAACACAAACATAAAGCTACAAATATAAAGCTCACAGGTAGCTGCTAGGCTAAAAACACCATCATAAAGCTACAAATATAAAGCTCACAGGTAGCTGCTAGGCTAAAAACACAAACATAAAGCTACAAATATAAAGCTCACAGGTAGCTGCTAGGCTAAAAACACCATCATAAAGCTACAAATATAAAGCTCACAGGTAGCTGCTAGGCTAAAAACACAAACATAAAGCTACAAATATAAAGCTCACAGGTAGCTGCTAGGCTAAAAACACCATCATAAAGCTACAAATATAAAGCTCACAGGTAGCTGCTAGGCTAAAAACACCATCATAAAGCTACAAATATAAAGCTCACAGGTAGCTGCTCGGCTAAAAACACAAACATAAAGCTACAAATATAAAGCTCACAGGTAGCTGCTAGGCTAAAAACACAAATATAAAGCTCACAGGTAGCTGCTAGGCTAAAAACACAAATATAAAGCTACAAATATAAAGCTCACAGGTAGCTGCTAGGCTAAAAACACAAATATAAAGCTCACAGGTAGCTGCTAGGCTAAAATCACAAATATAAAGCTCACAGGTAGCTGCTAGGCTAAAAACACAAATATAAAGCTCACAGGTAGCTGCTAGGCTAAAAACACAAATATAAAGCTCACAGGTAGCTGCTAGGCTAAAAACACAAACATAAAGCTACAAATATAAAGCTCACAGGTAGCTGCTAGGCTAAAAACACAAATATAAAGCTACAAATATAAAGCTCACAGGTAGCTGCTAGGCTAAAAACACAAATATAAAGCTCACAGGTAGCTGCTCGGCTAAAAACACAAATATAAAGCTACAAATATAAAGCTCACAGGTAGCTGCTAGGCTAAAAACACAAATATAAAGCTACAAATATAAAGCTCACAGGAAGCTGCTAGGCTAAAAACACAAATATAAAGCTACAAATATAAAGCTCACAGGAAGCTGCTAGGCTAAAAACACAAATATAAAGCTACAAATATAAAGCTCACCGGAAGCTGCTAGGCTAAAAACACAAATATAAAGCTCAAATATAAAGCTCACAGGTAGCTGCTCGGCTAAAAACACAAACATAAAGCTACAAATATAAAGCTCACAGGTAGCTGCTAGGCTAAAAACACAAACATAAAGCTACAAATATAAAGCTCACAGGTAGCTGCTCGGCTAAAAACACAAACATAAAGCTACAAATATAAAGCTCACAGGTAGCTGCTAGGCTAAAAACACAAACATAAAGCTACAAATATAAAGCTCACAGGTAGCTGCTCGGCTAAAAACACAAACATAAAGCTACAAATATAAAACACACAAGTAGCTGCTGAATACTGGTTCTAGTAGAAAAACTCTGTTTATATCCATCTCCTGTTTAAATACTGTGACAAAAGGCATTTCAAAACTGATTCAAAAGTTGTACATAATGATTCAAAATTTGTCCAAAACCACTCGAAACTTGTCCAAACTGTCTCAAAACTTACAAAAAGTTGGCAAATAAGATGAAAATTGGCCCAAAACATCTCAAAACATGTCCAAAATGACTTAATCAGTGTCCAAAATGACAACAACCAGACCAAAATGTGTTCAGTGTCCAAAATGACAACAACCAGACCAAAATGTGTTCAGTAGGACCCAGCAGTTGTTCATAATTTCAAAATATGACCAAACATCTTAAAATGTGTCCATAATTCCTCAAAGAAACAGCAAAATAAGATCAAATTTCACATTTTTCACATCTGGTTTAAATTAAACAAGTTAATCTATAAGTTAAAAACTAAACTTTGAGTCTTACTTGATGAAACTCCAGCAGCTTCTTCCACCTGTGTGATGTAGAAACAGGTAAACTCCCTCCAGGTGTTTCTTTATCCTCCTGCTGATCCCAACAGCAGCTCAGAAACTCCAGATTTCAGATCAAGCTTCCAGCCTCTGACGAAAAATAAACGCGATTACAATCAGATCTGCAATTTTTCTGCTTCTGTAATAAATAGAACTTCTTCAGTTTGTCCTGCTGAGCTTCAGTTTGCTGCAGATCTGACTGTTTACCTGCACAGGTGAGTTTAATCCTGCTGATTTAACTGGTTCCACCTGGTGGCTGCAGCTGGACTCTGCAGCTTAAATATAGTTAATGGTTAATTTACTGATATTTTCAATTGATAACTGGCTAAAATATGCCTTCTAAAGTATGTATTATCTAATTTTTTGATCCAGATTATATAAAATGTGTGCAGTTTATCAGATATGTGAACATTCTATCTGCTAAACATCACTTAAAAATGGTCCACATGGACTCATACTGGCATTTTGGGATGTTAAAATAAAGTATACTCTTGTCTTGCTGGAAGCTATTCTGTCTGTGTCCAAAATAACTTGGAAGTTGTTCTCTGTGACTGAAAATCAATCCAGAAAGATCCAAAAATGGCCCAAACAAGCAAAAAATATGTTGAAAATTAATGTTAAAATTGTCCAAATGGGCTAATTTTAGCATTTTGGCATTTCAAATATCAAGAAACTGAAACCTTGTCCTCAAAACTTGGTTAAATGTTGACCAAAGACTGTATTTTTAGTATGAAATATGGATCCATCCATATATATACACTTACAGGAACCTTCTGGGGACACAATACCGTCCTGAATTGAATATTTTTCACTGTTTTCCATTTTTAAAGGCCAATAATTAAAAATGTGCTGGAGTCATTTAATGATTTAAATTTGCTGTAAATTTAAAACTTGTCCACAATGGCTCAAAATTAGGCCATAAAGACTGAAAATTGGTCCAAACAACCTAAAATCAGTTAAAAATCCCTTAAACTTGGTCCAAATGGAATCAGACTGGCATTTTGTCTCGTTAAAATATTTAAAAAATGGGAACCATGTCTTGTGTTGCTGGAAACTCTTCTGACTGTGTCCAAAATTACTCAAAACCTGTCCACAATAGCTGAAAATTAGTCCAAAAAGACCCCCAAATGACCGCAATAACCTAAATATCAGTCAAAAAATTCACAAAAAAATGGTCTAAATGGACTCATTTTGTGGTATTTTGGCCTGTAAGACTATCGAATTACTGGAACTTCATCCTCAAAAGTTGGTGAAATGTCAATAAAAACTATAGTTTTAGTAGGAAATATGGATCACTACAAATATATACATTTACAAGAAAATTTTTTTTCCATTTTCCATTTTTGAGGGGCCAAAAATTAAAGATGTGTCATCTGCTGGGGTCATTTTTAATCATCTAAATTTGCTAGGACCTATTCTGTCTGTGTCCAAAATAACTCAAAACTTGTCCATAATGATTAAAAATTTGTCCAAAAAGACCCCAAAATGGCCCAGATATCCTAAAAATCTGTCAAAAATCACAAATAACTGTCTAAATGGACTAATATTGGTATTTTGGCATGTCAGAGTATCAAAAAAGGTGAACCTGGTCCAGTTTCACCAACCAAAGACTGTATTTTTAGTAGGAAATATGGATCCATCCATAATACCAGCCTGGTTTGAACAGTTTTCATTATTTTTCATTCCTGAGGGGCCAAAATGTAAAAAGTCATTTAAATTTGCTGGAAACTATTCTGTCTGTGTCCAAAATAACTTGAAACCTGTCCACAATGTGTCCAAATATGGCCCAAATAAACTAAAATCTGTTGAAAATGTCTTAAAAAAGCATCCAAATTGGCTGATTTTCCAAACTTTCCAACCTGCTGGTGGGTTTTAATGTGCAATTTTTCATCCGAACCAACAACCTTCAACAGATGAGACTAAATTAGATAAAATATTAGATTTGCAGACAGGACAAGATAATAAAATGCAGAATACATCAAAGCAGAAGTGTTTATCTGAGGCATTAGAGCGATGAGACGTAAAATAAATGTAGCTGTGAAACACTGAATCTGAATCTAACAACCTGAAGCTATCAAACTGATCCACACACTGGAAGAGTCATTATTTTACTTTACTGCAACTCTCTCTCTGTTTGTGTTTGATGCCTTTCAAATGAGCCTTTTTTTGTTGAATTTCTCGCGGAGGCAGAGCTCAGTTGTTGTCGTCTTTTGTTCTGTACGTGTGCAGCCATGAATAATGCAGCGTTCCAACAGATAAGGAGGCAACATGGGGCTGCTTTAGGGTTGAAGGAGGCGATGTCGCTACATCCACCCTCACGCCGAGAGCAGAAAATAAAGATAAAGGTGAGACGGGGGGAGATAAAGAAGGAGAGGAAATGAAAGAGGAGCTGCTGTTAGAGCGGTCAGATGTTTTGCTTTCCATACATTAGCCCTGTTTATTATTTATAGCTCTCAGACGCACAGCAGGACTTCTGGCATCACCTTCCTCACAAGGACACTGTGTTTCATTGTGTGTGTTACTGTGTGTTACAGTCACACATCTTAACCTGTGACTACAAAATGAGAACATCTCACTGCAAATGTGAGTCTTTACAGGTGAGTAAGAATTCATGTATGCAGAAGCAGTGGATAAAATACTGATGCACCAAGTGATAGTCTACATGTAGAGGAGAGTTTAACACATTCTACCCTTTTTAAGTAAAATAATGCACATTTACCAATGTTGTTTCAATTTATGCTCTCAAAAATACAACAAAGATGCTTAATTTCACCATAACTGTTAAATAATTGGTTTTAATCCTGCTCTAAACTGGCTGCTTTGCTCCAAAAAATCCAACAAATTGCTATTGGCCCCGCCCCCTTCAGGAAGAAAACTCTCTGCATCTGTGATTGACAGCACAGAGCAAATCGGCAGTTGGCAGACACATTCCTGCCACTAAGTTTCTCTCTAAAGATCATTTTACATGTAAATATCTCTTTACAGGTGAATATGTGATTAAAACACTGATACATCAAGTGATAATTTACATGTAAGGAGAATTTAACACATTTTATCTGATATTTTGCCCTTTTTAAGTAAAAATAATGCAAATTTAACAATGTTGTCTTCAATTTATCCTCTCAAAATGCAGCAAAGATGCTTAATGTCTCCATAATTGTATAACTAGTTGTAATCCTGCTATTAATTGGCTGTTTTGCTCCAAAAAAACGAACAAGCAATTGCACTGCCCCCTTCAGGAAGAAAACTCTCTCTGCATCTGTGATTGACAGCTCAGAGCAGACTGGCAGTTGGCAGATACATTCCTGTCGCTAACACTCTCTCTGAGGATCATTTTACATGGAACTATTTGTTGGTTTTTTTTACTTCAGGAAGAAGACTCTCTCTGGGCTGGTTAGCTACGGAGCAGCAGCTTGAAAATATCAGTTTTTGTCATTGTCGTCATCTTGTCATTTTTGTGTCTTTCTTTTTCTGATTTGTGTCTTTTTTTCTTGTTTTGTGTGATTTTGTGTCTTATTTTTCTTGTTTTGTGCCTCGTTTGCTTTGCTTTGTGTCTAAATTTAAGCATTTTGTGTCTTGGTTTTTTTGTTCTGTGTCATTTCGTGTCTCGTTTTTGTCTTTTAGCGTGACGTTTGGCAGAGTCAGTATTTAATCAGCTTTACAGTTTGTAATTTGGCTCGCTTGTATTTAGATCTAGCGATGTGCTTATTTAAGTTATGTCGGGGATAGAATAGTTATTGGTCTGGGCTTTCTGTGCGGTAATTCTGTTAGACTAGGTTTGGGTTTTGTTTGGTTATTTCCCCTGTTTAGTTGTTTTCCTGCCCTGGTTGTACCATAAGCAGGTTAACTGTTGTTTTTCGGGTTCGTGTAGTTAGTCCTCCTAACCTCTAGAGGTCTCCCCGTTCAGTTCTGCCTCTAGCAGGTTAGGCTGTACTTCTGGTTCCAGTACTAGTTCCGGTTTAGAGTTGTAGTCCTAGTGTTTTTTATTGTGTTGTAAATAAAACTTTGTTGAAACGTTCATTCGTCTGCATTCCTCATTTCCTGCTTTTGAGCCTCTGAACCCGCCTTAACAACTCTGTAGTGATTTTATGTGTCTTTGTGGTGATTTTGCATATCTTAAGAACAATTTTGCTTTTATTCACAGGATGAAAGTCAAACTTTGGTCATTAAATAAAGGTCCTGTTAACGAAGAACCAGATGGTTCTGAGAAGTTGTTTTTTTTTTTTTTTAAAGATTTGGTAGATTTTTTTTTAAAATTGTATTTTATTTATTTATTTTTATCTGGAATAACATTTCCATCTGCTGTCCAAGCATAAAGCTCCGTCCTCTCTGGGACCAGTAAAAAGGGGTCACGATGACCCAGCAACACAATGGAAACCTGCTCATTATTCAGCAGTTTCAACGGTTATAAAACTCCACAGGATTCAGACACGACTCCTTTGTGCATCTGTCGACTCCCACGTCCTCCCAAACACCACAAATCATCAAAGGTGTAGAGTTTGTCAAATGAGCAGAGAGTACATCGGGTTGAAAATACTCTCACAAGTACCAAAACACACGTACATTACATAAGTGTACGACTGACGAGGGGAAACAATTCTGATTTCAGCAGGTTCTAAATATATCAGAATAAATGTCCAAAGCTTTTCACAAGGTTAAGACCCAAAGTTAGACCTCATTAATCGATCATCTGTAAATACACTGATTTCTACAAATTGTTTCCTGTGGCATTTTAGTGTTCTTGGGGATATTTGCTGCAAGAAAACAATGGAAGGTTTTTTGCTGAGTTAAATTCAGGTGACTTTTTTTTTTGAACAAGCAGTGCATATTTATTGGCTGTTAAAGTAAAAATGAGTGCAGTATAGTTGGTTGTATGCAAGACTGAATTGTTCTACTTGTATTTTCTACAGATAAATGATAAATTAATGCATCTTTAAGGCCAAATTTAAATATTTCCTCAATGAATTTGATAAGTTACAGTTAAATTTTTAAATATGTTGTCAGCTTAAAAATGTATATGGCAACTGAGGATATATCAATACAAAATAATGTGTAAAAACTCATTGAAACAACTTCTTTTTATGTGTGATCAACTTAAAAACTTGCGTTCATGCTACTGAGTATAGAGAAAAGTCTAATTACACTTGTAGTTCAACATAATCTTTTCAGAAGTGTCTCGACTCTTAAACATCGATGAAAACTGTTCTTTTCTCTCTTTTTATCCTGTTTTTTGAGTGCATGTGGCAGAAATCGACAATAAAGTCAAGAGAAGTTACTCAAGCTGCCCTTGGAAAGTGTTTCTGAAAGCGCCTCCTTCTGTTTAACCAGTCAGATGTGAAAACATTGATGTGCAAATAGAGCGGCGGCCTTGTTTTTCCTCCTCTCTCTGCATTTCAGTCGACCTTTCCTCTCTCCCGCACATCGTCTGACATTTCCGTCTTCCCTTTATCCTCCTCTCTTGCTCTCGTCCTCGCCGACTGGAGCAAATTGAGTCTGAATGAGCTCCAAATTATGTTCAAGTGCAGCCAGAGACACTTCCAACTCTTTCAGACGGTCGTTCTGCTCAGCAAACCGTCGGCGGCGGCGCTCACACAGATGCTGCCGCTCCGTCTGGCAGCCGATCAAGAGCCTTTGGCACTCGCATCTCCGTACTGTCATTATCTCGCAATGAATAATCTCTCAGAGGCTTCGTTCTGCAGGACCGAGAGCAGTCGGAGTGACGGATATCGTCTAGTCAGGCTGGAGCTTCTTGGAGAGCGTCTGAGAGCCTCTACACAGCAGCTGGATGCCATTAGAGCAGACGAGCCAAATTACCTCAAACATCTTCACGTCTCGTTGCATCTCCAGATCTTCGTGCTGCTAAAACCGTCTTCCTTCAACGTGGAGCCTGAAGAGTTTTTTTTTTATCAGTGGAGCAGCAGGATGGATCTGAGAATCATTCCAGTCGGTCCAACAGACGCTCAGCTTCCAACTGCTTTCAGTTTCAGATCCCACCTGTGATGGAGTTTCACTGAGTGAGCAGCCAGCCAGAAGGAAGAGCGTCAGTGGTCAGCGGGAAATGAAGCTGAAGTTCCAGAATCAGATAGAAAGTGTACTTTCTTTGATTATTTATTTTACAGAAATTGAAAAGAAACCTGGAATCAGCATGTCGACTATTTTTCCAAGTGTCTACAGGTGGCACTGATGACTTGCAGTCACAAACGAAGGGCGCAGAAACTTTTGTCTTCTACAGTCTATTTGTTACAAACAAGTTCTTCTCTTCATTCCTTCCTCCCTTCTATCTGTCCGTCCTTTCTTCCTTCCTTTCCTCCTCCTCTCCTTCCTTCCTTTCTTTCCTCCTCCTCCTTCCTTCCTTTCTTTCCTCCTCCTTCCTTTCCTCCTCCTCTCCTTCCTTCCTTCCTTCCTTCCTTCCTTCCTCATGAAGTTCATCCAGAGAATATCAAAAGTGAGCAAAGCAGGAATCAAAGCAACATGTGGCTACTTTGAAGAATCTAAAATATAAAAAATGTTTTGACTTATTTCACACTTTCTTGTTTACTCCATGATTCCATTTGTGTTCATTCGTAGTTTGGATGCCTTCAGTTAGAATCTACAATGTAAATAATCACTAAAATACTGATTAAATGAGAAAGTGTGTCCTGACTTTGGACTGGTGTATTTCTTGCACAGGTAGTTGGACACAAAAAACATTCCTAGAATACAAAGACGACAATAAAACAACAAACCTTGAAGGAAATATTGAAGCTAGTTTGCTTGAGACAGTAAGAAAGAGGCGACGTCGCTGTGAATCAGCATCACAAGCTTAACGACACATCAGCTGACTCTTCTCCAGATGTCTAAGTGCACTTTGATTGCTTCTTGTTGCCGAGATAAATCCTGCTTCCTGGAAGGAGGCGGTAAAACGGTCGGCTGCTTCCTCCAGGTTTCAATCTGTCTTTACTCACATTTTATCACCCGGAAACGTTTCAATGATTGTTTGTCCAAAGGTCCCGGTCTGGTTCCTGCCGCAGCTAAAGATGCTAAAGTTTCCATTTTTTTTACGAGCCTGAACTCAAACCTTCTCATGTGGGGTTTAAATTCTGCTTTTCTGGATTCTGATTGTTTCCTCTGAATCATCGCTGCATCTTTTCTCGCTGTTCGTCTGCGAGGGTCGCTTGATGATCTCGCTGGCAGGACGTGGATCCGTCTGCCGTCTCATTTCTCAAAGACGGAAGGTCAGTTTCAGTCATCTGTCATGTGGAACGTTCAGATCCACTTAGGGAGGATGGAGAGGTAATTAAAATGACAGAAAAGAGTAAAAAAAAAAGCTGCATTTTATGCTCAGCGTTAATTTATATTCACGTCTCAGTTTGTGATAAATGGAATCGACAGAATTCATGCAGATTAGATGCAAAACGTGTCTCTGTGACCTCAGAGAAGAGTTTGATTTTAAAGTTTTGGTTTACAAACTGTCAGGACAGCATCTCCCAGCATGCACTGGGACATTTGTAGTTTATGTGGACAGAAACCAGCAGTGTGGGTTAAATATTGAAGCCAGTTTTGGTAAAAATGTGCAGTAAACATTTGAATTCAACACTTTTAACACACGTATAGAAAGTTTAGTATCATTCACATCGTTTGAATTCTCAAAATGAGCATTTAATCTCATTTCTAGTGCTGTATTTCTATTTATTAGTCTTTTATCAGCTGCTTATGTGAGGCATACTTACTAAATTTAATCCTTTGAGGCCCAAAAGCTGGCTTGAACTTCAGGTTATCTTTAAGAAAAAAAATCACCAAAATGACAGTTTATCATCCAAAAACTGTGAAAACAGAAACAATCATTAGATGTTCAGCTTAATAACTGTCCTTGAACTAGACATCCGTCATGTTTGACAGAAAGGGCTGATAGAAAAGATTTAAAAGAATTAAAACATGTTAAATAATCAGAAACACATTACTTCAAGAGACCTTAGCTTATTGGCTTAATCTGATATTTAAAACAATGTGAATGATCAGTATTAAACCAACATTGCCGGTTTCTGTCCATATAAACTACAAATGTTCCAGTGCATGCTGGGAGATGCAGTTCTGACAATTTATAAATTACGACTTCAAATTGAAACTTGACCAAATTTAACCTTAAAATCAAATTCATCAAAATGTAATTCTTCAATAGTACTAATATTTTTTAAAAAATGACAAAAACTACCTTTTTTCTGTAAACAGATTTAGTAAAAAAGTAAAAATTCAGCCATGTGACTTTTCAGTTGAACTGCAGGCTGTTTGAGCAGAGAAACAAACTGATTAAAAATATAAATAATGAAACATGTATGGTTTGGAAAGTTGTTTAAATCCAGTGTTTTAAATTAAGTGACATTTATGTTAACATAATTACAGTTTTTCTCAACTGATAGACACTAAATTCCATCCACTGCACTCAGCCACCAGCTGACTGCACACATTTCCTAAACACAGGACTCTGATGTCCACATTTTGGACACTATTCATGGTTTGCACTCAGTTTCCAAAACTCTTGCACTCGTTTTGCAAAATACTGAACATGTTTTTTGCTCATTTGAACACACTTTTTACTAACCCTCAGGTTCTTGTGGTTTTTCTGCCTCCATATTCTCCCTTTCTGAATCCTATAGGAGAATTCTTCTCTACATGGAGGTGGAAGGTCTATGAGCAGCAGCCAGACTTCAGGAAAATCTCTATCAATCAGTGGTCTTGGCATGTGGTGATGTTTCTGTTGATGCATGTCAGGGCTGGATCAGACTCACTAGATCTTTCTGTCCAGAGAAAACACAGCTAGTGATGTTGATGAGGTCCTGAGGTCTGACCAGGCTGAAAGAACTGATGCAGATGTGGTGTAAATATCTGCAGACTGTACTGTGGACAATACAGTGCTGTATTTATTATCTAACATTATTTTTATTCTGTAATGTACAGTCAGGCACTGCAATGGCCTCTGATTCATTTATAGGATGCATTTGTGTTGAAGTTGTCATTTTTGAGGACTGTATCATTTTTTACTCTTCATGTGAAACACAGTGATAGAAGAGTGTTTTGTATTCAGCAGGGCAGTGTCCTAGTTTTACTTCATGTGTCTTAATTTTGAAGACAAAGTTCAGATTTGGACAATAAAGTGCACTTTTGACACAAGTGTGCAGTGCTTTGTGGATTGTGTTCAAATAAAAAAAATAGTGTGCAGTGTGTTGGGAAATGTGTGCTATTTCTCAGGAACAGAAACATGAATAACTTGTTGATGGTGTTTTTAGGCAGTAAAATGACAAGAAGATTCTCTCCACTGTCGTCTTGACATCCATCTACTGGAAGACTCTGTTAAACCCTTACAGGATAAAATCCAATAAAGCTGTTATGGACGTTTGAAACAGACACAGCTTGGGTATTATTAATAACAATAACAATAATTTAGCACAAACAGCTGTGAAATTAATGGAATAAATATTAATTTCAGTCACATTTGCAGCATTTTAATCTCAGTGGTGCCACAGAGAGACAAATTTCCAAAGTCAGAGTCAAATATTTGCCTCCAGCGGTCAGATTTTATTGTTCATATTTCACCTCCTTCACCTCAAACTCTCCCTTAAAAGTATTTATTTCTGGAGATAATTTTCACTTTTTGGAGGACTGGAGCGGGTTTCTTTGAGATCCAGAGTTGAAGTAGGAAGTTAAAATAAGGTTAGAGTGTCAGATCCGGAGACAAACCCTGCAGGCAGCTTCATAAAACAGAGTTATCAAACCACAAAGAAGATCCAGACAGCAGCGAGACACCGACGGCGATATCATTAAGACCCGAGTTATAAAAAGTTGATAATTAAAGAGCGATCTCGGAGGACGAAGGGAGATAATTGGCTTCCTGAGCCGCGACACTTCGACCCACTTTACTACCAATAACTTAATAAGGAACCCAATCAGATGGAGAAATTAGAGGAATGACATCTTTCTGCTGGTGCCTCTGAGAAGGTTTTATTCTTAGATGAGCGTGGGTTTGATTCACAGCAGCGTCCAGGTTGTGTTTTTTAACAGAAACAGGTGGTTTTTATTTTAAATGAAACACTCGGCAGTTCCCATAGTTACTGTGAAGTCATCATCCAAACCATTCCCTTTAATTTGTCATTCAACAGTTAACTTCTCTCTTTTTTTAAAAGCCCGACTGAATGGAATGAAGTGAAGTAAATAATCAGGATTTTTATACAAGGACGACTGTAAAATGATGAAGTTAAAACTGATCGCAGCAGTTGAATGCAAGATTATTGATCCACAGTAACTTTATTAATGATCAGAGTTTTACCTTCATGCTGGGAATATTTCCAGAGTTCCAGGTCCTTGAAGTCCATAGAGGTGGGTCCAGATTCCTCACTTTTAATGGACTTTTCCCATCATTTCTGAGCCTCAGAAGTTCATCAGTCCAGCAGAAAGATCCATGACATTTAGGAGGAGAAACACATATTAGTTCTGATAAAAACTGGACATGAAATATCAACAAAAAGATGCAAAATTCATACTAAAAGATGTAAAATCACTAGAGGGACACAAAATCACCACAAATAGATGCAACGTCACCAGAAAAACACACAAAATCACCACAAAAAGAGGTGAAATTAAGACAAATCCCAAAATCAACACAGAAAGATGCAAAATCATCACAGATGGAAATCAGCACAAAAACACAAAAAATCACTACAAAAAGAGGTGAAATTAAGATTAAAAAGTCACAAAATCAACACAGAAAGATGCAAAATCATCACAAACAGATGGAAATCAGCACAAAAACACAAAAAATCACTACAGAAAGAGTTGAAATTAAGACAAAAAGTTGCAAAATCACCACAAAGAGATGCATAATCACATAAAAAACTCTCAAAATCACAAGAAGAACACAAAAAACCACAACAAAAAGATATAAAAACACGACAGAAAAATCACCACAGAAAGGCACAAAATTAGCATAAAAGAACTTTGAGCATCACTATTATTGGATGCGTCATGAAAACTATCCAATTTCTGAATCAACAACTGTCTAAAATTATAGATAAAAGTGGTTCTGAACAAAAAACTCATTTATTCTTTGGACTGTGACACATGGATGGATGTAAAACTGATCTGGTGTCAGTTTCTATCAGAACTCAGATGTTTCTCCTCCTAAATGTCATGGTTCTATCTGCTGGACTGATGAAGTTCTGAGGCTCAGAAATGATGGAAAAAGTCCATTAAATAGTGATTAATCTGGACCTTCCTCTATGGACTTCAAGGACCTGGAACTCTGGAAATATTCCCAGCATGAAGGTAGAACTTTGCTTTATTAAATAGATAAAAGTTCCTGTAGATAAAGAAGTTTCTGTAGGGTTGAGATGAGAGTTATTTATATTTTTGCTTCCAGTTGCAGTTAAAACTTTTCATTTATCTGAAACCAGACATTAGAGGAAAACTGCTGGTGGAGGTTTTACTTTGGGAACAAAGAGGAGAAAATCACAGGGGAGAGGAAAAGAAAAAGTGACAGAAAAAGGCCAAAGAGTCAGACAGGAAATGAAATCTGACGCAGACCTTGTTATTAAGAGTCAGAGTTCAGCCAACCTTTCTTCAGTTCAGCAGCTCACCTCTGCTCTCTGCAGCTTATGTGCATTTCTGTATAAATCAGAAGGCGAGAGCAGCCCCAGAAAACACAATAATAGTCCTTCACGGTGACCTCCCACCTCCTCACACTCATCCCAGCAGCTAAAGGTGTGTTCTGAGTGTAAATCCACGTCTTTCTGCTCATGTGAACATGTGCATGTGGTCGAGCATGAAAAACAGCAGAAACTGAAAAATGTAAGATGTAGATACACTGTAGGGCCACGGAGGGTTTCATACGAACAGTTAAAACTGCATTTGCATGATGTATATCATTGCAGTATCAACATTGTGATGTGAAGAAAGATGAACTGAAACACATCAACTTCAACTAAGACAGAGTTGGTTGACCTGCAGATTCCTCATGTTCACATTAAAGTGAAGAGAAACAGAAGAGAAGCTCTGATTTTAAAAAAGAAAGAGCACTCGAATATTAATGATTTTAGCTTCTGACGTTAAAATGAACATGATCAACTGTGATAATGATGTTTAAAATGGAGATAAAACAGATTGAAGTCACCTGGTTTCAGGTAAACGTGACATCAGAACTCCTTTGATTCTGTTCACAGTTATTCTGGATCCGTCTGCAGTAACTGATGGAGACTAGAAGCTTCTCTGAGCTCAGACGACCAGCAGCTTCTACTGATGGGAGGGAACATCTGGAAATTACTCTATTAATTAACAGCATCATAGAAAGGTTTTGGGTGACATTTTATTCATATTTTTCTTCTAGGAGATGTTCTGAATTCAGGTGAAGATCATTTTCGATGCAGATTTTAGAAGTAATGTAGCACAACAGGTGAAATGAGTGATTAACTGTGATAATAATCATTTGGCCATAATCATACAACCCTAGTCAGATGTATAGAACATATTTCACCTACAGAAGGATGATTTCAACAAGTTTTATCATTTAAATCAGCAGCACACAGCTCTGAATGGTGAGTGCAAAGTCACAGCTTTATGACGTCCAAAGCCAAAAGCTGTTTCAGATGTCTTTTCTGTTGCTACTCCACATAAAAAAGGTTCCAAACAGCAGAGAAAATCACTGATCTGTCTGGCAAAAGACATAAAACCCATTAACACAGTTACCAGGGAGGGTTTTACAAACATTATTTAGCTGCTTGATGGGCGGTTTGCAATTTTCTGAAGTTTTTATCCCAGAGATGTATGAAAAATGTGACCCACAAGTTAAAACAGAGCTGTCATAGTGGAAAATGATGCATCTAATCTCTAAAAAAGGTCTGACTGCCCACTTTATTAAACTGAAAATGTGCCTGTTTCCTGATGATCATCAAGTGAAAACATGAAGAGAATCAGTTTTGTGCTTCAACTGGAGACGTCGAATTTGTTCGACAACGGAAAACGTGGCGAAGAAGAAACTAAAACACTGCAATATGTCAGTATAAAAAAAATAAAAATCCCACAGCTTTAATTACAACCTAATCATTAAATCCTGAATCCACCAAACTGTTTTTCTTTGCTCAAAATAAAGAGACACACAAACCGAGACCCAAATCACACCATCAGGTTGAGAACATTTGAAAGTTCAGCGAGTGCAGCTCAGAGGAGGTTTTTCTGTGTTCCAGTCGGAGCCTGGATGTATTTTTAACGCCGCCAGGCGACCATCAATAACCCCGACGTGTTAAGTCGGTCTCAGCCATCTATCAGGCTTGTGTGCTGCCCAGGGCTCGAACCCACGATCCCCTCATTCATCTTTCCACGTTTTCCCGCTCTGACAGTCTGCCAACCCCCACTTAAGCTGCAACACACTCGTCCCCTCGCTGACCTACAACAAGCAGCACGAAGCCAAGGTTAAGACTGAAGCTCAGCGATGGAAGACTCCAACAGACGCAGTTAGAAACCAGACGAAACGTCCTGCAGCCTCCTCATCCTCAAACACAACCAAACCGCAGCTTTAATCACACCTTCTTCATGTCGTGTCATAAATACGTCTGAAATCAACGCGGTTTTGTCATTTATTGTGTCTTTTCTACCTCCTTTTCCAACCAGGATGCTTCACTGAACACACTTCATGCAGATAACCACTGAACTTTCTTTACTTTCTATAAACAAATGGAGCAGATTAGTCAGATGATTGATTTTTAGGGAGGGAAAGTTCTGCCAGTAGGATTTCTACAGGAAGCAACTGGTGGGAGAACCCAGTTTTATCACATCTTTCATTATTAGTCCAGCAATGTTGGGGGACAAAATGAAACAAAACCATTGAGTTATCATGATAAGAGTTCAAATGTTGACTTTCATTGGCTCTGAATCTAGAAATCCAATTCAACTGCAACATGACAAGACTCATTTTAAGAAAATTTTGTTATTTTACAGATTTTTCTCTGTTTCATTCACATCTTTTATTATTAGTCCAGGAAAGTTGGGCTACATAATGAAAAAAAATGGTTTAGTTGTCATGATAAAAGTTCAAATGTTGTGTTTTAGCTGTCGCTGAGTTCAGAAATCCAAATCAAATAACAGTTTTCTACGTTTGACCATAAAATTATGCTATTTTTTGACATTTTAAATCAGCAAAAATCCGATTATTTGATAGATATTTAAAAGAAAAAAGGTGTTTATATATAAAACATACATTTAAATTACAGATAATATCTCATAGAATTGCAGAAAAAAGCATTAACCTAAACTGTAAAAACAAGACATTTTTGCTGTTTTCAGGCCTGAAGTCAACATGGCCGCCTATAACCAAACACCACAAGGTATTTTACAGAAAGATTCTTCTAAATATTATATGTACAATTGAATAAAATTGAAACTGAAAGCTATTTATAAGATATTGTAGTAAACCTGTTGACTACTTTATATGAAATAACTCAGAAAGTCTTGGAGTCTGGCCAGGCTTTTTTTTTATTAATAAGTGATTGTTTTCATAATAAGTAATTATGGAATTTGTAAAGACATGATCAGAATGAACATGAAAAGCTTTTTTTTTTTAAACTTTTAATAGAAATGTATGCAAGATACACTATATAGCCAAAAGTATTCGCTCACCAGCTTCAACTCTTCTGGGAAGGCTGTCCACAAGGTTTAGGAGTGTGTTTATGGGAATTTTTGACTATTCTTCCAGAATTGCATTTGTGAGGTCACACACTGATGTTGGACCAGAAGGTCTGGCTCTCAGTCTCTGCTCTAATTCATCCCAAAGGTGTTCTATGGGGTTGAGGTCAGGACTCTGTGCAGCCAGTCAAGTTCATCCACACCAGACTCTGTCATCCATGTCTTTGGGCAATATAGTGTATATCCCATGGACTTCAAAAGTCCCTTTTACTATATTGACCCTTCGTGTTCTGCAGCAGTTATAGATCTTCCATGAGAGTCGTTTCCCTCCGCTGAAGCCTGTTTGATATTTGAGATTGCATTAAGACTTGTTAGAATAACAAAACGAGCTGTTTGGTGAAAGCGTCCCAGGTGTAAACTGGAGCTAGTTGCAGCTTTTGTTGGCTGATAATCGGCCTTTTCCTTCAATAATAAACCGTCCCGGCGTTTGGCAGCGACGTGGCCTCGGTTCCCTCTCGGCTTAGCTGCATTTGAACAGCTAATCCAACATCTGAGCCGTCGTGCACCGGCACCCGGAGATTACGTCCGGTACACATTTTCCCAGCAGGCTGCCGATGGGCCACATGTGCTACAGTAGCAGCAGATAAAAGCAAGAAAAGACTGCAAATGTTCCTGCGAGACGCCAACAAACGACTCGAGCATCAGCTGGAGATAAAGTAAGAAGTTTTACTTAATGAATCCCACAAGTGAAGCTCCACTTTCTGGTCTGAAAATCTGCAAAAACCCGACTTCAACCGGATCTTAATTGTCAGAATGGAGCTTGCAGATTCTTGTAATAACCTCATTAGAGGCGTCTATGTTAAACCGCAGCACTGATAGCATCACACAAAAGGCACAGATTTACATAATTCATTATGAGCCAGGGATAATACGTCTTTTCTTTTCGCCGGCGCTGATAGGTCTGAATAAAGCGTATCACCCAAACAAAGCTCTGAAGACTGAGGCTCTCATTTCCCCTGGAATTTTAATAAAGAGATATGATTTATTTGGGTCCAGCAGCGGGGATAAATACAACCTACAGAGTTCCCTCATTTTAATGAAACTACACTCAGTTTTACTTTTGTGAACAACCTGAGTCCAGGGACAGTCTGCCAGTTTATAAAGTTTACAACCACCGTCTGATATCAGTATTTTAAAGAAGAAAACACGGTGGGAAAAGTGTAGAAACTCAAATCAAGGTTACTCTTATAGCAGGTTTTAAAGTTGCCCAAAGTGATGCACATATTAGAAGATAAAGTTAGATTAGATATGATATTATTCATAAAGAAGGATGTTTTTATTGCCTGATGTTGGTAAAAAACCCAAAGAACAAAAGAAGAAGAAAGACTAATGCAGCACCTTATAGACAAGTAATATAATACAAATACAATAATTACTAGAAACAACCGTCCTGTTGTCCTCATTTACAGGCACCAAAAAATATTGTTTCCTTGTCTGAAAAAAAATTCAAAAATCAGCAAAAAAATTCCCCAAATTTCTGAAAATTAGCAAAACCTTCAGGAAGAAAATTCTAATAATTCCTTAAAAGTTTCCCTTAATAGTTTTATTTTAAAAAATATCCCCCAAACTTGGCAAGAAAACTTCTTGTAAATATTTTCAAAAAATGAGTAAAAATCTTCAAAAAAAATCCTAAAAATATCTAAAGTGATTACATATATATCAGTAAAAAACTTCTAATATTTTCTTTAAGAACATTCACATAAAAATCAACCAAAATCCAGCTGGATTTTGGTTGATTTTTTTGTGAATGTTCTTAAGAAACATTTTTAACATTTCTTTTTTTTCCACCAAAAAATGTTCAAAAATTTCCCAAAAATGTTGAAAATATGGACATCAGAAATTTCACTGTGAAAATATATATTTTTTTCTACATTTTCAAACTTTAAAACAGGTCAATTTTTCCCCGCAGGACGACATGAGGGTTAAGAAGAAAAGGCCCTCAGAGAGCGCAGTCCTCCGCCAAGGCTGCTCAGCCTTATGATTCCTGATGGATAAGTCCTGATAAGTCCTCAGAGGTGGATTTATAGTAGGATCACAGTCATGTGATCATCAGCAAGCAGCTGATGCAGTGTTCTCTTGTTGTCATGGTTACAGTGACGCTGTGCCGCTATCTCTCAATGACAGAAATCTTTAACAAATCTCCACATTGGTCCAAAATGACTAGAAATTTGTCCAGAATTTGCTAAAAAAATCCTCTTTTCCTGTTCACAATCTGTCCAACATGAGTTAAACACCTAGGACGGCTTAGAAGGGTTCCAAAAACGACTAAAAACTATAAAAACACATCCAACATGACTCAAATTTGACCTCAGAAAATAAGCGTGTTCTCTAAATGTTGTCAAAATAAGTCAAAAATTACCCAAAATATGTGCAAAATGATTAGAAATTATTCAAATCTGTCCAGAACTTCAGAAAAAGGGGTTTCTTTCAGAGAATTGTTTGCAGAAATAGTTCTTTCAATGGTTCTTCTGTGGCATCACTAGTGTTAGGCAGCATCTTTAATTTTCTGATTTCAGGGGCCAAACTCATGCAAAGAACCCAAAAAATATCAATGAACAGGTTTCCAGTTTAGGAATGCAGATGTTTTTCAGATCTACACCAACTAATCTGATTGAAAATGGAAGCTATTTAATGCATTTTTAAGGCACTTTTGTTTGTTTTTTCAGAATTGTTAGCAGAAACACTACCGTAAATAGTTCTTCTATGGCATCACTTTAAAGCAGCATTTTACTCCCAGTTGGTGTCTTTATTTTTCTGAATTCAGGTGTCAAACTCATGCAAAAATCAATGAACAGGTACCTGGTTTAGGGATGCATGTTCTACTTTAATGTTTTCCACTTTTTCTGGTGCAAATGAGAAGTTTTGCTTCAGGTTTCTGCAACAAAACAAGAAGAGCATCCATTTAGTTTCACTGCTAACACCTTCCTGCCACCTGAAGGATGTTTTTTAGTTCACATCAAAAGCAAAAAAACCTGTTTTTGGCTCATTGGTCTGCACAGAGTGACATTTTCAGTTTTGTTCATTTTCTGTTTCTTGTTTTTTTATTATTCCGATTCATTTCATTGCAGATAAGCGGCAAAGAAAAAGTGGCAGATGGAACAAAGGCAACCTGTAAACAAAACAAAAATACATTTTAATAAATTACAGATGCCTGACTGGCGCTGATAGAACACGGATTAAATTGGCTGTCTGGGTTTGGGTGTGTCTGTGCATAAAGTGTGAGACGACAGCGATCGGCAACCTGTAGCTGCAAACACGCCAACGCTCAACTTCATACAATTACACAACACTCTCAGCTTGTTTATATGCAAATAGAGCACGTCTTCAAAGCCAACACACACACAAACACTTTCAATAATGTCAATTGTACAGCTGAGTTCATCTATCACTGCTGGACACCAGAGGGGGAATGTGTGGCTGTGAGTGTGGCACTTCTGATTAGACGAATAGAGATCAATGGATGGGCTCAGCGGGGGGAGAAAGAAGATGAAGAAGAAGAATGAATGAGCTGTCGGCCTGGAGCAGCGAGCAGAAGAGCCGGGAGGTGACTGAGGTTAGAGGGGATTTTCTGCTCCGTAGACGACCAAAAAACCATTTAGCAGCGAGTTAAAACCAAAAATCCCTCTCATGTAATAAAGCTGCAGCGAGTCATTATCCGAGGAGGCTTATTTCCACAACTGTTGGTTGGCAGCAAACCTGAAACAAAGCTTTAACCAGACTGCTTAGTTCTTTTAGTACCGAGTGCCAAGAAACACCAGAAAATGACAGTTCATTTCTTTTGTTGGTTCTTTGCATCATAAGTCAGGCACTACTGGACGCTTTGTGGCGCAGTAGATACTTATGAGTGAAATAAAGACTAAATCTGCAGCTTTTCATTTCACAGAGCAGAATTATAGAAAATGTTTGGGGTGCAAATAATCAGCCCGTCACACCAACAACCAAGGACTGTGCACCGAAGCAGGATTCGAGTTTATTAACCCTCCTGTTGTCCTCATTTACAGGCACCAAAAAATATTGTTTCCTTGTCTGAAAAAAATCCAAAAATTCAGCTAAAAATTCCACAAATTTCTGAAAATTTTCAAAACCTTCAGGAAGAAAATTCCAATAATTCCCTCAAAGCTTCCCTTAAAAGTTTTTTTTTTTAAATCCAAATTTGACAAGAAAATTCTTGTAAATATTTTCAAAAAATGAATAAAAATGTTTCCAAAAAAATCCTAAAAATATCTAAAGTGATTCCATATATATCAGTAAAACTTCTAATATTTTCTTTAAGAACATTCACAAAAAAATCAAGCAAAATCCAGTGAAATTCATCAGCAGTCCAGAGACTTAACCACTGCCCCATGTACTACACATGACAACCTAGTAATAAGACAATTTTTGAGCAACAAATTAATTTTGAATTACTTCACACTTGTACTCGCTTCTCTCATAGACTGTAATTCTGAAATAGAGACCGAGTAAAACTTCATAAGATCAGCAACTAGCTTTGGTTTGAATGTTGTGTTCTTGACTTGCCATCGAAACCATTGAACACTGCTAAAAGACTTCTAATTTAACACACAGTAGCAGTAGTAGTCAGATGTACTTTAATGTTTAACACTGCATTAACACAGTTGACAGCTTTCCCTCCTGACTTTGGCTGTTGCTTTTAGCCTCTTCTACATTTTTAAAGTCCTGATGTTGGTTTAGGATTAAAGTTCATTCTTCTTGTTACAGACATGAGGCTCTAGATGGGTTCATGTTTGGTCATCTGGTGCCAACGGGATTAAATGTAAATAAAGATGTCACCACATGGAATAAAACTGTAGTCAAACATGGATATTCTACGTAAAAAGCTCCATTGGTGAACATGTTACTGATATGTACAGAATCAACATGCTAGAATCCTGCTACTGTTTCCTCATTAAAATAACACAAAGACGTATTTAGTTTGTCTCACAACAACAAATGAGCTCAGATCCAACAGAAGATCAAACATCAGGACGTCTGATACCGTAGAGCTCCGACTCTTGTCTGTTTACTTTCTCTACATTTGCATAAAGTGCAAACAAACTGCATTCACTGTTCAATCTGGATCTTTTCCTTTCAACGTGCAAATGCTCGAAAAGACAACAACGATTTGAGAAGTAAAAAGCAGAAACAGGAGAGACGGTAGATCGCTGCAGAAGATATAAAATTGTCAAATTCAAAAGTGTTTGATGGAGAAATATACAGGAAATTGTGTTTATCTGAAAACAGACAAACTAAATGAAAAACTGATGCCTTCATTCAGACACATACAGAAACGGCTTCTCTCTGCGTTGCTTCATAACGTTAAAGCAAAATAAGAACACATTGGTCTGGGATTAAAAACTAGCAAATTGTCCAAATTCTTTTCCTTCCTTCTCCCTTTCAGTCTCTCTGACTTGTGGAAAAGCCAAAGAGCCTTTCATAGAAGATATTTCTGCTCTTTTCTATCCTCCCCTCTCTGTTTTTACCACTAATCTGCTGTTTTCTCCACCGTCTCCTCCTCCCAGAGGTCATCACAGCATTACGACCTTCAGAAGGGTCAGTCTGCAAGAAGATTATGTGAAAGAAATCCTCCAAACATGGCTCTTCTTCCAGATGTCCTTCTGCTGTTACAGCTTCTCCTGTCATTCTGCCTCTCTGTCCTGAATAAAGGCGATTTTAATTAACGAGGAAACACGATTTTCTCCCTCACACCCTTTAATAAATGTGAGAAAAGAATCCCAAAACCCAAAGCCGGCTGCTTGGTGAAAGAATAAAGCCTGAGACGTCTTTATTGACGTGATTAAAGAACAGGACTGATATATTTTGAGCGCATGAAGGTCGAATCCTGCAAGTAGAAATGCATTTTTATGCGAAACAAGTTAATTAATAAAAAGAACAACTTTGTTTTGCATCTTCAGCTATGATTAAATGAATAAAACTTGTTTTTAAAGCTTTAGTAGATGGTTAAAGAGTCTTTTGAAGTCTGAGGATGGGATCAGTGTGAGGACAGATTACTTTTTTAATTAAGTTTTTTTAAATTACGTTTTTTAATATTTGCTTATAAAGCTGATAGAAAATGTCAGAAAGTTCAGTTTTGCTGTTTGAATGCTCCTATTAACCCTTAAAATTGATGTTTGGATGGATTTTGCATCACAATTTGCCATTTCTCAGTGGAATTTCTCTCAAAGTCTTTATTGCAGAGAGGCTTAGTTAATATGAAATAAAACCGTAGAATGTGAGCTTTCTAATGATGCCAGTCATTCAACTGTAAAACAAAGTGCTGGTGAGAAAACTAATTTAGAATTTACATCAATTTTATCCAACCTTAACCATTTTCACGTCTGCATAGGGTTCCTGTATGTCGACATTTCTGTGAATGAAATAATAACATCTACTTCTATTGTTATTATTTCTATTTTATTATTATTATTTATTGCACTAAATACTTTTTTTCCTCCAGCTTCTAAGTTAAGTCTCACACTAGCATGACTATTGTTTCAGTATTCAACATTTTTCTTTTTATCTGCATCTTTATTTTTTTTTAACCAATTTCCAATCAAATAAATGATGCAGTTGACGTCTAACTGGTTACACATGACGACTAACATCTGTTAAACTGTGAAACATAAATACAGTAAAGTTCGCTTTTAATTGGCTCACTTTTTTCTGGGGGTTTCATGGTGTTTTTTCTTTGCTACTGTCACATTTTTCCAATTTTACTTTATGATCAAAACAACTTGTCACAGTTCAGAAATTATTGTAAATTTATAGTTATAGCTGTAACTATTGCTACAGCTTCTGTGGTAATAGTGTCTTAAAATGATTTATAGCACCTGAACTATGAAGCCATTTGCTTTAAAAAAATGCATAATTTCACTTTCAGAGCACAGTTGTTCCGTGTTTGTGACGATGAGAGTTCAGTTAAAGTTTAAAGGTTGAACCAAAATGTCAACTTGGATCATGAAAGTAGGAAGCTGTGGCAGCTTTGAGTTGAATAAAGTCACCTGTGATGCAGCTAATTAGCATAAAATGCTATGCAACTGATGGTTCATGTTAAATAATAATGTTTTTTTCCAGTGAATAAAATATACAGCATCGAGCTGCTGATTGCATTATAGAGAAACATGCAGGTAAATTAACATATGAAGGTGGAAAGAGACGATTCATACTCTGTTTACTTTTTCACCTGACTGCAGTTTTATTATTTATCCAACACCCAGTTTTCTGTTGCGTTTGAATGCAAACTTTCCCAGCAGCGACTGCAGTGCCTTGGTCTCATTTGAAAGATTGATTTTTGCAGCTGCTCCACACCCTTCGTCCTCCCACACAGAGGTTCTCACTTCAAAAATGTCTAATTAGACGTCCTCTGCGTGGGCGTTCGGTCTTGACTGGCGTCTCCTCGGCCTCCCGTCGCATCAAACCTCCACGTCTGGAAACTCTCTGCATACTGCCAATTTACTGCAAAGAAGTTTTAGGAGGAAAGTGGTGCAGTTTGTAGAACAGAATCTGATTAGGAAGTTTTGTTAATTAAAGAATAAGTCGGATTTGTGGCTCTCTGGGTCGTACCAACTTTGTTCCCCTTTTCTATCAAACTGGAAATTGTTTTCATGCAACATAACTTCCACACATTTAGGGAAGCTGCAAATAAATCAAAATTTTAGGTGAATCACAACCTCCAAGACATAGAAGCACCAAAAACTGCAGTTCCCCTTGCAGCTCCAAAACAGAATCAATCAAGTTTAGAGCAGAATTAAACTTATAATGTAATAATATTGACAGTCTGGTTTATATCTTCTATAGGGGCAATTAGGTTCTTTTAGTAGAACTCTGATGCTCCATTGTCTCAGATTTTGTCCATATTTTACTTAATTGCTATTTTAGAGCCCCAAAACTTCACCGTTTTTGTTGGTCATGTACTTGAATTACTGGAAAATTTATGTTTTGGGCTGCAAAAACAATGCTCCTGGTGTATAGGTGCTACATGCTAATTGATCCCAGCTTGACCGGTTGAGTTATAAATTTTGCGATGTTCGGAGGTTCGGGATGCAAATTTTGAATATTCACCAACTTTATGAATCAGCCATTGAACTGATAGGTCAAACTGAAGATGGTGGAAACTTTTCCTGTGCTCATGTTGCTTTTTAAGTCAATGGACACATAATATTGGCTATAAAAGTGGCTCTGTTCCATATTAAACTGTGATGTTTGTTCATTAGTTGACCTGAGATTGTCTTAAACACGAGTTCTGGTTAGAGGTCATTAACCACCACAGAAATCTTTGTCATGGTGGCCATTGCTAGCTAAACCCCCTTTATTTATTTATTTTTGAGGCTTTGTGTGCAGTTTCCCCACTTGAAAAAGGATGTTTCATCTCCCCAGGTTATGAGCTGGACTCCACTCATGAATCAGACAGTTGCTTTCTATTTGTCCTCTTATTTTGCAATGATCGCAAAGTCATGGAATACAAAGATGGCAACTTAGGTGATAGGTTTAGTTGATAAGGTAAGTTGATAGGTTTAGGTGAAAAACCTTTAAACAAAACACAAAAGAACAATGTTCACACTATGGCATTGGGCAGATAGTAACAGCCATTCCCCATGTACAATTTCACCTCATTAGCAAATTTATGTTTTTTAACCTCAACATCAAATACCTGAAGCAACAAACCATGACATGACCAATTTACAACAAATCCTATGCCACATATGAATTTACCTGCATTTTAAAGAGTTGATTTTAATCACATTTTAACTAATTTTACTCTTAACATTTCTATCAGACTTTTTAAACTATTTTATACTTTTTAATTCATATTTTTTAAATTATTTAAAGTGCATAAAGTGACTTTTAAAGTACATTCCTTTCCAGATCCAATAAATAAACTAATAAAATAAAGTGCATAGTACAAACAGAATGAATTAACTGGTTTTTAACCTTAGCTGGAAAACCTCTAATTAGCACCAATTAGCCTGTAATCTTATTTTCAACTGAGCAATAACAAACACAGCAGTTATCGGCATCCAGACAGGAAGTTAGCAACCCGCCGCTCCGTGGCTAATGCTAATGCTAATGCTAACACGTTCTGCAGGTTAAACAGTCTCCTAGATCTTTCATGGTTCTGCTCTTACCTGCTGCTACCTGGATTTCTGTAGATGAAGCAGGTCCTGCACAGTTTGCCGCAGATCCTCACGTTCACAGCTACTTTATTTGAGGAGATCATTCATTCTCCTTCCTCCTCAGTGCTGCGTGTGTCCCTTTTTATGCTGCAGGTAGGAAACCTGCAGCCGCAGATTGGTTCCGCCCCAGCTGAGTGGAGCACCTGTGGAATGCTTCTTCTTTCTATCAGGTTTCAGCTTCTTTCTATCAGGTTTCAGCTTCTTCTTTCTATCAGACTTCAGCTTCTTCTTTCTATCAGGTTTCAGCTTCTCCCAGTTTGACTTGACAGTGAAGAACAGTCAGTTGGAACCAGGCACTACAGCTAATCTACAATACATGAAGTGTGTATTATTTAGGAAAATGTGTCTGGAAATACAAAAATGCAATGTCTTGCTGTGAATTAGGAAGAATTTATTTATTTTTATTTTTGTTTTTAAAACACAATTTTTTTTGTATGTATTAAAGTTCTGCAAACGTGCAAAGCCCAAAGCTCACGTCAAATTCTCCCCTCAAAACACAACTCCTTACTCTTCTGTAAATTTATTCATGGAACAGGTACAGATTTGCATAACTCCTGCCTTGTTTTTCCAAAATGTTTTCCAAAATCGTTAAAGAGTAAAGACTGAAACATCTTTATTGACATGATTAAAGAACAGAACTAATATATTTTGAGCTTCGTTCATCAAGGTTGATCTGCATCTGGCAGAAATATATTTTTATGTGAAGTTAGTTAGGAAAAAGAGCAACTTTATTTTGCAGCTGCATCCATTACTAAATGGATGCAAGTTTTTTTTCTGCTTTTGTAGACACTTAGAGTCTTTTGAAGTCTGAGGATTAAACTTGCCGTGCTGCGTATAGTCACAGGGCCAAAATAAGAAGAACTTCACCTGAGCAGATTTTTTGTCATTTTTCAAAGCATGACGTTGCTGTTTCTCAGCATTGTGTATGTATCAGGAAGCATCAGAGGCCGAGCAGAAGGAGGAGAACATTATCTGTCCACCTCTCAGAGTCCTGCAGGTTTATCTGCTGCAGGATGATTAGACATCTCTCGGCTGAAATGAGACTTTTCCTTTCCTTTCCTTTCCTTTCCTCGCTTGCATCATGAAGCTCAGGACTGTGGGAACAAATAAATCCCTCCTCTAGCAGAAACACCGAGCGCTGACAGCTGAAGTGGAGTCTATGCTAATGCAGACGCACATGAATAAAGTTTAGAGCTGTTTTTTCTTTATTTTTGCAGTCTGTCGCAGGTTAGATTCGGTCTCTGCGGTGCATGTGAGCTGTTTCTGTGACAGGTGTTATGTTCTGATGCTTCATCCATCACAACAATCCTGTCGGGAGCCACAAAAAACCTGAAATATGGGTTAAAACAGAGGAAATAAGGGCAGGGCTCTCGAAAAACATGTGAATTATGGAGATTCTTCCATCTTTTATAGCTTGTTTTGTCACTTGAGCTCTTGTGTCCTGTTTCATGTGGAAAGTAAAACAATCTGTCCCCGTAAAGCCGGAGGAGCTGCTCTAACAAGGTGAAAAATGACGGCTGGAGGGAGTCTCCCTGTAACATATGGAGAGAAGTTTCTGCAGAGAAACGTCCGTCATTAAGACTTTAACCTCCTGCTGCTCGGAGGCCCGTCGCTGCTGACCCAGCGCTCCGCCGGCAGCTGCTCGGCCGTCGGACGCTGCATCCTGACGTCCTCATTCATCACTCAGTCTGCTGCAGCTTCTCCTCAGAACGCCTCCTCAGATGGTCCGGACTCTCCCTCTCCGTCCGCCTCACCGCCCGTTAACCAGGCAGCAGCCCAAAGTCAGGAATCACGCCGTTTAATTAATTACCGTCTAAAAGTGACCAAGGTCGGCGCGCCGCTCAGCTGGAGAACGCTGCAGAGGTCACGGCCTCCACGTCCGAAGCCTCCCAAGCTGTCAGCTGTCGGCGAAGGTGAAGTAAGAGCACCTTAAAAACATCGGCCTGGAGCTGCAGATGGAGCCAACTGTTGAAACTCTGGTCCACACTCTGGTCTAGTCTGCACAATATGCTATCCTTTAATTAAAGTTGCCGATTAGACAGCTAAAAACTTACATTTCTAGAACGCTTTCACCATTAAAGTGATCCATTCTCGCCTTTAAATTACTCAGATGTGGCCGTTGCTTCTTTTGTCTGATTCATTCAAACTCTAATGCAGGACAACAGGCTCCAAACAGTAATGCAGTGTCACTTTCAATGGTTCAGATGCTGTTTATGTGCATCTCCTGTCCATATTTATTCTATTTTACTGGACTTTATTTGACTTCATTTACCCCCCACACTGTATATATCTTGGCTCCTTTGTATAGAGTGTAATTCTTAATATAGTCTTTTTTAAAATTATTGTTGTTATTTCATTTATCTTGTTATCAATGCACCGTCCAGTGGCAGTTTTTAATATTCATGTCATGTTCCCATGTGTGATGACAATAAAGCTATTCTATTCTATTCTATTCTATTGATTAAAACTTTATTATGTTTGGTTGATGAAGGAATTAAAATGCTAATAAATAGAAGAAACCCTAAAATTTGCAAATATTCAAGAGATTAAAATGTGAAGTTCTGCATTATTATTACTACTATTATGTAGATGTTTCCATTTCATCCAAAAACTATAAGGGTTCTGACCTGACTAGTCAATTAGTTAAAAGCCCATCTGATGTTTGGTTAACTGTAAAAAAAACAAAACAAACAAAAAAACTGTTTTGCATCAATCTGTTCAAGGTATGACGACTTCAAATGGAACTATGTTCAACAAACAAGTTTAAAGGTGTCCAAAGACGTTTTAAAGTTGAATAATCATAAAATTGAAGCTTTTCCAATCAGGATTTCCACATTTTTCAAAGGGATTTTTAAAATTGTTATGTACTTGATGACCATAATTTAATTAAATATAACATTAAAACTTCCTGTGTGTCTGATATTTGGTGGTTTAACTTTTAGAGAGTCCAATCACTGATGAATTTTGATTTTGACCTTTTCGTATTTTGCAGAAATTTCCGTCATGCAGACATAGAAAGTAGAATTTGTCCTTAAAGTGCATAAATATCATAACTGACCTTGCAAGTTTTGGACTTTCCACGTCTTTCTTTCTGACTTGACGACTGATTTTGTTCTTCCTGACAAAGTTTGATGTCGGACACAGAAAAACCTCTTAGTTGGGTCTTTTTAAGGAGACACTGCAGAGAGATAGACATACAAATGATGATTAATTAAAGTGATTAAGGTCAGAAAGTTCCTCGACTCGATGCCCAAAGAACAGAAACTCGATTTGTGGCTTCGTCTATCAGTCAGAGGTTAAATCTGTTTCTGAAAGAGGTGAAAATCACTCGATCAGACCGTTAGATTCAACAGGAAGTGGAGTTCTGCTGTTGGTCTGAATCAGATCCAGATGGAGGAAGGAAGTAGAAATTCATAAAAGAAGCCTGAATATTCCCGACGCTGCCGTGTCGGTGGCTCCTCGAACTCTGGGGAGTTTAAATAAAAACCGACCTCTGAGGATCCTGAGAGTCTGTCTTGAGGTTTTTTAACAGAAACAGCGCGAGGCAATGAAATCTAATTATTAACTTCATCTTAACAAGGTCGCACCACTATTCTCGGAGAGCAAAAAAAAAGACTCTGAAAAGTCAAAGCTAGAGCTGTGAGGTTTTATTCACTTCGTTATTTTACTTTACTGTCTCTTCCAGCTGCAGTTTGGTCTAAACCACCTGCAACACTCTGACTTTCATCTGGTCTTAAATTATTTTTGTAACAGCAAAATGTCTGTAAAAAAATATTAAAACGACATTTAAACAACATGTTTTCAGTCCTTTAAAACATCCTAAAATGTGCTTTAAAATAATTTTCCATGTTTATGTGGATGCAAAGCATTAAATCTCTGTATGTTCTGCTGCTACAAACAGATTAGAGGTTACAGAGGTTAAATGAAGGTTCATAGAAGTCTAGATGTTCATAGAGGTCTGGATGTTCATAGAGGTCTAGGTGTTGGTGTTCATAGAGGTCTAGGTGTTCATAGAGGTCTAGATGTTCATAGAAGTCTAGATGTTCATAGAGGTCTGGATGTTCATAGAGGTCTGGATGTTCATAGAGGTCTAGGTGTTCATAGAGGTCTAGGTGTTCATAGAGGTCTAGGTGTTCATAGAGGTCTAGATGTTCATAGAAGTCTAGATGTTCATAGAGGTCTGGATGTTCATAGAGGTCTAGGATGTTTCATAGAGGTCTAGGTGTTCATAGAGGTCTAGGTGTTCATAGAGGTCTAGGTGTTCATAGAGGTCTAGATGTTCATAGAGGTCTAGGTGTTCATAGAGGTCTAGGTGTTCATAGAGGTCTGGATGTTCATAGAGGTCTAGGTGTTGGTGTTCATAGAGGTCTACATGTTCATAGAGGTCTAGATGTTCATAGAGGTCTAGATGTTCATAGAGGTCTGGATGTTCATAGATGTTCATAGAGGTCTAGATGTTCATAGAGGTCTAGATGTTCATAGAGGTCTAGGAGTTCATAGAGGTCTAGATGTTCATAGAGGTCTAGATGTTGGAGTTCGATATGTAGAACTGTTTCATGTTGGAATTTAACAACATATAAACATATGTAAACATAAATATATAACATTTTTTTAAATTTATATATACATACTTGAAATGAACCCCGAAGAGAGAAACTGAGGATTTATTTGCAGCCATTTCAGTGCCTTTGTTGGTTTTAATGTCTAGTTTGCTTTGCTTTCTTCTCCTTATAGTGGTTGGAGCTGAATTCATCTACATTCATCTACGACAAGGACGAGGAGATGCAGGACGTGAGGGTAAAGAATAACCTGTTTTATTGTTTATTTTCCTCTAAATTGGATCATAATTTATTAAAAAACATCATTCTGCATTGAAGGAGACTTGAAACTAGCAATTTAGACCATAAACCTACTGAGAAAATGTTTACTGAGGTAAGAAACTAATATAGACGTCAACTAGTTTTCTATACATCTCTATACAGTTCCTGCAAACCTGCTGGCCGTTGCACAGAATGCATGTTTAAGGCTTCATTTTTCAGACATCTTTTCTGTTCAGAATCTGAAATAAACAAGCTAATAACTGCATTTTAGATATTTAGTGTCCTGTTTAGCTCTGTAGTTTGACATTAAAAAGACAAACTGCTTTGGAATTTCAGATAATTCTGGTTTTCGGAGCATTTTGAGGACGTCTCGCCCTCGTCAGTGGAAAAGTTGAAACGGAAAGTTGAATCTCTGAAAGAAAATCAAGAGCTTTTCACTGAAAAGACCTTCTGGTGCCACTGCTGTTGTTTTCCCACTGATTCATCCGACAACATTTGCCTGCAACCCGACTGGCACATACAGAATCCATAGGTCAGAGCGTTTGATTTCAACCCTCCCGCTGTTCCAGAGCAGAACAACAAAGCGCTCAGCAGACTGTGGAAAACAACTCATTTCATGTGGCAGAAACACCATCCTCGATATGCTCATCCTCCTCTTTAATTTACCTCCTGCAGCCCTCAAGGAGAAGCAGCTGAACCAGTGAACTTTCCTACATTATACATCTAGTTAGAGGCTTATGTTGAAGGAAAAGTTACACCAGGAAAACACACAACCTCAAGTAACCCAAGATCTACTGATGTGTCGTACGATTCTTCCTGGAGGAGCCACCGTTAGCATGTTTGATGCTAAATAGCTACATTAAAATACTCCTGGATCAGATCAGTAGCTGCAGGTTTCCGGGTCAGAATCGAGCCGAGAACTGAAAGTGAAAGCAGCCGGTATTAAAGTGGTTTAACCTGAATAATCCGCTGTTAAATTGGATCATGTAGCCGAGGCTGAATCCACAACATGAGGTCACAGCAGCATGTGGAGTCCAACCGATATAATCTGGAAGCTGGTGGTAAAGCTGTTTTCAATTGTGCAGAGAATAGAATGAACCATATTAACCTTATAATGCCGTTTTCAGGATAATTTCACTTGAAAATTCTTATCTTTGCCACAATAAAGAAGAGCCACACATGCTGTATGTCATTTTTTTTCACAACAGTTTATAAATTTCCATCACTTGATAAGTTAATACGTGCAGATTTTTTTTCATATTAGACTTCATATCGAGGAAAAAAATATATTTTGCATGATAAATCTGTTTTATTTGTACATATATGTCACCATAAAATGATGACAGTAGAGATATATTTTCCATAATTGTGTAGATTAGATTGAAATCAGGAAAGATCAAAGCCAGTTTCCTCCATTTAATCAAATGCATGCTTGCAAATGTATAAAAAATAATAGCATTTGCAGATTTAGACAAAGCATTGAAGTTTCATTTCTTGTGCTGGCATAACAAAGTTGCACCAGTTTAATCGTGAGCGTGATTTCAAGTCAAATTTCATTATCAGCTGATTTAAATTGAAGTTGAGATAACTTTTGTTCACCTTGAGTTCAAGATGACTAAGTTGGTTAATTAAAAATAGCTTTGATTGTAGAGGAAAAGCTACTTTTCTAATTTATGTCATTTGTTGCTTGCAAATATTCTCATTAAAAGTTGTCAAAACTCATAAACCGTTTGTACATTCATATTTGTTGAGTCCTAACGTGATTTCTTAGAGTGCATGATACTTGAAGTTTACATCTGGTGAGTCAGATTAGTCTAAAAGATGTTTAAGGCATTTTAAAAACATATGATGGAGATTTTATTACCTGCCTGAAGCTTCTCTGAGCTCAGATGACTAGCAGCTTCTACTGCAGCTGCATGGGAGGCGTTCAGGGACACTCTGGAAATTAAAGCGTCTATCAATAAGCACTTAAGGACTTTTAAGTACAGTTTTATTTATATTTATCCTCTGGGAGATGCTCTAAATTCTTAATTCATCTTATTGTAATGCAGATTTTAAGAAGATTAATAGCTGGTATGTAGCAGAACATGGAAGTAAAAGCAGAGATTTGATTATTTAAATATGAAAGTGCCAAAAAACAAAACTTGCCTCTAAAATCAATAAATAATCATGAGCTCCAAATTGATATTTGTCCTTAACTGTGCAGCTCTAGTCAGTTTTATGGAACTCTTTCAGCTACAGGAGGATCAAAAACAGGTTTCCTGTCTGCAGTTGTTTGGTTTGATCATTAAAATCAGCAAAACAAAGACATGAATGTCATTTAAAAAAAAAGCAACACAACTGTTTAGAACAGACGGATCTGAGAAAGGTCTCACAGTTCGCAGCAAAAAGTCATTTTTCATTTTTTCTATGCAGATGCACTCTCCTCCAAAATGACCGTGATTATTCTGGGATGATTAGTTTTTCTGATAATCTTAGTATTTTTACAGAAACACTAAATGCAGCAATGAATTCAAAACTCGCACCAAGTTGTTGTTTTTTCCTTTTTATCAGAATTTAATTTTGATTTTGATGCACAATGTCGGGGAAAAAAACTGCTCTATTTCATTTGTCTTGTTCTCGGATTTCTGCATTGCGGGGTTTGTTTTGTTCCTGTGAAGTTGCAACACCTGAAAATGGAGACAAAAGACTCATTGTACAGCTGCAGACGACAACTCAACGGATTCATGGTGGTACTGCCAAAGTTAGAAAAGAATAAAAGATTTTAAACACATGATGAAGGAAAAATGACTCTTTCTCTTTTCTAAGGTATTAAGACAGACAGATGCTACAGGAGGAAGATATTCCAGGACTCTCTGCTCTGGTCAAGTTTAGATATTGTCTATTCTGTGACTAAACAGACTAGTTGTCTCCATGTTGGTCTGTAATGTAAATCTGAGCTTCTCCTAACTACAATATAAACCCAGAGATCAGAGAGAATCCTCAGATCTGCTGCTGCATGAACTGCTGCTCTGTTAGTGTCACTTCTCCTGACATCAGTTAACGTTATTCTCAACCCAAGTCATCTTTTTCTCCAGTGTGTCTGTCTATGTCTGCCTCCTCATCCTCCCTCGACCTCGCTGCACTTCCACAACAAAGCGGTGCAAACAAATGTGACTGGATTCACAGATATTGGAACAAAAAAACACAGAAAAAGTCTCTTTCTGCAGCTCCAACATGCTTCACCTGCTGCAGAACCACAGAAACACCTTCACTTTTTCTACCAGAACAGAACAATGTCATCGCGTGTTTCCAATCAGCCACACAGCGCAGGAGGTCTGGCTTCGTGTTCGTGTGTGTGTGTGTGTGTGTGTGTGTGTGTTTGTGTTGCGGTTGGAGCCGAGGCAGCAGGTTGTTTGACTTAAAGTGGCTCGACTGTCAAAGCCCAACATGCCGGAGCGGCGAGGCCCAGCTGTGTGAGCGTTAAGTGGTGATGAAACACGGGAAGGCTGCATCCCTGCCTCTCAGAAACTCACAAACCCCGCTGGCTTCACGACAAGCAGCACACAAACACACACACACTGCTCCCCTAATTGCTGTCTCTCTCCTGCAGGGTGAGAAAATAGGCTACCTGAAGGCATGGCACCCACTCGCTTCCTCCCACCTCGTCTTCCTTCTGCCTTCCTCTTGTTGCATCTCATTCCTCTCGTCTCATTACTTTGCTGTTTTCATTCTCTTCCTTCTCGTCCTCGGTGCCACCTCTTGTCCAGAAAAAACAACAGTCGAGGACAAATAATCGAACATGCGAGTCAAAAGCTCAGCTGAAGAAAAACCTGTGAGTTTTCAGGGTCGTAAATGAAAGCAGGAGGTGGAGACAGAAATGCAGCGACCTCCTCGTCTCCTCACATTTAAAAACATTCCCTGATGGCTCTCTGCTGTGACTGAACCTCTGCAGGTCCACATGACCAAACCCAGCACAGATGTAGGATCAGCATCTCTTCACACGTCACGAGGATGATTCAGGAGTTCATTTTGTTAATTAGCGGCGATACACCATGATGCTTTTTTAATGAATTATGGTTTAATTTAGAGGAAAATGGATGATAAAGTTGGCTGTTCTTCACCTTATGATGGACGTTCTCTGTTGTATTGTTGTGAAAAATGAGCCACAGAGAGGAAACATTGGAGGATTAATGGACAGTGAGTGTCCATCATGGGGTTTTCCTGAGGACATGGAGGGATGTAAGCCGCTGTACTGCGTTTAAAAGCGCTTTTCCTCCGACGTACGATGAGATCTTCCTGTGGAACCCGATGAATCCATCATCTCGTCTCTGTTTACTGCCGCCCCAGTCGACACAAACTCCTCCTGTCGGCTCACATTAACCCAGAAATGTGATTAAGTTGGAATCATCATGATGCTGCTGATTGTAATTACAATAATTAGAAGACGGTTCTTCGGGGTGATTGCAGTGGATCGGCGTCACGTCGGCGGTAAACTCGGTGTTTCTCTGCCGTCCCGCCCTGCTCTACAATCTTTTCATACTCTGAGAGAGAAAGCGAAGAGGGAAAGATGGAGGGTTCAGAGGGCTGCCCTGAGGCGCACACACAACACACACTAATACACAACACACACCGTTATCTCAACTCCCCTGCTGCTTTATTTGCTTTATTCACTCTGGCTGCTTTATTACCTGCCTGATGCAACAAGTCTGCAGAAGAAAAAAAAGAGCCGAACTTTTGCACAAACTAGAAATAATAATTGTGTTTGCAGGAGCTCCATGTGAATCATTTTAAGTTTGTTCAACCTGGAGTTCTGCTGCTGCCTTAGAAAATATCAGATGAATGAATATTTATGCTTCCAGCATCATGTCATCTTTAAATATTAAACAAACTGAATGAGTTCAGTCAACTTGTACACTGAAAAAAAACCCAAAGGTACCATAAAAAACAATGTGTGAAAAAACTGCAGACTATAGCAACATTCAGAAACTGGAATAGCTGTGAAAATAACAGCAACTATGTGTAAAATAATGATAATTCCAGCTGATTTATTTGCAGTAAAATAGTGTAACTTCCTGCACGGGGCTCTGCTGTGTAAAGTCAGATCTGAATCACATCCGAAGATAAAAACTATTTCAGATGTCTTTTCCAGTGTTACGCTACATGAGAAACGCTCCGAAGAGCAGAGAGAATCACTGATGTGGGAAACTTTTCCACAGAAAAACACCAGAATCAGTCTGTATTCCAGCAGACGATGCATTAAACAGAAAGAACAGAACACAGACTGCTTCCTACAGTTGGTAAATTACACCGAAGCTGTAGTTACTAAGCTGTTTTTTCATATTGCAGGAAAAACTTAATATTCCAGTGTGATTTTCCAATTTTCTGCAGCCCAGTGATTTACAGCTGCCTTTGGCCTTCAGCTTTATCGTCCATTTCCCTCTAAATTAAACCATAACTCACTAAAAGAGCATCATGCTGTGTGGAAGGAGACTTAAAACTAAAAATTGAGACCATAAACTTAACTGAAAAGTGTTTAGTGAGTTAACAGATCCAGTGGGAAGTGGCTCATTTTGTCAGTTGAATCTGGTCAAGCAGAGGAGTCGCCCCCTGCTGGTTGTTAGGAATAATGCAGGTTCAAGGCTTCATTGTTTGAGACTCTACGTAAACCGCTCAGAAACAGCCAGAAAAGCTCCAAAACATCAACAAAAATAAAAGAATGTGACCACAAAACATTGCAAAGAGAACTCATACATGTCAGAATGACAGAAATTATGTTAGAGAAAAGAAAAATAAAAGAACTTCTTTGCAAAACTACCAAAAAAAAATGCAAAAACACAACCACACGATACAACACAACACAACAATGAGACACAAAATGATCTGAAATTGATGCCAATAAACAAAAAATGGATGCAAAATCAACATACACACTGTTAACACGAAGAAAGACTCTAAACTTATCTAAACGTTGTAAATTAATTCCAAAGTGTTTGATTTTTGTGAAAAACGGCAGATCTGGAGCCATTACCAGGCATTTTTATGTATTTGACAGAGGAGAAAAAGCAGAATATTCACTCAGTTCATTTATTTATGCCAACAGGGAGTCACCAGCGGCACATCTGTACAGTTAAACTGGAATAAACCCTCAGCAGGATTAGCATTAGCAGCTCTGGAGCTCAAACATGTGAAGAAAAGAGGCTGAGGGATGTCTCCCAACGCCAGAGTTCACTTCAAACCCTGTCAAAATGCTTCGCTGATGGGAGGAAAGAGGAACATTTCACATGGAAAATACACGCTAAATGTAAATGTGAGGGAATAGCAGGGAATCCTTCAGAGAGCGGTGGAAATAAGAAGCGTAGAAGAAGAAAGAAAGCTCCTATGATTCATCACACAGCCAATCAAAAGCATCAAAATAAGAAACGCAGGACTTTTGTCACATCCCCGACAGCTGTCAATACGGAGGAAGAGGAGCTGCAGAGAAGGTGTAGGACTGGGCGACGGGGAGGAGGACAGATGGTCGCTTACATCACTGATGCTCTGGGACAACTGTCAATAAACATGAAGCAGAAGAAGAAACGGCTGCAGGGAGGGAAGCCGGGGGAGACGGAGGACAGTGCTGAAAGACAAAGAGGGGAGCAGAGAGAAGATGACAAAGTAGAGGAAGTGGTGGAAACATGGTGATGCTGTTGTCAGTGTCAGCCGGAGAGACGTGAGGAAGACAGAACGCTGCTGACAGGAGGCAGGACGACTGACGCAAAGTGGACTTTCATGCTTTTAGAACTCGTCTGTCCTCCAAAGAACATCGACTCTCCTCGCTTTACTTCAGCACTTACTTTATCGGAAGGTTTTCACCAGCGCAGACGAACACAAGGACTGTTTTACTGATCAGTTCAAACTATTCAATTAAATGACATTTGAAAATGAGCTCAAAACAATCACCTGAACTCATTTTATTTGCAGACTGTATGTGGTTTTATAAAGCAACACAGCATGAAGCAGAAGCAAAGGTTTACATGCAAAACCAAAGCACTTAGTTCAGGCGCGTAAGTTCATTTTGTTGCTTCCAGTTGTTTAAGATTATTTCCTGAGATTATTAAATACACTATATAGCCAAAAGTATTCACTCACCTGCCTTGACTAGCATATGAACGTCAGTGACATCCCATTCCTAATCCATAGGGTTCAATATGACGTCGGTCCACCCTTTGCAGCTAGAACAGCTTCAACTCTTCTGGGAAGGCTGTCCACAAGGTTTAGGAGTGTGTTTATGGGTATTTTTGACCATTCTTCCAGAAGTGCATTTGTGAGGTCACACACTGATGTTGGACCAGAAGGTCTGGCTCTCAGTCTCTGCTCTAATTCATCCCAAAGGTGTTCTATGGGGTTGAGGTCAGGACTCTGTGCAGGCCAGTCAAGTTCATCCACACCAGACTCTGTCATCCATGTCTTTATGGACCTTGCTTTGTGCACTGGTGCACAGTCATGTTGGAAGAGGAAGGACCAGCTCAGGTGGCATCCTATCACAGTTCCACACTGGAATTCACTGAGCTCCTGAGAGCGAGCCATTCTTTCACAAATGTTTGTAAAAGCAGTCTGCAGCCTAGGTGCTGGATTTTATACACCTGTGGCCATGGAAGTGATTGGAACACCTGATTCTGATTATTTGGATGGGTGGGCGAATACTTTTGGTGATATAGTGTAGCTGCAGCATCAGGATCCAAAGAAAGAGAGCTGCAGTAACTTCATTTTACTTTCAATTAGTTATTAACCATTTAACTAATTTGTCAATTAATGTAAACTATAGATTCATCAAGAAAGAAGCTAACTACGCAGCTAAAGTTACATAAAGAAGCTAAGTAATCCATTTTCATCCAAAACACCAGAAAGAGCATTTATTTTAAGCTCATGCTACTTTAGCAAACTGTATGTGATCACATAAAGTAGCACAGTACAGAATTGGCACAAAATTTACATGTTAAAGTGCAAAACTGTCAAGTTTAGTTCAGGAGCTGAAGCTCAGTGTGTTGTTTCCAGTTGTTTAGGAGTTTATTAAACATCTGCAGCATCAGAGTCCAGATAAGAGACAGCTGCATACATTTAGACAATAATTAGGGATGCCATTTCGACTATTTATCCATCAATTAATTTATCATCTGTTTCCTCGATTTGTCATTTAATCTGAATGATTAATTTTCACCCTAAACAGCAGAAAGAGCATTAAATTAAAGGCCCTGTTATTGGGATAAGCTGTACATCACTGTATAACACAGAACGGTAATAAATGAGCACAAACTTTACATATTTAACTGGAGTTAAGTTGTTGCTTCCAGTGGTTTGTAGGAGGTTTTACTAAATATCTGCAGCATCAGACAGCAGAGAAACAGAAGTGGACACCTTTAGACACAACAGTAACTTTATTAAGACAACAAATAACAATCAGTCTATCAGCCATCATCGATTAATCTAAATGACAGTAAATTCAACTGAATTCTACCATTTAATGTATTTTTTCTGGCTGACTGAACATTTTTTAACAGATTTTTTTTGATAGTTCGTCATGAAAAACAGCAGCAGAGCCTTGACATGATTATTCCACTGCCTGATTGAAGCCCATCAGAAACTCTCAAAGACAAACCAAGACTTCCCTTCAATCAGGAAGAAGCGCTCCCTCTGAGCTCTAAAGACATTGAACTTCCCTCTCAGGGGGGACAATAAATCAGATTGATTTGTGGTTGGCCTCCGACGCCTACATCCTCGTTCCCACCCTCTCTGTGGACGAGAGCCTTCATTTCAATAAAAGCTGCTGCAGAGAACCGGCGGCTCTAGTGGATAAAACCTGCACACAATAGGTTTGAAAGCATGTTTTAAAGCAGAAAACACCCTCCTCTGAACGCCGTGCTGCTGCTCTATTCAGCTGTTTGGAGGTAGAACAGGTCCATTAATTGATCCATGTGTTGCTATTATCAGCTCCTACTAATGGGGCTGCATCCCAACACAATGAGGAACTGAACGTGAGTTTCCTCTGCAGCAGCAGCAGCAGCAGCAGCAGCAGAGATGCAGCAGCAGCAGCTTCCAGCAGCAGCTTCCAGCAGCAGCAGCAGCAGCAGCAGCAGCAGCAGCAGCAGCAGCAGCAGCAGCAGCAGCAGCTTCCAGCAGCAGCAGCAGCTTCCAGCAGCAGCAGCAGCAGCAGCAGCAGCAGCAGCAGCAGCAGCAGCAGCTTCCAGCAGCAGCAGCTTCCAGCAGCAGCAGCTTCCAGCAGCAGCAGCAGAGATGCAGCAGCAGCAGCTTCCAGCAGCAGCAGCAGCAGCAGCAGCAGCTTCCAGCAGCAGCAGCAGCAGCAGCAGCAGCTTCCAGCAGCAGCAGCAGCAGCAGCAGCAGCTTCCAGCAGCAGCAGCTTCCAGCAGCAGCAGCTTCCAGCAGCAGCTTCCAGCAGCAGCTTCCAGCAGCAGCTTCCAGCAGCAGCTTCCAGCAGCAGCAGCAGCAGCAGCTTCCAGCAGCAGCAGCAGCAGCAGCAGCAGCAGCAGCAGCAGCAGCAGCAGCAGCAGCAGCAGCAGCAGCAGCAGCAGCAGCAGCAGCAGCAGCAGCAGCAGCAGCAGCAGCAGCAGCAGCTTCCAGCAGCAGCAGCAGCAGCAGCAGCAGCTTCCAGCAGCAGCAGCAGCAGCAGCAGCAGCAGCAGCAGCAGCAGCAGCAGCAGCAGCAGCAGGTTTGTGTTTCTTTGGACCAGTGTGAGCTGCACGGATGTCAACAGTGTGAAAAAATGTGCTGCAATTAAACTGATTGCGATCCACTTACTGATGCAGCGTTGATCACATTTAGCAAACATTCTAATCAACATGTGGCCACTTCTGTCAACAGAAATCAGCTGTTCAGTCGCTCTTATGTGACTGTAATTGTAGATTTTTCTTACTCATATATAAGTTTTTCCTTTGTTGTTGAACTGATTGTTTAAACTTTTAAAACTTCAAGCCTTAATATGATTTAAAAAGATGAGTTATATAAAAATTCACCACATGTACAGTTGTCAAGAAGGTGGAAATTAGCTAAAAAGACCAAAATCAACTCTGTCCTGGAATGTAAATGAGTTTATTTCTGCTATAAAGTGGGCCATTTTAACATGGAGGTCTATGGGGACCGACTCGTTGTTGGAGCCTCAAGTGGACATTCAAGGAACTGCAGTTTTTGTACTTCGTTTTGTGTCTCGTCATTTTCTGTCTTTTCTCATTTTGTCTCATTTTTGTCATTTTCTGTCTCATTTCTGTTGTTTTGTGTCTTGTTTTTTGGTTTTCTGTCTAATCTCTGTCACTTTGTGCCTTGTTTCTGTCATTTTGTGTCTTGTTTTTGGCATTTTCTGTCTTGTTTTTGTTGTTTTCTGTCTCGTTTTTGTCATTTTATGTCTCGTTTTTGTCATTTTCAGTCTTGTTTTTGTCGCTTTGTGTCTCGTTTTTGTCGTTGTCTCATTTTTGTTGTTTTGTATCTAGTTTTTGTCATTTTTTGTGTCATTTTTGTCATTTTCTGTTTCTTTTTTGCAATTTTTTGTCTCATTTTTGTCATTTTCTGTCTCGTTTCTGCCATTTTGCATCTTGTTTTGGTTGTTTTGTTTCATTTTTGTCGTTTTGTGTCTTGTTTGTCATTTTGTGTCTCGTTTTTGTCGTTTTGTGGGTTCAATCTGTCCTTTTTCATACTTACTTCTTATTCCTTTTCTACAAGGGACTGCATTTTTTTTCTCATTTTATGCAATTTTGACTTTCTGACCGAAATCTGGTGATTAATAAAGTTTTTTCTGATCTTCTTGCTACTATTTTGCACGAACACGGAACTGCATTCTTGGTTTCGCTCATCCCTAAAGCGTCTGTGATTGGTTTAAAGAAACACAGTGACACTGAGGTGCAGTCGGACGAGTGTGTTTTGTGTCGTGAGTCGGTGTTTGTGTGTTTTGTGTCGTGAGTCGGTGTTTGTGTGTTTGTGTGTCGTGAGTCGGTGTTTGTGTGTTTTGTGTTGTGAGTCGGTGTTTGTGTGTCGTGAGTCGGTGTTTGTGTGTCGTGAGTCGGTGTTTGTGTGTCGTGAGTCGGTGTTTGTGTGTCGTGAGTCGGTGTTTGTGTGTCGTGAGTCGGTGTTTGCGTGTCGTGAGTCGGTGTTTGCGTGTCGTGAGTCGGTGTTTGCGTGTCGTGAGTCGGTGTTTGTGTGTCGTGAGTCGGTGTTTGCGTGTCGTGAGTCGGTGTTTGCGTGTCGTGAGTCGGTGTTTGTGTGTCGTGAGTCGGTGTTTGTGTGTCGTGAGTCGGTGTTTGTGTGTCGTGAGTCGGTGTTTGTGTGTCGTGAGTCGGTGTTTGTGTGTCGTGAGTCGGTGTTTGTGTGTCGTGAGTCGGTGTTTACGTGTTTGTGTGTCGTGAGTCGGTGTTTGTGTGTCGTGAGTCGGTGTTTGTGTGTTTTGTGTCGTGAGTCGGTGTTTGTGTGTCGTGAGTCGGTGTTTGTGTGTCGTGAGTCGGTGTTTGTGTGTCGTGAGTCGGTGTTTGTGCGTTTTGTGTCGTTTCATTTCCACTTCCTGTTGGAAACCCTCCAGATTGTTTTGGTTCCGTGTCAGATTTCGAACCGATGGCTTCCAGCTGACGCTGAGTGTTTGTGTTTGTGCAGGATGGCGTGTGCACGTGAAAACACGACGCTGCGGGTCGGAAACACAATCTGCCCCGAGAGCTCTTCCATCCGGAGGGTTTGTCTAGTTAGGGCAATTGTGCTGTGATTGCCTCCGGAGGTGGTGAGTGTTTGTGTGACTTATTTATTCCCTGGAATCGACTCCTCAGGTGTCGCTCCTGCTGTGAGCGTCGCTCTGGAAGTGTGACCTATTTTCCCGTCGCTTCGCCTGTTTTCGGTGTTTTGTCACAGCGGCTTCAATGGCTGTCGCTGAAATGACAGAAACTTTTCCCGCCGTTGGGTGTCTCTCTTCCTCTCTCGCTGTGGGGTTTTACTCGTCTTTACCTGTTTCCCTCCTCCTCCTCCTCCTCCTCGGCCTTTTATCAGTCTGTCGAGCTTTATCAGCCTCTTCCTCTACACTTTTCTGCTTCTCACTCTCAATTTCAGTTTTCATTTTAAATGAGTTCATTTCCACAACTGTCAGGCGGCTGCGCTGGAGGAGTTTCAGCCTCTCCAGACATTTTATTTCCAGTGTATTTAGATTTTCAGGATTATTTCATGTTGTGGCATGTTTACAGAATGCCTCTGAGATGCTTTAATATTTCATTTCTTCAGATATTTGTCACTCAATGAATGTTCGAGTGCTTTAATTCACTCTCTGGGTGTGTTTTTCTTCACTGTGGTTCATTTTTCCGTTTCTAAACTGAGCTGAGTATTTTTCTTGTTTAAAGTGCTTCAGGTTGTCAGGTCTGCACAGGAACATGAGAATTCAAACTACCTGCAGCGGTCGGTCTTTTTATAGCCGTGGTGGTCCTGAGCGGCTCTCAGGTGTGAATTCACACCTTCGGTAGACGAAGCTCCTGCCTGCTCAGCAGATGCTCCCCGTGTGGAGGAAGTTTAGGAAGCAGGACTCGACACGCCGCCTGCCTCAAAGTAGGTTACAAACTTTTTCTGATTGCTGTGGAGAGGAATTCATTTGAGATAATGACGTCTGCCATCGCTCGTTCTTCATGTGCGACGCTTTCTTCACCTTATAAATAAATGAATAAACAACGCTTCTATTTGTGGCGATCATGATTAGTTTCCACACGTCGTCAGCGGATGCAAAGCGCTGCCCTTCGGAAACTCCAAATAGGTGTTAGAGCAGCTGTCAGCCGGACGGGGGTGAAAAATGTGTCCAGACAAGAGCTAAATGAGCTAATCTCATTTTGTGAGCCTGCATGTGTGCGCCTCGTCCTGCAGCAGTGTGCGTTCGCTGCTCTTTGTGTCGTAATTGAAGCGGGCTGGATGTTGCCGGAGCACGCGGCTAGCTAAACAGGCGCTGTAATTGAAATTAAAAGGTAACCTCATTCATCACGCCGAGCCGGGCCTTAATTGAAATGTATGTTTGTTTGTGTGACTCAGAAACGAGCCCAGGAGGGAAGCAAGTTTGCGTCGGTGTGTATAAAAAGTGTGTTTCTGTGTAATGAGACTCCGTATCTGCAGCTGTCCTGGTGATAAATAACACAGCACACCCATATCATCCTCCAACTCCTCATTCCACCTCTCATTTACCAAATATTTCCATCTTTGCTCTTGAATTTTCTCACTTTTTCTCTCCTCAGGCCTCAAACACGTCAGTATGTTGAAGAAATAGTTCAGCGTTTTGGGAAAATGTGCTTATTTATGACCCAAAGGCAGCAGAAAAACAATCTCTAATGCTGTTTGATTCTCATCATGCATATTGTTTTATATTTATATTGTATTTATAGTTTTTATATATGTTTTTTTTATATTTTAGAAGGAATTATTGCATGAGCTTAAAAACATGTGATATCAAATTTGCTTTATTCTATATTTAAAAACTGCCAAAAATATACCATTTGCTTTAATTAAATTCTGTAAAAAAACTAAAATTCTGCACTCTTTGGTGCAAACGTGAAACCATCAGCGACTCAGCTGCAACCAACAGGAACACAGCAAAAATTCAGGAAGTTTTTGGATGAATTGCAGGCAGTGCATGGCAATAAATCTAATATGTATAGTATGCAGAGTTGTATTTTTTTCTTAAATTTGCAACACCTCTGTTTCTTTCCATTTTTCTTTTCAATTTATGTTAAAACTAGGCCATGAATTTTTTATTTTTGTTGCTGTTGTTTTCTTGATTCCTGTGCTGGTCACAGTTTTGTTTTCATTTGCATTTTATATTTTTGTTATTGTTTATTTAATTTACTGCATATTTTTGCTTATTTATTTGTATTTAAGGTGGTGGGAACTGGACTCTTTCTGCTGTAGAGAACAATTTTCTATTCTGCATTTGTTGGAGAATATTTTTTATTTAAACCAAATTTTATGGTTTTAAAATGGCTCAACACACCATCTGCTATTCCAGATCATCCTGAACTTTGCATGATCATTTCAGAGAAACTTACTTCCTGAAAACCACTTGAAAACATATTTGATCCCATTTAGAATGTGCATTTAGTGATCCTAAAATCAGGTTTTTCCAGAGCAGTCTCTCATTTTTACCAAATGTAAATGGCAATTTTTGAAAGTTAGCATTTTTCTTTTTGTTGCAGCAGTTTTCATACATAATTACACCCAGTTAGAAAAGGAACGAGACATTTACAAGCATTCTTTGCCTGTTTCTAACAATGTCAACACCTTGTTTAGTTCTTTCTAAGAAACATTCCTGGAAAGCATCACCCAGAAAGCAGAACGAGGGTCAAACTGGGGCATCGCTGCTTCATTTGAGTTCTTGGGTTTGTGCAGCTCAGAGCCAAAGGATCCATGTTGAGCCCTGATTAGTTTAAGGTCACATTCTGAGCTCCGTTCCAGCCCGACGTCTGCTGTGACCCCTGCTGCACATTAAGCAGGATTTTAGCAGCGCCTCGGGCTGCTTCCGATACGTTCACCTCCTGCTGGTCAAAAACAAATAATAGACGGAGGTAAAAGCAGGTGAAGAGGTGGAAGCTGCCAGGAAAAGGTCAGATACAGGCAGAGGAAAGCGGCCACTGTTGGACTATTAATTACACCCATTCTGTGGAGTTTGAACTGTACTTTCCACTAATATGAGCTCTATAAATCTGGGATGCTGGCGGTGCAGAAAGTGAATTCTGTGCTCCGCAGCTTCAAAGAACTTCAGGTTATAAGTTCAGCTAAATGCCGACGTGTCTCCAGTCCGTCAGGCTGCTTCTAATGTGTCACATTCAGCTCTGGAACTTGAAGATTTGAACTGCAAGGTGCTCCGATAAAGTGATGTTCAATTTATCAGTCAGTGTCAGAGCGCCGTCCCGGCTCAGGGCTGCCGGAGCGCCGTGACAGGACGTCGTTCCAAACTTCATTGACCTTCCTTCTGGTTTCCGTGGCCCCGACTCCTGACAGCTGTCACTTAATTTACTGCTTTTCTTCCAGGAACCTCGCTATTCTATAACCACCGCCTCGCGGCTTTCATATGGAAAGAATATTACGTAGTGAAATACTGCGGACGCCGTTAGATCCAAATCATTCACTGAGGAGAGCGTGGCGGCGCTGCAGCGGTCCGTCATCTCACAGCCAGTTTATTAAGAACCAGGTAATGTCTTCAACTTTGTAATATCTGAGAAAATAAACCTGACGGTGTAAATCTGAGGAGTTTAATTAGTCTCAGATCCCAAAGCAGGTGTGTGGACATTTTATGACTGCAGAAAACAGCATTTACCAGCATAGAACAAGACTTAAGAGGGAGGATTTCTATCCTTTACTACTTTGATTGGTTTGCCAAAGTTGTGTTGATTGATTAAACCAATGCTGTTTTTGAAGTTGTCAATCAAGTCATTAAATACTGTGTACACTACTGTGCAGAAGTGTCCTTATTTTTGAAAGAAAAGCAGTTTTTTAAAATAAAGACAGCATTAAATGAATGATAAATCCAGTATAGACATTGTTAATGTGGTAAATGACTATTGTAGCTGGAAACAGCTGATTTTTAATGGAATATCTCCATCGGGGTACAGAGGAACATTTCCAGCAACCATCACTCCTGTGTTCTAATGCTACATTGTGTTAGCTAATGGTGTTGAAAGGCTCATTGATGATTAGAAAACCCTGCAGTTATGTTAGCACATGGAGAAAAGTGGGAGTTTTCATGGAAACCCAGACTTTTGGACAGTACTGTACATGCTGATAATAAGTCCCAAACTGAAGCCATTTTCTTGTTGCACAGTGCATATTTTCAAGTACTGTAAAGTTAATAAAATCAATCCGCTGCATCTTCCTGACAACTAAATAGCTCTCAAATGCATTCAATTATGATTATTTTTACAAAATACCAACATAAATTAACTTTTTACAGCTGCACTCAGTACACATTAGTTGCTCTTATTTCTTTAACAAAACAACCAAATATACTGATTTAAATTAGTCTTTTTGAAAAGCGCTGATTGCAGTTCCATTTAGTGCTTCATTGTAGAAGTAAAACTGCAAAACTACTTCAAAGTGGTAAAATGGATTGACTCAAACATCCAGCATCACAACGAATAAAACAGACAGTTTAGCTTGATATCTTTTAAGCATTAATTTGGTTCCATGATATGATGGAATTACGTATAAACAGCACAACCCTCCTGACACATCTCGTATAACATTTCTATGCTTTTAAAGGATTTTGCAAAACTTTCATGGTGTTTAAATAATACACAAGATGACTGAGGTGTCATTGTTTGCAATGAGAGCAGAAATCAGCAACAGGACTCCATTGTTCCAAGTGGAACCTGTAAAGGAAACATTGTTCTTTCTCCTTTCTAAGGTATTTCCTTGCAGCTGTTAGCTGACGTCACCCTAAATTATCTGGTCGAGGTTAGATATCGTCTGTTCTGACGTGACTAAGCAGACATGTTGTCTCCATATTGGTCTGTAATCTACATCAACTACAATATGAAGCCAAAGATCAGAGAGAATCCTCAGAACTGTTGGCTGCATGAACTGCTGCTCTGTCAGTTTCACTTCTCCTGATATCAGTAAACATTTCTCTCAGCCTACAGTAAGTCATCCGATTCTCTACCGTGTCTCTCTGTGTCGGCCTCCTCATCCTCTCTCTGCAACTGGACCATTATCCTTTGATTTAAGTTTTGTTCACTGTTTCGTCACGTTTTGGCACCAGAGCTTGTAGGTTTTGATAAATATCCCGTATTTGTTGATACTTTCACACTGATCACTCCATGTGGGAAGCTTGGTTAAATCTGCGAGATCTGGTTTAGGAAAATAACCCGATTTGGATTCAAATATGAGCCTTTCATGACATGTTTAAAGCTTTTCCTCTGCTTTTTAGGACGAGGAATCTCACAACATCTAATGTCTGGTTAATTGGCTGAAAATGAGCGACAGCAGAGTGATAAAATAGGAGATAAGTCACTTTGAAACTTATTAAAAAATGCAGTTTAACTGTATAGAAACATAACTTTTGAGTTGAAAACTAGCATGGAGGGGCACCATCACTGTATCCTGGGCTTAACTCCGCCAAGGATGACTGTAATTGGTTTAAATAAATCGTTTTTTTTCACCTACAGCAGAATGATAATGAGGTGAAGCAGACCATTCTCTGGCACTGTGAAGACATTTCTGGCTGTCTGTTATGATAATGTTCCCCAACAGTATTAAAAATGCTACAAACAAGCTAAAATGCTAATTTAAACCACAGCAGACAGTTTGCAGGATGCACAGAATCCAATCTGGAGCTTTTTAACATGAATGTTGCCGTGTTTTCACCACTTTATGCCCAGAAATCGTGCAGTGCATTGACTCACGCTGTATCGGTGAGTGAAGCCGTGACTAAGCGGACTAATATCCTGTCTGGAGGCCACGCGGTCGAGTCCGGTTCACTTCCTGGATGAGTCACGGCGCTGAGCTGACCGCTGTCATGCCTCTGCAGCCTCCTCACCTCCACGCTGGACGTACTCCTCTACATCTGATGAGATCTCTGGAACGAGGACGGTGCAGAGCAGAAGGAAACTCCCCCTCATTTACATTCACTCCGCGTTCAGGATTCATCCACCGGCAAATTCTGCAAAATCCACAAATAACGTATGAGCTTCCTGCGTGGAGCTACAGGGTGAAGGCAGATTGTGTTTCCTCTGTAGAGTTTCTCGGGGACTAGATGTGCTTACATTATTTTTTTTTTATTTCTGCTGTTTTGTTGTCTGTTTTCTAATCTCTTAGTAAACTGCTTGGCGTGTAATGAAGAACGGCAGGGAATGCAATTTTTTTATTTATTTTTTTAGATTAAATTACGTTCATTCTAAAAAATGTTCACCTTCAAAGCTGAATGGCTTTTCTTTCATTTAGTCTCATGAATAGTGATGAGGAACGGAGCCATCGTGGAAAGTGATTTCAGAATAACTGTACTTTTGTCTGCCAGCTCCTCACAGCCCCAACAAATTAGAAATGCAGCGTGATCGCCGACATTTGACTTTGCAGACACTTTACAGTTTGTTCTATCTCATACTGCCGTTTTTCAATCAGTGTCTTTTTACTTTTAATGTATTAGTCACATGCTACTGAAGGATAGAAAAAAACAAATGTAGTAAGGTAAATGTAGTACTAGAGGGTAAACGTAGCATTAGAGGGTAAATGTAGTATTAGAGGGTAAATGTAGTATTAGAGGGTAAATGTAGCATTAGAGGGTAAATGTAGTACTAGAGGGTAAATGTAGTGTTAGAGGGTAAATGTAGTATTAGAGGGTAAATGTGTTAGAAGGTAAATGTAGCATTAGAGGGTAAATGTAGTATTAGAGGGTAAATGTAGTATTAGAGGGTAAATGTAGTATTAGAGGGTAAATGTAGTGTTAGAGGGTAAATGTAGTATTAGAGGGTAAATGTAGTATTAGAGGGTAAATGTAGTATTAGAGGGTAAATGTGTTAGAGGGTAAATGTAGCATTAGAGGGTAAATGTAGTATTAGAGGGTAAATGTAGTATTAGAGGGTAAATGTGTTAGAAGGTAAATGTAGCATTAGAGGGTAAATGTAGTATTAGAGGGTAAATGTAGCGTTAGAGGGTAAATGTAGCATTAGAGGGTAAATGTAGTATTAGAGGGTAAATGTAGTCAAACAAGAAATACATTTGTGAAGGAGAATAAAATACAATTAAAAAAATTAAACAACAAAATCAGAATCACAACCCATATGATTCAAGTTCAAGATGAAATAAACACTATATGTACACACACATGCTGCAACAGAGACATTGTCTCCTGAGTGAGAAAAAACTAAGAAAACCTTCGTAAAGAGAAGCTCAGCCAGACATGTGAACATCCATTCTTTAGTTCCTGAAACCACCTGAAAGGCCAGTGTCCATCTCTGACTGTGAGCTTCATAAGAAAGTCCAATATGTTGGGATTGGACGGAACATTTCTGCAGCTTTACTCTGAAATCTGCCCTATAAATAAGAATCTCTGCTGCAGGTATCAACCTTATACCCAGAATAAATCCGGCTTTATGCTCCACCTTTGTGTGGCGCTCAGAACAAAGGGCGACTTTCTGTTTCATGCTTTAGATTTTTTCTATTTTTCACTTTGGGTGAAACGGGAGGTGACGGTTTGAAAAGGCGTGGAGGGTCACAGGAATCGGCCTCTCAGATGTCTCAGCAGCATTTCAGCTCCAGCGGGAGGTCGAGGGAAAGGATGAGAAAAAAACGCTGATGGAGTTGATGCTATCTTTTACCGAGATGACATTTTGATGTTTTTTTTTCTTAAGATGTGTGTGATTGAAGAGGAGCCGCTGGAAGGTTTGAATCGGAGCGAACATGCTGCATGCAAACAGAATCAGACTCTGAAGGAGGCTGCAGGCTGATAACGTCTTTGCTGCATTTTGAAAAAAAAAGTGTTTTATTGAAGTCTTTTTTTATAAAAGTGTGATTGCGGTAAAGTTATGGACGGTGTTTATCTGGTAAAACTGGGGTGACTTTGAGCTGAAGGTGGAAAACTTTACAACAAAGTCACATCTATTAAACAGTTTCTTTATTATACTGCATGATTTGAGGATTATTTACTTTGAAATGAATGAAAAACTGATAAAATATGTTCTTTTTGTGTGTCAGCATTGGAGGAAATGTGTACCGTAATTTCTGGACTATAAGCCGCTACTTTTTTCTCACGCTTTGAACCCTGCGGCTTATACAACGATGCGGCTAATGTATAGATTTTTACATGCGAGCTTCATGCCATCAATACGTTTAGCCTCGTCACATCAGACCAATAAAATTACCGAACAGGTCACAGTGGACCAATGAAACTGCTCGAATTAAATCAAACGTTAGAGTCGGCAGCGTGAAGATCTGACTTAGTGCGTTTTACTGCCGTGTTACAGGCACTGTTCGGGATAAAAAGCATTCATTTAATTAAAAGTTGAAAAACATCTTTCTGTGTAAATATCTCATGTTACAACGTGGACACCAGACACCCTCCTCCCCCCGGCTACACCTTGAGATCCTGTCCATGAAGACCACAAACAGGATCGGAGACAATGGACGGCCCTGGAGGAGTCCAACACCCACAGGCAGCGAGGAAAACGACACAATACTGTCGTTATCCTCAACAATTAAACTTTAAAACGTAAGGAGTTGATCATCTTTCATCTCAACATCTCTGAATGAGGCTTTACTATTGGAAGGCAGGTGTAGTTACCTGACAATAAATCTATAAGAAGATAAAGGGAGTCACACATCGTACATTTGGAAATCAGTGCGGAATAATAGAAGTTCAACCTGCTCCTGTTTTCTCTGAGACACAAGCAGGGTGAAGTTGTAAACCCCTCTGAGGTGTTTTCCTCACTGTTTGCTATCAGCACTGTGTCATCTGCATAACATATGACCTTTATGTTATAACCTCAGGTGGATACTTCTGGTAAGTCTTGTATTTTCCTCATGATGTTTTCACTGTCGAGAAAAGTGAAAAGGGCTTTTACTACATTCAAACTGTCTGTGATGATCAGAACTGATGCAGAAACTTGGAAACAACCTTCTCTAAATCACTTTATATCTGTTTACGTCACTGCATGTCGTTTAAACTGCTGCCATCACGTCTTTTATAGCTTTGCAAACAACGCAGTCAGATTAACAGAAATTAATGCATTTTCTTCAAATCCAGCCAGTTTCTACCTCAGGATATTTCTCTGAGTCTCACATATACAAACATGGAAATGAATGAGCGCTCACATGTGGGACAGACTCACCTACACGTGTTTTATTGATGCAAAGCGTCATGTGGAGATGCATTAACTTTCTTCTCTGGGCTCCGTGAGTCACACAGCAGCAGAGGGATGGAATTCAATAAGGAATAAAAGCAATACTGACAGGTAATGCCCTCACTACTCTTCACAGCCATTTGTCAATAAAGGAGCAATTACTAAAATGTAGCAGCCATTTGTATACCGCTGGAGGACGCGAGGGGAGGGGCCTCTATAGATTTGTTGTGCTTGTCAAAGAGAAAGCACACAAATACACATAAAAGCACATCGAAGACAGAAAACACATTAATATGCACACAAAATAAGCAGCCAAAATTACACTTAAGGCTTCGCTAACGGCAGGATTTGTGCTCAGGGCCGAGTTAAGAAATGAATCAGTAAAGCCTGATCGATACGCAGCGATGCTGTTCAACAATTAGTGCAAAAATTCTGCTGCTATCCATTAAAATCTGCACCATTAAAAGTTGCCTAGAGACCTTTGGCTGCAGAGAGTTTAAAGGAGTTTCTAGAAGGAATGCTGTTTGTTAAAGAGTGTGACACCGACACAAACAGGCTAACCATCAAACAAAGCAATTTCCAGCCAATTATACGAGTCAAGCAGGAATCAAAACTCGTTTGGACTCCGTCTTGTACTGAGCTGTTATTTCTCCGTCTGCTGCTGCTGTTTACCGCAACATCCTGACAGCTGAGGAGCTTTTCTATTCGCTTTGTGTTGTTTTTTTCTCATCATTCTCATTAAACCCACCAACCGTTCTGCACCGATGACTCCGGACAGCAGTTATTTAAGAGAACCTGGACCTGGCATGGCCCAGACTTGATGTTTTTCTCTTTTTTTTCTCACCTCCTTGCCCTTTCTGACATTGATTTTAACTGAACTTTATGGCTGTTTACTCGTTTCAAACGGCACATCATGGCTGCATCACTCACTGTCCGCCGGAATGATTTCTCCTCACAAACGGGATAAAAAGGCCTCATGAAAAAGGGCCGGGTTGTTGGCAGGTTGCATTGCTGGACTGTCTGCAATAATAATCCACTGCCTCAGCACTCGCCTGGTGAGCCACGTTTAGAAACTACTGTTAAAAGCTGCATTACTTTACAGGAGGGCTGGGGGATAAAGCTGAGAGATTGATCTCATTAAAATGTTGTATTTCATTGATGACGACGATTATTTGCAACTTTGAGGACCTATTTCTAACAAAGACAAGGGTTTCATACTAATTATACACCTTATTTCTTCTACAGTACGCTTTACACGTTATTTTGCACATTAATTTTCCTGAATAAAGGATGAATAAAATGTCTATCTATCTATCTATTACAAGTACAGCACAAAGGACTGATAGACTTCTGCAGCTAATCATAAAAAAAACTCATAAAATTACTCTTAAAATGAGAACAAAGGAGAGTTTGAGTTCACTTTTCCTATTAGTTGCAGTTAAATGCAGACAAAGTGCATTTTCTGCACAGATTCCTGCGTCTAAAGCTGCATCATGAACCCACATAAAGCACTATTGAGATTCACCTCGTCCTTCCTGCTTGTACATAAAGAGTGCAGGTGTGAAGTGGAGGAAGGTTCCATGCAGAGTTGTGAGTCTGAGGGTTGGACGGTGTGTTGCTCTCAGCGCTGCTTCCTCATCCTCAGGTTGACTGACAGCTGTCATGTGTGTGTTTTCCCACTGATGCTTCATTGACAGCGTTTGTGGGGGCTCTCTGGTTGATTGCACGCAATCAGACGCACAAACACACACCGACAGACACACACGCAGACAAACAAACACACACCGGCAGACAAACACACTCAGACTGTCCATGGGGGTTCTCCAGATGATTAGAGACAAAGACAGGCTCCTCTGATTGCTCCTTTCTAGATGATTATCAGAAAGCTCCCGCAGACTCACACAGACACACACAGACACACACAGACTCACACAGACTCACACAGACTCACACAGACTCACACAGAGGTAAACATTCAGGCTGCAGGTTGTTGATTAAAGCTGAACTCTTTCATGGTGTTTTATGTATATTTTAGCTTCTGTTTGGTGCTTCGATGCCTCTAATAATCATTTACCTGCATGATAACGCAGAAATGGACATTAAAAACATGCATATATGTATAAAAAACACAACTTTGCCATGATACATGTATATTTATACAAAAGTTTTTTCGATCGCTAGCACGCATTGGTCGAAACTGAAGTCACATGTTCAAAACTGTGACCACAGTCTGCAACACAGACGTCAGTGTGGACTGAACTATGAACCACTTTCTATTGCTTTCACACAAAATGCATTCAGTGGCTACAGTCACCTAAACTCATCAACTCATGGGACAAGTGTGTTTGTTGCACCCTTGAAGGTTGTCAAGATGACGCAACACCGTCTCCTGAGGTGTTTGTGTTGTGTTGTGGTCATGTTGTGTTGTGGTCGTGTTTTGCAGGATTTTCTGTCGGTGCATCACTAACAGTAAAAAAGCAGCTAGAGGTTTTTGGCCTGGGGCCAGCAGGCAGCGTATCACGGGACGTTAGCAACATAAAACTGACATTAAACACACACACTGCTGCTGTACGGACACAAACATAAACACAATATCCCAGAGACAAACGCCTTGTGTTGCTAGTAAAGGGCTGGCAGGTTATGAGGCCCGATAAACGTGTCAGACTCACCAGATGGTGGAATAAAACAGTTTTACAGCTGCTTTGTTAGCGTTGACGTGTTTACTCGTCTGCCGTGGATTCCAGGCCTATTTTTATCAGACGCCGTTTCACAAAGTTTCCTGCAGGTGTCTGCTGTGCATGCAGGCGTGAAGACGTTCGCTGTCTGACCTCCAGGTATTTAAAAAAGTTCTTTTTTGCTCCTCACTGTGAAGAAACATTTTATAAAAAGAGAAAAACATGCAGCTGAACCGTGTTGCTGTTTAGATCATGATGAATGTTGTTGACGGCAAAAAAAGTGAGAAAGAGTTCGATTTAATTAGTAAAGTTAGTCTGATCTGAGAACACACATCGTGTTTGGTCTAATAAAGCTGAATGTAAAATCTGCAGCCCACAGCAGGACTTTAATTATTACACATGTAGTCATTTTCATGATACAGTCGCTGGAAATGAAAGTTTGTTTAAAACTTTCTCACAACGTTTACTGTTTTCATGAAATGTTAATGCGGAGAGCGCTCAGTGTTCACTTCCTTCTGTGAATTTAGATTATTGCTTCCCTTTTATATCATGTATTATTTATATAAATAATAAAGATTATTTATAAGTTTAATTAGTAGTTTACATAATTCATATAAAGTGGACTTTTTTAAATTTTGGAAACTTCAGATGTGACCCAGGAGCATATTTATACTTTCAAAGTTATTACAAGAATGTTTGAAACCAAATTCTGTGAAAACTAATTAATATTACATCTGTGAAAGTGACATCCGTCCATTATCTTCCATTTACTTCCATTTGCTGCCATTTATGGGAGTCAGATGTTGGTGGCAGCAGCTTTAGCAGACAGTCCAGAGGGTTTAGCTACGAAGCTCAACATGTCCAGACTTTCTTTGTTCAGTTACCATGGAGATCAATCAGCATCAGCTACCATGGAGATCTAACTCCACAGCATCAGTTACCATGGAGATCTAGCTCTGCCTCATCAGTTACCATGGAGATCAATCAGCATCAGCTACCATGGAGATCTAACTCCACAGCATCAGTTACCATGGCGATGTAGCAGGTTAAAGGAGAACCAGGTTTGCTTTACTGAAAACTTTAGGCTCTACATACCTGCTAACACTAATCTAGCTTCATAGTTCAGCTCTCCCCAGCAACATTTCTGAGGTGTTCCCAGGCCGGATGAGATATGTGTTCCCTCCGGTAAATGCTGGATTATAGCCACAGAATCTACAAAAGAGGCATCTTAATCATCTGCAGAACCATCTCAGTTGGCTTCTTTCAACATGAAGGACCAGTGACTTTACGTTGTTCCACTTCACATCTGATTTCTTCACTTTTTCAGCCTTTTCAGGACATTTAATGGTGAAAAATAACACACAAGACGGAGATTAAAGGTCCCACCACCACTGCATTCCACACAATAGTTCTCTTCCTCACGCTGTCCTTTCCTCTCCTATCTTTAAACCTCCGTGTCCGTTTGGTGAACATCGGCCGTCATGTGTGAGCCGGGTTGGGTTTGAGGTCCTATTTTTCCTGTAAGTGCTCCCCCTCCAGCTCTGGGAAATGAGAGTCAGGAGCTGTGGGCGTTCATTAACGCCACTAAAACTCCAAAATTAGTCTGTCAACCGGCGAGGAGAAGAAAGAGGAGAAAATGGTGATGAAGTGACGGAGGTGGAGGAAATAATAACGGTACAATAAAGAACGGTGGTAGAAGGAGAAGATAGAGGGAAGGAAGGGAGAGGTCTATGGAAGGCTGGTTTTCTAATAGATATAACTCCATCAGCGAGGAGGAGGAGGAGGAGGCAGGAGTCAAGGAGGAAGGAAAAGGAGCAAAAGGGAAGAACAATCAAACGGGATGGTGAGAGGAGGAAGCGGTAATGAACAGCTCTCAGGCAGATTAAATCTAACTGATTGACTGAGAACAAACTGTCCCATTGATCTGGCCCTAATCAATATCCCTGAAAGACAAGGGACGAGTGAGAGCAGCTCCCCTCTACACAAAGCCACCGCCTCATTCTCCCACAGTAATACGTTTGGAATTCATTTAGGTGATAAACGCTTCATTTTGGTTCATTTAGCTGCACTGACGGAACTGACAGGCTCCCATTAAGTGGCATCATTTTAATTAGAATTTGGTCTAATTTTAATTGTGCTGTGTCGGGCGAACGAGGATACGCTCATCCAAACAGCCTCGGCGAGCGCTGATAGGGGGAGAAATGGCACTGATTAAAGGAAAATGGGTGATAAAACGCGCTGGAAGTGATCTGTTCAAGAGACTTTGATTAAATATGAAGACTTGGAGAGCGAATAAAGACCTCCGCCGTCATCCGGCTGACTGCTGGAGGAAACGTTCTCCGACTCTTCACCGGTTAAAGAGACGCATTAATAGTTGTTTTGTAATTAAGACAGCTGCCGCAAAGCTTCTGATAATACGAAGCGACCACGGAAACTGCTTCACTGCATCAAATGTTAATGCTCAGTGGGAGAGGACAAGCAGATTTTGATTAATATCACAGCAACAGAACCAACGCTGGGGAGGAAATTTCACAAAACTTCACCCAAGTTTTGAGATAATTCATTTATTCATCCATTGTGTTGCACTTTTCCACTTTTACTGAACAAAATTTAACGTCTTTCTGTCTTATTTTAAAGGTATTTTGTCTTTTTCCACAGTTTCACAGAAGTTTCAGGCGTAACATCCCATTAAGAATGTCTAAATATACAACTGTAGTGTATAGTAGTCTTCTGCTGTTTTACTTCTTGTAAAAACACGTTTTCTAATGATATAAACTCCAACACACTGATTACAATAAGGCTTTAAGACATTTTATCATGATCCAAACATCACTGTAAGTCTTGCAACTTGTACTAGCATCCAAATAATTATAAATTCCACTGATTTAACCACATATCACTATTTTATACTCCATTAAATCTAAGCCAGACAACTAAATATCCACATGTTAAGGAGTTTTAATGATAATAAAATGAAAAAGTCTAACCTCTTTCTTGGTCAGGTAGTTTCTCCAGGTGTTAGTTTTGTGTCTTTTTGTTGGTTTTCTCTCAGTCAAGTAGTTTTTGGATCAATTTTCTGTTGGTTTGCATCTATTTCAGGTCATTCTGTGCCTCTTTGATGTGTTTTTTCATGTGTTTAAGGTAGTTTTGCAAATAAAATTTAGATTTTGTGTCTTTTTTAATGTAATTTCTCCCATTTCAAGACATTTCTGAGTTCTCTCTCCTTCTTCATTCTGTTTCCAAAGAGTGAAGAAAAATGAAACAGGAATAAAAAGAAAACTGTTTCAGGTTTAGAGGGTTAAATAGACTTAAAAACATCTTGAATTTAATCAGAGGAGGTCCTTGAAGAAGCACTAATTAGCCCTAATGTTCGAACCCTGGACAGGTGCAGTCAGACCATTCTGCAGCACTTAAACTATAAAAACACAGAAGGCCATTATGATTCACAGCAGATCATGTGAGTTTTTACTTTAATTACCAGCAGACTTCCCTGTAGCTCCACCTTCATGTCATACAGTCCAGTAGATAAACAGGAAACAACCACCTATTGATCATCCTGCAGGTCGTTCCTTATCAATGCTGAGGCAGCAGATTCATTTTTTGTCTTTCTGGCGACCTTTCATAGGAAATCAATGTCTTTTGCTTTTTGTACACAGACATGATCAAAGGTGGCTAATAAGGACGCTGTTCAATCCAATACAGAGCAGAGCTACTGTATCCTCCAGTGTACTGTCAGTGAAATCCCTCCGTCAGGCTGGAAATCAAACGTCAGCCTCATTAGTTGGTTTAACAAAACTATTTATATATAGCTGGAAAAATATGGAAAAATAACTCCTCAATAAGCCGACAAACGCATCTGAAATTCTTACCAGAACTCACTGACCATTTTCTCTGTAGTTCATTATGATAAAAGTGTATTAACCCTCCTGTTGTCCTCATTTACAGGCACCAAAAAATATTGTTTCCTTGTCTAAAAAAAATCCAAAAATTCTACAAAAAATTTCCCAAATTTCTGAAAATTTGCAAAACCTTCACGAAGAAAATTCCAATAATTTTTTAAGAGTTTCCCTTAAATGTTTTTTTTTTTATTTTTATTTTTTTAAATCAACCAAATTTGGCAAGAAAAACACAAAATGCCAAAAATGATGCTGAAAACAAAGGGAGGATAAGAAGCATTGCAGGAGCATTGGGAGCAGAGCGTCGCTGCACAGGGAGAACATCATCAAAGTCAGGTTTTGAAGCAGCAACATTCTCTGAACTTTTTGATCACACTTTGTTTACCCTGCGGTACATTCAAATGATTTCACAACAGACTAATGAAAATCATTGTGCACAACCATCACTAGGTTGAAAATTTGCATTCCTGCCCACAGGAAACGTGTTTGTTTAAAAAAAACGTGTCAAATATGCCTCATGATGGCAGCTTGTTGTTTTTCTGCTGCTGTCAGAATAAGTTGAGTGAAAAAGCTAATGCTGCACGACAAGCGACACCTTCTGCCCTGTTTGGACAGAAATAACAATACTTCAGAGAAATTAACTATTGATTACTGCAGCCTTAACTGAAATCTGATTAATACGGCTCCTTTCAAACCCTAAATCCGTCTGATAGGAGGCTGATGCTGGTGGGATCACACTAGAAAAAAAGGTGTTTCTGTTTCAAAACTTGAGAAGTGATATCCTCTTTTTAGGCGTCTATAAATTTCCTTCCTCCTACACTTACCATCTGTCTTCAGTGTGGAGGAACTGATGGCTGAGAAGATCACTACAAATAGGAACATCTAGCACTTCTTTCATCCTCCTTTTTTCTCTCCTCATCATTCCTTCTCCACTTTCACCTCGTCACGCCCACTTTTCGTCTCCGTCTTTGTTTCTGTAGAGCAGCAGTCAAGTTTATTTTAGTTCAGGTTCAACATTCAGGGCCAGTAAAACCACAGCATAATAGCCTATAAATAACCACAACTCCTAATAGTTCCTTTGTTTCAGTGCAAAAATGAGACATAAAACGACTAAAGTGAGAAACAAAATGAGAAAAACATGAGACAAACGACCAAAGTCAGACAAAAAAGCTAAAAACAACAAAAGCGAGAAACAGAGAGACAAAAAAATGGACCAAAAACAAGTGAGACAAAAAAACGCAAACCAACAAAAACAATGCTCACAACAACGAATGAAGCAAAACACAATGCCAGGCCTGCTGCTGCAGACTGCAGATAGTCCTCTCCCCTCCCCTCTGTTGTTCCCAGGTGGGCTGGGCACAGAGGCTGGTGATTCTGGTAACTAATCAGCATCGGCAGAAGCACGAGCAGGTGGAGCTCAGCCAATCAGGACTCACCTCTGCTGCAATAAAGACGGACTCCACTCACCACTTGTTGCCGGGCCGCGACCATGATCCAAACAACTTGTCATGGTTTAGAAATTATTTTAAATTTATAGTTTTACTAATTTACAATCTGCAGTTAATGTCTTCTCTGGAGTTTTTACACTTTGAAGGCCGGATTGGACCCTCTGGAGGACCGCTTTTGGCCCGCGGGCCTCATGTTGGACACCCCTGCAGTAGAGGGAAGGAGGGATGTTTGCAGAGAAGATGAGAAAAGAGGAAAGTTTTGGTTCACCTCTGCAGCAGCTAATGGATCCGTTAAAAGTGCTGATTTCTGCAGAAAGCCGGTGAGTGTTTTTGGCGTGTGCAGGACGAAGTTTGGAGACTTTCCCCGAGATTCCTTTCCTTACACGAGTACATCACTCTAGCTTTTTTATCTGCTGCGGAGGAAAGTGTGTGATTCAGCGTCAGTGTGTGGAAGTGACAGAGATCTAGATTTAGCTGCTTGAAAGAGGCAACACTGTTCTACTTTGTTCCATTATGGCAGAAACACGCATCGCCATTTAATAATACATAGCAGTCAGCGCCACCTCTCACACGGAGACAAATGACAAAATGACAAAACAGGGATGAAAGGCTCGGCTGGAGAAGAAACGCCATCGCGCCACTCAGACAAAACCGCTGACACTTCAGATCAGCGGATGGACTGAAAGTGGGCCTTTTACTGTCCTTTCTGTGTCCTGATTTAGAAGGATGTGTCTTCATCCCCTCCATGCAGAATCCTCTTTAAAATATACCACTAAATGGACTGTTTGGTCCATTAACCCTCTGAGAGACCCAAAAACCCACCAGCAGGTTTAAAAAGAAGCCATTTCTTTAAAAAAAAAAAAAACAAAAAAAAAACAAAACCTAAATTACACCATTCATCAGAAACAAAAACTGTAAAAACTAATAAAAATAATTGGTTCTTGAAGTAACTGTCCATAATGTGTCTCTTTGTCTGGAAAAGTATACAAATCTAAGCTTAAACGTTTGTTCTACATGTCTCATTTTTAAAACATATGCCAAAAATATACCGTTTGAAGTAACAAGGTTCTGTAAAAAAGAAATAATTCTGCACTGGTCACACAAACAGTGAAGCTATCCGTGACTCAGCTGCAACTGGTAGCTAAGTTTCATAAATTATTTAGATTTTTAGGGAAACTGCAGCAAAGAGTGGAATTCAACTAATTAAAATTAAGCAGTTTATTTCCAGTCTTGGTAACATTTGTCGACACATAAAAAAAATTGTACATGTTGATTCCAAGTTTTCTCAATTTTTATGGAGTAAACAAGAAAGAAATTCAACTTTTCTTTTCGGATTTATGGTAGTATAATTGCCGCATGTTGCACAGAAGACATTTCAGAGTTTCTCTCCTTCTTCATGCTTGTTCTGTTTCCATAGAGGTGAAAACTTTACATTAAAGCTAAGAATGAGCCGAGAGTGACGAGAAAAAAAAGTCACAGGAGCAAAAAATGCCCAGAAACTATTTGGAGTTGAGGAGGTTAATCTATGACCGCAGAGGGACCTTAACTGACAGAATAGTTATCTGAGGTTTTGCAAAACATCCTGCTTCCAACAGCTTACGAACCACATTTAAAAAGATGAAGAAAAATGATTCCTCTTCTTCCGGCTTCTTGTCAGCCACTTGTTTATCCTCAGACATTCATGCTGCATCTAGAAATGTCATCAACACCTTTTCCACTCATATCATCATACTTCCACCTCCATGCTTCACTGTCAGGACTATGCATCCACTGTGGTAGTCCTGGTCAGGTTCTCACCAAACATCTGGATCCATCTCATTCATGTTCTTTAGTGAATCTGAACTGTTGTGAAGTTTTTCTCCTCCTGCTGTGGACTTTCTGCTCTCTGCTTATTATTGTGCCGCACATACTTTCTATTTTTAAATCCACAACATCCTGTTTTCCTCCAAATCAAGGACCACATTTAAAGAGGCTAAGAAAAAGTAAATACTACAACAGAAGTTTTCTCACTTAACTGAGCATCATTGATAATGCAAGTAAACACAGCGCTGTCACTGAGGTTAATTTTACCAACAATTAAGACAAAACAAGAAAACAAAGCCAAGAAGACGGCAATTAAAGAGCAAAGCAGTGATAAATGGCAGTGAGTAGATTTAAGAAAAGAAAAAGAATAAAAGGCTGAATAATAGCCAAGACCATTAAATTAGGATACACACTAAGGCATATATTCTCAGACCTTCTTTTGTTTTACATCCTCTCATTTTTCATGCAGAAGAAGCACAATTTAAATTCATTAGTAAAAGAGCCAGCGTTCCTCTATTTACATACATGAATACGATATTTTTCCCAGGACAATAATTACTTTCATAAACAGGCAGACGGTGAGCGGAGTGCTAAATATGAAATTCAGTCAACAAGTGGCATTTTTAATAGCGTTTCCTGGCCCTGGTTCATTCTGCAGAGACGACAAGAAAAACACTCAGAGAGCAGTCCTGCTCCAAGGCCGCTCAGTCCTCCTCCAAGGCCGCTCAGTCCTGCTCCAAGGCTGCCCAGTCCTGCTCCAAGGCCGCTCAGTCCTGCTCCAAGGCCGCTCAGTCCTCCTCAAAGGCTGCTCAGTCCTGCTCCAAGGCTGCCCAGTCCTGCTCCAAGGCCGCTCAGTCCTGCTCCAAGGCGCTCAGTCCTCCTTTGTAGTAGGATCACAATCATGTGATCATCATCAGGCAACTGATGTAGTGTTCACTTGTTGTCATGGTTATAGTGACGTCATGCCGCTATCTGACAATGATACAGAAATCTTTAACAAATCCATGGATCCGGACTATAAGCTGCATCACTGCCAAAATCTAATCACTTGGTCCTTGTGTCATTTCTGACCTTCCCTGAAAATTTCATCCAAATTTGTTATTCTGTTATTGAGTAATGTTGCTAACAGAGGGACAGACGGACAAATAAACGCCGACCGTCACATAACTCTACTGTTCCTTGGCAGGGTAATAAATGTAAAAGTCTCGCTCAAATCTAATCTGGAGTGTTTTCAGCGCCGCATCAAGTCGATTAAAGAAGATCTGACACTTGTTGCTGCAACACTTTGCGAGTCAAAACACAACCAGCGGCTCTCAGGACTGGTGATTTCCCTGTAATGGATAGACGGTAGTTTGCTTGCACAGCTCCGGGGACACACATCTATATTTTATCCCACAGCCGAGACTCTCTGGAAGTGGTGGCGAGATGGAGAGGGGACACGCATTCATATTTCATCAGAGAGACACTTGGTCCAAAACAACCGGTAAGTGGTAAAAGAAAAGGGACAGTGAGGGAAAGGACACACATTCATATTTCATCCCACAGAAATACACAGAGTTCATAAAAAGAGACAACCAGCGGAGGACGGGGACGGCCGGACACTCGCTGAGAACTCCGTCAATAAATAGGCATGAGGGACACTTTGGGAGACGAGGGAGGAGCGAGCATCCATATTTCATCAGAGAGAGGCGACCGGAGTGGCTGCTAACAGGTGGGTATCAATATAGACACATCAGGTCCATTTAGGACGGAGAGAGACGAGGCAGAAGCACATCTAAAAGCTGCTAACTGCCTCCGTGAATACCGACACATCCGCCCTGATGTTTACAGACAGCCGTTAGACTCTGGGCTGCTTTAAGACGTCCATTTACTGCAGTCCTTGGTGTTTTTCCAGAGAGAGTTACAGCAGAAGTTTCTGCTGCGATAGATGAAAGTCAACAACGTGAAGAAATGCAAAAAACCCGAGTAAAACGAGGCATTTGAAGGCGACACAGGAAAAGATTTTGATGGTCGGGTTAGGGTTAGGCTTCACTTTGAGTTTCTACCTTGGGGCTGAATTTTCAATATAGTGTTTATAAAGTGTTGGTTTTTGACTATTTTTCAGGGGAAATGCCATTACTATAAGTTGATTTAATTTTGAATCATTTAGCATTTACATGATATTGCACAGATGTTTACTGTACGCCACTTTCTGCGGGTGAATTTCATTTTTTTGTGGAACAGTAAGGAAACATTGGCAGTCTGGGCTTTACATCCAGAAGTGGTGCCAGACTCAAACGTCTCCTGCCGACTCTGACAACATTTATTATGAGCTGTTCATATGGCGGGACTCTATTCACAGCGTCCTCTTTGTATTTCACAGCATACCGGAGTCTTACGTCCAGTGTCTGGGTGGCATTCCTGCACTGGTGCACCGGTAGCGATGCGTTTAATGTCAGCCGGCAGCGATTGGTTTGCCAGAGCTGGAGAGGGAGTCTGGTGAAGCCTGTTGACGAAAGCATGCAAGAAACATTTCTGAAGGTTTGCAGCCTAAAGAATAAATACGTAGTGACTCTCAGTACCAAGAAGGGGAGCAGACTGCACGTTTAACTTGTTTATAATGTCAATATACTTTGGAATGAAAGAAAATGGAGAATAGAAACATAAAATGAGTGTCTTTCCTCTTATATGGGTCATTCCAGAAACGTCCCACGCATCAAATTTCCAATAATCCATGTACAGAATCCTGGGCAGACCAAAGCCTCCCTGTAATTGATCAATATGGAGCAGAAAAGTGTAAAAGAGAAGGTGTATTTTTCAAACATTTTGAAGCCCAGATGTCCTCCAGTTGTGGAATGAGCCGTATACGTCCACATGTTAGCTTCTCCCACACATTATATTGAAACGGTGAGAGCCGCTCAGTGTTTTTCAGTCACACCTCCTCCTCCGGATGAACAGATCGTCCTCTCAGTCCGGCGTTCACAGCGGGGTCGCCTGACCCGGCTCCGGGCCGAGTCGATTTTTAGACAAACATCCAGCCTTTTACCGAGCTCCCGGGGTGCTAATGTATAGACATTAAGCACGCTCCGACACACACACATTCAAGCACACAACATTTCTCCTGCTAAGTGACACAGATTCCAAAGCATACATCGCTGCAAACACAGTCGTACAGGAGAAATGTTCAAGCGCGCATCCTCCGTCTTTCTCCTTCCTTTTTTTTTTGTTCTTTTTTAAACAACACACAATCCCCTGGAAACTTGAGATTGCCTTCTCCACTCCAGTGCATTGTGGGTACAGGACTGACTAATCGTTGTGTCACAAGCATACCGAGCTGCATCTCTCTGCACTAATGTAGTGCCTCAGCGTTTTCTGTGTGTGCGCTTTTGTTTCGCAGGTCCAGAAAACAGCAACTCCGCTCATCGTCCGCTGAGATGTTCCCGTTGTGTGTCCGAGTGTCTGTCAGCCTCCATTTGTCGTTGTGTAGGTGTGTGTTGTGTGTTTGTGTGTCGCTGAGGGGAAATGAGGGCTCCTTATTTGGCCTGACAGAGCAATGAGCCGCTGAGACGAGATGAGCCTTATTTATGGGGCTCCGGGCCGCTCAGACTGGAATGATCACAGCGGTGCAGTGGTGCACTCTCGTCACTGTGTGCTGACAACATAATTGCTTGGCCTGGCATTTCAATTCACCACCGCTAGATTGCTGTGGGCTACTCCATTCTCTGCTCTGGTAGCCACCGCTGCTAATAATCCAGCGGAGGCCTCGGCTGCATTCTGGCCGTCCGGTCTGGACCCGCCGCTGAGGCTGATTTAATGTGAAGGATATGAAACGTACATCTGATGCAGTTTTTACGTAGAAACTTTTAGATTTTTTCAGTTTTGCTTGATCACTGCTTGTTCCCATTCTTACTGGGTCTACACATAATTGAGGGACTCTTTGTAGTTGACAGGTATCATAGTTGACATTTTTGCCGTTTTCAGGTCTAAAAACATTTCTTTTATTATAACCAAACACCACATGGCATTTTTAGAGAAAGATTCTTCTAAATATTATATAAACAATTGAATAAAATTGGAATTGAAAGTTATTTATAAAGATATTGTAGTAAACCTGTTGACTACTTTCTATTAAATAACTCAGAAAGCCTTGGAGTCTGGCCAGTCTGTTCTTCAGGAGGAAATGACATCATGTGGAGCAGGTCATGTGATCTAGAATTAACACACTTCCTGGAGAGGTGTTTTTGTAATGGGGGACTGAGTGGAAAGTCATTTCTGACACATACAGTTTGTTATTTTCCATATAAAATCTGATATTTTGTTAAAAAAGAAATATCTGCCATGATTATCTCAACATAATAAAAAGAACACAATCAAAACTATTTCTGAATAACTGAATTGAATTGTTTTTAAAAGGTGAGGTCCAAATAAAGTTATTATTGTTATTACAAACCGCCTTAGTACATGATGAAGGTGAAGGTTTGATGAAACGAATAGAGCCACATCGTCTGCAAAAAGTCAAAACTCTAAAGTTCCAAAACCAGAAACCCTCCTCACCTGGGCTGCACCTTGGAGTCACATCCATGAATATTAAATAAAGAATCAGAGAAAAGAGTGTTTGACTTTGTGTCGGGGATACAAACACACCTCCAGCTTTGGTTGTACGAGCTGTGAAACATCAAGAATTCATGAAGTTTAATCCTGACAAATGCTAAACGTCCTCACCAACAAGTCTCACGTGAAGCTTTAACATTCACCTCATTATGCAGAACATCTGGTTTGATGTGTGACTGATGGAAACACTCAGTATTTGTTTTGGCATCTCCGTTTTTCACCTCTCAGCATTAAGTGGACTCACGGGATCTCCATTAGCTGCAGGAATCCAGAGCTGACAGTGAATCTTTGCTTCTTCTTTCAGCCTTTAATGCAGAATAAAGAGCAAGAACGTCTTTCTATCTAAAGCAGGGGAGTCAAACTCATCCTAGTCCAGGTTCCACATTCAGCCCAGTTTCATCTCCAGTGGGTCGGACCAGTAAAATCACAGCATAATAACCTAGAAATAACCACAACTCACCATTTGTCACTTTGTTTTAGTGCAAAGAAGTGAATTCTAAAAATGTTCACATTTAAGGAATTATCTTTTTACAAATTTTATGAACAACCTGAAATTTCTGAAATTAAATTTCATCAACATTCAGCCTCAGTTCATCATTTCCACATTACAACTTCCAGATCACAGAGTGTCTACAAAGGAACACAACATTTAGTCACCTGGAACTGAACCATAGAGGATTTTATTTTATGATCAAATAGACAAAAATCAGACACAAAATGACAAAAAAATTAGACAAATGATATGAAACAAAACAAAAGACACAAAAAATTGGCAAAAAAGTTACAAAGCGACAAAAAAATGGACAAATGATAAAAATGAGACCAAAAAAAACCACAACGAATAAAACAAAACACAAGATCACAAAAATACGACAAAAAGCGCAAACAAGACAAAAAGGAAACAAAATGACAAAAATTAGACATACTACATGAAACAAAACAAAAAAGCAACAAAAGATTTGACAAAAATTTACAGTGACAAAAAAAGGACGACAAAATGAGACAAAAATGACAAGTGTGAAACAAAACGACAAAAATTACACAAAACAATGAAATAAAAATGCCAAAAATAAGATAAAAACAAATAAAAAATGAGACAAATGACACAAAACAAAAAAACGACACAAATGAGACAAACGAGACACAAAATGACAAAAACGTGAGAGAAATGGCAAAAGTCAGACAAAAAAACCCAACAAAAACTAGACAAAATATTACAAAAATGAGACACAAAACTCAAAGAATAACAAACAATCTAGTATTTTACTTTATGATCAATACAACTTGTCATGGTCTAGACTTTGAGGGCCGGATTGGACCCTCTGGAGGACCGGATTGGACCCTCTGGAGGACCGGATTGGACCCTCCGCAGGACCGCTTTTGGCCTGCGGGCCTCATGTTGGACACCCCTGATCTACAGTATTAAAAAATGCTGCATTTCTCACCTGCTGCTCTTTAACTTTCAATATTAGCAGCGGCATTACGAGGAAAGTTGAGGAAAGAAGTGGGGGACGCTTTGTTCTCAGAGAATAAATGGAGAGGAACAGCTGGAGACGAGATGGAAGCGAGGCGACTGCAGAGAACAGAGCGACGGATTGATGAAAAGGTGAGAGGAGGAGGAGGCGAATTAGAGGCAGAAGTAGGCCAGCGTTTCCCCGAGCAGCCGAGCGTGTCGGTGTGTACGCTGTAAAACACCGCCCAGCGCTGCGACGTCGTGTAAAATTCATCAGGTTTGTGTTTGCGAACATCGCGGCTCCGAACGCTGCGATGTGGCCTTTGCTGCTCAATTATGTACAACTGGAATTAGACATGAATATAGAATGACCTGCCGCTAAATGCAGGTTATTCCATCCACACAGAATCTCACACGCACGCACGCACGCACGCACGCACGCACGCACGCACGCACGCACCACACACACACACACAGGTACAATATATCCTGCTGTGTTTCAGTTCATTAGATTTATTCATATGGATTAAATAGATGCTTTGTTGTTCTGCTCACCAGGAGGACAGCAGAAATTATATTAGTTTAAAAAATGCAGTTAGCAGCACCTTTACTGGTAGAAATTAAAGCAGATTTTTATGAATTAAAGTGCAAAACAGCACAAAAATACATTTAGAAAGATGAAATGATGGTGAAATCAAGACAAAAAGATGCAAAATAACCACAGAAAGATGAAAAATCGCAACAAAACCCCTCAAAATCACCACAAAAAGTTGCAAAATCACAAAAAAAACACACAAAATAACAACAAAAAAGAGGGGACATTTAAAGAAAAAGTTGCAAAATCATCACAGAAAGACACAAAATCATCACTGAAACCCAGAATCACCACAGAAAGATGAAAAATCTCCTCAAAATACACAAAATTACTACAAAAAGAGGTGAAATTAAGACAAAAATATGCTAAATGACCACAGAAAGAAGCAAAATCAACACAGAAAGACACATTAACACAGAAAGATGCAAAACGACAACAAAACACACAAAATAATTACAAAAAGGTGAAATTAAGACCAAAAAGATACAAAATCTCCACAAAAAGATGGTAAATCACAACAGAAAGACACAAAATCACAGCAATAACACACAAAATAATGACAAAAAGGGTGAAATTAAGATTAAGATGCAAAATCACCACAAAAAGGTGCAAAATTAACAAAAACATCACTACAAAAAGCAATGAAAATAAAACAAAAAGTTGCAAAATCACCACAGAAAAGACACAAAACTACCATATAAAAAACTGAGCTTCCCTATTATGGGATGTGTCGTAATTTCCCTTCAAGTCCAAAGAGGTGGGTCCAGATTTATCACTTTTTAAAGGACTTCTTCCATCATTTCTGAGCCTCAGAGCTTCATCAGCAGACAAACACATGAACTTTTACATACTGATGAAGCAGCGACGTCTGAAAGGATTTAAAAATCACTAATAACCAGCAGAGCTCCAGATAAACCACTTCCACTGTGTTGTTTTGGCTCTACTGAAATATTAAAGTTGAAATCTGTTGCACAGATCATGTTGCTGCTGCTGTCAAATCCATAATTCAAACATGAACAGTGTAGGCTGGAAGCAGCAGCGTAGAACCGGAGGCTAATGGAAGCTAGCTGGAGTCAGGAGTTAGCAAACCCGGAGTCGGATCAGTCAAACCCGCCTCAACGTTTGGGTGGAATCACAAAAACAGACTCGCAATTAACGAGAAGAATCCTCTGAAGCTGCAGGGGCCTCAGAAAAACAGAAGAAGAAGAAGAAGAAATCTCAGGAGAGCGATGAGGGAGAAGATCTGCATAAAGCTGCAAAGGGTTAAGAAGTCAGAGTTTTAATAATCACCACTGTCTGCAAACGGAGAAGATTGGTGCAAAACTCACTGATTTAAAAGAGAACAGAGTAAACACTGGAGGAATCTGCAGGATTATCAGTTCAGGAGAGTTTTAACCTGCTGACATGTTCATAATCAGTTTAATAATAAACGTTTCCACCATAAACTGCAGCATAAAGACGATAAAAACATGATTCAGATTCATCAGATTTCACATGTAAAGAACCCGTCCTGTCAGTCTGCAGGACGAAGCTTCAGTGTCAGAATTCATCTTCTACGGCTGCATAACTACTAATATTACACTCAGCATCATGCAGTGCAGTGCAGTGGTTTTATAGGCAGGAACTCCATGTAAATCTGCACCAGTTCAACCCTCTGAGTTCCACCTTTCTGGGTGTTTGGTTGCCTCATTTTTCTCTGCAGTCGAAAGTTCTGAACCTCACCACAAAATCACCCCAAAAACACACTAGAAAAGATGCAAATAACAGCAATAAGACACAAAATAACTGCATGATGAACTGAAATTAAAACAAAAAGTCACAAAATCACAACAAAAGAAAAAGAGGTGAAATTAAGACAAAAAAGTTGCAAAATTACCACAAAAAGATGCAAAATCTCTACAAAAAGAGGTGAATTTAAGACAAAAAGTTGCAAAATCAACACGGACAGATGCAAAAGCACAACAAAAACACACAAAATAATGACAAAAAGGGCTGAAACTATGACATAAAGATGCAAAATCACCACAAAAAGATGGTGAAGCAGAAGAACATGAAGAAGAAGAGAAAACTCAGAGAAATCAAACATTTAATGTCAACACACTGCCTGCAGTTCAGTCGAAAACTTGCAGAATGTTTTCTACAAACCTGTTGTTTCCAAGTGAATTACTTGTGGTTTCTTTGGTGCATAAAAAAACTGCAGATTTTTATTTTTTATTTTTGCAAGACATGAAGAATAAATTAACTTCAATTAAATATCAATGAATAAATATCACAGACGATCCCTTCAAGGACCGAACAATTAAAAATATGAAGATTTTTTTTGTATGTACAATTTATTACGATAGTAAATGGTGTTATTTTGACCATTTTAAAGCAATTATTTATTTATTTATTTATTATTTATTTTTTGCAGAATCTGGTCATGGGAAAACTGTTTATTTTTGGAGAATTTTTAAAAGACGTGTCAGAACATGCAATTTTGATCAAATGTGATTTCAAGCTTTGATTTGATCGGTTATTTTTGAGGAAATTGTTTTTGTTTTTGCAGTTTTTGCTGTATTAAATGTTTTAATTTTGTAAATTTTTAAGCTAATAGACCCTTTACACCAAAAAATAACTTCTAAATGTCCAACTTCACTACAAAAAGATGATTATTTTAGAGATTTAACCACTGACTGCAGAGGGATTTGTATATTTGTTCCCATACGTGTCTTTTTTTAGGTCTTTCTGCTGTTTTTGCTTTGCTTTGCTTCTTCTGTCTCTCCGTTTTGTTTCCTGAAATTGCTTCTTTCTCCTGTAAGTCTGCCGTCATTTCTCATCATCTTCCTCCGTCTTCCTGGCTGTCGCCTCTCTGCTCCGTTGCCCCGGTGATGCATCTGTAAAAACAGCGGTGTACGTCGGGGTTAGTTCTCTATGACTGTCCTCCCTCTGTCTCTGCCTCTTCCTGTCCTCCGTCTCACTCCGTCCCTCCTCTTCCCATCAGCGTCGGCCTCCAAACCGGCCGTGGATTAATGTCCCGCCGGCTGGATGTGGACTGTGAGACGATGCCGGTGACTCTGTGTCCTTGGTCCTGCGCTAACGGTTCAGGTGGGAGTTGACATTAGTCCGGCCTGACACCACCCATCCATTCCACCCTCTCACAGTGGAAAGGAATCGGGGGGATGAGACGGAACCCGGCCGGTGATTCGGACAAAAATCTTTCATCCAGATCCAATTTCAGTCGTTAATTCAGTCGTTTGTTACGTCATCTTGTGATTGTCAGGTGAATTAAGAACACGAGTCCCAGTGTTTTCTGTGTGTTTAGCTCTCAGTTAGCGCTCAGTTAGCTCTCAGTTAGCGCTCAGTTAGCTCTTAGTTAGCTCTCAGTTAGCGCTCAGTTAGCTCTCAGTTAGCGCTCAGTTAGCTCTCAGTTAGCTCTCAGTTAGCGCTCAGTTAGCGCTCAGTTAGCTCTCAGTTAGCGCTCAGTTAGCTCTCAGTTAGCACTCAGTTAGCTCTCAGTTAGCTCTCAGTTAGCGCTCAGTTAGCTCTCAGTTAGCGCTCAGTTAGCGCTCAGTTAGCTCTCAGTTAGCGCTCAGTTAGCTCTCAGTTAGCGCTCAGTTAGCGCTCAGTTAGCTCTCAGTTAGCGCTCAGTTAGCGCTCAGTTAGCTTGGTCATCAGGAGAATTCAGACAAAAAGTCACAAAATCACAACAAAGACACAAGATTACTACAAAAAGAGGTGAAATGAAGACAAAAGGTTGCAAAATCACTAAAAAAGATGCTAAATTACCATAAAAACATGCAAAATCACCACAAAAAGAAGCATGATCACAAAAAAGCTGCAAAATCACCATCAAAACACACAAAATCACTACAAAAAGATGCAAAAATCACAAAAAAGATGCAAAATCACCACAAAAATACAAAATCACTACAAAAAGGTGAAATTAAGACAAAAAGTCACAAAATCACCACAAAAAAGCAAAATCACAACAAAAAGATGCAAAATCACTTAAAAAGATGCAAAATCACCACAAAAAATATACAAGAGCACAGGGAAACACACAGAATTGCCAAAAGAGACATGAAATCACAACAAAATATGGTGAAATTAAGACAAAAAAAAATCACAAAGTCACAATAAAAAGATGCAAAACCAGCAGCATTTGTTGGTATCTGGCGGCCATTTTTTGGTCTATTATGATTCTAACATCGTTCCTGAACCCAGCAGATGATTGTCAAATGAAAAATCACCTCCTGAAATGTTTGTGGTCGTTGACTTTGTGTGTTCAATAATCTTTCCTGCCATGTTGGTCTCCCTCGACTCCATGTTTTGTTTCTATAATAACTTTGCAGGGCAGATAATTGTTTTCCAAATAAAAATGGAAAAATGTGGAAAAGACGAACCTTCGTCCTCAGCAGTTTGGAGATTATAGCAAATAAATTAAACACAACCTGAAGAACTCTGCTGCCAACAGTTTTTAGGACGAGTTAACAAGATCAAAAACCTGATTTACACCAGAGAGGGAGTTTAATTTGTGTTTTAGTGAATAAAAGCAGCAAGGTTGTGAACCGTAAAACCAAAATAATGGGGGGAAGGATTTAAGTTGTTGTGGGTTCTGATTCTGGTGGAGGATTAGCTTCATTTATCTGAACTTTAGAGCAGAGACGCTCCCAAAAACCAAGCTGCTGGAACCAGTTAATGTTTGTCTGCTCCTACTGGGACGTCATCACACCAACACCATGCACATCTGTACTACAAAATTACACTAGAGGCACATTCTGCTCAACATATATCCAAAATATAGACTTTTATCACCAAATTTAGCATTTTTCTGAGCCTCAGAACTTCCTCAGTACAGCAGATAGAAACATGAGATTTTCAGGGATTAAAAACACATTTGAGTTGTGTCAAAAACTGCAAAAAGAGGCAAAATCACCATAAAAGTACAAAAACGGCTGCTGAAAGACATGAAATAGCAACAGAAAGATGTAAAATCCCAACAAAAACACACAAAATCACCACAAACAGATGCAAAATCACTACAGAAGGAAGCAAAATCACTACAAAAAGATGCAGAATCACAACAAAAACACGCAAAAATCAGACACAACTCACACTGCAAAAACTCTAAATCTTACCAAGCTAAGTCTGGCTTATTTTAAGACCCCTAAGCTTGATGATCCTGGTAAAATAGAGCTTATAATAAGTTTCCCAGCTAATTTTAAGATCTCAATGTTCTAAATATCATATCTTATTTCTAGAAATCTCACCAAGACATTTTTCACTTGTTCTATTGTCAGATTTTTTCACTTATTTCAAGGTAAAAGTTCCTTGAAATAAGTTTTTTTCCTTCTCTTTCTTCCAGAGCATCCACACGTCTGCAGGCTGCAGATTGTTGTTCCAAACAGTGTGAGGTGTGATTAGTTGATGATGCTGCTGGTGCGTGTCGCTGTTTTGTTTTCTGCTCGTGAGCGGCTCCGTATTGATTTATCACAGGTGTTACTGAGAACATTAACTGTGGCTGAGTTCAGAATGCAGCTCACACCATTCTAATTGCTTTATTTACTCCTGCGGTGACAAACTGTTTTTCTTTTCTGCTGTTCTAGATGATATTATGATGCCAGAGAACAAACTGCAGCATCTCTTGAAAGCTCTGTTTAGACCCTCTGATTGCTTTGCACAATGAAGCTGTGCAAAGTTTTACCTTGTATTCTGATGGTTACAGGTCCAGATTTATCACTTTTTAATGGACTTTTTCCATCATTTCTGAGCCTGAGAACCTCATCAGTACAGCAGATAGAACCATGACATTTTAAGAGAAAAAACATGTTTGAATTCAGGGAAAAATTGCAAAAAATCACCACAAAAAGAGGAAAAAAATTACCAAAAGGTACGGAAACTCCGGTAAGAGACTTGAAATAAGAACAGAAAGATGCAAAATCACCACAGAAAGCCACAAAATCACTACAAGTTGAAAAATCTGAACAAAAACATACACAATCACTACATAAAGATGCAAAATCAAAAACAAGAAGGTAGAAAATCACCATAAAAATACGTAAGATTACAGCAAAACACACATAATCACCACCAAAACAAGCAAAATCACAATAAAAACACACAAAATCACCAGAAAGACGCAAAATCACCACTAAAAGTGGCAAAAATAACAACAAAAACACACAAAATTACCACAAGAAGATGCAAAATCACCACAAAAACATGCAAGATCACAACAAAAAGACACAAAAGCACCACAGAAAGATGCAAAATCATAACAAAAACACACAAAGTCAAGACAAAAAGATACAAAATGACCACAAAAAGATGTAAAATCACCACAAAAGATGCAAAAGCACAGGAAAACCAATAAAACCACGATAAAAAGAGATAAAATAATGGCAAAACAATGCAAAATCACCAAATCACCAGAAAAAGATGCAAACTAGTAGCATTTTTTGATATTTCATGACCATTTTCTGGTCTATTATTGTTCTACTACGGTTCATGACCCCAGCAGGAGATGATTCCACCTCCTGACATATTTGTGGTTGTTGACTTTGTGTGTTCAGTAAACTTTCCACTATGTTGGTCTCCCTCAGCCCCAAAAACAGCAGCTTTAGGATTTCGTCTTTAAGTTTGTTGTAATTCAAACGCATTGAAGGAATTTCTACATTGTCTTTGGAGACTCCAGTTTACTTTGTAGGTCTAATTACAGAAAAATACAATGCAGAGAATGAACGATGTGGTCTGATAGATCTGTTCACTCACAGACTTCAGAAATATCTCCCAATGACAGACAAGTTTGAATCGCTCTGCTGTAAACATTTACTGTTTGTTTGCTTCCATTAAATAACCCCTAATGAAGTTTTACACTTTTCACATTTGTTTACAAGTTGTTTTTGCTGCTTTCACTCGGCTGAAGAGGACAAATTAGTTGAAATCGTTGTTGCGTTCCTATTAGTTCGGAGTCACGTCGCCGAAACAAATCCTCGCCTCTTTTACGCTCTAATGGCATCGTCAATTTTGAGAGTTACACAAACTACAAACTTTGTGTTTTCCTAAAGACATTTTTCTCGCTGATCCTATGACTAATCACATATTTATGCTTTTTTTTCCACACACATCTAATTTCACAGCTTTGCTCTGAGTCATTAGCTTCAGTAGCTAAGTGAAGACTAATGAAACGTAAAAAAAACACAACTGAGAACACAAATACAAACGGTAGAGAGCATTTTTACTTCTTTATGAGGGAGGAAACTTGTTGATATGATGCATTTAGAGCCTAAATAAGCAGCGCTCTGTATAGATCAGACAGCAGCTGGTCTAATAAACAGCTGTTTAATTTACACCCACATGCACATACTTCACACTCACTCATTATCTCAGCACCCACAATGTTCATTTGTTAAAATCAAATTCATTTAATTCTAATTAAATGCTAATTAAAGCTTTCTCATTGCATATTCCTGTGGTTCCACACTGTGACCCGCCTGCAACAAGCTGCATTCAAATGCTGCTTTTCTTCCTCAACAGTTCAAACACATCCCTAACCGTGAGGTGAAAATGATGAGAAAACTGCTCAGAACAACAATGTATTCTGAGCATCTACAGCTCCATGACAGCTGAGCACAGAGCTGTGAACTGTGGCTAAATGAGACGAGAAAGACGAGCGTATCAACACAGTTACAATTCTTTTACCTAGTTGTTATCGTCTATCTGAGCTGTGGTCGGAGGTCATTAACCACCACAGGAGTCTTTGTCATGGTGGCCCGTTGCTCGCTAAACTCCCACAATGCTCTCTGCTGAAGACAAGCCCAGATCTGCGAAGACAATGCACTTATATCCCCGTAGCAACAACCACAGGGGAAGTTTAAATGACACAACTAGTCCTGGTCAAATCTTAAATCAATAATCTGCTGCAGTAGCCATCAATAATTAAGTTATGTGATTAGACAAACCGAGCACAGTGCATATTTGTTCTGTGCTGGTATTATTCAAAATTGTCTAAAATGTGTCCAAAATGATCTCAAACGTGTTTAGAACAACTAAAACCGCATACAATATGCATCCATAACGACTCAAAATGTGTTCAGAATGACTAACAACGTGTCACTGTGATGTATGGATGCAGTCCCAGTAAATCTCGCCTTTTCTTCAACACATGAACTCCGGTCAGAGGTCATTTATCATCAGAGTAGTCTTTGTCATGCTGCCCCTTGCGAGCTAAATATTACAATCGCTAATAAATTATTTGATGACACAAACTGAGCACAATGGACATTTGTCCCATGCGGATATTGTTCAAAGATACTCAAAATGTGTCCACAATTGCTGAAAACGTGTCAAAAACGATTAAAACATTGTCCAAAATGATTCATAGTGTGTTCAGAATGACTCAGAAGGTGTTTAGAATGCCTAAAAGTTGTAAAAACTATTCACAAAATTGTTTAAAATGACTCCACCTATGTGCAAAATGACTCAAAATGCGTCCAGAAAGAAAAGAAATTTCTTCAAAATGACTACAAAATTGTTCACAATGACTAAAACCTCTTTTGAAATGACTGGAAACATGCCCATAATTTCAATCCTTGTCCAAAATGACTAAAGATGTAATGAAAACGACTCAAAATGTGTTCAGAATGATTCAAAATGTGTTCAGAATGACAAGAAATTTGTGCAAATTTACAACAAAACTGTTCAGAATTACTCAAAATATGTCCACAACTACAAACTTGTCCAACATAACTCAAAATGTCTCCAGAATGACTCTAAATATGTTCGGAAAGATAAGAAAATTGTACAAGATGCGTCCACAATGACTTATGTGATCACAAAATACTTTTCCAAAATGATTAAAATTGGTCCAAAATAACCCAAAATATCTCCAAACTAACCCATAATGTGTCACAATTGACTCAAGATGACAAAAATAGTGTCCAAAGTTACTCAAATTTCATCCAAAATGACTACTAACATGTCAAAAAAGACTGAAAATGTCTCCAGAATGACACAAAACATGTTGGGAAAGACAAAAAAAAACTGTACAAGTCCATGATGACTTAGAAATGTTCAAATTGACCAAACACAAAATTGGTCCAAAATGACCTAAAATGTGTCACAACTAACTCAAAACGACAAAGATCTGTCCAAAATGTCTGGAAAAAGTGTCTATAATAACTCAAAATGTCTCCAGAAAGACAAGAAATTTGTCCAGATTTATGACAAAGCTGTCCACAGATATGTCCAAAGTTACTCAAGTTGTGTCCAAAATGACTAAAATTGGTTTAAAATGACCCAAAATGTGTCAAATGGACAAAATCCTGTCCGAAATGTCTGAAATAGTGTCCATAATGAATATAAACAGTCTAAAATTACTCAAAATGAATCCATATCTGTTTGGCGCTGGCTATTCCACTTGTGGAAGACAATGTTGTCGGCAGGGAATCATTCTCTTCATTTTAACACTTTTATTCCACTTTCTACTGGAGTATGTGAGAGTGGAAAACCTCACCAGTATAGCCGCCACTTCCTACTTTTGCGCCGTGACTCCGGGTTGGGCACCGTGGATCCCTCGACAGCTGTTCCTCCGGACATCGGTCGGCCGAATCCCTTCACGGAAAACCGGAGCAGGTCGGACGGAAAAGAGGCTCAAGCGGCAGGGCCACCATCGGATACCTCGACCCACCGTCATCCTGGCTAATGTTCAGGAATACGGTGGATGAGCTTCAGGGTAACGTCAAGTCTCTGGCAGAGGACAGATCCACAGTCAGCACTGGAGATTGATGGACTTCCGCCCTGATAGAGACCCCGCAGTGACCCGCAAGTCACTGGGTGGAGGTGTGTGTCTCTATGTCAATAGAAACTGGTGTAATACGGTGATTGTCAGGGAGACATTGTGCACCAAAGACATTGAACTACTGTCCGTATCCCTGCGACCAGGGAATTTCCACAGTTATTTATTACTGTTGTTTATGTTCAGGCTAATACTGATGTAGCATCTCAGGCTATGCTAAAGCCGGTGCAGCGGCTGCAGGGGGTAGCGCCGGACGCACCGTGCTTTATTTTGGCTGATTTCAATCACTGCAAACCGTCAAAGTTCTTGGCTAATTTTTATCAATATGTGACGTGTCCCACCCGACATGCAAAGTGTCTGGAACTTTGTTTTGGATCCATAAAAGGAGCATATAAGTCCTTCAGCAGAGCTCCACTCGGTATGTCCGACCATAATATGGTCTATTTGGTTCCGTCCTACAAATCCGTCCTGAAGAGGAACCAGCCGGAGAGAAGATTGGTTCCGGTTTGGTCAGAGGAATCAATCCACTGCCTCCAGGACTGCTTCCACAATACGGACTGGGATTTGTTCGCAAATGTTTGCGAGGATGTTGATAAATAAACTGATGTTGTTTCATCATATGTTTCTTTTTGTGAGGCCTCCATTATTCCACAGAAAGAAATTTTCCTCTACCCCAATAATAAGCCATGGGTGACCAAAAGTGTCAAAACTGTGATTAATCAGAGGAACATTTGTTTCACTGCTCGATATAGGGAGCTTCAAAAACAGCTAAAAAAGGAGCTAAAACTTGCCAAACGTAGATATAAGGACAAGGTTGAGAGCATGCTAAGGACAGGCAGCTCTCGGCCTGCATGGGAGGGGGTCCAATCCATGATGGGGATGCAATTCAGGAAGAGCCATGTCTCCCTTAATGGAAGGTCTGATCTGGTGCTCTCAAATGAACTGAACAACTTTTACAACCGTTTTAACAACTGTGATTTTAGTGAGGAATTCTCAGTTTTTACAAATGTTGGCCCCTCACAGAATAATGTTGCTGACAGGTGCAAGGTGTGTAATATTTTCCGTGGAATCAAGGAAAGAAAAATTCCTGGCCCAGATGGCATTGGAGGGCGTGTTCTTAAGAACTGTGCTGATCAGCTGGCAGATATATTTACTTTCATTTTTTCAATGTCCCTCCAACTTCATAAGGTCCCGTTAATTTGGAAGAATTCCATTATTGTTCCAGTTTCCAAGTCTGCATCCACCAAATCACTAAATGATTTTAGACCTGTGGCATTAACTTCTCTTGTTATGAAATCATTTGAAAAAATTGTCAAGGAGACACTTATGACCTGTGTTCAAGAGAACCTGGACCCACTGCAGTTCGCTTACAGGTCAGGCAGAGGTGTTGCAGATGCATTAGCCACCCTTTTAAATCTTGTCTTAACTCATCTTGAGGGAACCAAGACTTTTGCCCGTCTTTTATTTATTGACTTTTCATCTGCTTTTAACTGTATACAGCCACACATTTTAGCAGAAAGATTAAGGGACTTCCATTGCATTGATCCTGGTCTAATAGCTTGGCTAATGGATTTTTTAACACGAAGACCACAATGTGTGAGAGTCAATGGTGTTTTGTCAGACACCCTCGTCTCCTCCACTGGATCACCTCAGGGCTGCATCCTTTCTCCTTTACTGTTTGTTTTATACATGAACGAGTGCCAGAGCCAACATGTGGGGCGTCACATTTTGAAATTTGCGGATGACTCAGTGATTGTGTCCTTGCTGAGTAGTGATGACCCTGACCATGGCCCTGTATTGAAGGAATTCACTGATTGGTGTTCCACATCCCTTATGCACATCAATGTGTCTAAGACTAAAGAGATGTTTATAGACTTTAGGAAACATCAGTCAGTCGCCCCTGCTCTTGTCATCGAGGATCAAGCCGTCGAGCTGGTCCAGACTTATAAATATCTTGGCACTAATATTGATGACAAGCTGTCTTTTGACTTTCATGTTGATGCTGTTTGTAGGAAGGTGCACCAACGCATGTATTTTTATAGGAAATTGCAGAGTTTTAAGGTTGATAGTACTTTTATGAAAATGTTTTTTTCTTGTTTTATTGAGTCTGTCTTAACTTTTTCTTTTATCTGCTGGTACAGCTTACTTTCACTTAAAAACAAAAACAAATTACAGGGTATAGTGAGAGTATGCAGCAAAATTGCAGGTATTAACCTCAACAATCTCTCTGATGTATACAAGCTCAGAACCCTAAATAAGGCCCACACACTCCTCACTGACCAGAGCCACCCCTTGGTTGGTGAGTTTGTGCTGCTCCCATCAGGCTGCAGGTACATCCTGCCAAGATGCAGGACAAATAGACTTAAGCATTCTTTAGTCTCTGCTGCAACTGTCCTGCTAAACAAGTGACTGACTAATCTGTTCGTCCTATTTATTGTTGTCGTCTGTGCTTTATGTAACTGGTACTCCGCCATTGTTGTTGACTTTTGTTCTGCTGACTGTAGAGTGATTTGCCCCACGGGGACAATAAAGATTCCTTGAACCTTAAAAACATCTCGAGAAAGGGGGAAAAAAAATGTAAATGTGTGTCCATAATGACTTAGAAAGTGTTCAAAATGACCAAACATTTTTCCAAAATGACTAAAATTGGTCAAAAAATGACCTAAAATGTGTCACAATTGACTCAAGATAACAAAAATCTCTCCAGAATGGCTGAAAAAGTATCCAAAATGCCTCAAATTTTGTCCAAAATGACTGAAAATGTCTCCAGAACGACTTAAACCATGTTCGGAAGCCCAAAAAATTTGTACAAGATGTATCCATAATGACTTAGAAAGTGGTCAAAATGACTAATTATTTTTCCAAAATGACAAAAATTGGTCCAAAAAAACTCAAAATGTGTCACAGTTAACTCAAAAGAATAAAAATCTGTCCACAGTGTCTGAAAAAGTGTCCATTACGACTCAAAATTTGTTCAAGTTACTCCACATCAGCTTTTGTTGGAGGTCATTAAGCGTCACGGAAGTCTTTGTCACGGTGGCCCGTTCCCATCCCATCAGTTAATCCTGTAAAATCTGATTCTGGTGCATTTGTTAAGAAAATGATGTCAAACTAGCGTCCCTTCTTCTTCCTCTATGCCGGTTCCTCAGATCAGTTGGGTTCATTCCTACTTCTGAGCATCGAGCCGGTCATGTTTTTGCAGTTTTCTGGTGTCACGCCTCTAAATGGCAGTTGAGGAGTCTGAGCTCTCCTCTCTTGAACGGCTGCAGAAGGAGCCCTGATCTCCCTTACAGGAGTCGATGAGAACTTCCAGCTCCCCGGAGAGGCTTTGAAGTGATAATAGACGGTGTCCAGAGCCTCCGACTCTTCCTGCTGCAGGTAGACCCGCTTTGTGGCAGGTCATTTGTTATCAAAATTGCTCTCACATCTCCCCTTTCTTCCTTTTCTGCCTCCCCTTTAACATTTCCTCTGCTGGCCTCTCGTCGTCCTCCTCCAGCCGTCTTTGCTGTCGGTCTTGGTGGGATGTGGTTTTGTGTCGTGTTATCGACCACACACAGCAGTAAAAAACCTCTTTCTAAGTTTAGACGCCGTCGACCTCTCACTTTCCCTCTTTCTCTTTGTCTGTCTGAACCTAATTACCACACAGCCGTGGCCTCGGGATCCAGAGATGGTTCATAATATTATTATTGCTTACAAGCTGGTAATTCAGTTCCTTAAAATACCTCCTGCTCCCTGATCGCTCAGACAGAAGCAGGTTTAAACGGGACGGCCGCTGGGCCTCCAGGTTTCACATTTCTAGAACATGAAACCATCAGCGTTTAAACTCACATCAAGAGCTGCACATCATTTCATTCAGTTAAACCCCATGGACTCAGAGCAGGACTCGGAAATATGACACATTTAGAATGACTAAACAGACAACAATCTAAAGAAAAATCTGGAATCAACACATAGAATATGTTTACGAACACTGGAAAAAAACTGTGACTTGACATGCTGTAGATATTTATCTGCTTACACAACCAGTCAAAGGTTTGGGGTCACCAAAGAGACAATTCCATGTTTTCCATTAACCTCACACTTTTCTCCATGTTCTAACATAACTGCAGGGTTTTCTAATCATCAATGAGCCTTTCAACACCATTAGCTAACACAATGTAGCATTAGAACACAGGAGTGATGGTTGCTGGAAATGTTCCTCTGTACCTCTATGGAGATATTCCATTAAAAATCAGCTGTTTCCAGCTACAATAGTCATTTACCACATTAACAATGTCTACACTGGATTTATCATTCATTTAATGTTATCTTCACTGAAGAAAACTGCTTTTTCAAAAATAAGGACATTTCTAAGTGACTCCAAACTTGACTTTTTATACTACTTTTATTTTTATTTTTTTATTTATATATATATATATATATATATATATATATATATATATATATATATATATATATATATATATATATATATATATATATATATATATATATATATAGACACCCCATATATTGTGAAATATTGCACCAAGAATCACTCTTTGGTCTTCAAGTGTAATTTCTTTTAGTACAATCACAGCCAAAATACTAAACAAATCCTAAAAAGCCATTAAAATCTTAAAACTGATTGGTTCCATAAAAATAAGACGTTTTGAGTATTGGGTCATTCTGGCAGAATTTAGTTTTGTTAGTTTTTCTTGTAAACGACAAACAAAAACAATGTAATTTATATTTGTTTGTGTCTGTCTAATGCAGCTGCACCTTTTGAAGCACAAAAAGGATTTTTCCACAAATATTTCATGCTAATATTTGAGATGTGTGAAATTTTAAGGGTGTTCGAAAACTGTTTTCCACCTGTATATAACCATTGTTTAAAATCTGTATAAAACACATAGTATTTTTGCATTTTGTTTATTTATTTTTCTAAGGATTTATTCTTTATATTTAGCTGTGAAACGCTGCTGCAGGTTTCCTTCTTTGGTCTCTGTTGGATTCTGGTCTCTTCTTGCTGCTGTTGCTGCAGGATCAGACTCTTCAAACCTCCGTCTTTCTCTCATCCCACCATTTCTAACCCGTCCTTTCTGGATCAGTGCCTCACACACACACACACACACACACACACACACACACACACACACACACACACACACACACACACACACACACACACACACACACACACACACACACACACCTTTGAAGTCCTGTGTGTGAGCGTCTCCTGTGGTCTGAGCCATCAAAGTTTCCATTTATTGGTTCCTGTGTGACAGACTTCTCCCTCCGACACACACTCAGATGAACACACACACACTCAGATGAACACACACACACTCAGGTGAACACACACACACTCAGGTGAACACACACACACTCAGGTGAACACACACACACTCAGGTGAACACACACACACTCAGGTGAACACACACCTGTGAGTTACAGTAGCAGACGACTCTCTGTGACCTTCAGCCTCTCTGGACCGTAACTCAGGACAAGTTTCCTGACAGCGACGCCCCAGAGAGAAACTTCTGGATTCATTTCCTCTGCAGAGCTCAGCCTCAAACTTCCCTCCTGCAGGACCAACAGACGCTTTTAATCCTGCAAACCCATATCGCCTCTTTTTCTGTGTTATTGTGGAGAACTTAGTGAGGTTTTCTCATTTATATTTGTGAGATTTCTGCAAAAACGGCATCTAGAAATAACCAGTAACGCTGCTTTGTTTTCATCAGTACCTCCTGTTAAACGTGCTGTTCCTATGAAACTTTCCACATTTCTGACGGCACCTTTAACCTCTCAGACTGGAGTTATTTTCTGTCTCTAATTGAAAGCACGTTCCTTTAATCTGAGAGCAGAAGTTTGGAGTCTAAGTGGAGAAAATGCATCAAAATGAAGAAAGTTCTGAGCAGATTTGCATCAAGAAGAAGCTATCTGAGAAAGAGGGCAAAGTTTAAAGGGGAAATGTTGTAAAATGTGAACATAAAATGAAGAAATAAATCTGAAAATTTTAATTAAATATAAGAAAGTAAAGAAACTAGTTGGGTTCACCTCAGCATCACTACACCAACATAAAATACACTTTCCAAGAAAAACATATGATAGATGTCAGAATTTGTAAGAATATAATTGCATTTTTTCCACATTTTTACCAATATTTGTGCATTTCTTTGATGATTCTACGCTGTAAAAGATGAAAGAAATCTAAAAGCTATTCATATTTTGCAGAATGTGGTGCTAATTTTAGGAAATCTTTATTAACAAGGAGGGAAAACACTACATTTCTGCAGTCTTTAGCTCGCAAAATGATGCTTCCTGCTCCTTTTTATATATTCTATTCCCTACAGTGATGTATTTAACTACTTCTGTGTGCAATAACACAACTATTATCCAATTATTACTTATTTTACTGTATACTTAAAGCTTTATGTTCCTGGAACAATTTTCTATTCTATGCTTATACATTCCTATTCATGTTTATATTTTTCTACTTATTTATTTAGCTATTTAATTTAATTTATTTATTCTTGCATTTATTTATTTTAATTTATTTCATTATTTTTTAAATTTATTTTATTAGATTGATTGATTTTATTTAGTTAGTTAGTCAGTAGAAACACATTTTATTTTATTATTTATTTACTTATTAATTTATTAATGTATGTATTTTATTATATTATATTTATTGATTGATTAATTTTATCTTTAATATTTATTCATTTATGTATTTTGTTTTATTTATTTATTTATTTATTTAGCTAGTTAGTCAGTCAGTAAAAATACGTTTTGTTTATTTATTAATTTTATTTATTGACAGATTTAGTCATTGATGGATTTTATTTTAATATTTATTTATTTATTTATTGATGTCATTTATTTAGTAAAAATGCATTTTATTTTATTTTGTAATTTATTTATGTATGTATTTTTTGATTTATTGATCGATTGATTTATTGATTTATTCAATTTTAATTTTTAAAAATGCATTATTTTATTTCATTTTACTTATATGCTGCTTACATTTCTGAGACTTTAAATGGGAGCCAGTGTAATCTCTTTCCCCCTGTGGGATCAGTAAAGTATTTCTGATCTCTGTTTCTCAGATTAATTAGCCAGTTGTTCATGTTTTCCAGTTGCAGCCAAACTTGTACCAACAGAAGAAGAAGATCCTCGTCTCGTGCTGGAATAACGAGCCACAAGGACCTCGCTTGTTTCCCTAAAGCCTCCCAGAAAACGAGGACGGCGTGGTGGTGAAACTCTCCAGAGCTGTTAATTAGCGGCCAACGCTGGCTGGAGAGGAGCCGCCGTTCTGCTCTCATTTCAGGGAAACAGAATAAAAGAGGCTCGCAGATGTCTGGAAGTGGAGGACAGCTAATTGTCTGTGGCTCTTTGTTAGTCCTCTGATTGTCTCTCACACTTGTGTGTTTGTGCTGCTCTGCTTCATGTCCGTCATCCTTCTGTTGCTCAGATATCAGAGAGCCAATCAGCGTCACTGTCACTGTTTAGTAGCTGTTGACTCGACAGCACATGAAATGATTCCTGCCTTATTTAATAATCTTTTCTGTTTCTCTTTAAAGCAGTCGACTGGCTGCAGATGGAATCAGAGACTTAATGATGTGTGACGTCGTCTGTCGACTGTTTTTAGAACAATCTGGATGAGCTTTAATTAATAGGCTGGATGCACTTCCTGTCTGTGTCTTTTCTTAGATTCTTTCTTTGTGTGAGATTTATTTTATTTTATGATTATTATTTCTAGTTTTTTCTTTAATCTCTGGCTCTCTCTCAGGCGTCTTACTTCCACCGTCTTCCATCTCCTCAGTGTGTTTACGTTCTTTATTTCCATTATGAACACATCATTAGCTCCAGTTCTGACAAATGGCGCCGCTCTTAACATTCTGAATTAAAGGCAATGTCTTTGTTATTAAAATGTCTCCTATTTATCGGCCCACCTGGGCAGACAGAGCGGCTCGTATGCATTCCAGTCACACGCAAAGCAATTTCAATGTTTGTCTTTGTGACAGAATTAATATACATTCATTCCGTCTCTCCAGCTTCTAATCAACCAGCATCCGTGGCTCTTTTCTCACCAACTTTTGCTGCAAATTCACACCTGGAGATGAACTAAAATCACAAAAAACGTCTAATGTTGGACTCAAGGGCCTCCTGGCAGCGGATTTGAAGCAAAAAAAGGTGGATAATTTTTAAAAAGAATGGGAAAAATAGGATTTTTTTGAATGCTGGCTTACCGTTTCTGTTAATGAATGTCACAAAACGTTGCATTTATGCCGTCATAGAGATCAGGGGTGTCCAACATGTGGTCTGCGGGCCCGAATCTGTCCTCCAGAGGGTCCAGCCCTAAAAATTCCAGAGAAGATTTGAGTTGATTGAAGATTTGAAGAATTGATTTTATTTTATTATTTATGTATTTTACTTTATTTTATTATTTTAATTATTTATTTAATCAGTAAAAATACATTTTGTTTTATTTTATCATTTATTTATTTATTTATTTATGTAAGTATTTTTATTTTATGTATTGGTAGATTTATCGATTTATTTTATTTTATTGATTTATTATTATTTTTTAAAACTATTTATTTATTTACAAATCATCCTGGAATGATCAATCCTTTCCAACAAAAGTCATCTGGTGAAAATTCCTGTATTATTTTTAAACAAAATATGTAAATTCTGCAGAAAAACTAAGTGCCACATTGTCAGCTTTTCCTCCAATATTTGAACCTGAACCTAAAATGCATTAAAAGGATTCTTGTCTCAGAATAAACTCTGATTTAAGGGATGTTGGGTCACCAGGACCTTCAGCAGAGAATCAAAGAGTAAACAGATTGAACCCAAAAGACAAAAAAATAAATGGAAGTTGAAGTGTAAAAACGTGCCTCTGTGTTTATGGGTCATTCACTGGGAGAGCAACTGGAAGAGACAGTCATTTGCTGCTTCATTTAGCATTCATTTAGCATAGTTAGCTCATTTAAACATGCACACAGGAGCAGAACATAATTCTATGGTCAACAATCATTTCATCCGGGTCAGACGGCAGAATTAACTCATCGGAACACGAGTGTCGTTGTCTGGATGAATCCGTCACACCTCCCAGAGAGAAGAGCCTCTTCAGCATCGACACGCTGGAGGAAATATCTCTTAAATAACATGAAACGTTTGTGACGAACATCAGGACAAAAGCTGCAACTCCATAAGTGGCAGCTTGAATTAGTCGCATTCACATGAAGGGCTCTCGAACGGCGTCTAATTCCATAGATCACACGTGAAATTTCAAACAGCTAATTAGTTGTGAGATGCGCTCGGATCCTCATCTTCACACAATCAGACGCTTTCCTTTGTGGCGGCTTCAAGCAGAATCCGTGATGCCAGGAGCCTGATGGATTCACATGTTCCGGCTCGCTGCCAGGAGACGGTGAACCGGCATCTCACCTCTCGGCTGAAGACGGAGGCAGAGCTGCTGCCGAGGCCACCCACCGACGCCGGTCCTCCCAGGGATCCGAGCGGGAGGGCGAACTGCTGCCTCGGTCCTCAGGAGAACAGGCCCGGAGCTCAGAAAGCTGGCAGGGGGAGGAAGGCAGCAGATGGTGACGGCAATCTGTCAACGTCAGGTGGATGTGCTGCTGAGCGAGGTGAGCTCCATGCAGAACCTCCCCTAGGAGGAATCCCATCATTCCTACACCGTTTCTCACAAAGGAAACAAAAAACACCACGTCTCCGACATCCCAAGTCGACCTGCAGCAGAAAAAAACAACTAGTTGACATGATGCCAAAACTCTGACACATTCTGCACAAATATATTGATGCTGAAACAACACCACTGCAGAAACTAAAACATCAGGGAAGAAATGGAAAAATAAATGACAGAAAAATGAAATTTAAAATGTTTTTGTTGTTCCTGTCTCATTTTTTTCTCACCGTGATTCATTTTTCACTGCAGTATAAAATCCTGCAGCTCTATGGAAAAGGAATAAAAAAGGAGAGAAAACTCAGAAATGTTTTCTGTGCAGAAGATAATAAAATTATGATGCCAAAAACAAAAAGAGAACAGAAAAATAAAAAATGGAAACATGGCCAACATTTTTTGTCCAAATGTCCACAGGAGTTACCAAAACTGAATAAACAGTGACTCTACATACTAGAGGTATTTTACTAAAGCGATTTGTGTAAACAAAGTTTTCGAAGTTCAATCGAAAACTTCCTGTTAATCACAGCTGAGTCATTTGTTGTTCGTGATTGAGACAAGAAGGGCAGAATTTTTGGATTTTCACGAAACACAGTTAAAGCAAACTATTTATTTCTTACAAATTTAAATGACATTTTGATCCAACTTCCATCGGTTTATAATGCACACCTCTGGACTGGTTCTCATCAAAGCTCTCTGGCTGCACTCAGTTCATCCAGTTAAAAACTTTGACACCCCAGCCACCTCCCCTCTCCTCTGGTGTTCCTCAAGGCTCTGTTCTCGGTCTCATTCTCTTCATTATTTACCTTACGACGCCCTCTACCTACAGAGTTTCATTGTTACATTGGAACCGATTACATGGAAATAGTTCCATTCCTCTTTTTTTTCTGTTTATTTAAATTGCTAAATTTTCTTCTTTTAAACTTTTTCCATCCTGCCCAGAAATGAAACATAAAAAGGTGCCAAAAATGACTGATGTGTTTAAAATGACTAAAAAATGTCCAGAATCACTCACAATGTGTCCAAAATTACAAATTACAAACTTTATGTAACTTGTCCCAGATGTCTCAAAACATCTTAAAAATCTGTCTAAAATTTCCTAAAAGGTGTCCAAAATGACATAAAGCTTCTTTAGTAAACTTCACATAATATAAGAACACTGCATTGGTTGATCTTAGCTTGTGTTGAACTCATGAGCTCTGGTTGGAGGTCATTAAGCGGCACATTAGTCTTTGTCATGGTGCCCGCTGCTAGCTAACAATGCTATCTGCCTACCAATGACAACTTGGCTTGGCAATAAACTTTACAGCAAGGTTCCTGAACACCTAGAGAACATCAAGGAACAGCTGAGTTGCAGAGATATTCTGCTGTCAAGCATATTTTTTGGATTGGTTTTAATAACTTTAGCATACTTAAGGTGAGTATTATCAGGGAAATGGTATCGGATTGGGACTCGGTTTTGGCAAATACAAAATATTTAATGACTCAGATCAACTCAGAACAGACAAAAAAACATTTAACTGAGACATTCACAGACAGAATAGTTTCATAACTTCATCCTTTTTACATCTTCCAAATGGGCTTTATGCTGAGTTCAACACATTGAAATCGGAAAAGAGAAACAGATGCTTTGGTTTTTCTACATTCCTTCAGGCTTTTACATGAGCGATGCAAATTAAAGACTCTGTTTGCTTATTAAAGTGTGTTCTGACCCTCAGATACTCTTCTAATCTCGACTGTAGATGGCAAATGTTAAAACAAACACCAGTTCTGCACAGATATTTACTGCATTAAAACTTTAGATTTGCCAGATCTACTCAGTCTTAATGGAGAGTATTTCATTCTGTAAGCAGGTATAAGTTCACTGGAAGTTAGAAAAATCATTTCAGCTCTCAGGAAGTCTGTCATATTGAATGGAAGCAGTGATGCGCTGCATGTAGGCGGGTTATTACAGACAGAGTTGTGTTTTTCTTCTGCAGAGGTCAATGTCTTTAGGGCGTGTTTTAAAGATTTCTGCCGGGCTGAAGTTAGACTGTGTGTAGGTACGACAGCTTTTTCTTTTTTAGACGCATCAGAAGCCAGTTGTGCTTCTGAAAGGCCTCAGCTCACTGTCACCCAGAGAAAGTTTGACTTGTTTTAACAAAGCTCTGACATTATGAAGGTGAGTTAACCTTTCACCACCCACCACTCTGCCCTCAGGATGCCACGCTGGGAAAACAATGGAATGACTTTCATGGACCGAAAGAACTCTGAAAGGTTACATGAATATGGACCCGGGATATATGTTTAGAGATAACAGACCGTGGTCACTGTGGTCATTTTTTAAAATGCGGTGAAAATAATCCAGGAACAATGCAAAGCAGAAGAAGGCAGACTGTCAGTCAATGTTTAGAAAATGTGTTTCCAAAGTTACTGCAGGTTTTTAACAAGCTGATAGAAAACTGGTAGGCGTTAAAACGGTGCACATTTTCCAAGAGAACTGATTGAAATTCTAGATTTTACACACTGGATGTAAAAGGAAAAGTTGTGGAAACATCTTTTTAGTGACACTTTAATGTCTTTAGGATATGATTATTATTATATATTATTATGCCATTAAACATCACAGAAGTCTTTGCCCTCCAGAACCAGGCTCAGGGAGGCTGGATGTCTGCCTCCACTGGTCGGGGTGAAGTTAAAGGATGGAGAACACAAAAACAAAGAGGAATAAGCTACATAAATGCTGTTTTTGGTCTTTTCGGGGAATATTTCAATGTAATATCTTGACAATGTATAATTACAATGCAACTTTTGAGGTAACTTCACGTGCCATGTGTGCACGTTTACAGCTTTTTGTATGTCATTAGAATTTAATGTAGAAAATGTATAATTTAGCTGATTTACATGGTTCTTGAAACAATGCTTTAGTATAATTTGGCATCACTGGTTAGTTTCTAAACCGAGTGGAACATTAATATTCCGGATTTCATTTGAGAGAAAATCGGTTGATGGGTGTGAACAAGCTGACATTCATTTGTTAATTAATTCTATCAACAAATGGGGAATAAATTTGCTGCAGAAAACCAAACAAATGGGATTTTTCTTCAGGAGATTTGAATGTAAAATGACACGACATCTCTACACAACATAAACTGGTAGAGATTCCGCAAAATATGTGCAAAATTACTGAAAAAATGGTGTCTATCTATGCACAATTTGGAGACAACAGGCTGGATTAGTTGGGGAAAAGCATCGCAATAATTCTGGAAATAAGAGACAACAGATAATTTAATCCCTGTGGGAAAAGCAGCGCTAACTCCACTATTTATTTCTTTGAAGCACCAAAAATAAACCTGTGCAGCCGCCTACAGATGTGTGTAAAAGAGAAGCACATTCGTGGTCCAATGTTGAGAGAAACACTTCAAAAATCCACCCTTGTATCTCGACATCTGCGTCTACATGTGCATGTTTGGCTCTTTTTAGCAGAAAGGTGAAGCCTGTGAAGCTGACACACCGTGAACCAGATAAATATGGATGACAACCTTGGATCTGTGGCGTCGACTACACATAGGTTCACCTGTCAAACAGTCAAACATGCCCTACAGGAGGAGGCTGCGTCTTCTACATGTAGGTCAGACCTTCAGCTGGTGTAAAAATACACACTCCTGACTCCTACAAACCCTCACTTGTTAGTGTTTCTGTTAAACGGCAGCTAGATGTGAGTCTTGTTCACTGGTGTCTAATTGGAAATGGAGGATTTTCTCTGGACATGTGTTGAATCCGTGTTTTTCATGGATGTAACTCGGCCAAAGAACCAACCCCAGTGGTCATGTTTGATACTCTCCCAGTACACACCATTACTAGTGGGATTAGCGGGATTGAGGTTTAGCAAACACTCGGAGGGTTCGAGAGGCAGCGCGAGACAAGAGGCTCTGGCAGCGGAAGACCAGGCGGCTGCCAGTGAGCTCTCTGAAAGCAGAAATTAGGACATGGAGGCGAGAACACAGAGGACGGGGAGAGGGCATTTTGGAAGGAAGAGTCGGCCGAACGGACGCCAGGAGCTGGAGACGAACTCGCGGCATCTTGAGAACACGATTGGTCTTCGATGCCGCACCGCCGAGCGTCCCGGTGCGTCCAACACGCTTTGGGCTGCGGCCATTTGGAAAATAATTCAAAGTAAAAAAGACCCGAGCAGCTCCAGTTCTGAGGAGAGGGGAGATGTGGAGCAGCTTCACTGTGTTTTTATATTAGTGTAGCTCCAGTAAAACACACCATGACAGACAATCTGCTCCACTACACTCAGAAAATAAAAGAACTTTCTGCACAGTTTACCAGCTTTCTTTCTGCACTGAATAATTCTGTTGCACCATCCTAACTGGCTTGGGTTGCATCAGTTGCAATTTGATAATTGTATCGTTTCAAATATGAGACGCAAAATGGCAAAAAATGAGACACAAAATGGCAAAAAATGAGACAAACGACACAAAGCAAAACAAAAAAGAGACAAAAAAATTTGACATAAAAGTTCCAAAGTGACAAAAATTGACTAAAACGAGACAAAACATGATAAAAAAGTACAAAATGACAAAAATAGACAAAAAAACACAAGCGTGACAAAAAGGAAACACAAAACGACAACAACATGAGACAAATGACAAAAGTCAGACAAAAAAGACAAAAAACAACAAAAACAAGACAAAATATTACAAAAATGAGACAAAATTACAAAAGAACAATCTAGTATTTTACTTTCTGATCCAAACAACTTGTCATGGTCTAGAAATGATTTTAAATTTATAGTTTTACTAATTTACAATCTGCAGTTAATGTCTTCTCTGGAATTTTTACACCTCTGGAGGACCGCTTTTGGCCCGCAGGCCTCATGTTGGACACCCCTGCCTTAATCTTTCAGCCTCGTTGTCAGTGGGCTACGAGCACATTTTGTTTTTGTATGAGTGCATTTAATTTAATGCTAATATTAAAATCAGACCCAACGACTGCTTGAAACCTGCTCCAGTGAGTTTCAGTCGCTCCGTTATGATTCAAACGTGTCTCGGATGTGCGTTAACAGGAGATTTAGCAGAATCTGAAGACGGTCGACGCCTCATGGATGTAAAATGAGTCAGTGTGATCGTCTTAATGCGTATTTTAGGGTTTGTTTTCTACGCTGCCAGTAAGTGAGCAAACGTTGGCGAACACTTCACAGGTGAAGCCGAAAAAACACACACAAAAACACACACAAACACACCACACACACACACTCGTCTGGCGTGGCTGCAGAGGCGTTTTACAAATGCTTGATTTTGTGATTTTGCGGGGTAATTTGACAGCAGCTGCTCGAGTCGTGACTTCCACTTACACCGTGAATAAAACAGGCAGCCACCCACTGACAGCGAACACACACGCTAAAAACACGCACGCACACACACACACACACACACTGCAGATCACAAACACACACTGCAGATGACAAACACACACTCATAAACAAGCCGACGGCGTTCGTATGCATCCAGGTTAAGTGGTGCATCGTGAAAGCTGCAGTCCGGGACGCCGCTGATTGATCCCGCAGTCAATGAAGACCCACTTTGTTGCCACGGAAACAGGGATGGAGAGGTGGTGAATGTGGTCCGGAGTCGCCGGGAGATCTCCGACATATTTGTACATGCAGTTCCTCCGACACGCTCTTCATGACCGTGGCATGTTTGTCAGTGACGTCCAGTTTTATATCTGGAAAGTTGAAAGATGTCGACGAATCGATGACAAGATTTAGACGCTTATAACCGAATTAACAATCTGAACCCCGAAACCTGGTCTCAAAACGATGTTATCCTCAAAAAATATATAGAGAATTTATCAGAGCCACAAACTGTGAAAACAGAAAAAGGATGTGGAACTTCCCAGCAGTCCTTGAACTCATCATATGTAGCATTCAGTTCCATCAGGAAAAATCTGTAAATATGAGCTTATAGTACAGAAACTCTATATTCTACAGGCCTCATTGAAAAATTAAAAAAAAGAGGAGTAATTATTAGATTGAACTGCAGGCAGTGTTCACACAAAATAAATAGGGAACAAGGATGGAGACAAATTACACACAAAAAAGAGGGAAATCAAAGCTACTGGATGAATCAAGTAAATGCAGCTCGGCTCAGAAACAGTGAACAGAGGAGATACATCCAGCATGGTGAAACATCTTTCTACTGATGATGAGCAGAGGAGACAGGAAACATGGAGATAGAAAAACATCTACAGGATGAGCAGACAAAAGCAAAGAGACAAAACTGTTCCAAAGAGACACAATGAGACAAACAAAAAACAAAAACGTGACACAAAATGAGAAAATCAAGACAGATGATGACAGAAATGAAACAAATCTGTTCAAAATGGGCACGAACCAACTAAAATCAGCCATGAATCAACACAACTGGAGAAAAACACCATTCAAAATGACAGAAATGAGACAAACCTGTTCAAAAAGGACACAAACAAACAAAATTGAGACACAAAATGAAAGAAAGGAGACAAAACTGTCCTAAAAAGACACTTATGGGACATTAAACAACACAAAAGAAGAAAAAAGAATGACAGAAAAGAGGCAGAACTGTCCAAAAGAGACAAGAAACTACACAAACAAGAAGAAAAAGACACAAAATGACAAAAATGAGACAAAAATGACAATAAGGTTAAAAAAAGAGACAAAGTGACAGAAGTGAGACACAAAACGACACAAACTAAATACAAAATGACAAAAATGAGACACGATGCAAAAAAAAGAAAGAAATTGAGACAAATGTGACACAAAACAACAAGAGGAGACGACAAAGTTGTCACAGAGAAGCAGTTAAAGTATAAAATTTGATGATTTGTCCAGAATTTACAGTTTCAAGCTTGGATTTAGTTCAGGTGAGCAGTTCAAGGACTGTCAGACAGTTGAAACTCTTTCTGGCTCTGATTAAGGATGTAATTTTATAAAGACAACATGTTTTAACACCTACTGAGAGGATGTGACATTTAGCTCAGAGCAACGATGGCTGCAGACGTTTTATTATTGTTTTATTCTAGTGTGAAATGGATGTAAATTACTGATGAACTTTACAGCTCTACCTGACATTTATAGAAGCAGCAGATGGAAGAAATGAAACGCTTGAACCCACAACAAGCAGCCAGGTAAGTCGGTCACCCAGACGTACAGACAAACACCATTACGTCTAAATGAATCTATGCACACAACAGACAGCGACACACAATCCTGCACACAGCCAGGCAACAATCACGTCTGCTTTGTTGTGCAAAGTGACATTTGGAGGCTCGGCGGAGGGCAGGAAGTGCAGCGATGAAAAGCACGAGTCAGGAAACAAAAGACACCGAAGCAGCAGAGTGTCAGAGAGAGAAGAAGAAAAAAACTGAAAAACAACAACAGCAAAAAAAAGCTGCGTCAAACAGGAGAAGTGGCAGGTGAGTCCTGAACACAAGAGAGACGGAAAAAAGAAATAAAGAAAGAGAGAAACAACTGGGTCGCTTTAGAAACATGGAAAAATAAAAGGAAGAGAAAGGAAAAGGAAATTATCCTGACAGGATGCAGCTAAAACCAAAACTAGAGCACAGACGACACACGTTCTTATAGAAAAATAAGCTTCAGGTAAAATGCATATTCACAATTTAATATAAACACAATATATTATAAATTAATAACTGAGCTCATGTGTAATATTATTTTACTACTTTAGTGTCATTACTGTTAGCATCTGAACATAAAATTACACTGAATTTACCGTCTTTTTAATTAAGTAATTAATTAAGCTTTCAAAAAATTCTTATTTTACAGATATTTGCTGTTATTTCAAATAAAAAATATGTTTTAAGGAATGATAAAATGTCAAAAAAAATGTAAATGTTATTTTCCCAAATCTTGCAGCTTTGTTAAATTCCAGATATCTAGTTAATAATAATAATAATAATAATGATAATAATAATAATAATAATAATAATAATAATAATAATAATAATAATAATAATAATAATAATAATAATAATAATAATAATAATAATAATGACATAATTTGCACATTGAGAGTGAAAAATAGCAAAAAAAGGCCAAAATTTTAACTAAAGTCCAGATTAAAATGTTTGACCATAAAATTAGCCTCAAAAGAGTGAAATAAGGAGTTTATTTATTTTTCAGATGTCAGATTTACCTGAGACCAGGTGAGTTTATCTACATGGATCATCTTCTAGGAGCATTAATATTACAGTTGATCACAGTTAAGTGAAGACAGAATCATGACGTCATCATGAAGTGAGCAGCAAACTTTCAGGTCCAACAAAAGAAGTAATGTGGCTTTGATGAAGTAAGACTGCAGGTAATCAACACATGAATCAGGAGAGTTTTCACACCAATGCTGATCAGATTTCATCTCTTTCTGTCAACACCTGGGGGTTGAACCCTGGGTTCAGGCACACAGGAGGCAGAACTGATTCAATACCAAGGATTTTATTCAAAGAAACACAAATTACTGTCTGAGCCGACCAACACAAACCAAACTCTATTCAGGAAATGAAGAATTTAACAAAAACCAAGCAGGGCTCTAAAATAAACAGGAACAACAAACAAAGCTGGTCACTACATGGGCTACGATCTGAACTTAAACAAAACGGCTGAACTCACAGTCCCTCAAGTCCAACGGGAGGCAGCAGACGGGTTCTGCAGGCGGCAGACGGGTTCTGCAGCCGGCAGACGGGTTCTGCTGCCGGCAGACGGGTTCTGCAGGCAGCAGACGGGTTCTGCAGCCGGCAGACGGGTTCTGCAGGCGGCAGACGGGTTCTGCAGGCGGCAGACGGGTTCTGCAGGCGGCAGACGGGTTCTGCAGCCGGCAGACGGGTTCTGCAGGCGGCAGACGGGTTCTGCTGCCGGCAGACGGGTTCTGCAGGCGGCAGACGGGTTCTGCAGCCGGCAGACGGGTTCTGCAGGCGGCAGACGGGTTCTGCAGGCGGCAGACGGGTTCTGCAGGCGGCAGACGGGTTCTGCAGCCGGCAGACGGGTTCTGCAGGCGGCAGACGGGTTCTGCAGGCGGCAGACGGGTTCTGCAGCCGGCAGACGGGTTCTGCAGGCGGCAGACGGGTTCTGCAGGCGGCAGACGGGTTCTGCAGGCGGCAGTCTGTGGCGGCGTCGACCGGTGCTGCTGATATGCAGCAGAGAGCATGGTGCTGCTGACATGCAGTGGAGAGCATGGTGCTGCTGACATGCAGTGGAGAGCATGGTGCTGCTGACATGCAGTGGAGAACATGGGGCTGCTGACATGCAGTGGAGAGCATGGTGCTGCTGACATGCAGTGGAGAACATGGTGCTGGTGACATGCAGTGGAGAGCATGGTGCTGCTGACATGCAGCGGAGAGCAATGTGCTGCTGACATGCAGCAGAGAGCATGGAGCTGCTGACATGCAGAGGAGAGCATGGTGCTGCTGACATGCAGAGGAGAGCATGGTGCTGCTGACATGCAGCAGAGAGCATGGAGCTGCTGACATGCAGAGGAGAGCATGAGGCTGCTGACATGCAGAGGAGAGCATGGTGCTGCTGACATGCAGCGGAGAACATGGGGCTGCTGACATGCAGAGGAGAGCATGGAGCTGCTGACATGCAGAGGAGAGCATGAGGCTGCTGACATGCAGCGGAGACGGGGCTACAGGAGCCGAAGCAGGGGCAGAGGGGGGAAGCTCCAGGAACAGGTCAGGCTCTCTGAGGAGAGTTCCAGGGCTCCAGTTGGTAGCCGGGCAGGACAGAGCAGGTAGGGGGAGTCTGGAGCTGGAGCCGGAGCCGGAGCGGGCCTGGGCAGAGTGGCTGGTGGGGAGCCAGCAAGAACAATGATCCAGCAGCGACTGGTAGGACGAGTCAGGCTTTAAATGCTGCTGATCACTGATCAGGCTCAGCTGCACTCCTTTAGCAGCTGTGTCCGATCGGCCTGGGCTGTCAGCTGGTCCGGGGTGTAGCACAGAGGAGGGAGGGACCATGACACTTTCACCTTTTCTGCTCAGAGCTGCTCCTCCACTTCCTCCCGAATGTGCTTCCTGTTTGTCACAGGTTGAACTGAAACACCTCAAATGTGAAAGGATGAAACACAATCAGCAGCATGTTGTTAAATGTGGAGTTTGAGACGACAGAAGAAGATTCAGTGTTTGTCTGTTATGATAGAAACCAACAGTTAAACACTTCATGAACCTGAAACATCAAAACTAAAGTTTAATTTTCTCTTGTTCTGTACTTTCCAGTGTGGCCCACTACTTAATTTATCACAGTAAGAGATTTTGTCACAAAAAGCAATCATGTACTTTGGTTCTTTCATAGATTTATTAAAAGTCTTCTGGGTCATAAATATACAAACAGAAATGTTAATATTTGGTTAATTTTGTCCATTTCCACCCGTTTGGTTCTTCTGGTTTCAATCTTCTGGTTTATCTTCATCTCCTCTGGACTCTATACCTACCGTCAGGCATGGAGGTGGCGGTATCATTATACTATCAGTTTAACTGAATCAAGTCTGAGTCAGAAAGACATCACATTTAGTTGACTTGTTTCTTCATTAGTCCACAGGTTCTTGATGGATCTAAGTCAGGACTTTGGGGAGACCAGAGTAGAACCTTCATTCCAGCCTGATGGAACCATTTCTTTACCACGTCTGATGTGTGTTTGGACTCATTGTCTGGTTGAAACATCCAACTGTGTCCAAGATCAACCTTCTGCTGATGGTTTTAGCTTTTAATCCTCCTTCTTCATTCTTCCATTTACTTTGTGTAAAGCTCCAGTTCCACAGAGCATGATACTGCCACCTCCATGCTTGGTGGTAGGGTTGGTGTTCTTGGGGGTTCAAATAAATACAGTCTGAAACCAGTCCTAAAAAGATCTAAAACTAAGACCAAAATCAAACCAAAAACCAGCCCAAAAAATGCTTAAAAGCAGTCAGAATACAGTCTGAAACCAGTTCTAAACAAAAACTGAAACCAGTTTTAGAAACAGTCCAAAACCAGTCCTAAAAAAAGTCAAAAACCAGTACAAAATTGTGACCAAAACCAAACCTAGACTCGCTGGATTTTTTATGAATGTTCTTAAAGAAACATTTTTAACATTTCTTTTTTTCCACCAAAAAATGTTCACAGATTTCCCAAAAATGTTGAAAATATGGACATCAGAAGTTTCACTGTGAAAATATATTTTTTTCCCACATTTTCAAACTTTAAAACGGGTCAATTTGACCCGCAGGACGACATGAGGGTTAAATACCAAAAATCATTTCAAAAAAGAAGCACAAAGACCCTGTTTGGGCTCCAGAGCATCAAACTCAACACCTTGTACCATGAAAGCTTTGCTTCAGTGAAATCCGGCCGGTTTCCAGCGTCCTCTGAGTTCTGCATCGTAATTATTATTAGATCATATTTATGGAACGAGGCCTCGTCTACAGAAAATGTGTCATGTTCTGCAGGCAAATGTCGTATAGATTATGGTGGAGCAGTAAAACATGAGGATCTTGTGAAGGCATCTGGCTTCTGCTCCCACCTGGTTAGCTCTGACTGAGGGTCTCTCAGAGTTTACAACAGCCCACTTATTCACAGCAGCCGATCCAAACTCTGGAGGTGGATGTCAATATTTCCTCGCCTGCAGTCATTCAAGCCTGGAAAGCGTTGAGTAGCAAAGCAAAGCAGCTGCAACCGGGAGTCAAGACGAGGTGAGGCTCTCTGCCGTCGTCGGCTACAGCGATGCTCACGTCCACTTCCTGGTTGATTATTAGCAGAAGAAGCAGTGAAATCACGGCTGACATCGAGTCCTTCACGCTCAGTTGAAGTCACAAAGGCTGGAAATCGATTTATTCTCTAATGACGGGTCACCAAAGTTCCATGTAGTAAATCATCAGCTTTCATTTATTGTGTATTTACTCATCTGGTTCATAAGAAAAGGTTTAAAAACAAACAAACAAACAAAACACTAAAACAAGGAGCGGTTTGCACATAAAACAACATAAATTACAGATAAAACTCAACAAAACCACAAATTGTGATCCAGATTTTTATGTTTTGACTTTTCAACACTTCTTACATTTTCCAAGACTGATGATAAAATAGAATAAAAATACAAAATGTAAATGTGCAGCTCTATATTTTCTAAAAACTTCACTCTCTGCTCCTGCTTCCTCATTTGCATTTTCTAAAAAAAAATCAATATGAAGTCCACTGTAAACAAATACAAAATTCAGCTGGAAGAATTCTGCTGTTTTCTGTCTCAGTTTATTATTATTATTTCCAGTTCTGACTTATAAACGTATAATTTTAGTTTTATTTATTATTGATTCTTAATTTATTTTGTTTTATTTATTTTTATTACCTTTAAAGTATAAGTAGTAAAACACAGGTATATATTACTCATATTATATTAATTATATTATGCATTGCATTGTTTTACACATGTATTGATCACAAACAATCCCTAAAAACATGACCTCATAGAGACTTAAGGCTGTAAAGTGTGTTTTAATGCTGTAAAATGCCTCCAGCTGCAGGACCGCTGCTGTTTTCTGTCTCAGTTTATTATTTTTCCGCTGCGTATCTCCCTGCTGACCCGTAAACACTCAGACGTGATGAATCCGTGGCGGCGAACCGACATATTGGTATTCAGAGTGGAGCGTGACGGTTTCTATTTTGAGCCGGTTTGACTCCTCGGCAGGTAAACTGACAGCTTCAGCGTGTCGAGATGACTGAAGAGGTTCAGTAATGTGACGCTTCGCTCTGAATCACAATCAGAAACACGAGACGCTGCTGGTTAATGCAGAATTCTTTCACTATTCCATTAATGTACACTCTTCAAGAGCACTAAAGTTAATAAAACATATCTAAATGTAGTGTTAGAGGGTAAATGTAGTACTAGAGGGTAAATGTAGCATTACAAGGTAAATGTAGTGTTAGAGGGTAAATGTAGTATTAGAGGGTAAATGTAGCATTACAGGGTAAATGCAGTGTTAGAGGGTAAATGTAGTACTAGAGGGTAAATGTAGTATTAGAGGGTAAATGAAGCATTAGAGGGTAAATGTAGCGTTAGAGGGTAAATGTAGTGTTAGAGGGTAAATGCAGTGTTAGAGGGTAAATGCAGTGTTAGAGGGTAAATGTAGTATAAGAGGGTAAATGTAGTATTAGAGGGTAAATGTAGCGTTAGAGGGTAAATGTAGTAGTTAGAGGGTAAATGTAGTATTAGAGGGTAAATGTAGTGTTAGGAGGGTAAATGTAGTATTAGAGGGTAAATGTAGTGTTGGAGGGTAAATGTAGCGTTAGAAGGTAAATGTAGCGTTAGAGGGTAAATATAGTATTAGAGGGTAAATGTAGTATTAGAAGGTAAATGTAGTATTAGAGGGTAAATGTAGCGTTAGAGGGTAAATGTAGCATTAGACGGTAAATGTAGTGTTGGAGGGTAAATGTAGCATTAGAGGGTAAATGTAGCATTAGAGGGTAAATGTAGTATTAGAGGGTAAATGTAGCATTAGAGGGTAAATGTAGTATTAGAGGGTAAATGTAGCATTAGAGGGTAAATGTAGCATTAGAGTGTAAATGTAGTGTTCGATTTTGTGGTAATTTTATCGTAAATAAAATTTTTTCAGAACATTTCTTCGTTCTCTCTCCTTCTTCATGTTGTTTCCATGGAGCTGCAGGAGAAAAATGAGTCCACAGTGAGGTAAAAGCTGCTCGGAGTTCAGAGAGTTAATAAAAACATTCATCTCAGTGGTGGAAAAAGATGCGAATGTGCTTTAAGGTCAAGTGGAATTGAGCCACAGACAGTCGAGGCTGGAAGCAGAAAAAACAGCGAGAAAACGTCCAAACAATCTGTTGAAGCTCAGAGCTGCTGAAGGTTTTATCCAACAGATGACAGCAAATCAGACCAGCCTTTCCTTTATCTTTACTTCCGTCCGTCCCCCGCTGGTCGTCCTTTGTCTCTCCCATCTGTGTCCGACATAATGTTGGGACGAGCCGTCAGAAAGGTCTGCTTCCTCCAAATAAAAACCTCCCAACATGTGGAGATCAAGGCTTCAGAAAAAAAGCACCAAATGACCAAAGCGTCGTTTCATAAAAGTGCACAGACCGTCTTTTTCCCGCTCCAGCAGAAACAGACGCGTTTCATTTTTGAAGGCAATTCATGTATTTAAATTACAAAAACACGCCTGAAGGTTTGATATTTTAATTCTCTCTGTAGAATCATTTGCAGCTGGAACGCATTCATCAGCAATAATATCCACGGTAAAAAATAGAATATATTACAAAATGTTTTCATTAAGCTGCAGAATCGGGGCCAAAAACACTCCCACCACTACGCTTCTATTGTGCAGGAAGCTTCAAAACATGTTATGTGTGAGTTTAAACCAAAGTTTAAAGCTGCACAGCAATTCCTCTTCCAAAAATCTAAGTTTAATTGATGTTTTCACGCTGAAATATACCATAATTTCGCATAAATTAAGGGATTTTTGTTAAAAGTTTCGTATTGTGTCGACACTTCATGACAACGAAACATATTGTCTTGTATAGAATCACAATAGGTGTAAATTTTCTGTTGAAATATGTTTCACAAATCAAAAAGAGCACACACAAATATTTAACCATAGTTTGCTATTTAAATGTGCCGATTTAGAACTATTTAAGCTCATTTATTGCTATTTTTGGGTTTATTCTTCTTATTCCGACACGATTTTTGGCAACTAACTCATCATACAGCTTTAAGAAAACCCACAGAAATAATAAATTATATCTCCAAATGTGTGGCTAGATCGTGAGCAGTGTCTTTTGGTAGCGATTCGTTGGAAAGCTTTTGCGAATTTCGTTAAAAACTCCCCCTTTGAAATGAATGGAAGTCGGTAGACAACTGTCAAAACCAGCCATCTTTGGAGGCCTGCAGCTCCGGCAGATTTTACAGTAGAAACTTTATTTGAGGTTTAATCTGGTCACATGACTTTAAATGTTATGAATCTAACTCTGTATTTTGATATCTTTTACACAGTCGCAGTTTAAGTTTTGTGAATTTTTTTGAAAATCACTCAAATTTGACCATATACGTAAAAACAACCAAAGAAAGACCAAAAACGTGCAGTTATCCTCATTTCCTTCTTATAATTTCTCCTCTACAAGAATAACTTATAGATTGAAATGTAGGTATTTTTGACCTCTTTCATCCACTGTTTGTGTCATTTCTGTAGGATTTATAGTTTTTTCATAAATCACCTCAGAGCTCAGTCTGTCGACCAAAACTCTCATTGAGTCCCATTATATCTGAGCTCTACGATCAGAAACCGTGAGTCTCTTTAACCTGCCGTCAAATTTATATAAAACACAGAACGGATGTGAAAACACATCAGAATGTTAAGAACAAGGTTCTGATTCAGACGCTGAAGGAATTTTTTCAATACGACTTTTAGTTTTTGAGCTGTGGCCGTTTATTCGAGGGTCTAATCCTCAGTCTGCTCTGCTCACTGCAACCAACCGGTGACTCACAGCTGATTGGCCGATTGATAGACTTTCAAAGTAAAAGCTCAAAGATAATAAAATGTACAGATAGAAATTATATCTCAATGCAGGACATATTAACCAGTAAAAAATTGCATTAGGACACTCTAGAAATATTATAATATTCAACATATTGCACTATATTTGATTAATTATGACATTATTTTTGTATATTTTTTTTCTAGATTTCTGGATATAAATTTGAGAAAATCTGACTAAATCATCTGTAAAATTTAGTTTGTACAGAGATGATGAAGGATTCTAATTTATAAAAGGTCTATAAACCAGTGTTATTTCATGCCAGCAGATATTTCCTGTCTGTTTTTATTCCTCTGAAGAGAACATTTTTTTTTGTTCCACAGGAAGGTCAGCAGCTCATCCAGGAGTTAAGAGTCTCATTCAGAAACCCTTCAGCTGGTCTCTGATTGGACGATGATCCTGTAATCAGAAGCACATTAATCCACCGCCTCGTTCTGCAGAGAGTCAGGAGATCACATTTTATTCTTATTTTACTTTTTAAACGCCGGTTAAAAACACGACTCACGGCTCAGACTGAAGCTTTTACTGACACTTTAAATTGTTACCTGTACGAGTGACATAATGAGAAGAGAAACTAATACGTACATTTAATAACCTGAAAGAGGAAAAACACTCTAGATTATGTATTTTTTGAGCTGCATCTGTTCTGCATTATCCGAATATACATTCATTTTTTCACTTTTAACCTGATTTACTGAAGTCTGAATGATGACTTGTTTACTTTTAGGTCATTTTTCATCAGTCAGTTAACTATTTATTAAAACTGAGGCAGTGTTTAGCAAGTTTCTGGGAGTTTTTCTTTGTGTTTTTCTTCATTGAGCTCATTTTTCACTGCAATCAGCTCAGTATCAAATCAAGTTTTTTTTTTTTAATTTTCTGTCACCATTTTCATTCACTGTTTGCTTTTCTTCCTGCTGAAAATTCTTGGTTAATATTGTTATTATTACTACTATATTTTTGGCAGATATTTATATATAATACGCTGTTTTTGCTATTATTATTCTAATTATTATATATAAATATATATATAATACTTTTAAATGACTAGAAGTTTTATGTCACAGATGGATAGTTCACAGACCGTAGGAAAGCTGACAATCACAGTATTTTTGGCTGATAATGGTTGAATTTTGGTAAGTTTTATATCCGATATGCTGCTTTTCCAACCCATGGATGGTGTTTGGGGGTTACATTGTTGGAAACCTCCTCTTCCATCTCTGAATCCAGCCGTGCAGACAGATGCTCGATGCTCCTACTTCCTCTTCCTGCTGTGTTTGAGGCGGGGAAGCAGCTGTTGACCGTCCATGAATACAGATGAGCAGCTCGTTGTGATGCGGCTGCAGGTCGTGACGAGGCTCAGCAGAGAACTAACTCACCACGTAATGAGCGACGCTTATCGGCCTCGTCTGATTGGTCCAGGTGTTCACAGGAAGTTGACTCAGAGAATCAGATCAGTGAGGTGGAGGAAACACTGGAGACGAAGCTGCACATCTCCGGCTGACTTTCTGGTCTTTCTTTGTGTTTTTACTCCTTTAATCATGGTGTTTCTGCAGCCGGCGGCTCCTTAATGATGCAGTAAGAGCAGCTCATCGTATGAATAATGGCAGGTGAGTCATTTAACTGACAGGGAAAACAACAGGAGCAGGAGAATAGATGTAAATAAATATATTTATGTAAATAGAGAGGAGAGGCTTCAAACACCTTCGTGATCAAACTGCAGTAAAAAACACAATAAAGTCTGTACAGAAACAAGAATATACACCTGCAGTTTGGCTTAAAGTCGAGAAAGTCTTGGTAAATGTTAAATTATAAGCCTGCTGAGCAATTTAACGTTAAATAACGAGACCTCAGTGCAACTTTAGATGCAGAATTTGTTGTTTTTTTTGCATCAAATTTAGTTAAATTGCAGCTGAGAGTTTGCAGAGCAGGTTCAATAACATCAGGGCTTCTAAACGTGGATAAACAGACACAAAACGCTGCAGCTAACCTCATCTCCTTCTGATAATTTCTCCTATATAGAGACATAGAGTCCACACACATCCACATTTAACCATAGTGTGTTATTTAAATGTGCCAACTTAGAAGCACTGAAGCTCATTTACTGCTAGTTTTGAGTTTATTCTTCTTAAAGAAATTTGTGAGAAACAGCCCCATTGAAATGAATGGGAAGTCGACCAGCTGTCTTTGGAGGCCTGTAGCTCCGACAGATTTATGGTAGAAACTTTATTTAAAGTTTTTTTAAAAATCACAAGACTTTGAATGTTATTCATCTAAATTTGTAAATACAAAAAAAATAGGAAATACTTTTATTTTGCTCTCTTCCATTCCTATAGAAAAAAGTTTGAATATGCAATAATAATAATAATAATAATAATAATAATAATAATAATAATATAGATTAATGTGATGAGTTATTATCTGTTTTTAACAGCACAAGCAAAAACAATAAAAATACAATTTTATTCCACGTCTTTTTTCTTAAATTGCCAAAAATACATCATTTGCTTGAAACAGATTCTGTTAAAAAAAATAAAAAATAAAAATTCTGTTCTCCTCAATGCAACCATAAAACTATGGTCACACTGCAAAAAATCTGGAAATATTTGGCTGAACTGCAGGCAGTGTAGGGCAACAAATCTAAAATGTAAGCAAAAAAATGTCTATAGTATTTATATTATGTCTCATTTTACATATTTTATATTCTATTATATTTATATAGAAACTTATAATATGTCAGTATTTCTAACACTTGAGTACACAAATTGAAAAGAAAAATAGAAACACACATCCAGCGTTTTCTATTTTTCTTTTCAATTTGTGTTAAAACTGGTCAAAGGAATCACTTATTTTGTTTTTTTCTGAATTTGAGGGTTTTTTTTCCCTGACAGAGGACTTTAATCTTTCACTTTTCTCATAAATAAATGTCATAAATCTGTTTAATTTTACTAACTGTTCAGGGATCTGATCTTTTATTTTCATAAAATGTGTTGACATCACTTAAATCAAGCGGAACAAAGACAGAATTCATGATCTGAACAAACCGTCGTATCTGAAATATTCCAGCAGCTTTCATGTAAATTTGGGTGAAACTGCGGCTCAGAATGAAATGAAATTGAATTTTTAAACACATAAATTTCCCTCCTTGAGGCCTCGGCAGACTTAAGCACTTCGACAAGTCGGGTTCTGATTAAAGCGTGTTGAGAATGAAAGCTCCAGTTATTGGAAAAGCAGCACGTGTGATTCTGGGTCACGATTAAATGACATTTTTTAGTTCCTTCTGTGCCACATTCTTGAACTCTGAGGCCAAATTCAGCTTCACACTCATTCAGATGTTCTCACGCTTTGCATCATGGGAGCGTCCGGACTGAAGAAAGTCCATTTTCCGCCTCTGAAGTGGGTTTTATTGAAATGCGGCAGCGTTTTTGTCCTGTGGAGGAGCTGGCCGGGTGGATGTGGTCCGGACCGACGCTGTTGGATCTAATCGGAGGAAATGTAGGGAAATGAAGTGAGCTGGAATCTGAGCAGAACCGGGGAGATAAAAGACACAATCTGACCTTCTTCTGCTTGCTTTCATCCAAAGTTCAACACTTTGCATCTTTACAGGGTTCCATAAACATCTTAGATCACTTTTTACAAGCAGAAATAAACACTTAGAAAAGGAAGTTTAGTCTGAATTCTTTGTAACTGGATGGAAGAAGGAAAAAAACTAAAAGTTTTTATTTCTTTATTTATTTTAGTATTTCTCACTGACTCTGGCTTAATTCCACAAATTACATGTATTTACTGATTTATTTTTAGGTTTAAAAAAATATGTTAAAATGTTTGATTTATTATTAAATTATATATAAATATGTAAATACAAATATAGAAGCAAAAAAAAAATAAAGTAAAAGTAAATAAATATATACAATAATCCAATTATAGAAATTTAATTATTGTATTTATTTTACCCTATTTAAAGCTTTTATTTTGCTGGGGAAGTTTTAATTAAATTAATGACAAATGAATTTTTTAATCATTTTTAAAGAGTTTCTTATTTATTCTCACTTAATTCCATGAAATAAATGTAATTTTTTTTGATAAATAGGTAGCTGCTTTTACTTGTCATTTTATAAATCCAAAGAACTCTTTGATTTAGTCATTAAATTATATATAAATAATATAAAATAAATATATAGACAAAATTTTAAAATAAATATAAAATATATGCAATTATTATTTAAAAAATACATTATTGGATGTATTTGACCCTCTTCAAAGCTTTTATTCTTTTTACTTTTTTAATTTATTTTTTAACTTTTAACTTTAATTAATAATTTAATTCCATAAGTTGTTCTTTTTAATTGATTTTTTAATTTACATCATTTTTTTTTTTACCTTTTTAGTACTACTTAAATTTACATTTAAAAATGTAATTATTATATAAATATTTGCTGCAAAAGTTTTAAAGGTTTAAAAGGTTTTTTCATATTCAAACTTCTTTGTATGCAAATGGAAGAAAATAAAAGTATTAAGGTAATTTCTGTTTTTTTTTAGTATTTCCCACTTAGCTCTCATCATTAATTAAACATTTAATATCGTAAATTGCATTTATTTATTTTTAATTATTGTATATATTTGCTTGAATTCCAAAAGTTCATTTTTATTTATTTAAATCGCACATCTTATTTTACCCTTATTGTACTCTTTTGAAATATTTAATTATTGTATAGAATTACGAGGAAAGTTTTAATAAAACTGCTTTTGACGATTTTTAATTTAAATGAGTTTTAATTCTTTTCTAGTGTTTCTTACTTAGTTCTGCTTAATTTGACTTTATTTCCATAATTTGTTATTATGGGGATTGTTTAATTGTATTGTATGTCATATTTACCCTTTTTTTCCTAATAAATCTCTTATTAAAGTGAACAAGAAAGGAAACTAATTGAGCAGACGTGTTTTAAAGGTACATCTTCATATGGTTTCTGATCCTGAATCTCTACCGTCTGCAGCAGCTTTCTGTGTGAATCTGGATGTTTGTGTTCCTGCAGTAAAATGTCCTGTGAGCTTTGTGATGAACCTCAGAGTGGGCAGCTGAGAGCAACACAATCACTACCCAGAGAGACATTACAGCCTCACAACAACAACAACAACAACATGCTGCAGCATGGAGAGTTTCAGACAACAGCATCCAGACACAGGAAAACAAACTGACTGTGAATAACTGCAAATATAAATAGTAATTTGTCTTTGACAATTTTTTGTGTATTAAACTAGCAAAATTAGAAATTTTTTATTTGCTATATTTTTAGATACATATTTATGTTTTTTAAATGGCAAAGAATTTAGTCTCATTCTAGAGATAAAAACCAGTAAAACTACAGTCAAAATCTAATTTATATGTTGACTGTAAAGAAAAAACAAAAATCAGACATCTACACTTTAAAAACTCTACTTTTTTATGTTTAGTTGAACTATTCCACAGTTTTTACTGCACTAAATAGAGAGAGAGACTCTGAAGCTGCATGAAGCTGCAACAAAACAGGGAGACAAAGTTTTATTGGAAAGAAAACCCAAGAAACAAGGAGCACGAAAGACTAGAAACCAAACCAGAACCAGAACCAGAACCAGAACCAGAACCAGAACCAGAACCAGAACCAGAACCAGGTTTCTGGAGCTCCAGAAGGAAGCAGCTGCTGTCTGGAAGAGAGGGAGGTTTGATGCAGTTTGATCCACTTGATCCCAGGTGTGGCTCAATCAGCTGATGACCCTCAGCTCCTGAACAGGAACACCTGGTGTCCAGGTGGAGGGTCGTCTATACATATATATATATATATATATATATATATATATACATATATATAAAATCTCTTTCTTGTGCTGTTAAATCATTTAATATGTAGTAAATTTAAAATATTTTAACTGTAAAAAAGAAGAGGACAAAGCAGTAAATAATGTCAAAAATCTACATTTTTATAAATAACTTCTTCTTTTAGAGTATTTGACCATAAACTTATGCAGTTTTATTGTATTATAATGGCTAAAAATTTTACTCTTACTGTTTTTAAATACTGCATTTTAAAACGTCTCTGCTGCCAGATTTTCACCATTTTTCCTGCATTTCTACAGATTTTAAGTCTATAAAACAGCGACTAATGTTGATACGCACTAAGTTCACGTCTGCACATTGTTTCCTTTGATCTTAAATCACAAAAAAACCCCAAAATGTCGAACTGAACTCTGAGCAGCTCGATTAAATTCATGTTTGTCTTTGTTCTGCATGAAAGATGGAAAGTTTTCATGCGATAGTTTCTGCTCGGCTCTGGATCTTTGACCCTGTTCAACATTTCACCACGTTCCATGCATGAAGAAGCAGCATGCAGCTATTTATGAGTTGTAATGTCGTTCTTCAGTGAACCTCCGCTGTCAGATCAGATGCTGTTTCATATTTAAAACACATTAATGCAGTTTTCTGAAGGATCTGTTGTCTTCAGATCTGACTCCTCTCTGAATAATATTTCTCATTTCTGTGCTGAACATCTTTTAGCGTGACGTTCTGCTGCAGCTTTAAACAGCAGGTTTGTCTGGTCGAGAGAAAGAACGCCTCCTTAAATGAAGAATAAATAAACCTAAACACAGGTCATTTCAAGCCTCTGGATCCCAGGCATGAAAGGAATGTAATCTTAAAAATAAATAATACACATATTATAAGAACCACAAACTGTAAAACTGTCCTTAAGTTACATTCTGTTGGAAAACTTCACTAAATCTAACCTGAAAACTGGTATTTCATCAAAATCACTTTAATCTACAGGTTTTATTGAGAAATTTAAAAAAGAAAACATTAATTAATGGCTTCAGTGTATTTTTTTTAAAAGACTAAACACCAAAAATGGACTTTAAAACCATCATACAGCAAACCTTCAGTTCATAATAACCATTTTGGTAATAAATGTACATAAATTATATTAATAATGGAGGTAAACTGAACAGTAACATCGCTAAATTTGATGGTTTTAGTCCATTTTTTAAAAGACTAAACACCTAAAATGGACTTAAAAACCATCATTCAAACTTTGAGCTCATAATAACCATTTTTGCATTAGATGTAAATACATTATATTAATAATGGAGGTGAATGGAACCCTAACATCACAAAAACTGATGGTTTTAGTCCATTTTTGGTCGATCTGAATCCCAAAATCCTGTCAACATCTTATCTTTAATAAACGACATCATCATCAGCAAAAAGGTTCATTAAAAGCTGATCTACGATACAGAAAAATGTGTCTTATTTTGCAGGAAATCTTTTTAAAAAAAGGACCGTTTTCTTTGTTTAATCCTCGGATTTGAGGTTGTGTTTGTCCCAGAGATGTTTTCCTTCAGTCTCGATGCTCAAACTTTGACAATAAAGTCGTCTGATGAACACTTCACCCTCCTGAATGTTTCTGAGAGCTCAGTATGTAGGTCACAGCCAGACATTACCATAGAAATACCACTTCACATTCATCCTTCAAACACACTCAGTCTGATTTACATTCTCCTGGAGCCTGAACTTCACGTTTTACTGGTTTAACCCTTTAAATGAAGTCCTCTCATGAATAAACTTCTCTACAAACCAGCGTCTGTCCTCAGTCAGAAGTCAGCTGGATGTTTTTCTTCTTCTATTCATGACGGTAAGGAGACACTATTGTACTTTTTCTTTCTCTCATAAGAATCACCAATGAAAAAAAGAGTTTTCCCAGCGGAGGAGGAATGTAAGTCAGTGTAGAGCAGAATTCCATTCATCATAGAAATATGATGAGCAGGAGGCAGGAGAGTACAAAGACAGTACGGTTACACACTTAGTAGTACGAATACACACTTAGTAGTACGATTACACACGTAGTACTACGATTACACACTTAGTACTACGATTACACACTTAGTAGTACGAATACACACATAGTACTACGATTACACACGTAGTACTACGATTACACACTTAGTACTACGATTACACACTTAGTAGTACGAATACACACATAGTACTATGATTACACACTTCCTCGTTTGTGAACCCCATGAACAATGGCAATAAAACTCATTCTGATTCTGATTCTGATTCTAGTACTACGATTACACACGTAGTACTACATCTACACACGTAGTACTACGTCTACACACTTAGTACTATGAATACACACGTAGCACTATGATTACACACGTAGTACTACAAGTACACATAGAACTATGTTTACACACATAGTACTATGATTAGACACACACAACTACATTTACTCTCCAATACTACATGTACATTCTAATACTACTTGTACATTCTAATACTACTTGTACGTTCTAACAGTACATTTGCACACATAATACTAAGTTACATACACAACGCTACATTTAACCTCTAAAACTACATTTGTACACATAGTAATAGATTTATACACATAAAACTCCATTTCCACACATTATACTACGTTAGTACACACAGTATTCCGTGTACAGATAGATTAGAAGCAGAACTTGACCTTGCCGTTCTCCTCCATGTTTTCCTGATCCTCATGTTTGAATCGACTCTTCCTCTTAAGTCCGAATCAGTGGGAGCTCAGAGGGAAGCTAATGACTTTGAAGAGGTGAAGCAGAGGAATGTATAATTAATTTCACTTTAACCACCGATTAGTGGCCAAGAATTCCAACCGTTTTCTCATCTCTTCAGCTCAAAGACGGGACGTTGTATGAACCTAAAACCTCAAAATCTACGATAAGGACGGTTTTATCGACTCCATCTGAAGGAAATTACATTATTTTTTCTGGGTAACATGTTAGCACGGTGCTTTTTATATGCTGGAGGACGTACAGAAGAACATCCCTGAACAATATCACTAAAATCTTAAATGATTCAAAATTGTACCACTGGTGAATATCTGATGTTTCGTCTTACGAACAATCAAAAACAAATACATTAGAAAGACTATACTTCGAAATTCAGCTTCTGAAGGAGAAACGTAAAGCATCCAAAGTGAATCCAGCTGTTTCCAATCAGTCTAACCAATGAACATGGTTCTAAAATGAGCTGTGAACAGCAGAACATTCTCACTTCCAGACCTATGGACTGTATCTATCTATGTCTGCATCATGGCGCCACATGGAAAAGAATTGCAAATTCTTAAAAATTAGATGTTCAAAATTACTCAAAATTATGTATGATTTGTACAAAATAAGTCCAAACACATCCAAAGTGACTGAAAATGTGTCACAAAAGCAAAAAAAATAGTCCAGAAGGATTCAAAACGTTCCCCAAGAGGCTCAAAGGTTGTCTAAAATGACTTGGTATTTGCCCAAAAGATCTAAAGATTTTTCCAAACTGAATCAAAATTTTCCAAAAATTGGTCAGAATTCGTTCAAAGTCACCTAGAGTATCTAAGGAATCTGACCGAGATTTCACAAAGATGGAAAAGGATCCAGGAAGATCATCTCAGGAGTCATGGGCTGAGATAGATCCAGATGTTTGGTGTGAACCTGACCTGGACCACCACAGTTAATGCATAGTCCTGACAGTGAAGCATGGAGGTGGAAGTATGATGATATGAGGCTGTATGAGTGGAAAAGGTGATCCAGGAAGATCAGTGGACAATTAAAACTCAGTGAACCAGCAGTCATCAGGAGGTCTAGAAGGAGTCATAGTACCACTAATCAGGAGGTCTAGAAGGAGTCATAGTTCCACTAATCAGGAGGTCTAGAAGGAGTCATAGTACCACTAATCAGGAAGTATAGAAGGAGTCATAGTACCACTAATCAGGAAGTATAGAAGGAGTCATAGTTCCACTAATCAGAAGGTCTAGAAGGAGTCATAGCTCCATTAATCAGGAGGTCTAGAAGGAGTCATAGTACCACTAATCAGGAAGTATAGAAGGAGTCATAGTACCACTAATCAGGAAGTACAGGAGTCATAGTAGCACTAATCAGGAGGTCTAGAAGGAGTCATAGTACCACTAATCAGGAGGTCTAGAAGGAGTCATAGTTCCACTAATCAGGAGTTCTAGAAGGAGTCATAGTAGCACTAATCAGGAAGTACAGAGGGAGTCATAGTAGCACTAATCAGGAGGTCTAGAAGGAGTCATAGTACCACTAATCAGGAGGTCTAGAAGGAGTCATAGTTCCACTAATCAGGAGTTCTAGAAGGAGTCATACTTCCACTAATCAGGAGGTCTAGAAGGAGTCATAGTTCCACTAATCGGGAGGTCTAGAAGGAGTCATAGTTCCACTAATCAGGAGGTCTAGAAGGAGTCATAGTACCACTAATCAGAAGGTCTAGAAGGAGTCATAGTACCACTAATCAGGAAGTATAGAAGGAGTCATAGTTCCACTAATCAGGAGGTCTAGAAGGAGTCGTAGTACCACTAATCAGGAGGTCTAGAAGGAGTCATAGTACCACTAATCAGGAGGTCTGTAAAAACAACTGACCTATTTTCGGTAAATTTTATATTTTGAGTTATTTTCGGTAGTTTTTTTGGACATTTTTTGAATGCCTCTGAATTTTGTAGAAGAACCGATGTTCTACTTTTGTTAATCTATCACATTACTGGAGCGTTTCATAGATGTTAATATTCTCTCATTTGAGGCCCTAAAACCATCTTGCAAACAGTTTTTGAATGTTGGTTTTGGATCTTTGTTACTAAAAACATTCTCCAAACATTGTCTGAATGTTGCTGCTAAACATTCTGTCTGTTTCCACTTTTAACCTTGTAGGAACACTATTTTCAATGATTTACATTCCAATAATGTTCTTTAAACATCAGATTTAAACATTTTCTTTAAGACTAGTAGCTAAAGTTGAGCTGATCTCATTCATAATTATGTTTAAATATTTGATTTTCTGCCCATTAATTGTGCAAAGTCTAGAGTTTAGCTGCACCAAGAAATAAAGAACTCTGCTGTCAGTTTTCACACAAATATCTAAATCTTCCCACAAGCCTAATTTGTGTGAAAATGCTTCCAGGTGTTTCAGATCTTTTGTTGGCAGTGGAAGCTCAGCCAGAAAGCGAAGGCCAAATCATTCTTCAGTCCTTTTGTTGAAGCGTCACATTCAGCTGCTGCCTTTCAGAGCAGGACCACTTTCAAGTTCTGCATTTACGGCCGTTATTGTCTGAATCCTGACCGTCATTTCACAAAGCTGAGGCTGAAATCTCTGCTTTCTGCTGACGGTGCACTTTATTTATTGTCTGACGCTTTGTTTGAAACCATAAAGACAACATGTTCCCAAACCTGCAGCCTGGAGAGCCAAAATTAAACTTTAAATCACTGTAAATGTCCAAAATTAAACACAGATTTCATCCTTTTGAAGTTGGGTTTGGTCAGTTTTTGGGTTGTGTTGCTCAACGTTTGTCTTTAACATCTCCCAAAGGTGCTCTACTCAATTTAAATCAGTTTTATACGTTTTATTTCACTGAAATCATCAATCTTTACGTCATTTTGTGCCATGTTTGAACTCGCTTTGTTCACATTTTAATCAAATTCTGAGTAATTTCAGACGAGGTTAAAAAGATTACGGACACATTTTGAGTCTTTACGGACAGGTTTTGAGTAATTTTAAGTAAATTTTGAGTGATTTAGGGAAAATTCAATTTGAGTAATTTTGGATCAATGCAAAATTTGATCCACTCCATTAAATATGCCACTGTGACGTAAGAACTCTGAATCAGTCCTGGTTCATATTAAGCACATTACCTCTGGTCGAAGGTAATTAAATATCACAGAAGTCTTTGTCATGGTGCCCACTGCTAGCAAAACTCCCACAATGCTCTCTGCTTGCCAACATGAACTGTAGACTGAGTGACGCCTCCTCTGGGCTCTACAGCATTAAACAGTAAAATAAAAAGTGTAAAATAATAAATGGAACGTGTATCTGTGTCTATCTGGCTTCAGTTTTAGTTCCGGTGCCTGTGGTCGATCCATAAAGAACGTTGTGTTCTGAGCATCCTGGCTGATAAAATATTTAAAATGTTAGTATAACTTCGGTGTGTTGAATGTTTTACGGTGTCATTTCACCACAAATGTGTCTAAGAGCAGCTGCTGAATAATTCACGTTTGAAGGGCGAGAACAGCTTTCCTCCCCATGATTTAGCGACTGTCCTGATTCTGACGTTTCATCCGATCTGCGTTTATTCTCATGCATCGGTGTGTTGAGGTCTCGTGAGTTTTACAGCAAAGACGCCTCCTGCTTCCTCTGACGTCAACACAAACTAGAACATCTAAGAGATGAGTGAGATCTTTGATTTCTGTTGGCTTCCATCCACGTCACATGGTTTTTGTTTGATTTAGTCCACATTAGGAGGCAGGAGAGGAGTTCAAATCCTTTAGGACTGTTCTTTTTTTGGATTATTTTTACACTCTGACGTGTTTGCTGTCACCGTTTTCCATCGATGTTTGTTTTCCTTTATATTATGAAGCTTAGTCACTAAAACTGCTTGGTGAGGTCTCATTTTTCTTCTCTGTGACTCAGTTTTCTCTGCAATCTAAAGTCCTGCATCTCTGTGGAAGCCATGAAGAAGAAGAAAGAACCGAAAAATGTGTTTTTTAAACCCACTGGTGAGTTTAAGGGTTCATAAGGTTAATGTAGTCGAATTCCCAATAAAGCTGCTTTACTTTACTTTTTATTTTCTGCTATCAGACAATAAAACGAGGATAAAAGAGACTAAATCAATATTACTACACGTTCACCAGCTGTCACTCCCAAAATCCAGCTTTTATAGCCACAATGTTGTCTTATAAACTAACCAAATATGAGATTTTGGATTCATTTCCGTGTAAAATGATCCTCAGAGAGAAAACTAGAAGCAGCAGAACGTCTGAGTCTCATTCATTCCTCACTGAACACAGGAAATGTAGTTTTGGCAACAAATTTCTGCAGAAAAAAATCACTCCCAGTTGTAATTTTAGGAAATAAAACTCCAAAGTCTGCCTTGTTTGCTGTAAATCCTCCACCGACAGATTGGTTATTGATATGATTTGAAGCCACACAGTGTTCAATTAATTTTTAATCTCCAGGAGATTATGTGTGTGATTCGTGTTTGTTCAACGACAGAAGAGAAGGAAGGAGAGATTTGTGGAAGTTTCTGTCATGGAGAGAATCCGTGGACAAACGAGCATCAGGGCTGGAATTAGTGTGGTTGTGTTTGTACACGGCTGCATGTTTCATTGAGGGATGCTGTGTGTTCGTGTGCAGCAGCTCATTTGTTGTTCAGCTTCTGGTGTTTGAGACGTTTCTCTGCTGAACAATGGACTCCGTTGTGTTTCCTAACGGCGTGTTAATGCATGCTGCCGTATCTGAGGCTAATTGAAAAGCTCAGCCGTCGTAAACAATGACAGGGGGAAGGTTTTTCATGTGGCGCAACAGGAAGCTGTGTTTGTGTGTTTCAGGGTTTCACCTCTTTTCTCAGGTGTTTGCATCAATACGTCTCCTCATGTCGGTTTATATCCTCCTCTAGTCCGTAACATCGGTCACGTTAACAGAAGATTCTGGAGCTGCAGTGAAGGTTTGAGACGCTTCCAGAAAATCCTGCAGAACAAACAGATTATTTCTACATCATGAATGTAAAAGGAAGAACTGAGCAGCTTAAAAACATCACAGCAAACAATATGACAATCAAAGCAGTAAAACCTTTAAATTTAGGACTGAAAACATGAATTTCAAACTAAAGCTGCACAACGCTGACAAAGCAAGGCAGCTTTATCTGCACTGCACAGATTTATAATCCTAAATAAATCCAATTGCAATTTAAAATTCACAATTAAAAATAACTAAGTGCAGATATGAGATTCAAATAATTATCTAAAGCTGTTTTTAAAGGAAATAAACCGACCAAACTGGTAATTACCATTATTTATCCTATAATAGAATAAAACATGTTGTTCTGCTGCATCCTGCTAATCTACAAATCTGCATCAGAAAAGGAATTAAAATAATCTTCAGCTGGATTCACATCAGTATGAATAAACTGTCCATTAGACTCCTTGACAGATTCTACAGTTTCCAGAGTTTCCCTGAACGCCTCCCTGCAGCTGCAGTAGAAGCTTCTAGTCTCCATCAGTTACTGCAGCAATTAGAGCTCTGATGTCACATTTACCTGAAACCAGGTGATTTTATCTACATGGACTGTCTTCTAGGAGCATTTTAAATATAATTAGCACAATCAGACGAGTTTATTTAATAGCTAGAAGCCAAAATTTTAATTAATATTCAACTGACGTTACGTTTTTACAACTAAATCTTCCTTTTCATTGTTTTTCTCTCCTGTTTCTGCAAATTTGTGGGTGCAGGTCGACAAACTATCCTCTTTTAAATAAACGCCAAAAAGCATTAAATCAGAATAACCATGTTCTTTTAGACTGATTTCTCTTGTAGATTAATGATGGATAATGAGAATTAAGTGAGCATTTTGCTTTACTAATCAGCTCTAACCCTTGTTTTGTGCAGAAAAACACTTTAAGCTCCTATTTTTCAGAATCTCGGGCGTGTTTTTAAAGTCTGATCAAACTGATCGATGCTTGTCTTTCAGGTTATTTTTGTGTACTTTGAACTCGACATTAATCAAACGCAGCTTCACCAAACAGCTGAATTATCCTGCGATGCTTAAAAGCTGCAGAACAACCCGCTGCCCTCTGATATTATAAATACTGCCAGCGAGAGTTAATTAATTCTCCAACTAAATGATGTTCCGCCGGACACTCTGTTACTGTTCTCACCACTGACAACTCAATTAAAGCATTTTGATGAAACACTGAATATGAGAAAGATCCAGACGGCAAAGAAAGAAGAAACTGCAGCAGCATAAGTCTATTTTATTTATACAGAAAAAAGGGCAAATTAGACTTTTTGTAGTGTTGATATTAAAGCATCACAGGAGAGCATCTATTAGAAATCAAGGTCAGGCTGAGAGAGAATGAAGGAGTTCTCAACAACTTTAGCAGTGAAAGAGTAATTAACATGTTAATGAGTTTAGATTAACGCTGAGAGCGTCGCTGTTGTTCCTGCTGCTTCCAGAAAACACGTGGAATTAGCTACAGGTCTGAAGTTGTGATGCAGGAAAATGGAAATGTCTTAAAGTCGGAGCGTCCCCGAGGAATTCTTTCAATTTGCATCGCATTATTCCCAACATTCAGCCCAAACTCTGCTGGTGTTTGTGTTTCTGTGAACACATTAGATGCTTATCTGATATTAGAGTGCAGACTATCAGGAAGTTTCTCTGCAGTTCTTGTGTTGGCGCCATGTTTTTATTTTTTAGGACACACACACAAACGGTTTCTGCTGGGAAGAAGAAAATGAGCATCGATTTTGTGATCGACTCCTGAAAATGTCTGAACAGATCGTCGCTGCGTCGGCAGTTTGTTGACGACGAACACAAACTGCTAAGAAGGGAATAAATTCCACATTCTGCAAGCCTCCATGTGACATGTTTCATGTTATTCTGTTTCCTGTTGTCCCCGTTTAATATCTCAGAAACGCCTGAAGGGATTCTTCAAATTTAGCACAAACATCCCAAGACTTTCTGCTCATTTCTCCTCATTTTGGGAGACTGAACCTTTTCACTTGGAATGTAAATTTGCATGTCCGAGTTCCTGCATCTGATTGGTGCCTTCACCTGCTCCTCCGATTCGACGCCTGATTGGACGAGAATCCAGACCTTCAATCACTTCCTGCACCCAAATTCACAAACACTGCTTTGGAATCTTTAAGATTTGTTTGGAAGAAGGTTTTGACTGGTCTAGAATTCAGATTAAAGTCATCTGGAGCTCATAAAGAAGCGTGAAACACAAGATAAAGGTGATACTGTCTGTGTATTTTTGGTTTTAGCTTAGTCTTATACTATTTAAGTTTGAGGAGCTTCTTCTGCCCTCAGTTCCTTCTTTTTTTGGTGTAATTTCAGTTTATTTCATCCTTAAAACTTTTTCAACTTTGTCCAACATCATCCTTTGCATTTTCTGTTATTTTGAAAACATGTTTATATGCAAACACAGCGTTCACATCAATAAAGTTCAAATCAGGTGTTCAAAGTCTGCAGATTACTAACAGCAGCTTTAAATAATGAACTGCATCCCTGCGGGAGATTAAAATGTGCACTGAAGTTCTGCTGCACTTTTTTTTCCTGCAAAGACTGAATTTATCCTGGAATTCCTGTCAGGAGGCAGAGGGGTTTAAACCCAGAGTACAAAACAAAACCAAGGACTTTAAACTAACACTGGACACTGGCTGAGTGAACTAAAGCAAACCAGACTCCATACAAAAATTAACGAATTTAACTAAAAACCAAACAGAGCAGTAAAATAACCAAGAATTATAAACTCAACAGGCCGCTGTCAGGGCTCAGACTGAAACCTAAACAAAACGGCTTGACTCACGATTAAATGAATCCAAACGGGGGGCAGCAGACCGGTTCTGCAGCCCGCAGCCTGTGGACGCGGCGCCGGGGCTGCAGGAGTGCAGCGGAGAGCAGCGGCTGGAGCCGAGCCGAGGCGAGGCGAGGCGAGGACAGACGGGGGAAGCTCCGGGATTATTCCGGGCTCTGTCTGGAGAGTTCCAGGGTCCCGGCTAGTAGCAGGACAGGACAGAGCAGGACTGGACAGGACTGGACAGGACTGAGCAGGGGCAGACATGGACAGAGTGGCTGGTGGGGAACCAGCAGGAACCAATGATCCAGCAGGAACCAATGGTCCAGCAGCAACAATGATCGAGCAGGAACAATGATCCAGCAGGAACCAATGGTCCAGCAGGAACAATGATCCAGCAGCAACAATGATCCAGCAGCAACAATGATCCAGCAGGAACCAATGATCCAGCAGCAACAATGATCCAGCAGGAACCAATGATCCAGCAGGAACCAATGATCCAGCAGGAACAATGATCCAGCAGGAACAATGATCCAGCAGGAACCAATGGTCCAGCAGGAACCAATGGTCCAGCAGGAACCAATGGTCCAGCAGCAACAATGATCGAGCAGGAACAATGATCCAGCAGGAACCAATGGTCCAGCAGGAACAATGATCCAGCAGCAACAATGATCCAGCAGCAACAATGATCCAGCAGGAACCAATGATCCAGCAGCAACAATGATCCAGCAGGAACCAATGATCCAGCAGGAACCAATGATCCAGCAGGAACAATGATCCAGCAGGAACAATGATCCAGCAGGAACCAATGATCCAGCAGGAACAATGATCCAGCAGGAACAATGATCCAGCAGGAACAATGATCCAGCAGGAACCAATGATCCAGCAGGAACAATGATCCAGCAGGAACCAATGGTCCAGCAGGAACCAATGATCCAGCAGCAACAATGATCCAGCAGGAACAATGATCCAGCAGGAACCATTGGTCCAGCAGGAACTGCTGGACCAATGGTTCCTGCTGATGAACCAGTAACTGCTGATGGTGAGATCAGAAACAGCTGAGTCCTCCTGCTGGGATCTACAGCAGAGGAGGGAGAAGTCATGACAATTCCTCCACTTCTGGTTGGATATTAAAGGAAATGAACACACTGTGGTGCAATAATTGATGCTTGTTGTTTCATGGGTTGTTTTTCCACATTTATCACTGCTGCACTTTGACACTATCAAAAACATTTTCAATTTTTGGATTTTTAATGAATAAAAAAAGCAACAATTTTTGTTTTCCATGTTCTGTTGTTTATTTTTCTGCTGTTTTTCTTGTTTTTTTTTGTGTCAGGTTTGGTATGAAAAGCTGAAAGTAACGTCTGATGCAACACGACTTCAACACCTGCACAAATATCTTCATTATCTGGTGCAATCTGTCGGAAATATGGTCAAATACTTGGATTATTTGCACCATAATTAGAGTTTTAAAGGGGATGCATGTTCTGTAAACATCAAGGTCTTATTTTACTGTGTTTGGATGTAAACTTTAATTATACTGAGAGAAAAATCCAGCTGTGAGGCTGTAATTCTGATTTTCACTCGAGAAAATTAGAATTTCTCCAGAAAAATCGGACACCATCAGGCTGTCTAGGTGTTGTCATGTCAGGAACATGTTTGGATGCAGCTGCCAGATGTTGAATTTATGCAACAAAGACACCCAAAAAAAACCTAGAAATCCATCCCAGACACAAAGCAAGGATTCAAACCTGACCTTGGTAGAAGCAAAAACTTAGAAAAAACCTGCTGCAGATATTGTTTATGGAAAGTAGATGGAAAATGTTGACGGTGTAAATAATATATTCCTCAGAAGGCAACAGGTGTTTGCTTGAATATCCTCACATCAGCATGCAGGTAGAACACTGTGTTTGTGTTGCTCAGAAGCCCAGAGAGAAACGGTTTGAAGACGTTTCCGTGCACATGTGTGCGTTCCACGTGTTTGTGTGTCGCCACAGAAAGCAATCTAAATGGAGATGGTTCCTTCCTGCTTTTTAGAGACGCAGAACAAAAGACCTGACTGCAGAATGAATGCAATCACCGCTTCCTCCTCCCTCCTCGCTGTTTGTATTATTCCCTCTCTCCTCTCTGCAGCGTATATTTAGATGTATGACTCTGCAGAGGTCTGTACTCGCATGAATACGAGCGAAGAAGAAATACGAGCCGCTGTAAAGTTTATCCTCAAGTACCAGGAAGACGTTTCACTGGGGAGAGAGTACAGGTGTGTAGAGGTGTGTACAGGTGTGTAGAGGTGTGTACAGGTGTGTACAGGTGTGTAGAGGTGTGTAGAGGTGTGTACAGGTGTGTAGAGGTGTGTAGAGGTGTGTAGAGGTGTGTAGAGGTGTGTGGAGGTGTGTACAGGTGTGTACAGGTGTGTAGAGGTGTGTAGAGGTGTGTACAGGTGTGTACAGGTGTGTGGAGGTGTGTAGAGGTGTGTACAGGTGTGTACAGGTGTGTAGAGGTGTGTAGAGGTGTGTGGAGGTGTGTAGAGGTGTGTAGAGGTGTGTAGAGGTGTGTACAGGTGTGTGGAGGTGTGTAGAGGTGTGTAGAGGTGTGTGGAGGTGTGTAGAGGTGTGTACAGGTGTGTACAGGTGTGTAGAGGTGTGTAGAGGTGTGTGGAGGTGTGTAGAGGTGTGTAGAGGTGTGTGGAGGTGTGTACAGGTGTGTACAGGTGTGTGGAGGTGTGTAGAGGTGTGTACAGGTGTGTACAGGTGTGTACAGGTGTGTAGAGGTGTGTAGAGGTGTGTAGAGGTGTGTGGAGGTGTGTAGAGGTGTGTAGAGGTGTGTGGAGGTGTGTAGAGGTGTGTAGAGGTGTGTGGAGGTGTGTACAGGTGTGTACAGGTGTGTGGAGGTGTGTACAGGTGTGTACAGGTGTGTACAGGTGTGTAGAGGTGTGTAGAGGTGTGTAGAGGTGTGTGGAGGTGTGTAGAGGTGTGTAGAGGTGTGTACAGGTGTGTACAGGTGTGTAGAGGTGTGTACAGGTGTGTAGAGGTGTGTAGAGGTGTGTAGAGGTGTGTAGAGGTGTGTAGAGGTGTGTACAGGTGTGTACAGGTGTGTAGAGGTGTGTACAGGTGTGTAGAGGTGTGTAGAGGTGTGTAGAGGTGTGTAGAGGTGTGTAGAGGTGTGTAGAGGTGTGTAGAGGTGTGTACAGGTGTGTAGAGGTGTGTAGAGGTTGTGTCCATAAAGTGACCTTATAAAGGAAAGTCAAATATCAGGAAAACACAGAGCAGAGCTGGTTTTCCTGCAGTATGAGGAGAGCTGCATGTCCGTCTTTAACCCTCTGAACTCCAAGCTGCAGTTTCTGGGTGGTTTTTATTTGCTCCTGGTTCATTTTTGCCTCACTGTCGGTTCATTTTTTTCACTGAAATATAAAAGATGCACTCTGTGGAAACACAACAAGAAGAAGAAGGAGAAAGAACTCGGAAATGTCTTGTGTGACAACAAAAATGAAAGAAAAACACACATTTCTGTATAAAACTACCAGAAAGAATCAGAAATAAGCAATTACACGAAGCAACAACGCAGCAAAGAGACACAAAATGACCTGAAATTGATGCAAGCCAACATAAAATAGATGTAAAATCAACATTAACACCTGGACACACTACCCAAGCATTAAAGAACCAACAAAATAACACAAAATGAACAAAAATAGACAGCAAAGAGACACCAGATATCAAGTACAAGATGCATAAAGACAGTAAAAGATCTAAAGTCCTGCAGCTCTGTGGAAACACAACAACATGAAGGAGGAGAGAGAATCAGAAATGTGTTCTGTGCAGTTAGAATGACTCAAAAATGAAAGAAAACAACACATTTATGCCTAAAACTACCAGAAAGAGCAACTACACAATGCAACAACACAGGAAAGACACACAAAATGACGTCCGCTGTCACACTGGTGTCATAAAGAAAGAGCAGAATTTATCTCTATACGTTATGGATTAACTGCTGCATTATCAATACATTACCTCAGAGGTCTTCATGCTTCTTCCAATAAAAATGCAGAAAACAGGAGCTTCAAAATGTGGGTCTTAATTCTGTCTTTTATTGTGCAAACAGACTGAAGTTTCAACACTTTTGTGTCTCCATCTGAGTCTAAACGGACAAAAACGAGCTGACAAACAGATAAATTCACCCTAAACCAGCTGCTCTACTGCCAGTGGATAATTGGATGAACAGGGATTTTAAATCAATTGAATGATTGATTGACTTACAACAATCACACCATGTAGGAAACAAAAGAAAACAGACGTCTATTAGAGGGGTACAGGCACAAAAACATCCAAAAATATAAGAACAACTTGTCATTATCAAGAAATGATTTTATATTTATAGTTTTACTAATTTACAATCTGCAGTTAATGTCTCTGGAATTTTTACACTTTGACGGCCGGATTGGACCCTCTGGAGGACCACTTTTGGCCCACAGGCCGCATGTTGGACACCCCTGGTTTAATAGAATATATGATAATTTCATTTAAATGTAAATTTGATGAAAACTGCCTTGGAAAACACAGAATTAAAGCACAAAAATTTCAGTTGCATGAATAAAATCTAAGTTTCTCTGCTCATAAACAGCAAATTATAACCCTAATAGTGCAGAGTTTTGTAAAACTTTACACTAAAATCATCATTTTCACTTTTTCATCACTAATAAGTTGTAACTCTGGACTTCAGAACGTACAGAAACAGTCAGGAAACGTCCTTTAAATTCCATGTCTCTTAAAGCTGATCCTCCTCATCTTCACTGTTTCATTTTTTTTTTCAGTGAAGTGGAACCAGAACAGCATCTTGTTGTATTAAATGACACCTTAATCATCTTAAATCTGCCGTCTGCTGCTGTAATCTCAACACTTCCTTATAAGACATGAGTGTATTTACATAAATATACGTTCATATCTGTATAAACACATCTACGCCTCCAGGGCTTTCAAACAAATGTTCCTTCTTCAATGATATTTTCAATAAAAACCTCAAGACCTGCATGTTTTTACCAGCTGTTGGTGGTTTTAATCATTTAGATTTATTATTTTGGTAATTGATTTTACAGGTTGCGATCCTGTTTTGCCCTATTTTAGGGTTTTATTCTATTTTTATTAAGTTTTAAAATAAGATTCTACTAGTTTTATCCTGTCTTGGTGTTTTGCATGTATGTTTGTTGCTGCCTGTTTGACAAAATGTGCAGAACTCAGGTTGTTTTCAACGTGCAAAATGAAGAAATTTAATTAGATTTTATGTGATTTGAACCTTTGTACATCTTTTTTTTATTTCTGTGCATTTTTTGTGATATTTATCATATTTTTTATAGTTGTGTTTACATTGAAATTATTACCTGTACACCTTAATAAATGGGATTAAATGATTAAAATTATATTAAACCCCTTTCCTGTAGCATATATTAACAGTATGTCATTAAACAAAACATTTTCAGACTTTATTTAATTTGAATCAAGGTAAGATTATTGCTTCATCATGACTTATTTTTATATTTCTGTGTATTTAAATTTTTTCTTATTTTTATAGTTGTGTTTACATTGAAATTATTACCAAAGCACTTTGATAAATGGGATTAAATGGTTGAATTCATATTAAACCCTTTTTTCTTTAATAATTACTAAAAATAGCTCATTTAAAAAATAAGTAATTATCGATATTGACTGATTTTAAAAACAAGAGTAGAATATGAGGTAACTATGATGTAGTCATGAGCTAAATAACTGAATAAATGGCTTCTTTTTGTTAACGTCGGTTTATTATAAGAACTTCTTACAAGAACTTGTAACGTCTTCAGTCTTCTTATCCGTTTCCCAGTTTTCTCTGAGTGATTATTGAGGTTTTATCTGACTCCATCCGTTCTAATTTCTTGTCAAAGCCGAGCTTGGTTTGAATAAATTCTGAGCGTTTATCGTCTGCTGCCGATAACAAACTGACCCGTCTGTCTGCCGACCCTCCGGCTCATCAAAGGACGGTTTCTTTTCCCCGAGTCATTCATGGCTTCTTCCTTTATTTGCAGCGATGCGTTTGAGCGGCTCGTTGGCATGCAGCAGGCGGGCGGAGCTGACGAGGTTCATTAAAGGGATCTGGAGCCTGATGCTGTCGCCCCTCGTTAACCTTGACGGGACCTCGGACGGGTTTATCTGGAGGAGCTCAAAGCTCAGATGAATGAGAGAAAAAACAGCTGCTCAGGAAAACAAACAGCAGCGAGGAGGAGATGGAGAAGGAAAACAACCATCCCTGCAGTGGAGCAAACTTCTACCTCCTAATATTCACTGAATTTCTCTGTATGATTCAGTTTTTTGCAGCCTTTGTGATGCAGCCATCATTCAGCTGTTAGCTGTTAGCTGTTAGCTTCTCTCCGTCCATGAAGTCCTGCAGGCCTCAGGACAGACATGACTTCGTTGCAGTGTTTCTTTGTGCTGATTTATTTCCATCTGTTGCCTCTTCGTGTTCGGTTCACGTCTTGTACGTTCCGAAGACGGATTCTGCATGTTTATGAACTGAAAAAGACAAACTCAGCTGACCTGGAGGCAGATCTGCAGCCATCATGTTCGTTTTATCTGACAGCTAACGGCTCCCAGGAAACAAATTACTCACAGCAGTGTTTGAAATCATCAGTTTTTAAAAGTGTTCTGGATTCTCAAATCACCACCAAGAGTTTGCAAAAATACAGAAACCAGAGATGCAACAATTAGTCAACTAGCTAACTAGATTTGAACAATTTATCTGACTTCAGTTCTTAAGTGTGAATATTTTCAGGTTTATTTCCTTTTCAGTGACAGTAAACTGAATAACTTTGACATCTTTGGCTTTGAGAAAAACCCTGACATTTTACAAACCAAAGGACTGATCAATCGATTAAAGAAGTAGAGGTGAAGCTCCCATACACCAGTCAGCCATGACATTAAGACCACCTGCCTTATACTATGTAGGTTTCTCACAGTGTAATCTTTAATTTCTGTTGATAGAAATAGTTGTTAAAATATTTTTTGGATCTTCCTTTAATAAAAACTTGCACAAAAAGTAAAAATTTGAAGTTAGCACCTTTAAATGTATCCCTAATTGATTAGTGATGTCCAGACCAATGCCCCCCATGTGATCGGAGTTATTTAGCATTTAGCTTCTGCTGATAACGAGTTCCAATGCTGCTGAGGAGGCCAAAGATGTGACTTTCTGCCTCCAAGGAATGGTAACGCTTGAATAGCACTGGACCAAGTAAAGTTAAAGGACACTATGTTTGAAAGTAATGCAACAACACTCTGATTTTCTGAAGTTTCCTCGTAGATTTAAGTCTCTTTCTCTTCATCTGATTGCTGCACATTGCACTGGTTGTATTTTATTGAAATGTCTGCATGTAGCCCTGGTACATAAGTAATAAAAGGTACAGACTGATAAATAAAACGTTGCAGCCTGACAGCAGGTTAGCTTAGCCACGTCCTCTGGATGCACCGTAATCTGGTCGCACACTCAGGAGGTCGTGTCTTGTTAGCTTCATTAGCAGAGCTCAGTCTGTCTGTTCTGTTTCAGCTCGTACAACGCAGACACACACACACACACACACACACACACACACACACACACACACACACACACACACACACACACACACACACTCCGTACAGTCCATCCCTGCTGCTAAATCAGCTCTGACAGTTACTGCGTCAGCTTCTCCTGTCAACACACACACCTGCACACCTGTCCACTGACATATAAAACACACATTAACACACACTCCTGCACACGTGGAACATCAAACACACACACACACACACAGACACACACAGACACACACAGACGCGGTGTCTCATCTTGTTAGCTTTGTTAGCTGGGCTAATTGACAGTTCATTACCAGGTTGTTCTCTTCACACCGAGAGCCGCTGACAACTCTGAGCTTATTTATGGAGCTACAGGGGGAATTTTTCAACAGCCCGGTTTAATTCTAGTCGGCTTTATATAATAAATAAATCAATGGAGTAAAATAGACACCGTGTTAGTTGAGGCCTTTTCTCTCACTGTTGTGTTTTTTTTTTTTTAAACACTTTCTGCTGCACGAGTCGATCTGTTCAGGTCAGAACATGTAATCTACTGCCATGAAGAAGGAAACACAACTCAGAAATGTCTCATGTGCCAAAATTATAAATCCATAAATCACAAAAAACAGCAAAGAAGTAGAATCCTCTGATGACTTGTGCATGAGCAACGTTATTCCTCATTTCAACACAGAAATAGTGTCTCACACTGCATGAAGAAGGAAAATGTCACAGATAAATAGCCATAAATCATAAAAAAACAAAACCTGCAGTTGTGGTATCAATGCTGGAAAAAAAAACCGTCTGTACACACTAAACATATTTTCTTACTTACATTTTGTTTTCATACTCATCTGCCTGCAGTTCAGCCAAAAAAGTCCCTGAATTTTTGTAATGTCACTAATGATCACAGTTGAGTCAATCAAAGCTTTATGGATGCAAAAAAGTCTGCAGAATTTTTAGTTTTTTACAGAATCTGTTTAGTGCAAACAGTTAATTTTTGCCAATTTTTTTTTTTTAAAAATGAGACACAAATAAAGTGGTTTTGGAGAAATATCACAATTTTAATCGTAGAATTGGTAAATTCTTTAAGATGTAGGAGTGGACAAAATGATAATCTTTTACCATGAATAATCCTAATCTGGGGTATGAAAGATACATAACTTATACTGTAAACAGAAGACAGCATGACAGATGAAAATATTATTGTGAATTCTTCTTGCAGAGATCAGGGCCGAACTATTTGTGTAAAATACTTAATTCCAACATTCCAACATGTGAATTGATTTTGCAGCATACGTACCAGGAGAAAAACATGGAATACTGGAATATTCAAAACCAGGAAAAATAACAGCAAATAGTGATATTTTAGTTGATTGGAATCTAGTTAAACTGTATATTTTCATGGTTCAATTTCACGGTTGCACAACAAATTACGATTTATTCCCATTTATTTTGTGAGAAATAATAAAAGCAGAAAGAATCTTTGAAATAACAGTAAATTGTTGAACAAAAATACAACTAAAAATGATTTTAAAATCGTTTTTAAAGCATACAGTGCATTTTATGGTGTCCTTGTTTGGGCTTTTATTTGTTGGTTAATTTGAACGTATAAATTGACAAACATCTGGCAGCACGTTGCACACATCCACATGTTGAAAACAATAGTAGCAGAAAGTAGAAATAGTGATACTGCAGGGATTCTAGTAGGTGTAGTGACACTGATATTGTATCAAACCGTCATAATGTGCAGGGTTTAATGTCAGAAACTACTACTGCTGTGTGTCTGTGAATAAAACAATCATCTGGAATCAGATTAATGTTTAGTTTCTCCAGAGTAAAGGCAAGGCTAGTTTATTTGTACACAACAATTCATACACAAGGCGATTCAAGGTGCTTTACAAAGGCAAAGAAGTACATTCAGAAAAATGATTTAAAGGCAGACATACATTAAAATCATAGAAATAAAACTTAAAATCTCCTCCCCAGCAGTGGTTCCTTCAGATCAAGAGATCCGCCTGTGACAAACGTGTTTTCATTCTGATTCTACCCTTTTTTAAGTTGCCTTTTCGTCCATTTTCCATCCCGATCGCTGCTTTTCTCCTCTGCTTTCATGGAACTTCGCTCGTCAGACGGTTGAAAAAAGGAGAGTAAATACTTTGTGGAAAAGCCGATCCCAAATCTCTGCCAGCTGCACAGGTGTCAGATTGATAAATCCTTGTTAAGCTCTTTCTGGCGGAATGGCGCTGATGGGAAAGCAGCTTATACTTATTCATTTATTTCACATTTCAAACAGACTCCCGGCCAGGTTCTCCTCCCGCTATCTGCTGCTTTTATTGTTGTTTAAGTGCTCGCCAAGGTGTCATTTATCTTGAAAGTTGAAATCAAACTCAACGTCTGGGAGCTTTGAAATAACTTCTCCCAAAAAGTCTGCAGCCTAATGTAGTCGTCTTAGCAGCGGTTTATCATTCACGCTTCGCTGCGTCTCCATCACTTACTAATGAAATGTTCTGAGGCCTTCTGGGTAAATTCCACGGTTCCTTCTTTATTTCTCTGCTCGTCTTCTGGTTTCGTTTATCTCGACCCACTTTGTTCGTTCTTTTTCTTTAAATCTTCTCCTTTATTTATTTCTCACTGTGTACGTTTTACTGCAGAATATATTCATGAAACTGCAAAACAAACAGAAGTATTAGATACATACAACATCAGGAACGCTTCAGGAATACAGTTTGGAAATAAACAGTTTTGGGAAACTACAACCTCCACTGAAAGCTGAGAAATGAACTAAATGAATAAATAAATAGCTTCACTTCCACTACAACATTCCACTAAATGTCCTGCTAGAAATTTAAATCATCTCCATCAAACACAGCTGGAAACAACCAAATATGAGCTGATGAATAATTCAGAGATGAGTTGAGGTGATTTTAAAAGGATTTGATGTTGATTCTGGTGTAAAACACTAGATTAGATCATCTAAAGTTACAGCTGACTGGCTGTAAACCAAGCAAGAATTTCCACTTTCACAGCTGATTTTTAACTGAACATAGGAAATGTTTGTTTTCTCCTGAAAAGACAAATAATGTGTTTACTCTTGTTTTTCATACATTGCATTCTTATTTTTGGATGGATTTTATTTTTATTTATCTGCTAAACTGCCATTTATTGTGGTTTAAAAGTCAACAATAAAGATGTGTTTTATTCTATATTTTATATTTGACTTTTAAGGAAGGTCTCATTGATGATTTACAGGAAGATAAGACTTTATTAACCCCAAAACAAAACAAACAACAAAAAAAGACTAAATAAATGACATAACACGAGAAATGCAGCCTAAAAAGCAAGAATATATAAGTAGGAACCATTACAAAAATAAAATCAATAGCTAAAATAATGCTAGAATGCAGCAGCAAAACGCCACACTGGCAGATATGCTGAGGTAATAAGTAATATTAGACATGAAAAATGAAAGTTAAACATTGCATGTATGGGATCCACTTTCATTTATTCTTTCTATTAGGAGGAACTAATTTCTTGCACTAACAGAAGCTTTTTGTTGTTAATTAGCTGCATAATATTCTGTGAAGCCGTGATAATTAAATAAAAACACATTTTGACTTCTGTTCATAGTTTTGTATAATTTCCAGGAATGCATTTCTTTAATAATGATAATTTAATCAATTTGTTTTATACCATATATATACATGGAGCATTAGAGCAACAAAAACAGGCCCAATCATGTCTGATTAGGAATAAATTAGGAGTTTAAAATGTGGAGCCAGTTTTGTGAAATATTAATAAACCACTATGCATGAAGTCTGTACAGCTAGCATGTGTTAAACTACATGAACTAGTTGTTGTTAGCCGCGATGCTAACTGGTTTTTCAACTGTTTTTTCAACGTGTTCGGACCTAAAAACGTGAAAGGAGTTGTGCAAAGATATTGGAGATTCCCACTGGAATGATTAGAGTTCATTTATAAGGTGATCCAGTGAAAATATTTTAATATTCTACATCATTTGTGACAAATAAGTGATAATGAGGAAGGTTGAACTGTGTGAGATGTAGTGTCAGACATAATTAACAACGCTGACATTGTGTTACTATCAACATTTTTAACTGACATGTTTTTTTTCACTTCAGTTCATGATCACAAATGTTTTCTTCATCGTATTCGTTCCATCCTGACCTCAGTGGTTTTTGGCTCCAATCATTGTTCAGCTGCATTCAGAAATTTGAGAAAGTTTTGGCTGCAGCTGAGTCCCAATGAACCTCAACGGAAGATTAATTTTGCTGTTTTGGAATTAAAGAAATTAATCGGTTAAATAGCTCACAGATTTGTCAAGAGAAAAATAGTGGTTAGTAGCAGCCAAGTTATGAACATTTACGGTTATTAGACTGAAGAGCAGCGATAGCCTTCATTTCATCATGTCTGGATTTGGGTTAATTATGAAACTGTGACCACCACAGTCGAGGTAATTAACGGAATCATCATCATGTGGTAATTTTAGTTCAACGCTGCTGTTGTGGAAGTTCAGCGACGTCGAGGCAGACAGAGAAACACACTGGAGACTTGAGAGTAATGTTTACTGATCTCAGGAGGAGTGACTCCGACAGAGCAGCAGTTCATGCAGCATCAGTTCTGAGGATTCTCTCTGTCACAAGTAAACAATGCAATACTGCCATATGTAAACAATAGAATGCTGCCATATGTAAACAATGCAATACTATCATATGTAAACAATAGAATGCTGCCATATGTACACAATGCAACACTATCATATGTAAACAATGCAACACTATCATATGTAAACAATAGAATGCTGCCATATGTAAACAATGCAACACTATCATATGTAAACAATAGAATGCTGCCATATGTACACAATGCAATACTGCCATATGTAAACAATGCAACACTGTCATATGTAAACAATAGAATGCTGCCATATGTAAACAATGCAATACTATCATATGTAAACAATAGAATGCTGCCACATGTAAACAGGCGCTGTTTTGTGCAAACGTTGATGTGTGCCAAGGCAGGAGATGTGCAAAATATTGCTGTTTACAGATTTTGCAGGTGAGTCAGTGATTTAATAGCCTGGTGGTTTGAATTCAGCAGCATGAATAATGAATAAGGCATCATAAGGTGCATGCATCATACATGTTACACTGACAGAGAACAGTAAACATATGACACATACATGCCTCCACAGACACCGACATGGCCTGCACAAGCACACAAACACACACACACACACACAACCAATCCTCACTTGAATATAACAAGTGCGTCTTTGTCTGCAAAGCAGTTTTGTTGTCAGACAAAATAGCTGAGCCGATGTTGCCGCTGTTGTAATTACACCCGTCCTCACAGGGAGCCGCTGGTTAAGCTCTTACAAGCCGAGAGTGAAAGCTGAGGGGAAACACAGACATCAGAACAACCAGAAACTGTCACAGCCGAGTGTTGTCACAAAGAGCTGAGAGAGAGAGAGAGCGGAGTGTTGGGGGAAATCAGTCCTCACAATGCAACATTATTAAACCAGCCGCCGAGAAACTGGAAGTGAAATCTGCAAAAGAGGCAGAACAGAGCGGCAGCAGGCGACTGTCACAACACTGGCGGCTGTTCTGCAGCGTCACATCCACTCAGGAACGCTGTGAGGAGGCAATTTTACACCACAGATGTTCCTCTTAGTGGTAATGGAGTCTGAGTGGAAGTTAGAAAGACGCACAACCTGCAGGACTGTGCACATGTGTCCATGAAAGCAGTATGATTGGCTACAAAACAGTGTTCAACCCTTAGAGCAGGGGTGTCCAACATGAGGCCCGCGGGCCAGAACTGGTCCTCCAGAGGGTCCGATCCAGAGGGTCCGATCCAGAGGGTCCGATCCAGAGGGTCCAATCCAATCCTCCAGAGGGTCCGATCCAGAGGGTCCAATCCAGAGGGTCCGATCCAGAGGGTCCAATCCAATCCTCCAGAGGGTCCGATCCAGAGGGTCCAATCCAGAGGGTCCAATCCGATCCTCCAGAGGGTCCAATCCAGAGGGTCCGATCCAGAGGGTCCGATCCAGAGGGTCCAATCCAGAGGGTCCAATCCAGAGGGTCCAATCCAGAGGGTCCGATCCAATCCTCCAGAGGGTCCAATCCGATCCTCCAGAGGGTCCAATCCAGAGGGTCCAATCCAGAGGGTCCAATCCAGAGGGTCCAATCCAATCCTCCAGAGGGTCCAATCCGATCCTCCAGAGGGTCCACTCCGGTCCTCCAGAGGGTCCAATCCAGAGGGTCCAATCCAGAGGGTCCAATCCAGAGGGTCCAATCCAGAGGGTCCGATCCAGAGGGTCCAGTCCGGTCCTCCAGAGGGTCCAATCCAGAGGGTCCAATCCAGAGGGTCCGATCCAGAGGGTCCAGTCCGGTCCTCCAGAGGGTCCAATCCAGAGGGTCCAATCCAGAGGGTCCGATCCAGAGGGTCCAGTCCGGTCCTCCAGAGGGTCCAATCCAGAGGGTCCAATCCAGAGGGTCCAATCCAGAGGGTCCAATCCGATCCTCCAGAGGGTCCAATCCAGAGGGTCCGATCCAGAGGGTCCAATCCAGAGGGTCCAATCCAGAGGGTCCAATCCGGTCCTCAAAGTGTAAAAACTCCAGAGAAGACATTAACTGCAGATTGTAAATGAGTAAAATTTAAAATAATCTCTAGACCATGACAAGTTGTGTTGATCATGAAGTAAAATACTAGATTGTTCATTGTTCTTTTGTCGTTTTGAGTCTCATTTTTGTAATGTTTTGTTTTTGTTGTTTTTTTTGTCTGACTTTTGTTGTTTGTCTCATGTTTTTGTCGTTTTGTGTTTCCTTTTTGTCTTGCTTGTGTTTTTAGTGTATTTATCATTTTGTTTCTTGCCTTTGTCATTTTTTGTGTCTCGCGTTATTTATGTAATTTTTTGTCTCATTTTTGTCATTTGGCCATTTTTTTGTCACTTTGTAACTTTTTGTTTGGTTTTTGTTTTGTGTCGCTTGTCTAAATTTTTGTCATTCTGTTTCTTGTTTTTGTCACTTTGTGTCTCATTTTTGTAATATTTTGTTTTGTTGTTTTTTGGTCTATTTTTGTCTGACTGTTGTCTCTTTGATCATAAAGTAGAATACTATATTATTCAGCTCCAGATAGCTGTGACTAAATGTTGTGTTCCTTTGTAGACACTCTGTGATCTGGAAGTTGTAATGAGGAAATGATAAACTGAGGCTGAATGTTGCTGAAATTCCATTTATTTAACTTGACAAATTTCAGGTTGTTCATAATGTTTTGTACAAAGATAATTTATTAAATGTGATTGTTTTTGCACTAAAAATCATAGATCAAATCTGCAACAACTGCTGATGCTATCATGCCAATATGGATCAAAACCTCTGAGGAACATTTCCAGCACCTTGTTGAAATTATGGCACAAAGAATCAAGGCAGTTCTGAAGGCAAAACCCAGCAATAGTGAGGTGAAGCTAATAAAATGGTGTAAATAGGACCAGAAAACTGTACATACAGGACCCTCCAACCTGCAGATATCAACTTGTTTTTATAATAAAATTAGTTTGTGCTTAAATTTTAAGTGGTGTGTTGGAGTTTCATGGATAAATGAAAAATGATTTTCATGCTATTGAGGGAAATGCTAATAGCAGCTTCCTGCACTGATTGTTGGCGCTCCTTGATTAAAGCTGAGAGTCACTTCTACATGGAATAATGACAGAAACCTCCTGTTAGAAAGCTGCTGATGGAGCTGAGCTGGTTTCTGTGTGGGAGGGTGGTGTAATAATGACCACTAGATGTAGAGGCGAAGTTAAGGAAGGGAAATACTGAAGAGAAACGTGGGGAAGTACGAGGAGAATTGTATTACAAAAGCTCACATGATCTCTTTGTCCTTGTCTTGATTAAAACATTAAAATTAAAAAGTAACAGTTTAGATTTCCTATAATAAAAATTCAGGCTCCACAGTAGGAAGTCAGTGCAACAAAAATCAGAGCACATTTCTTTACTGACACTCAAATCTTTTATTTTTCAGTACTTTGTAAATCCAACTTTATTTTTGATGACAGACTCGATCCTCCTTTACGTGAAGATACCAAATATCTGGAGAGATGTTCTGTCATTCTTCACAGATTACTTTTTTTCAGCTGTTCTTTGCTGGAGGGTTGTGCTGCTCTAACTTTCTTACTTTTAGAACACCCCAAAGGTGTTCTCTCGGATTCAAGTCAGGACATATTTCGCATTCTACAGAAACTCTTGTGTGATTTTTGTTCTTTGGATTTTCTCCTGCTGGAATATTCCTCTTCTTCCAGCTTCTCATCTGCCAGTATTTTGGTTTATCGTCAGACATTCATGCTTCATCTAGAAATGTCATCAACACGTTTTGCACTCATACAGCCTCTTATCATCATACTTCCACCTCCGTGTTTCACTGTCAGGACTCTACATCCACTGTGGTGGTCCTGGTCAGGTTCACACCAAACATCTGGACTCCATCTGAGCTCATGCCTCCTGAGTTGATCTTTCTTGATCTTTTTCCATCTCTGTGAAGTCTCTCAGTCAGATTTTTCTCTTCCTCTGTTCAGTTCTTTTCCACATGGAGCCATGATGCAGACATAGACAGACCCGGTCCATAAAACTGAGGAAGTTCTGCTGTTCGCAGCTCATTTAGAACCATGTTCATTCAGTTCAAATCACAGCTGGACTCAGTTTAGTTCTGGCTGTTTTGAGTTCCTACTTTGGAGCCTGAATTTTCAATATAAGTTTTAGATAGTTCATAAAAGGAAATACTCTACTGTTCAACTTAGAAATATTGCAGTTATGGGGCAGTGGTACAGCTGTGAGTTACTTGACATTTAGGTGATATTACACAGAGTTGTACTCACGATTGTATCTTTGAAAACACTAAATCAAATGAATATTGAATCAAATGAACACCCAACTGTGTTTCGGCTCCTTGTTTGGTTCCAATCAGCACATATCGTATCAGTATATGTTTTAATTTCACAATATAATTACATACAGTCTGGTCAGTGATGTAGTGTTTTGAGCTTTTACTAATTTCAGTAACAAATCCAAATAGAAGAGGCAAAACTAAAAAAAAAATGTTTCTGTTTTGTGGCTAAATCTTATGCAAAAATAAAGTCAGCAAAAAATGTAAGGTAATTTTAATGGTAAGCGCAAATAATAATGCAACATGTACAGGTACGCCAGTCATATTTATGCATTTAACGGTTTCTAATTAGCAGAACTCCCACATTATATCATTTAATGTTATTCATCTGAATTATTCTTCACCTTTTTCCACCCTACAGTACCTGTCACTGCTGTTAAGATGTGTTTTCCATCAGCTGCTCTCTTCATAACGTTTCACTGTATCGACTGAGTCTCTTTTCTGCACAGCTGTTACATTTTGCTGTCATTGCTTTGACCTTGTCGGTTAGAGTGCAGGCCGAACAGACGCAGCTGCTGGTGTGTCCTCAGCCAATCCATAACGTGTAATTAAGGATCAGCACTGGTGATTACCTGTCTGTGATCAATAACACACCCAGTCATATCCTCTGCACCTCAGGCGTCTCTCATACTGTAGCAGCAAAACAGCCTCCGTTGTTCAATTTAAGCTGTAAGTCTGCAGTTCTGAGGTGGACATGCGTCTCGCTACTGTATGCAACAGAAGATTAGAACACCTTTAACCATTATTTCCAGATGTGGATGGATCACTGTGTCCCGTCCAGGCTGCTGTAACACGCATGATCTGCTTTTACAATTAAAAAAAGGAACCCGACCGAGCATAACCTTCATCATGTTCCATTTTATTTAATAAATAGATTGTTTATTTTCCCCTGAGGGCTCCTGCTCCGACCGACACTCATTAAACCTTCTTCATGCACGGTGTCAATTATTAATTCTCTCGTTTACGACCATCCATTAGAATGCACGGCTCACAGCACACAGGAGAGACTGTGGCAGGCTTTGTGAATGAATTTTCCACAGAACAAACGGTTTTCAATAAAGAGGAACTTCTGCCCTTTTGAAAAACCCTTTCATAACGCCGCCCCGCTCGTTGAGTTTGTTGGAAAACAAGATGGGTCGTAGGATGGCTGCTTTGCTACATTTTAACGACCTACTGCAGGTTGGGAATCACAGAACACATGAACAAGGTTTTCTGCTGCTTGGATGCCAGTAAAATGGCAATAGTTGGTCAAGGACAAACATTCATATATAGACTGTTGCAAATAAAAGATTATACTATGGAAACTAGCGCTGAATGGAGCTCAGTGCCACATGTGATAATTGCATTTTCTTGTTGAGTTAATGGTTTTATTATTTGGCTTACTTAAACATGCTGGTCTGTAGGATGCTGCAGTGGTTTCTGTTATGGTGGGAGCTGGAGAGTTTTATTAAACCAGATAACTAAACCAATACATAAATGGAGAACCAAACTGGGAGGACAGGACTAAACCAAACTACTCACAACTCTACAAACCAACACTAAGAACGCAAAAATGGACATCTACAAAACTAAAGTGAATTAACAATACTAAGGTAAAGAGGGGTACTCACAATATGGGGGAACTGACAACAGAGGGGGGAAATAGGCTGAGGGAATCCAGGGGCAGACAGAGATGAGATGGAAAAACAGGCTGGAGACTGAAGCAGGGCTGGTGGGAATCAGGGAGGAGAACTGAGTCCATGTGGAGGAAAATCCAGGAGGGGGAAAAACAGAATCTATGGTCCGACGGGGAAAGAGTGAATGAGCAGAGTTTAAATAGAGGAGGTGTAATTGCACACAGGTGAAGTCAATGGACTGATCAGTGCAGGTGATTCACAGAACTAATCAGGAGAGCAGGCAGGTGAGTGAGACAGGCAGATCATAACAGTTTCAGATCTCTATATCAGCACTTAGATGTCTGATTTCCTCAGGAATTCAAAGGTTCTACATTGTGTTTGGGGTTTGCATTTTGCACCAGAAAGCAAAGCTCTTGGTTAACTTGTTTGGTTATGTTCCAACCCTCACCTCTGGTCATAAGATCTGGGTAGTGACCAAAAGAATGAGATTACAGGTAAAAGCAAAATAGGAGCTAAGACACTTCTTTGCATCAAAAGGCGGCAGCTGAGAAGATTTGAGCATCTAAGTAGGATGTTTTGTCCGGTCATGCTCAACTGGGAGGAGACCCATCATCTATGGAGGGATTACATATCTCATCTCATCTCTCTTCATCCATCTCTCCAACGGATGGATAGATGGATGAAGATCATAAGCATGGCAGCAAATTTTGATCAGCTTGGCCAGTATTTTGGTTTATTCTCAGACATTCATGCTGCATCTAGAAATGTCAACACCTTTTCCACTCATACAGCCTCTTATCATCATACTTCCACCTCCGTGCTTCACTGTCAGGACTCTGCATCCACTGTGGTGGTCCTGGTCAGGTTCATACCAAATATGCTGGACTCCATCTGAGCCCAACAAATTTATCTTCTTACCAAAAAAATGTTCTCTAACATCCATCAGGGTTCTTGTCATGTTCTTGAGCAAAAGTTTGCTTGCAGTTTTGTGTTAAAGTGCAAGTAAAATAATTTTTCTTGTTCTGAGTTATTTTAGAAGGACGACCACTGCAGCCCTGATTAGTGGGACTATGACTCCTTCTAGACCTCCTGATTAGTGGAACTATGACTCCTTCTAGACCTGATTAGTGGTACTATGACTCCTTCTAGACCTCCTGATTAGTGGTACTATGACTCCTTCTAGACCTCCTGATTAGTGGTACTATGACTCCTTCTAGACCTCCTGATTAGTGGTACTATGACTCCTTCTAGACCTGATTAGTGGTACTATGACTCCTTCTAGACCTCCTGATTAGTGGTACTATGACTCCTTCTATCCCTCCTGATTAGTGGTACTATGACTCCTTCTACACCTCCTGATTAGTGGTACTATGACTCCTTCTAGACCTCCTGATTAGTGGAACTATGACTCCTTCTAGACCTCCTGATTAGTGGTACTATGACTCCTTCTACACCTCCTGATTACACTGACTTTCATTTGCTCAGTGATCTTCTTGGATCCTTTTCCATCTTTTTGAAGCCTTACAGTCAGATTAATGGTTGAAATAAATGAGATAAAGCAGAGATTTTTCCACATTCTGATTAAAAAAAACACTTTTAACCACTGATTCTTAATGGCTACGGCAAAATCAGCTCAATTACATTATAACGAATGCAGATTATTTGAGTTAGAAATTAATTAAATAACTAAGAAGTGCTCTTTAGTGATTGGTCCGACAAAATCCAAAGTATTACAGCAAACGTGAAGTTGTTAAAGTCCTCTCGGGTGATCTAAATGATGAAGTGACTTGTTATTCTTAATCAATCACATTATTAATGGTCTTTTATCAGTTAACAATCAATCACTGCTGAGAGAGAAGCACTTTTTTAAAAAGTTTGACAAGCAGCTGGCGGACGGTTTGGAAGCTCAAAGATGATTAAGACTCTTAAATATCAAAGCAGCCGACAGTGAGCGAGGAGCCGAGAGCCTCTCTAGACAAACGAACGCTCGCCGCAGATTAAAGAGAGGTGGAGGACGAGAAAAGAGAAAATTAACCTGAATGATGAGGCTAACGAGACAAGACGGCGTCCAGGAGAAACGCATGCAGAGATTGCTTTAAATTGTTGGGGGATAGCGGGGTCTGGAGGAATCCAATTACCGGCTATCATTTCCAGTGAGAGGATTCTTCAATAATGCACACCTAGTCGGCCGTGGTCAAATAAACGGGCTCTCGGCTGGCATCCCATAATAAACCGCTGATCCTGATCCATTCTGAGTGCAAACAGCAGCAGTTTACGGGGAAGGAAACACACGGTTAACCAGTTTTCACATCTTGCTGTTGTTTCCCCTCCACTCCAATAATCGTTCCCCTTCGCCCCTCTTTAGCCTTTTATTTTCACTGCTTCTCTCCCGGCGACGCTAAAAACCAGCGAGAAAGACTCAACAGCCGTCGCCATTAAAACATCCATTAAGAACAAATGAGAGACGAAACAATAAAGCGCTGATGTATTCAGCAGCATCTCATCCCACCCAGAGGACGCTGACATTTCACTGCTGTTTCTCATTTGTTGGTTTAATTCAAAGCACGTGTGATGTTCTTTACCTGCTGCTGCATTTCAGAGCTTTCGTCTCAGTGTGTTCATTAGCACGACTCTATGGACATGAATAATCGAGGACTTTGTGAAGATGCTGTAAATGTGTCGGGTGTTGTGATGCTGCTAATGAAGGCAGAAATCTAGAAGAATCTATGCACGCCGTTTCCTCACACTGGCTTTAAATACGGCTTTTAGTTGCCTAATCTCACAGATTTAAAACAGTCACACAGAAGTTCTTAAAGACAAAAATATCCGCACAAAAACACTGCAATAAGAAAGATCATACACTGATTTTATTTGGCACTTTCACTGAGTAATAAGTTTTTATCTGGGAGAAGCACCAGCACTGATTCTGATGTTTTTTATTCTTTGTTTTTTTTAATGCCATGTCAGATTTCACACTCCATCTCAGGACCTTCAAGACAAAAATGTCAGCAGAAAAATAAAACTGTCATGAGAATGGAACATATTAGCATTATTCTACACTTTCACTGTCAATTTTAACTATCAGTCCTGATCATCTCTGCCAAACATTCAAATATTGACCCTTACGATAATGCTTTCTTTACATAGAAATCCTTGTTGTTGTTGTTTTTAAAAGAAAAAAGCATTTAAAAAAACACAATATTTTCCAAATAAGTATATTTTCAAAAATGATGAAAGCTCTCAGATGTGTAAATGTGTAGCCAACATTGATTATGATGCATTATTATTCTTTTTTAAGTGTTGTTGTACACACACACACACACACACACACACACACACACACACACACACATATATGAATCTGCAACAAACCCCTGCAGCTTCACATCTTCTATTTCTGCCTCCTCCTGTCTCTTACATGTAGCCTCTTCTCTCTCTCTTCCATCACATGATTAAAACAGTGTGTGTGTTTCTAATTCCTTGGAAATCAAGCCAGTCGGAGTTGGCAGACGGAGTGAGGCGACCCGGTGCTGGGATTTCCCTACAGGCCACAACAAACGCACACATGCATTCACACATGCGCAATTAATTTAGCAGGCTGAAAGGGCTGGAAGTGTGAGCGTCATAGAAACATTTTTGTGTTCGCTCACGCTCCAGCTAACTGGTATCCTGGGACGGCTGGCCGCCTATGAAAGCAGCTCTCCTGGCATCATCGCTTTCTGTTCACAACTACTTGACCGACTGCGGCCGTGTGTTGTTGTTGTTGTTGGTGTGTGTTTGTGCGATTGCTCACGGCCCAGTTTTCTTGGACGAGATTAGATTTTTTTTCATCTCTGCATGTTTTGTTTTCCTTTGTGCGAGGTGATAATAATTGCAGAAGTGTTTAAGATAAGCAACTAGAAACGCTTCCTACTGATGTTCTACTTCTTACGTTTCCATTTGAGGAGCTGAAAACGACACATATCTGCTGCTTTAGAGCCTCCTGTTAGGTTCTTCTCTCAGGAACAGCAGTGATGTCTAATTATTCAAAAATTTAGAAACCAAAAAATCCCAACAAATATTGTTTATATCTCATTATTACTCGGCTACGGAAAGGCAGAGTTATGTGACGATTGCCGTACGCTTGTCTGTCTGTCAGCAATGTTACAACTCTGCTCTGAAGCTGCAACAAAACAGGGAGACAACAGGGTAGTGACTAAAACAAAAGTTTTGTTGTAATGCAAAAACAAGCCAACAAGGTGCATGAAAGACTATAAACCAAACCAAACCAGAACCAGGTTTCTGGAGCTCCAGAAGGAAGCAGCTGCTGTCAGAGAGAGACAGACGCTGGAAGAGAGGGAGGTTTGATGCAGTTTGATCCACTTGATCCCAGGTGTGGCTCAATCAGCTGATGACCCTCAGCTTCTGAACAGGAACACCTGGTGTCCAGGCGGAGGGTCATCACAGCAACATTACTCAAAAACAGACTAACGGATTTAGATGACATTTTCAAAGAAGGTCAGAAATGACACAAGGACCAAGTGATTAGATTTTGCCAGTGATGCAGTTTATAGTCTGGATCCACGGATTTGTTAAAGACTTCTGTATCATTGTCAGAGAGCGGCACTGTAACCATGACAACCAGTGAACACTATGTCAGCTGCCTGCTGATGATCACATGATTGTGATTCTACTACAAATCCACTGCTGAGGACTTATCAGGACTTATCCATCAGAAATGATCCAAGGAACAACTGATTAAATTGTGGGGGTGTTTCTGAGTCCCATCAATTCCTGCCACCTGCTACATATTTAGGTCACGTGATCCAGTATCCGTACATAATGTACACATGCAGAACACACACCTGTACTCAGTGTAAGGTCATTTAGTTTGTGGGTACATCTATATTAAAAGGACACGTTCAATGTTGCTGTGATTTCTGCCATGAATTTTTTCTAGATTTCATCCATAAGAAATCATCCAACGACTAGGCAGAGTGCTTTTCTTGTCAACTTTGTGACAAACGATTTCAATCAATATTTAGTGCAGTCTTTACCTCTAACACATCATAGGTCAATGAGGACAATTCACTCATTTTTCATAAAAAATGCACGTTAAAATATTTTTTAATGTACATTGGAAATACCTACATATAACACAATTGTTTTACATAATATAGATTTTTTCATCTCTGTTCATGGTGCAAATATGTGAAATCAACCATTTTCATTTTATATGTTGATTACACTTATTTAGCCAAACAAAGGAAGGTTCAAGACAAAAAAAATTTGTAACTATTTATTTTATTATTTTTTGACTTTAAAATGGCTAAATTTGATGCACAACATGACAGGAGTGTTAGGGTTTTTTCTCTGTTTGAGGTTAGGGTCAGATTTGCATGTCGTCACATCTGCCAGATTCACAGTAGCTGCAAATTTATGCATTTTTTCTGATTTTAGCTTCAGTATTTTTGGCCCAAATTAAGTTAGATGTTGCCTGATGTAGAAATAATGAGACAATCGCTTTGATCATTTCCTCAAAAGAAACAAACAGTCAGTCTGTTGCTTTTATCTGATCTCCGTTTGCTACAGTGGAGGAAAATGAGTGTGTTTTTGCTGGTAAATAATAAAAAGTGTTTGGTGGTTTGGACGACTGGTTCAGACCAAGAACAAACCTTATTATGTGTACAGCATAGATGTTTGTTTGTCTTTAAAGCTGGACCTTGATAATTAAAAAAACAAAGAGGTTGGAGACTTTGGTCAGAGGTCATTAAGCATCACAGAACTCTTTGTACTACATTTACCCTCTAATACTACATTTACCCTCTAATACTACATTTACCCTCTAATACTACATTTACCCTCTGACACTACATTTACCCTCTAATACTACATTTACCCTCTGACACTACATTTACCCTCTAATACTACATTTACCCTCTGACACTACATTTACCCTCTAATACTACATTTACCCTCTAATACTACATTTACCCTCTAATACTACATTTACCCTCTGACACTACATTTACCCTCTAATACTACATTTACCCTCTGACACTACATTTACCCTCTAATACTACATTTACCCTCTGACACTACATTTACCCTCTGACACTACATTTACCCTCTAATACTACATTTACCCTCTGACACTACATTTACCCTCTAATACTACATTTACCCTCTAATACTACATTTACCCTCTAATACTACATTTACCCTCTGACACTACATTTACCCTCTAATACTACATTTACCCTCTGACACTACATTTACCCTCTAACACTACATTTACCCTCTGACACTACATTTACCCTCTAATACTACATTTACCCTCTAACACTACATTTACCCTCTAATACTACATTTACCCTCTAACACTACATTTACCCTCTAACACTACATTTACCCTCTAATACTACATTTACCCTCTAACACTACATTTACCCTCTGACACTACATTTACCCTCTAACACTACATTTACCCTCTAATACTACATTTACCTTCTAATACTACATTTACCCTCTAACACTTTATTTACCCTCTAATACTACATTTACTCTCTAATACTACATTTACCCTCTAATGCTACATTTACCCTCTAATACTACATTTACCTTCTAATACTGCATTTACCCTCTAACACTACATTTACTCTCTAATACTATATTTACCCTCTAATGCTACATTTACCCTCTAATACTACATTTACCTTCTAATACTACATTTACCTTCTAATACTATCTATTGTAAATATGACTGATTGTATTAAAAATTTAATATTTAACCTCCCCAGGATTGTTTTTAACAGATTAAGCTAATTTTTTAGTTTTTACCTTATCAGGTTATATCATGAAATTATCTATCTGTGCAATAATGTTATTTTGTAGAACTAGTACTTTTGTATATTTCATACTTCATACTTCATTCTTGAAATGTTTGCTGCTGTAACATTGCAAATCTCCCAACTGTGGGATTAATAAAGGATTATCTTATCCTGTCTTATTATTCTACCAACATTTTTACCAACATTTAAGTGTTGCATTATTTAGCCACCAATTTATTTTGGGTTTCAGAGGCTGGAATAAACAACTCCTCGGCTAACAACACATCTCTGCAGCTAAAAGCTACAAATGCATCAACAACAGTTCATTGTGTCACAGGACATTAGTCTCAGTGGGGAAAGAAATCTACCTTGTCAGGCTGTTTGCATCTATTAACTTCACAGACAAACCATCCCATAATGTATTTCTCACTTTCTAACCTGCCCATTAACATGTTCCACCGTCCGGTTAAATGGGCCCATAAATTGGCACCATCAGCACATGCTGAGAGATTTGGCAAAATATTGAAAGCCATCTCCTGTTCATTATCTTCCTCCCCCATACGTAAGAATCTCCGTCTGGATCTCTGCTTTTGTTTTCCCTCTCAGTCGGTCTTTTGTGTTGGTTTAACGAGTCTTTATGCTGTTGCAGCTCGTCTCTCTCCATCTGGTATCTTCTGCATCTCTGATTTTCAGCCATATGTTTTCTGTACATTTTCTTTCCATCGCCATCTCTTCTGTGTCAGCACTTTCTCTCACGCGTTTTCCTCAAATAGCTCGTTACGAGATTCTCAGGATGTCAGCTGAGGGCAGCTCGAACATCAAAACATCCAGCTCAGATATCGCTGCAGTCGTACAAGAGAAGAGCAACGACGCTTAAATGTCAAATGATTCAACACTGGTTCAGCTTACAGTAACTGTAGTACTTCTAATCTGAACCGCAGAGTATTTCCTCTGAGGTAAAACTAACAATTTAGACCTACTATAGTAAAAAATACCCGAAACCTTCTATAGAAAGTCTTGTGTGACTTGATTTCTGGTCTGCCAGAATTCTGGTTTATCCTCAGACATTCATGCTGTATCTAGAAACGTCATCAACACCTTTTGCACTCATGCAGCTCCATATAATCATACTTCCACCTCCGTGCTTCACTGTAAGGACGATGCATTCACTGTGGTAGTCCTGGTCTGGAGAGACACAAACAAAACACAAAACGACAAAACTGACCACAGACAGACACACATATTCCACAAAGAAACACAAAACAAACACAATGACCACAAAATCACGCAATATTCCACAAAGTAACACAAACCTACCACAACAACACTTAAAATGCCTCTGCACTTCATTGTCAGGATGATGCATTCACTGTGGTGAATGTCCTTGCCAAGAAAGAAACAAACCAACCACAACGAGACACAAAACGTCTCCGTGCTTCACTGTTAGGACGATGCATTCACTGTGGTAGTCCTGTCAGTTTGGTTGGATGTTTTTTTATTATTTTGTTTTCATCTTTGTGAAGTGTCTCAGTCAGATTTTTCACTTCCTGTGTTCATTTTTCCCCCATGTGGAACCATGATGCAGACATAGACACAGTCCATAGGTCCAGAACTGAGAAGGTTCTGATGTTCTCAGTTCATTTTAGAACCATGTTCATGCAGTTAGACTGATTGAAATTCACTTTGGTTGCACTGAGTTTCTACTTTGAGGCCTGAATTTTCAACATTGTCTTTCTAAAATAATTGTTTTTGATCGTTCACGAGAGGAAATCATCAACTTATTTCAAGAAATAATGAAATTGTTGTGAGGTGACACAGTTCAGAATCATTTGACATTTTGGACAAAGGTTTACTCCTTTTATAAACTGTACTTCTAGCTCTTTTATGTCCAGACAAGGTGGACATTATGAAGGAAATAAGACTGCAGTCCTACATTTAAACTGGATCTTTTCCATGTCAAACTCTAATCAGATTGCAGTTGAACATTTTTTTTTGTTGGTGCTTGTGATTCCCCTGAAAGTCTTTTTCTCTCATTTAACAATCTTGTCGTTTCATGTCAAAGAGCTTCAGAGATACAGAAACAGATAAGAAGAGGATTAATAAAAACAAGCTATAGAGCAGCTCAGGGAAAAGCACTTGCTTTTAATTCCTCTTATACTTTAATTGGATTGCTTTGGGCAATTTCCTGGAAAATCTAGTGTTTTACATTATTTATATGGGGAATGTTGGCAAAGCACACATTTTCTCTCAGAAAAAAAGAGAACCTCTTTAAAGAGCTTTATCACACATGATAGCTTCTTTTATTAATATATGTGGACTAATTCACTGATTAGCATTTTTACTCCAGGAAGTGTTGAGATTCGCTCTCGCTTTGAAGAATCAATTTCCCAGTGATGTTTGAAAAGATTTCTATCACACTGAACATTAAATCCTAGATTACAGGTCAGCTCCCTGACAGCACGCATATTTAGCATATATTCCTGATAGGGTTTGTCTGTATGAGCTGCAGAATGATCTACAGCTCAGTAAACTGGTTTATTTCTCACATCACATCTAGTTTGTGTTGCCTCGGGCTACCAGCGATGTCATTCCTGCAGTCTGAGGTCATTATTAGTCTGATTGGTTTGGAAGAGTTGAAACCAGAAGGATCAGTTCGTCCCACTGGTTATTTGGGCTGCATCTAGTAGCATATATTTTACTGTTTCCTGGATGCAGATCCATTTATTCCATTAGTTGCGTCTTTGTTTATCTGTGTCAATCTATTGGCACAAAATCCTGAAATTTCTGCTTTAATCCCAGAACAACAGCGGTGATGTTCAGAACAAAATACTCATTTGTTTTTTCTTTTCTTGTCTTTTGTTTTTTGAAAGCCCATCGGCAGGATGACATCAATGCTGCTGAAATCACAGTTACATCAAGGACTTGGACTACATGACTCAAAGCTCATCTATAATGACAATTAAAGTTCAATTAGAGCAAATCATCTGAGCTGCTGCAGTAACTGATGGAGACTAGAAGCTTCTCTGAGCTCAGACGACTAGCAGCTTCTACTGCAGCTGCATGGGAGGCGTTCAGGGAACATCTGGAAATTGTAGCATCTGTCGATGAGCAGATGTTCAGTTAGTGAGATGCTTTGGTGCAATTTTATTCACTTTTATCCCCTTGGAGATGCTCTGAATTCAGGTGAAGATTGTTTTAAGTCTCATTTTGATGCTGATTTGTACATTAGCAGGAATGTAACTGCAAAGCCTTTAGTGATAGATGGATAGATAGATAGATAGATAGATGGATGGATGGATGGATGGATGGATGGATGGATGGATGGATGGATGGATGGATAGATAGATAGATAGATAGATAGATAGATAGATAGATAGATAGATAGATAGATAGATAGATAGATAGATAGATAGATAGATAGATAGATAGATAGACTATAGATAGATAGATAGATAGATAGATAGATAGATAGATAGATAGATAGATAGATAGATAGATAGATAGATAGATAGATAGATTATAGATAGATTATAGATAGATAGATACTTTATTAATCCCGAGGGAAATTTAAGCCAACAGTCACAACAAATGACCAACAGTCATGTGACAGAAAAATTTCTGCTTAACTACATGCAGGAAACAAATTAAAATGTGATTATTAAAATATCTATATGACATAAATGAGAGTGACTGATTGCAGAAATTATGCAGAAAATATTCACATTTAGGTGAATCTACGGCGTTCATTATTTTGATATATGAGTCTACAGGTGTGTGTGTGTGTGTGTGTGTGTGTGTGTGTGTGTGTGTGTGTGTGTGTGTGTGTGTGTGTGTGTGTGTGTGTGTGTGTGTGTGTGTGTGCTCTCCCATTAACAGTGTGTTTATTGATGAGGCCTCCAGTCATGCAGGTCTCTGTTAGCTCACGGTGCCATTGGCTTCGGGGGCGCCATGGCAACACGGTAAGTGGGATAAACGAGGCTAGCTGCCGTCGCGCTGCCAGACGCCAGACAGAGGAGAGGAGGGAGGAGGTCGACGGAGATGACGGACGCCCGGAGAATAAAGCAGGAGTGATGGCGAGCTGGAGGAAGACGGATGAAGATCAGGCAGGAGGAGTGTAATGAAGACGTCTCCATATTACCGTAATGACCTCTCCTGGGAAATTAAAAGTTATGCTATAATTATTTATATGTGACATTTGTGTCAGTGGTACATGTCATCAGCTCCCTCTATACCAACCATTACTGTTGCATTCAGACTAAACCAGCTGCCCTCCACTTCAACTCTGACTCCCACAAAAAAGTTTTTAAAAATTCTGCTTATTTCCTTTTCCACATACGTTTTTGGGGTAAACATATTTTCCGGCCGGATTACATTCAGCGGTGACATTCCTCCCATCTGGGGAGTGTGATATAACGCTGAGGTCAGGCCGGACGGTAAACAGCTTTTTAATGTGATGCAACATCTGAAGGCTGAATTCTGCTGAAGCATCTGAAACCTAAAAGCTGCTGGTGTTTATCACAGTCTGCTGATGTAAAAAAATCAAGAAAATCACTAAAACTACACCATTTATCACTCAGAAACCCTAAAACAGAAGGAATTTAAATTAATTTATGTCAAAGACATCAGGTCGGTTGAATCAGTGATGGTTTTAAAGTTCTTTTTTAAAATATGCTTTTGCCAGAGAGCAGTTTCTGATTTTATTTAAGCTCTTATTTCTCTTCAAACACTGTGTTGTTTTTGAACCATCTTTAAAATTCTGCTGATTTTATGACTTGTCTGTTTTATTTTGCACTGCATGACTTGGACTTTGAAAAATGTTCTAAAAATCAAAACTTTTGTTGTTCTTGTTGTTACTATTGTTTTGAAAATGAACAAAATTTAAGTTTAATATCACATATTTTTCATCAAATCCTCTTTATTCTGCATGACTAATTTAAAAAATATGCCTTCGGAGTCTCTACTGCCACCAAAAGTCACGTTATAAAAAAATATTTGGGAGGTTTTGGCTGAACTGCAGGCAGTGTGTACACAAATGAAAGAGAAGACAAGCAGGGAAACACAATAAAAATATTAAATATATATAGTATATAGAGCCACCATTGTTTTGTGCGTTGGCACTTGCAAAATACTTTTTTTATTTTTTGCAAAATGAAGTGACCAAAGAATACCCCTTTTTTAGAAATAAAAGCCACAGTTCAAGGCTTTATGTACTAATTTATGTAAATGTAACTGTGCATAGTTAGATCTCCTGCAGACACGATGACTTTCTCCTCTTTCATCACCAACTCTGAGCCAAATGGCACATTTAGAAATGAACTGAAACACTGAAAGGGTCCTCAGATGGTAAATAATGTCTCAAGATAGTAATCTACAACACGGGATCACATGTTTCTACCTCCAAGCTCACCTGATAATAGGGCGAAAGTGAAAAATGACTCAGACCTCGACGGGTTAAAAAGCAGGAAAGGAGCAAAATTACATGTAAAAAGTGAAAACTAAATAGATCCTGGAGGGGTTTCCTGTAACAAACATGATTAGAGTCTGCAGAGAGACATTATTACTGCAACCAACAGTTAATTAATGAAATCAGTCACAACAGAATATGTTCAGCTGGTGTGCATGAACGTAGTTTCCTTCAGGGCTGGAAGAACATCTAAATGTTGCACATCAGGTCTGCTTGATGTGTACTTTCACATGTGAAGTAAAGCAAATTAACTCAAACGACTGTTTCTGCTGCTTAATGCAACAGAAAAGTTCACGGTTCTAACTTTATCATGACTGATCTACAAGAGCAGTAAAAAAAAAATAAAATTAAGAAGAAACTAGAAAAAAACACTGAAAAGGAGGTTTGGTTGCAAAACAAAAGAAAAGTTGTAGGGCTGCAAAATTAATGGGAAATGAGTTATTATTAGAATTTTATCTTCTTTCAAGTAAGTGAACATGATCAGTAACTGATGGAGACTAGAAGCTTCTACTGCAGCTGCATGGGAGGAAACTCTGGACATTCTAGCGGCTATTAAGCAACAGATGCTGCACTTTGGAGACGTTTAATTTACATTTATCCTCTTTGAGATGCTCTAAATTCAGCTGAAGATTATATTAGGTCTTATTTTGATGCAGGAATGTAGCAGAAGATAGCAGTGAAAGTGTCTAAAATCAATGAATAATTGTAATAAATACGCTGAAGATGATGTCAATATTGACTTAAAACTGTGATTATCATTCTATCCATTGTTCAGACTGTTTATAATGTTAATATAATGTATATATTCTGCATATATCTCATTGCATTAATACTGTTTCTACTTTTCATGTACAGGTAGTTCATACTATTCTTATTTACACTGTTTATTTTGTTTATTTATTTCTACCTGTGCATTTAGATTCTATATTTATTGTATGCACAGCTACTTATTCATATATTTAGTGTGTTTATACCATTCTTTGCACACTTTTATACTGTTTCTTCTGTTTATAATGGATAATGTTTTGTTTTTACTTCTGCTAAGATGCTAACCTGCATTTTCTGTCTAAATACTCTGTACAATGACAAACAAGCATTTTTCACATTAGTTTTCTTAACAAAATGCAAAGTCATGTGGTAAAATATAGTATTTTTGAACCCCACATTGTATAAAATGTCATTTTTTACTAATCTCGTGCAGCCCTGATGCATATTGGGCCTGTTGTGAGTGTTTCATCTGTTCGATGGAGGACTGAATCTCCTCTATAGGTGAACATCGCTGCAGGTAAACGGAGGCTCGTGTCCGTCGACTATAACACAGCAGGAAGTATAATAGACTGCAGCTCAGCAAACACCCTGACGTTAAGTAGATGTCAAAGGGACGAGCTGTTCCAACACCACAGCCTCTGCAAATATAGAAGCAGGCTGAAAGCTGAGCCTGGATTCCTTCATCATATCAGCTGGACGTGTCCTTTCAGCTGCTCTCATCTTCTCAGACTACATCAAGATGGATGTCGGCTCTGCACTTGTTTGTCATTCTGCTGTTTTCTGAGGGAAAGTCGCTGTCAGTCTACATAAACACAGAAAAAAGAAAGCCTTTGTGCAGTTAGGAAGCAGATTGAACTTCTTTAAATGATGTTCTGACATTTTCAGAGGCTTTGTGTTTTTCTACCTTTATCCTGAAATAAAAAATCCCCAAAGGTTCTGTTGGAGTCAGTTCAGGACACGGAATCTCAGTCACATGACTTCAACTCATTTTAGGCATAGTTTGAGTCACTGTGGACAAAATCTGAGTACTTTAGACAAGTTTCTAGTCATTTTAGACACATTTAGTCATTTTTCAACAAATAATAGCTCATTTAAGATGAATGTCACATCCATTTACACAACTTTTGACTCATTCTGGACAAATCTCACACCATTCTGGACAAAATTTGAGTTATTTGGGACAATGTTTAACTTCTTTGGACACAGTTTGAGTAATTTAGACAAGTTTCTAGTCATTTTGGACACATTTTTGTCATTTTTCAATGATGATAGCTGAAATGATAGCTAATTTTGAACAAATTTAATGTGCATTTGGACAAATTTTGAGTCATTTTGGACAAAATTGGAGTTATTTGGGAGAATTTCTAACTTTTTTGGACACATGTTTGAGTACTTTAGGCAGATTTCTAGTAATTTTGGACTCATGTTTAGTTATTTAGGAAAGATTATAGCTTGTATTTGAGAAATTTCAATTAGTTCTAGACAAATTTCAAGTGTTTTAACTTGTCAGGTGATTCACATCTTAGCTGATTTGTTGATTCTGTCATATGAGCCATCTTATTTTCTGTCCGTCTGTCCATGGCTCGGATCAAGGAAAACAACTGATGCTGACGTTCAGCACATCTTCTGCTGTCTTACCATTCCACGGGTCTCGATACCGATCTCTGGACACCGAGCCAACTTCATTACCCATCAGCCCCCTCTGCCTCGCCTCAGATGGTTATCGGACATCGGTGCAGCTCTCTGCAGAAGAATCCTTCACCTTGGCGGCAGGTAACGGATACAGAGCCAGGTGGACGCTCTGTAAGTCACTTCATATTGGTTTCACACACAGAGTCTGTTAACGCTGCAGACAAAGGAGACGCCGATCCATCGATCGCTGGCAAAGCAAAGCCGAGCAGCACAAAAGCTCCACAGTCAGGAAGCAGTCAGCTAAACGCTGACGGGATGAAGGTGAACGCCGTGTGATTAGAAACCCTGATGATGGAGGAAACGCTAGCGGCCACCAGGTTCATCCATCAAACACTCGGACCTCCGTCAGGGTTCTCAGGGTCTGCAGGAAAACTTACAGCCAGGTGTGAGGGCGCCAACACGGATCAAAAACACCAACTGGATGCTTGTTGTGGCTGGAAGCAGCACAAAGACTCCAGCAGGTACTAAAGTCTTCACTGGGGAGAGTCGACTCTTAATGCAGGGCGGGTCTTAATTATGTCAATCTGAGCTCTCCAAGTCGTTGGACGTGGATCCAGAAGTATAAAGTCTGTAGTCACTCCAGAGGAATCATCAGAAAATGTCCTTACAGAACAATAAATACACATTAATGGTGTTTCTATTATATTGATACTGACCTGTCATATTTTACTGCAACTTTTCTGCAGAAATTAGCATCATTAAGTCTCTGTTTCCTCCAAACCAAAAGGTCAGATGTTGGAATAAGGAATTATACAACGTCATACTGAATTTAATTTGTGACAAACACAAGGAATGCACATTTTAAACAACATTCTTTGAACATGTTTGGACACATTCTGAGTAATTTAGACAAGTTTCTAGTCATTTTGGACAAATGATAGCTCATTATGGGCACATTTCATATGCAGTTGGACACATTTGAGTCATTCTGAACAAAAATTTAGTAATTTGGGATAATTTTTTACTTCTTTTGGACAAACTTTGAGTAATTTTTGGCCAAATTCGAGGTTGTTTTTCACATGAGTCCTGCTCTGACTTCCTTTTCTGCAAAATGATGGTCAGAGGTGCTGTTTAGTGATTTTGCAGAAGAAAGAAGCCTCTAAGAGTCTCCAGCATCCGTCGGGGCTTTAACCCTGAACAAAATGAAGGAAGTGGAATCAGCCGACACTTCGTCCTCCCTGACTCCTGCTCAGATCCACTCTGGACGTCATACCTGCTTGTTTTTTCCACTTTTTTCAACGTGGCCGGCAGTGACAGCAGAGGAGAGCAGAGATGACAAGCAAGGTCACGATTGGAGTCCCAGACTATTACTGCTGGAGTGTTTGCCTGCAGGTAGATAAACAGATTTGTGTGGTTGTTGGAGGAGCTGGGTTTGTAGCCGAGTCGTCTGGGGTTGGAGTTGATTCACCGGGAGACACACGAAAACATCACAGCCTCCCACACTGTCTTCCTCTACATGCTCAGCTGTCAGCTCCCTGAAAAGCTGCTTCTGCTGCACTACAGACCACTAAATGTTCACTTTCAGCCGCTCGAAACAACCAGTAGCTTCAGGTTGGGATGATAAAAAATCTGCATGAAGGAAGAACAGGAAGAACCTCAGTTTGACCTTGAATCTAAAAGCTTCCCCTCGCGACTCCATGACTAACCCGGCTGTCATTTGATTGTCAGTCTGTTTGCTGATGCTGACCCTCAGTCTGTCAGCTGCTGTCAAAGGAAAGACAATAACACAGAACACAAGGAAATCCACCCGCTGGATCGAGGAAAGATGAGTGATTTTATGGAGATTTATATGCAAGCAAATGACAACTGGTTAAACCTCTGATCCCAAAAACCTGCCCCCAAAGACACATTTTGTTTAAAAAAAAAATATCAAATGACACCATTTATCAGCCAGATACGGTAAAAACGGACACAATCGCAGCATTTTCAACCTTCAAATCTGTGAAATGAAATCTGAACCAAACCTGAGCTTAAAATTGCAACATTTCTTCAAAATCATGTCTCCTTTAAAAATCTGCCAGAATTAAACCATTTCCTTGAACCACATTCTGTAAAAATAAAAATAAAAATTCTGCACATCTCTGCACAAGTGTGAAGCTATTCATGACCAATCTGCAGTGAACAGTCATATGACTATATATATAAACTGAACTGCAGGCTGTGTAAAATCACAACACAACACCCAAAGTAATGACAAAAAGATGGGAAATTATGACTAAAAGGTGCAAAATCACCACAAAAGATGCAAAATCACAACAGCATAACTATAAACTGAGGTGAAATTATGACAAAAAAAATGCAATGTCATCACAGAAAGACACAAAAGCACCACAACAAGATGCAAACAAAAATCTGAGCGTTTTCAGCTCGACTGGGCTGAACTGCAGGCCGTGCTTCTGCAAATCATAGAGAAGAAATGTGTGATATACCTGTGAAATACACTTTAGTAACAGTTGATGATGAAAAAAACTACTGAATTTTTCAAAAAGATGGAAATTTATTACAAGTAATTAATCATCATAAACAATGATTTATAACAAGAACCAACAGTGTTCTCTAATCGTGTGTTTAGTTTTGATTTAATGATGTTGAATTCAACAAAAAGATGCAAAATCACATAAACACACACAAAATCACAGCAAAAAATGTACAATATTGACAAAAAGTGCAAAAAAGATACAAAGTTACTGTTTGGTGCCATTCTGTGTCATAGTGATCTCTCTACTTCGATAAAATATCAAAACATGATCAAAATATTGAGGATTTATCCTCTGATAACCTTGAATGTCTTTATAAGGTTTAACACCAACACAACTTGTACATTTTTCTTTGTAAGTGAAAATGTTTATCAACTGGTTTTGCTAAATAAAAGTTCAGGAAAATAATTTCTTTTCTGCACAAATTTGAGGCAGTTTAACAAATTTCAGTCTTAATTAATGGACCGAACAGCCTCCAGGGTCTAACCCTAACCCTTTAACTAAATCTCTCACATTGTTAGTTCAGTTTTTATTTAATTTCATTAATTGCAATCATTGATTCATAATTTAGCATCCTGCTTAAGCAAACCTGAAGAAATGGCTGAAAACAACCTCTTTTGCGCTGAAAAATGTTTATTTTGCACACTAAAAGTGCTTTAACAATCATAGGGCTTACAGGTGAATTCATTGAATTTTCTAATTAAAAGGACACGTTGGATCAATGCAAGGTTAACATCCAGTCATCTAAAAACATTTATTTTAAAATCCTGGCCAGTAAATTTTATAGATTTAGTTTGAAATTCATGCAATAGCCATGCAATAAGAGGATATCTTCAAACAATGTGGAAAAATCTGTCAGGAAACATAAAAAGGTGTGATTAAGGAGATGCACCTTCACATGAATAATCTATGACGCTGCATAAATCAGCAGTTTTTAGAGGGATTTAGCCGTAAAGTGGAGCCGGCCGCCATCACATCTGAGCAGATCTGGCTTTGAAAGCAGCAGGAAGACGTCAGGACTGAACATCCGCAGCTGAAAGGTGACGGTTTGGCCGTCGCTGCTCGTCTTCAGGTACATTCTCAGGCCTCAGTTCTGAAGCTGCTGATGTTCTGCAGACGTCTGCAGCAGTTAAAGCTTTGTTTGATCAGAACCTCGTCGCTGTCGGGACGATGCTCGTTGTTCTGAGTCCTTAACTGGACCTGACAGACGTTTCATCCTCTCTGTGTAAAATATTCCAACCAAAGGCCAATATGATGGATTTCTCTCTACTGTTGAAGACTCAGTGGAAAATTCTAACTTTTAATCAAATTTATTTCTAAATAAACCTCAAAAACAGGCAGAAACATTGATGCTTACGTGATAAATGTGTGTAAGGATTACAACAGATTAGTCCATTAACTAAATGATAAATTTTCTTCCAAAAAGGCAAAATTAATATTTAATTAAAGCTTATTTCATGCCGACAAACAACATGTGATTGTATAAAGCAGCTGCTGAATGCACATTTATGTCTCTAATATTATCAGGTGAGCTTACAACAACAACCAATGCAATAAGAGTTCATGAAGCAAATTGCAGGATAGAAATCTGAACCAATGTTAATATAAAAATTGAAACAGCTTTATGTCCTCCCAACATTAGTAAACCCACTGCTCACACACACAGAGAGAACAAAGCCTTGCTCCAGTCGAGGTTTTCACCCTGACTTCTATTATGAAGCTCATGCTACATGCTAACATGCTAGCATGCTAACATGCTAACATGCTAGCATGCTAACGCTCCCCCTGCCTTCCTGCAGTCAGTCCCATTTCCATGAGCAGCATGTAGCCTCGCTGCTAATAACGTTAGCGCGCTGGCGGCCATTGTTCACGGCGTGCGTTGAGGCCACATCCCGAGCGTCCGTCCACCTTCCAGGATAATAGTTTTAGGAGGTTTATTCAGTCACCGGCGTCCTGCTGAGAACTCTGATTCTCTGTTTACCGTCTCAGCGAGGCTTCAGGTCTCTGCAGCCTCCTGAAGTGAACAACGGCGACCAATAAACACGATCCAGTTTCAGTTTTAGCATCTTCTCACTGCAGCCAAATTAAAATCAGTTAGTTAACAGAAAGCTTCAACTCCAGAAACACAAGAGAAAATCACTGCTTTTAAAAAAACAATTAGAAATTCACTGTTTTCTAATGGGAAAAGTGCAATTCTGGGGTGAATTTTGCTTTATTTATTAGTTTTTTCCACAAATTTTCCACAAAGACAGAAAATTGTGAGACATCATCAAAACACCAACATTTTTCTCTGAACATGAGTTGAATTTACACCATAAATTGTATAAAATTCTGGATTAAACTAAACATTAAATGTGCAGTTTTGTAGATTAACAGTCGACTCATTGTTGCTGCGGCTGATTATAAGATCTGAAATCCAGCATTTATCTAATTACAAATAAAATTAATTTTAATTCTCTTAACTCCAAGCAGTTAGTTTATTTATTTATTAATTATTATTATTATTATTATTATTATTATTATTATTATTATTATTATTATTGACATTAAAATACAGAAATTGCCCTTTTTTGTTTAGTATTTTATTATGAACAAACTATTAATTTTCAGACAAATTCTGATTTTTCATGAATTTATTTAATATTTGTAGATTTGAAAAAATGTAATCTTATATTATTTAAAATATGAAAATGTCTTGTTTTTACTTTATATACACCATTAATTCATGGCAAATGTCAGTTTTAATGCTAAAAAGGCAACAAAATTCTTTTTACTGTTTGTGCACCATTAATTTATAGAAAATGTCCTTTATCTGTTTTTTTTAATTGTAAATAAACTGTTAATTTCCAGACAATTTCTAATTTTTATTTAAAGGACAAAGCCAAGGTAACAAGCTGCTGACATCTTATTTTTTTTCATGAATTTATTTAACATTTTAGACTGATTTTTAAATACCATTTAAATATCAGAAAATGTCCTGTTTTTACTTTAGATGCACCATTAAATAATAGCATTTTTACCATTAAAAAAGCAGAAAATGTCCTTTTTTACTGTCGATGCACCATGAATTTATAGAAAATGCCCTTCTTCTAAGCATTAGATACTGTATAGATATTAAACATTTATATTTTTAATTCGTTTCTAGGCTCATCTCAGTTTAAACGCTGCCTGCAGTTCTGCTGAAAACTCAGATTTTTGGTAAAGTGACTGTTGGTCAAAGTTGAGTTACTCCTGGTTTACCAGATTAACAGAGAAGTGCAGAAATGTTATTTTTTACAGAAACTGATGAGAGGAAATGAGTGATTTTTAAATAAATTTCAAAGATTAAAGTGATTCATGATGATTTATTTACCAGTAGAACCGAACATCACAGATGAGTAGTTCAGGGACCATCAGAAAAGTAGAAAATCTGATGATTTTTCAGTTTTTATCATCTCTGGCTTGTAAATGGTGCATTTTTATTTATATATTTATTAAATGATAAGATGCTTTTTAAGCTCACCGAGTTCAGAGCATTAAAATGGAGGATATTTGCAAAGGGACAGATAAAGGATGAAAAGCAGATTTTTAACACAATGCATGTAAAACATAAACAAATGGAGGCATTTCTTGAGAGATTTGGGTTGAAATTTGTGATGTTTTATTCTACATTCTATTCTGCTGTTCTAAATTTAGACACTCATTGATTATGTATCATTAATATAAATCAGTGAGCCCTGAGTGAAGATACAGGCTTTAAAATATTGCCTTCCTTGATGAGGAAATCATCTCCTCTAACCCGACACTGTTTTTATGTGCTCTTTTATATTTAAATCACACATTTTGCTCCACAGCCTGATTTTATTACAGCAGTTAGAAGCCGAATCCCCGCTGAGCCGTTAACTTTCTTTATGTTGCTGCTAATAAAACTCAGATTATCGGAGCTGAAAGACGTTTTAAACAGATTCAGGCTGAAATAAGAGAAGCTGCTTTTCTTTAAATCACTAATTAGTCTCCGTCATTCTCCTGACTTCATCATAAACTGTTTAACAGAAACACTTTTCCTCACCTTCAGCTTCTAAACAGAGACGTGATTAAAGCCTCAGGATAAATGAAGTTGCTTAAAGAGAAATATATACGTGTAGAATTCACATATTTCCACAGAGAAGCACAAACCTATTTAAAAAGCTCAATTTCTAAGTGTTTTTAATATAAAGTTAGTTGTTCATATGCATTAAAAATGTGTATTTATGGAGAATCCATCAGTAATACAGATTTATTTTGAGTAAACAGGCACAATTTCTTTTTTTTAACACTTCTTCTTGTCTAAAAACAGCATCTTTTCAACAAGGTAATGTCTATTTTAATGAAATATTGAGCAACAAAACACGAGCAACACCTTTACAGACTATTATTCAGGTAAACCTCCTCTACAGTTTCATCTAAAACTTGAAAATTTGTCGTATTTTCATGTAAACTTGGAAAACACACAATAAAAAGTGGGGATTAAAAAGAAATTCTGATGTGTTAAAAGTGGAAATATTTCAGATTTTGCTCTTTGCTATTTCGCTTGAACTTCACTACAAACGTACAAATAAACTTATTATTTGTAGTTTTTCCAACTTTAAATGAGACAATTTGACATTTTTTTTGCCTTGATGCGTGAACAAAACTGCAGAAAATGTCACAGTTTGACACTAAAATTAATCATGTCATGCATCCTAACTTTGGAAAACCTAAAACGACTGTGTGTGTGTGTGTGTGTGTGTGTGTGTGTGTGTGTGTGTGTGTGTGTGTGTGTGTGTGTGTGTGTGTGTGTGTGTGTGCACGTGGGAGGCAATAATTCAGAGTCACAGTTGGTGTGTAGGAGGCGACATTAGCAGGAGGCCAGTCGTACAAATATGTGTTTTCAGCCGTCGGTTTATTGTCATTTTTAGGAACTAATTAAATTCTATGGTCCCGCTGCTGTCAAACACTTTAAGTGACTCATTTACAAAGATTCACTTCATCCTCTGTGGGGGTTTTTGTCATTATACAACCAGATAAAGCTGCAGAATGTTTCTGAATTCAGATAAATGAATCTTTGGTTGTTTTTTATCCTCCAGCTTGGTTCAAACGAAGCGGCACAAAGAGAACAACGGGAGCAGAAAGAGGCTCAGATTCAGACAAACAAACGTTCTTTTGTTCGCAGTTTAGAGCAGTTTAGACTCTTTAATCCAGCAGGTGACGTTACAGCAACAATAGAGGAGCAGATATGAAATGTCAAGGACTGTTGTGTTTTATTCCACACAGTGATGTGACTGAACGGAGCTTGATGAAGCTGCAACAGTCAGGATTTACCTTCAGACATCCACTGTGACCACATCTGTTAGTTGACCCTGATCATTTCTCACATTTCCACATTCACACATGACAACAATTACAACACATGGTGATACAGATGCTCAGTCTTTAGTAGACTAAACAATAAATCTGTAAAAATACTGAAAATCTGTGATTAAAAATGAAGACTTACAAGCATAAAAAAGGTGAATTTTCTGTTCACGTTTCTGATAGTTATTGATGCATCTACAGAGATACAGAGACTTTTTATTTATAAATTCATTTGTATGTCTTTTACATTTACTGACATTTTCACATTGTTCAGGGGACAGCAGACCAATATATATATATATATATATATATATATATATATATATATATATATATATATATATATATATATATATATATATATATATATATGTATAAAATAAAGAAAAATCACTTACAGCTCATTATTTTGTTCTGTAATTAAAGTAATAAATATTTGTGATACAGACCAAAAAAATCAATTAAATTACAAAAGTAAACATTGAATTTACATAACATAACATAAGAACATGTAAATAACCATACCAAAATGGTCCGTGTACGGATCTGGTAAATGGATTTTCCGTTCTGAAACGAGTATTGAAAAATAAAAAAAGTGGTTATTTGACTTTCGTTTTAAAATACAAAAATTAAAATTGAAAAACAAGGCGTTTTTCCTTTTCATGATCAAAAAGGGATATACGATTTTTTTTTTTAAAAATGCTTTGATTTTCGTTTTATATTTAGAATAACAAGTGAATAACTCAGTGAGAGACAGAAACGAAAAAAGGTCGTTTTTTCATTTTCTGAGACCGGAAGTGGTCATCAGCAAGTGTGGAGCCAAACAGAGTTCGGTGCATGGACTGGATATAATTTTTTTTCGTTAGTTTTCATGGTCAAAATGAGAGATCAGGTCGCCGATCTTAAAATAAATCAATATTGAATTTTTTTATAGAGTGTTAAATTTTTGCGAAGCCAGGGGGCGGGACTACTTGATTGACGGTCTGGTCTGGAATGATTGACAGGTCCTATGGAGGAGGCAGCAGAGACTCTGCTCTCCTCGTTTGGATTAATTCTGATATAATAACTGTTGGTTTATTTATCGGTACAGCAGCAGAACCTTTTCCACAGACAGTTTTCCTGCCCTTTGGCTTGTTTTAACCAGTTTTCTGCCTTCGGCTGATTCTACCAGCAGACACTGAAAGGACTCTGATCGTTCGGTAAGTAAATGTTTATTTTCTTAACGGTGCCGCTTTTAATGACCTTTATATGCAGCTTTAGTGTCAGATATAATGTGTGCCATGCAGTCCAGATGTTGGTGGAGTTTATTTCTGTCTGTGTTGACCAGAGAAGAGAGTTAGCATCTGGTAAATATTAGTTTTAATGTTAGCGATGCTAACCGAGCTAGCTGCTCAGTTGTAGCCTTATTAAAGCTAACGTAGCATCAAGCTAACGTAGCATTAAGCTAACGATGTTTGTGTTGAGTTTCATGCAAACAGCTGAAGTGTGTTGTGTTACTGTAATGTGGTTCATTAAGTTCATAAAACTGTGGCTGGTTGACGTTAATGTAACGTTCAGGAAACTTAAATGTGATTAAAACAGTAACGTTAATGTTCTAGTTGTCAGTAATCAGCTTTAATTTGACACTAAAACAGACTGTGATAGTTTTAAATGACATCAGTTTCATTAATTTGTTGAAAATTGTCTCATTTGTTGTTGTGATGTTGCTGCTGATTCATTAAAACCAGATGATCCGTGTTGAAGATGCGTTTAGTTCTAGTATCAGAAGCACAAGAAGGAAAATGGAAGTTTAGTTCTGCTACGTCAAAGATTTCAAGAATAAAATAACTAAATGAGTCTTTATGCCTCAAACTGTATTTTACAATAATGAAATAATGAAATAATCACAGATAAGAAAAATATAAATAGCAGAGAAAACCTGAGAGAATAATTTCCTGAAAAGTCTGTGAAGGAAAAGCAACTTTTTATCCTGAAAGATCAGAATCAGCTCCAACATCTGCATCTGACAGCATCAAGTCAACCAGAAAGAAAAGAAAAAAGAAAATGACTTCTTTCTGATCACATCTGTTCTGCTGCTCACAGGCTGCTGCTGCTCACATTCTTCACATTTATTGTCCACTTTTAAAAGTCCAGCAGACAGGTGCTCTGCTTTGGAGTGTGACGATGTCGTTGGTGATATGGAGAGTGAAGTTTCTGTTTCACCCACAGCGTGCTTTAGGGCAGCCGGGTCGGACTTGATGTTTGAAATACTGACCGACAGCTCAGATTTAACTGTCTGTAGTTCTGTTTTGATGGATGTTAAACTTTCACTCAAAGCCGCCAGGAGCTGGGTCTTTAAAATAACCGCCATCTCGTTACAGAGTGAAAGTAGCAGTTCCTCCTGAAGGTCAGAGATTGCAGCATCTGAGGGCCTCTTCAAAAGAAGACGTAGTTGATGAAGGTGTTCTGGAGCAGGACCAGAAAGACCACGACCAAGCAGCCATGAGATCTTAGGCAGCGTCTCCCTCAGGTGTGTGTCAACGGTGTTCACGGTCAGGTCTGTGGTAATCCCATCAAAAAACAAAACAGAAAATAATCTAGATTATAAATCAACATGTAACCAAAGCACTCTGTGTATAACGCCATAGTATAGGCTGTAGTTCAGAAAATGTCAAAGTATAGTATACTTTTCAAGAATAACGTAGTATGGCCTGTAGTTCATAGTATAGCATGTCGGCAAAAAAACCCCCATAGATTATTATGTGGTTCAAAAAGCGCAAAATAATAGGATGTTGCCTAAAATTATCATGTATGATATGTGGTTAAAAAAATGTCATAGTGCAGTATATTGTCAAAATAGTATGTTTTTCAAGAAAACATCAGAGTATAATATGTCATCTAAAAAATGCTATAGAATAATATTTCATTGCACAAGTAAAAGTATAGTAATTTTTAAAACTGTTCAAATTCGTAGAATATGTTGCTAAAAAAATAAAAAAACTAAAACAAAAAAGTCATAGTAATATGTCAACTAAAAAAGCCTATATAATAGGGTGTCGTCCACCAAACTTCATAGTATAGCATGTCACTAAAAACGTCATAGTATAGCATGTTGCTCTAAAAACGTCATAGTATAGCATGTTGCTCTAACGTCATAGTATAGCATGTCGTCCAAAAAACGTCATAGTATAGCATGTCGCTCTAAAAATGTCAGAGTATAGCATGTCGCTCTAAAAACGTCATAGTGTAGCATGTCGCTCTAAAAACGTCATAGTGTAGCATGTCGCTCTAAAAACGTCATAGTATAGCATGTCGCTCTAAAAACGTCATAGTATAGCATGTCGCTCTAAAAACGTCATACTATAGCATGTCCCTCTAAAAACGTCATAGTATAGCATGTCACCCTAAAAATGTCATCTATAGCCTTTGGTTCAAAAAACGTCATAGTATAGCATGTCGTCCATAAAACATCATCATATAGCATGTCGCTCTGAAAACGTCATAGTATAGCCTTTGGTCCAACAAACGTTGTTTTGTCCCGGCTGTCTGAAGTAGGTGAAGAGCAACAGAAAAACAGTCCAAACGCTGGTTTCCAGAGGGTTAGACGAGGATTTATTTGAAAGAATAAGTTTACAACAACACAACATATGAGGGGGTTAAAAGCAAATGGGTGTTTGTAAAATAAAAATAAATTAACAGAACTAAAAGTGAACTTCATGTTGACATTGATGGACATTCCAACCAGGAACAAAGTAAAAGATAATCAATACAAAAAAAACTCTTCCTGTTCACCTCTTAAAACCCAAAAACACACCGCAGTAGCACCCTAAACTAAAACTACCAATGGGTTCCCTGTTTACCTTTGTGAACTATTCAAAGGTCCCTCTCTATTTCCCCACACATCCACCAACCACTGGACCACATCTCCAAAGTTCTGCTGGGCCAGCTCAGCTTCCCCTCAGAAGAAGTGCCTCCACCTGCCAGATGAAGGAGCCTTTTGAGAGGCAGCTGGCATCGTGATTGGACTGTACTTTGGTCTGTTCCAGTCCAGCTTCAGCTCCAGAGACGGCAGGCGGGACGAGTCGACGGAGGCCGGATGGACGAAGGCATGCAGCTGAGTACAATCTAGAAAACAACAGAGGAGGAGGAAACAAACATAGTAGCATAGTATAAAATATACATTGTAGATTGTACAAATAACAAGTCAAAGGAAAGAGGCATACATTGTAGAATTGTAGTAATTGTGGGCTGACTGATTTACTGATTAGCAGTATTTTATTTTTTACTGATTTACGGTAATAAATACATTTAAAAATGGCGCTGCTTTGGCTCTGAACCTTTATCTACCTGTGGTCGCTCTGTCTTCTGGAGTGATTTGATTGGTTATACATCACGAATAAAACTCCTTTAACTTAACATCTGTAAACAAAACTAAAACGTATCAACAAAGTTTTCTGTTAGAGTTTGTGTTCTTCTAAGTTTGACTCCAAGATTTTAAATACTTTCATTTACTGCAAATGAATATCTACTCCAAATGTCTCACTAATAATCATTATCAGCCTTAAAATCCCACAAAACACCCCTCTATACTGGACCACACTTAGTACAGTCCGGTTCCCCCTTCTATAAATCTGCTTGGAATCTTCCACTTCCTGTTTGTCAAAGAGGCCTTCTACCTGGACAGGTTTTGTTGGAGCTCATGCAACAAACATTTTGGGTAACTGCACTTTAATATGGATGGATGACACTGAATTAGAGTCTGTTTTAATGAGACTGAGTTAAGATGTGTAGCTCTGTCATTAAATAGGAAATTATTTCTCAGAATTGACAGAGAAAAGTCTGAAATGTTTGCTAGGTTAGCGTCCCACATGTTCTTTGGCTCAGCTAAAGCTAACTCTCTCCAACTTGTGGATCTCTTGAGTTGCTTGTTGTTAAAATATCTTGCTAGAGGTGCTGAAGCTCAGAAAGTCTGAGATGTTTGTTCAGAATCAGCTCATTCTCAAGTCTGATCTGAACTGTCCTCTTTTGTTTGAACTTTCCCTAAACTTAGGAGTTAATGACAGAGCAGCACATCCAGACTCAGTCTCATTTATGTAGAGATTAAACTTCAGTGTCATTCATTGATGTTAAAGTGCAGTTTTTCAAATGTTTGTTGCACGTGCTCCCGACCAAACCAGTCCAGGTGATTCCAGATTTTTTTTTCAAAGAAAACCTTTCTGGAGTGTTTTTCACGGCCTCCTTTACATTATTTCATTATATGGCACGTTTTTACAACATGTTGAAAAATCACGTTTTTTTTTCGACATAGTATAGTAAGGCGTTTTTTTGCGCCAAAATTCATGGTGATTTTTTTTTCAAAGAAAACCTTTCTGGAGTGTTTTTCATGCTTTCCTTTACATTATTTCATCATATGGCACGTTTTTACAACATGTTCGAAAAATGGCATTTTTTTTCGACATAGTATAGTAAGGCGTTTTTTTTGCGCCAAAATTCATGATGATTTTTTTTGCTCAGTAAACCTTTCTGGAGTGTTTTTCTCGCTCTCCTTTACATTATTTCATCATACGGCACGTTTTTACAACATGTTCGAAAAATCTCATTTTTTTTCGACATAGTATAGTAAGGCGTTTTTTTGGCACCAAAATTCATGATGATTTTGTTTGCACAGAAAACCTTTCTGCAGTGTTTTTCACGCTCTCCTTGACATTATTTCTTCATACGGCACGTTTTTACAACATGTTCGAAAAATCTCATTTTTTTTCGACATAGTATAGTAAGGCGTTTTTTTTGGCGCCAAAATTCATGGTGATTTTTTTTGCACAGAAAACCTTTCTGGAGTGTTTTTCACGCTCTCCTTTACATTATTTCATCATACGGCACGTTTTTACAACATGTTCGAAAAATGGCATTTTTTTTCGACATAGTATAGTAAGGCGTTTTTTTGGCGCCAAAATTCATGATGATATTGTTTGCACAGAAAACCTTTCTGGAGTGTTTTTCACGCTCTCCTTGACATTATTTCTTCATACGGCACGTTTTTACAACATGTTCGAAAAATCTCATTTTTTTTCGACATAGTATAGTAAGGCGTTTTTTTGGCGCCAAAATTCATGATGATTTTGTTTGCACAGAAAACCTTTCTGGAGTGTTTTTCACGCTCTCCTTGACATTATTTCTTCATACGGCACGTTTTTACAACATGTTCGAAAAATCTCATTTTTTTTCGACATAGTATAGTAAGGCGTTTTTTTGGCGCCAAAATTCATGATGATTTTTTTTGCACAGAAAACCTTTCTGGAGTGTTTTTCACGCTCTCCTTGACATTATTTCATCATACGGCACGTTTTTACAACATGTTCGAAAAATCTCATTTTTTTTCGACATAGTATAGTAAGGCGTTTTTTTGGCGCCAAAATTCATGATGATTTTTTTGCACAGAAAACCTTTCTGGAGTGTTTTTCACGCTCTCCTTTACATTATTTCATCATACGGCACGTTTTTACAACATGTTCGAAAAATCTTATTTTTTTCGACATAGTATAGTAAGGCGTTTTTTTGGCGCCAAAATTCATGATGATTTTTTTTGCACAGAAAACCTTTCTGGAGTGTTTTTCACGCTCTCCTTTACATTATTTCATCATACGGCACGTTTTTACAACATGTTCGAAAAATCATTTTTTTTCGACATAGTATAGTAAGGCGTTTTTTTGGCGCCAAAATTCATGATGATTTTTTTTGCACAGAAAACCTTTCTGGAGTGTTTTTCACGCTCTCCTTTACATTATTTCATCATACGGCACGTTTTTACAACATGTTCGAAAAATCTCATTTTTTTTCGACATAGTATAGTAAGGCGTTTTTTTGGCGCCAAAATTCATGATGATTTTTTTTGCACAGAAAACCTTTCTGGAGTGCTTTTCACGCTTTCCTTTACATTATTTCATCATATGGCACGTTTTTACAACATGTTCAAAAAATCTCGGTTTTTTTCGACATAGTATAGTAAGGCGTTTTTTTGGCGCCAAAACTCAAGATGATTTTTTTTGCACAGAAAACCTTTCTGGAGTGTTTTTCACGCTCTCCTTGACATTATTTCTTCATACGGCACGTTTTTACAACATGTTCGAAAAATCTCATTTTTTTTCGACATAGTATAGTAAGGCGTTTTTTTGGCGCCAAAATTCATGATGATTCTTTTTGCACAGAAAACCTTTCTGGAGTGTTTTTCACGCTCTCCTTTACATTATTTCATCATACGGCACGTTTTTACAACATGTTCGAAAAATTGCATTTTTTTTCGACATAGTATAGTAAGGCGTTTTTTTGGCGCCAAAATTCATGATGATTTTTTTGCACAGAAAACCTTTCTGGAGTGTTTTTCACGCTCTCCTTGACATTATTTCATCATACGGCACGTTTTTACAACATGTTCGAAAAATCTCATTTTTTTTCGACATAGTATAGTAAGGCGTTTTTTTGGCGCCAAAATTCATGATGATTTTTTTTGCACAGAAAACCTTTCTGGAGTGTTTTTCACGCTCTCCTTTACATTATTTCATCATACGGCACGTTTTTACAACATGTTCGAAAAATGGCATTTTTTTTCGACATAGTATAGTAAGGCGTTTTTTTGGCGCCAAAATTCATGATGATTTTGTTTGCACAGAAAACCTTTCTGGAGTGTTTTTCACGCTCTCCTTGACATTATTTCTTCATACGGCACGTTTTTACAACATGTTCGAAAAATCTCATTTTTTTTCGACATAGTATAGTAAGGCGTTTTTTTTGGCGCCAAAATTCATGATGATTTTTTTTGCACAGAAAACCTTTCTGGAGTGTTTTTCACGCTCTCCTTTACATTATTTCATCATACGGCACGTTTTTACAACATGTTCGAAAAATGGCATTTTTTTTCGACATAGTATAGTAAGGCGTTTTTTTGGCGCCAAAATTCATGATGATATTGTTTGCACAGAAAACCTTTCTGGAGTGTTTTTCACGCTCTCCTTGACATTATTTCTTCATACGGCACGTTTTTACAACATGTTCGAAAAATCTCATTTTTTTTCGACATAGTATAGTAAGGCGTTTTTTTGGCGCCAAAATTCATGATGATTTTTTTTGCACAGAAAACCTTTCTGGAGTGTTTTTCACGCTCTCCTTTACATTATTTCATCATATGGCACGTTTTTACAACATGTTCGAAAAATCTCATTTTTTTTCGACATAGTATAGTAAGGCGTTTTTTTGGCGCCAAAATTCATGATGATTTTTTTTGCACAGAAAACCTTTCTGGAGTGTTTTTCACGCTCTCCTTGACATTATTTCATCATATGGCACGTTTTTACAACATGTTCGAAAAATCTCATTTTTTTTCGACATAGTATAGTAAGGCGTTTTTTTGGCGCCAAAATTCATGATGATTTTTTTTGCACAGAAAACCTTTCTGGAGTGTTTTTCACGCTCTCCTTGACATTATTTCTTCATACGGCACGTTTTTACAACATGTTCGAAAAATCTCATTTTTTTCGACATAGTATAGTAAGGCGTTTTTTTGGCGCCAAAATTCATGATGATTCTTTTTGCACAGAAAACCTTTCTGGAGTGTTTTTCACGCTCTCCTTTACATTATTTCATCATACGGCACGTTTTTACAACATGTTCGAAAAATTGCATTTTTTTTCGACATAGTATAGTAAGGCGTTTTTTTGGCGCCAAAATTCATGATGATTTTTTTTGCACAGAAAACCTTTCTGGAGTGTTTTTCACGCTCTCCTTTACATTATTTCATCATACGGCACGTTTTTACAACATGTTCGAAAAATGGCATTTTTTTTCGACATAGTATAGTAAGGCGTTTTTTTGGCGCCAAAATTCATGATGATATTTTTTGCACAGAAAACCTTTCTGGAGTGTTTTTCACGCTCTCCTTTACATTATTTCATCATACGGCACGTTTTTACAACATGTTCGAAAAATCTCATTTTTTTTCGACATAGTATAGTAAGGCGTTTTTTTGGCGCCAAAATTCATGATGATTTTTTTTGCACAGAAAACCTTTCTGGAGTGTTTTTCACGCTCTCCTTTACATTATTTCATCATACGGCACGTTTTTACAACATGTTCGAAAAATCTCATTTTTTTTCGACATAGTATAGTAAGGCGTTTTTTTGGCGCCAAAATTCATGATGATTTTTTTTGCACAGAAAACCTTTCTGGAGTGTTTTTCACGCTCTCCTTTACATTATTTCATCATACGGCACGTTTTTACAACATGTTCGAAAAATCTCATTTTTTTTCGACATAGTATAGTAAGGCGTTTTTTTGGCGCCAAAATTCATGATGATTCTTTTTGCACAGAAAACCTTTCTGGAGTGTTTTTCACGCTCTCCTTTACATTATTTCATCATACGGCACGTTTTTACAACATGTTCGAAAAATTGCATTTTTTTTCGACATAGTATAGTAAGGCGTTTTTTTGGCGCCAAAATTCATGATGATTGTTTTTGCACAGAAAACCTTTCTGGAGTGTTTTTCACGCTCTCCTTTACATTATTTCATCATACGGCACGTTTTTACAACATGTTCGAAAAATCTCATTTTTTTTCGACATAGTATAGTAAGGCGTTTTTTTGGCGCCAAAATTCATGATGATTTTTTTTGCACAGAAAACCTTTCTGGAGTGTTTTTCACGCTCTCCTTTACATTATTTCATCATATGGCACGTTTTTACAACATGTTCGAAAAATTTCATTTTTTTTCGACATAGTATAGTAAGGCGTTTTTTTGGCGCCAAAATTCATGATGATTGTTTTTGCACAGAAAACCTTTCTGGAGTGTTTTTCACGCTCTCCTTTACATTATTTCATCATACGGCACGTTTTTACAACATGTTCGAAAAATGGCATTTTTTTTCGACATAGTATAGTAAGGCGTTTTTTTGGCGCCAAAATTCATGATGATTTTTTTGCACAGAAAACCTTTCTGGAGTGTTTTTCACGCTCTCCTTTACATTATTTCATCATACGGCACGTTTTTACAACATGTTCGAAAAATGTCATTTTTTTTCGACATAGTATAGTAAGGCGTTTTTTTGGCGCCAAAATTCATGATGATTTTTTTGCACAGAAAACCTTTCTGGAGTGTTTTTCACGCTCTCCTTGACATTATTTCATCATACGGCACGTTTTTACAACATGTTCGAAAAATCTCATTTTTTTTCGACATAGTATAGTAAGGCGTTTTTTTGGCGCCAAAATTCATGATGATTTTTTTGCACAGAAAACCTTTCTGGAGTGTTTTTCACGCTCTCCTTTACATTATTTCATCATACGGCACGTTTTTACAACATGTTCGAAAAATGGCATTTTTTTTCGACATAGTATAGTAAGGCGTTTTTTTGGCGCCAAAATTCATGATGATTTTTTTGCACAGAAAACCTTTCTGGAGTGTTTTTCACGCTCTCCTTTACATTATTTCATCATACGGCACGTTTTTACAACATGTTCGAAAAATCTCATTTTTTTTCGACATAGTATAGTAAGGCGTTTTTTTGGCGCCAAAATTCATGATGATTTTTTTTGCACAGAAAACCTTTCTGGAGTGTTTTTCACGCTCTCCTTTACATTATTTCATCATACGGCACGTTTTTACAACATGTTCGAAAAATGGCATTTTTTTTCGACATAGTATAGTAAGGCGTTTTTTTGGCGCCAAAATTCATGATGATTTTGTTTGCACAGAAAACCTTTCTGGAGTGTTTTTCACGCTCTCCTTGACATTATTTCTTCATACGGCACGTTTTTACAACATGTTCGAAAAATCTCATTTTTTTTCGACATAGTATAGTAAGGCGTTTTTTTGGCGCCAAAATTCATGATGATTTTTTTTGCACAGAAAACCTTTCTGGAGTGTTTTTCACGCTCTCCTTTACATTATTTCATCATACGGCACGTTTTTACAACATGTTCGAAAAATCTCATTTTTTTTCGACATAGTATAGTAAGGCGTTTTTTTGGCGCCAAAATTCATGATGATTTTTTTGCACAGAAAACCTTTCTGGAGTGTTTTTCACGCTCTCCTTTACATTATTTCATCATACGGCACGTTTTTACAACATGTTCGAAAAATCTCATTTTTTTTCGACATAGTATAGTAAGGCGTTTTTTTGGCGCCAAAATTCATGATGATTTTTTTGCACAGAAAACCTTTCTGGAGTGTTTTTCACGCTCTCCTTTACATTATTTCATCATACGGCACGTTTTTACAACATGTTCGAAAAATGGCATTTTTTTTCGACATAGTATAGTAAGGCGTTTTTTTGGCGCCAAAATTCATGATGATTTTGTTTGCACAGAAAACCTTTCTGGAGTGTTTTTCACGCTCTCCTTTACATTATTTCATCATATGGCACGTTTTTACAACATGTTCGAAAAATCCTATTTCTTTTCGACATAGTATAGTAAGGCGTTTTTTTGGCGCCAAAATTCATGATGATATTGTTTGCACAGAAAACCTTTCTGGAGTGTTTTTCACGCTCTCCTTGACATTATTTCTTCATACGGCACGTTTTTACAACATGTTCGAAAAATCTCATTTTTTTTCGACATAGTATAGTAAGGCGTTTTTTTGGCGCCAAAATTCATGATGATTGTTTTTGCACAGAAAACCTTTCTGGAGTGTTTTTCACGCTCTCCTTTACATTATTTCATCATACGGCACGTTTTTACAACATGTTCGAAAAATGGCATTTTTTTTCGACATAGTATAGTAAGGCGTTTTTTTGGCGCCAAAATTCATGATGATTTTTTTTGCACAGAAAACCTTTCTGGAGTGTTTTTCACGCCCTCCTTTACATTATTTCATCATATGGTACATTTTTACAACATGTTCGAAGAAACTCATTTTTTTTCGACATAGTATAGTAAGGCGTTTTTTTGGCGCCAAAATTCATGATGATTGTTTTTGCACAGAAAACCTTTCTGGAGTGTTTTTCACGCCCTCCTTTACATTATTTCATCATATGGCACGTTTTTACAACATGTTCGAAAAATCTCATTTTTTTTCGACATAGTATAGTAAGGCGTTTTTTTGGCGCCAAAATTCATGATGATTTTTTTTGCACAGAAAACCTTTCTGGAGTGTTTTTCACGCTCTCCTTTACATTATTTCATCATACGGCACGTTTTTACAACATGTTCGAAAAATCGCATTTTTTTTCGACATAGTATAGTAAGGCGTTTTTTTGGCGCCAAAATTCATGATGATTTTTTTTGCACAGAAAACCTTTCTGGAGTGTTTTTCACGCTCTCCTTGACATTATTTCATCATACGGCACGTTTTTACAACATGTTCGAAAAATCTCATTTTTTTTCGACATAGTATAGTAAGGCGTTTTTTTGGCGCCAAAATTCATGATGATTCTTTTTGCACAGAAAACCTTTCTGGAGTGTTTTTCACGCTCTCCTTTACATTATTTCATCATACGGCACGTTTTTACAACATGTTCGAAAAATGGCATTTTTTTTCGACATAGTATAGTAAGGCGTTTTTTTTGGCGCCAAAATTCATGATGATTTTGTTTGCACAGAAAACCTTTCTGGAGTGTTTTTCACGCTCTCCTTTACTTTATTTCATCATATGGCACGTTTTTACAACATGTTCGAAAAATTTCATTTTTTTTCGACATAGTATAGTAAGGCGTTTTTTTGGCGCCAAAATTCATGATGATTTTTTTTGCACAGAAAACCTTTCTGGAGTGTTTTTCACGCTCTCCTTTACATTATTTCATCATACGGCACGTTTTTACAACATGTTCGAAAAATGGCATTTTTTTTCGACATAGTATAGTAAGGCGTTTTTTTGGCGCCAAAATTCATGATGATTTTGTTTGCACAGAAAACCTTTCTGGAGTGTTTTTCACGCTCTCCTTTACATTATTTCATCATATGGCACGTTTTTACAACATGTTCGAAAAATCTCATTTTTTTTCGACATAGTATAGTAAGGCGTTTTTTTGGCGCCAAAATTCATGATGATTTTTTTGCACAGAAAACCTTTCTGGAGTGTTTTTCACGCTCTCCTTTACATTATTTCATCATACGGCACGTTTTTACAACATGTTCGAAAAATCGCATTTTTTTTCGACATAGTATAGTAAGGCGTTTTTTTGGCGCCAAAATTCATGATGATTTTGTTTGCACAGAAAACCTTTCTGGAGTGTTTTTCACGCTCTCCTTTACATTATTTCATCATACGGCACGTTTTTACAACATGTTCGAAAAATCGCATTTTTTTTCGACATAGTATAGTAAGGCGTTTTTTTGGCGCCAAAATTCATGATGATTTTTTTGCACAGAAAACCTTTCTGGAGTGTTTTTCACGCTCTCCTTTACATTATTTCATCATACGGCACGTTTTTACAACATGTTCGAAAAATCTCATTTTTTTTCGACATAGTATAGTAAGGCGTTTTTTTGGCGCCAAAATTCATGATGATTTTTTTTGCACAGAAAACCTTTCTGGAGTGTTTTTCACGCTTTCCTTTACATTATTTCATCATATGGCACGTTTTTACAACATGTTCGAAAAATCTCATTTTTTTTCGACATAGTATAGTAAGGCGTTTTTTTGGCGCCAAAATTCATGATGATTTTTTTTGCACAGAAAACCTTTCTGGAGTGTTTTTCACGCTCTCCTTGACATTATTTCTTCATACGGCACGTTTTTACAACATGTTCGAAAAATCCCATTTTTTTTTCGACATAGTATAGTAAGGCGTTTTTTTGGCGCCAAAATTCATGATGATTTTGTTTGCACAGAAAACCTTTCTGGAGTGTTTTTCACGCTCTCCTTTACATTATTTCATCATATGGCACGTTTTTACAACATGTTCGAAAAATGGCATTTTTTTTCGACATAGTATAGTAAGGCGTTTTTTTTGGCGCCAAAATTCATGATGATTTTGTTTGCACAGAAAACCTTTCTGGAGTGTTTTTCACGCTCTCCTTTACTTTATTTCATCATATGGCACGTTTTTACAACATGTTCGAAAAATTTCATTTTTTTTCGACATAGTATAGTAAGGCGTTTTTTTGGCGCCAAAATTCATGATGATTTTTTTTGCACAGAAAACCTTTCTGGAGTGTTTTTCACGCTCTCCTTTACATTATTTCATCATATGGCACGTTTTTACAACATGTTCGAAAAATTGCATTTTTTTTCGACATAGTATAGTAAGGCGTTTTTTTGGCGCCAAAATTCATGATGATTTTGTTTGCACAGAAAACCTTTCTGGAGTGTTTTTCACGCTCTCCTTGACATTATTTCATCATACGGCACGTTTTTACAACATGTTCGAAAAATCTCATTTTTTTTCGACATAGTATAGTAAGGCGTTTTTTTGGCGCCAAAATTCATGATGATTTTGTTTGCACAGAAAACCTTTCTGGAGTGTTTTTCACGCTCTCCTTTACATTATTTCATCATATGGCACGTTTTTACAACATGTTCGAAAAATTCCATTTTTTTTCGACATAGTATAGTAAGGCGTTTTTTTGGCGCCAAAATTCATGATGATTTTTTTTGCACAGAAAACCTTTCTGGAGTGTTTTTCACGCTCTCCTTTACATTATTTCATCATATGGCACGTTTTTACAACATGTTCGAAAAATCTCATTTTTTTTCGACATAGTATAGTAAGGCGTTTTTTTGGCGCCAAAATTCATGATGATTTTTTTTGCACAGAAAACCTTTCTGGAGTGTTTTTCACGCTCTCCTTGACATTATTTCATCATACGGCACGTTTTTACAACATGTTCGAAAAATCGCATTTTTTTTCGACATAGTATAGTAAGGCGTTTTTTTGGCGGCAAAATTCATGATGATTTTGTTTGCACAGAAAACCTTCCTGGAGTGTTTTTCACGCTCTCCTTTACATTATTTCATCATATGGCACGTTTTTACAACATGTTCGAAAAATCGCATTTTTTTTCGACATAGTATAGTAAGGCGTTTTTTTGGCGCCAAAATTCATGATGATTTTGTTTGCACAGAAAACCTTCCTGGAGTGTTTTTCACGCTCTCCTTTACATTATTTCATCATACGGCACGTTTTTACAACATGTTCGAAAAATCGCATTTTTTTTCGACATAGTATAGTAAGGCGTTTTTTTGGCGCCAAAATTCATGATGATTTTTTTTGCACAGAAAACCTTTCTGCAGTGTTTTTCACACTCTCCTTTACATCATTTCATCATACGGCACGTTTCTGCAACATGTTCGAAAAATCCGATTTTTTTTCGACATAGTATAGTAAGGCGTTTTTTTGGCGCCAAAATTCATGATGATTTTTTTTGCACAGAAAACCTTTCTGGAGTGTTTTTCACGCTCTCCTTTACATTATTTCATCATATGGCACGTTTTTACAACATGTTCGAAAAATCGCATTTTTTTTCGACATAGTATAGTAAGGCGTTTTTTTGGCGCCAAAATTCATGATGATTTTTTTTGCACAGAAAACCTTTCTGGAGTGTTTTTCACGCTCTCCTTTACATTATTTCATCATACGGCACGTTTTTACAACATGTTCGAAAAATCTCATTTTTTTTCGACATAGTATAGTAAGGCGTTTTTTTGGCGCCAAAATTCATGATGATTTTTTTTGCACAGAAAACCTTTCTGGAGTGTTTTTCACGCTCTCCTTTACATTATTTCATCATATGGCACGTTTTTACAACATGTTCGAAAAATCTCATTTTTTTTCGACATAGTATAGTAAGGCGTTTTTTTGGCGCCAAAACTCATGATGATTTTTTTTGCACAGAAAACCTTTCTGGAGTGTTTTTCACGCTCTCCTTTACATTATTTCATCATACGGCACGTTTTTACAACATGTTCGAAAAATGGCATTTTTTTTCGACATAGTATAGTAAGGCGTTTTTTTGGCGCCAAAATTCATGATGATTTTGTTTGCACAGAAAACCTTTCTGGAGTGTTTTTCACGCTCTCCTTTACATTATTTCATCATACGGCACGTTTTTACAACATGTTCGAAAAATTGCATTTTTTTTCGACATAGTATAGTAAGGCGTTTTTTTGGCGCCAAAATTCATGATGATTTTTTTTGCACAGAAAACCTTTCTGGAGTGTTTTTCACGCTCTCCTTTACATTATTTCATCATACGGCACGTTTTTACAACATGTTCGAAAAATGGCATTTTTTTTCGACATAGTATAGTAAGGCGTTTTTTTGGCGCCAAAATTCATGATGATTTTTTTTGCACAGAAAACCTTTCTGGAGTGTTTTTCACGCTCTCCTTGACATTATTTCATCATACGGCACGTTTTTACAACATGTTCGAAAAATCGCATTTTTTTTCGACATAGTATAGTAAGGCGTTTTTTTTGGCGCCAAAATTCATGATGATTTTTTTTGCACAGAAAACCTTTCTGGAGTGTTTTTCACGCTCTCCTTTACATTATTTCATCATATGGCACGTTTTTACAACATGTTCGAAAAATCTCATTTTTTTTCGACATAGTATAGTAAGGCGTTTTTTTGGCGCCAAAATTCATGATGATTTTTTTTGCACAGAAAACCTTTCTGGAGTGTTTTTCACGCTCTCCTTTACATTATTTCATCATATGGCACGTTTTTACAACATGTTCGAAAAATCTCATTTTTTTTCGACATAGTATAGTAAGGCGTTTTTTTGGCGCCAAAATTCATGATGATTTTTTTTGCACAGAAAACCTTTCTGGAGTGTTTTTCACGCTCTCCTTGACATTATTTCATCATACGGCACGTTTTTACAACATGTTCGAAAAATCCATTTTTTTTTCGACATAGTATAGTAAGGCGTTTTTTTGGCGCCAAAATTCATGATGATTTTGTTTGCACAGAAAACCTTTCTGGAGTGTTTTTCACGCTCTCCTTTACATTATTTCATCATATGGCACGTTTTTACAACATGTTCGAAAAATGGCATTTTTTTTCGACATAGTATAGTAAGGCGTTTTTTTTGGCGCCAAAATTCATGATGATTTTGTTTGCACAGAAAACCTTTCTGGAGTGTTTTTCACGCTCTCCTTTACATTATTTCATCATATGGCACGTTTTTACAACATGTTCGAAAAATTCATTTTTTTTCGACATAGTATAGTAAGGCGTTTTTTTGGCGCCAAAATTCATGATGATTTTTTTGCACAGAAAACCTTTCTGGAGTGTTTTTCACGCTCTCCTTTACATTATTTCATCATATGGCACGTTTTTACAACATGTTCGAAAAATTCATTTTTTTTCGACATAGTATAGTAAGGCGTTTTTTTGGCGCCAAAATTCATGATGATTTTGTTTGCACAGAAAACCTTTCTGGAGTGTTTTTCACGCTCTCCTTGACATTATTTCATCATACGGCACGTTTTTACAACATGTTCGAAAAATCTCATTTTTTTTCGACATAGTATAGTAAGGCGTTTTTTTGGCGCCAAAATTCATGATGATTTTGTTTGCACAGAAAACCTTTCTGGAGTGTTTTTCACGCTCTCCTTTACATTATTTCATCATATGGCACGTTTTTACAACATGTTCGAAAAATGGCATTTTTTTTCGACATAGTATAGTAAGGCGTTTTTTTGGCGCCAAAATTCATGATGATTTTTTTTGCACAGAAAACCTTTCTGGAGTGTTTTTCACGCTCTCCTTTACATTATTTCATCATATGGCACGTTTTTACAACATGTTCGAAAAATCTCATTTTTTTTCGACATAGTATAGTAAGGCGTTTTTTTGGCGCCAAATTTCATGATGATTTTTTTTGCACAGAAAACCTTTCTGGAGTGTTTTTCACGCTCTCCTTTACATTATTTCTTCATACGGCACGTTTTTACAACATGTTCGAAAAATCCATTTTTTTTTCGACATAGTATAGTAAGGCGTTTTTTTGGCGCCAAAATTCATGATGATTTTGTTTGCACAGAAAACCTTTCTGGAGTGTTTTTCACGCTCTCCTTTACTTTATTTCATCATATGGCACGTTTTTACAACATGTTCGAAAAATCCCATTTTTTTTCGACATAGTATAGTAAGGCGTTTTTTTGGCGCCAAAATTCATGATGATTTTTTTTGCACAGAAAACCTTTCTGGAGTGTTTTTCACGCTCTCCTTTACATTATTTCATCATACGGCACGTTTTTACAACATGTTCGAAAAATCTCATTTTTTTTCGACATAGTATAGTAAGGCGTTTTTTTGGCGCCAAAATTCATGATGATTTTTTTTGCACAGAAAACCTTTCTGGAGTGTTTTTCACGCTCTCCTTTACATTATTTCATCATACGGCACGTTTTTACAACATGTTCGAAAAATCGCATTTTTTTTCGACATAGTATAGTAAGGCGTTTTTTTGGCGCCAAAATTCATGATGATTTTGTTTGCACAGAAAACCTTTCTGGAGTGTTTTTCACGCTCTCCTTTACATTATTTCATCATATGGCACGTTTTTACAACATGTTCGAAAAATCGCATTTTTTTTCGACATAGTATAGTAAGGCGTTTTTTTGGCGCCAAAATTCATGATGATTTTGTTTGCACAGAAAACCTTTCTGGAGTGTTTTTCACGCTCTCCTTTACTTTATTTCATCATACGGCACGTTTTTACAACATGTTCGAAAAATCTCATTTTTTTTCGACATAGTATAGTAAGGCGTTTTTTTGGCGCCAAAATTCATGATGATTTTTTTTGCACAGAAAACCTTTCTGGAGTGTTTTTCACGCTCTCCTTTACATTATTTCATCATATGGCACGTTTTTACAACATGTTCGAAAAATCTCATTTTTTTTCGACATAGTATAGTAAGGCGTTTTTTTGGCGCCAAAATTCATGATGATTTTTTTTGCACAGAAAACCTTTCTGGAGTGTTTTTCACGCTCTCCTTGACATTATTTCTTCATACGGCACGTTTTTACAACATGTTCGAAAAATGGCATTTTTTTTCGACATAGTATAGTAAGGCGTTTTTTTGGCGCCAAAATTCATGATGATTTTTTTGCACAGAAAACCTTTCTGGAGTGTTTTTCACGCTCTCCTTTACATTATTTCATCATACGGCACGTTTTTACAACATGTTCGAAAAATGGCATTTTTTTTCGACATAGTATAGTAAGGCGTTTTTTTGGCGCCAAAATTCATGATGATTCTTTTTGCACAGAAAACCTTTCTGGAGTGTTTTTCTCGCTCTCCTTTACATTATTTCATCATACGGCACGTTTTTACAACATGTTCGAAAAATGGCATTTTTTTTCGACATAGTATAGTAAGGCGTTTTTTTGGCGCCAAAATTCATGATGATTTTGTTTGCACAGAAAACCTTTCTGGAGTGTTTTTCACGCTCTCCTTTACATTATTTCTTCATACGGCACGTTTTTACAACATGTTCGAAAAATCCCATTTTTTTTTCGACATAGTATAGTAAGGCGTTTTTTTTGGCGCCAAAATTCATGATGATTCTTTTTGCACAGAAAACCTTTCTGGAGTGTTTTTCACGCTCTCCTTTACTTTATTTCATCATATGGCACGTTTTTACAACATGTTCGAAAAATTTCATTTTTTTTCGACATAGTATAGTAAGGCGTTTTTTTGGCGCCAAAATTCATGATGATTGTTTTTGCACAGAAAACCTTTCTGGAGTGTTTTTCACGCTCTCCTTTACATTATTTCATCATATGGCACGTTTTTACAACATGTTCGAAAAATCTCATTTTTTTTCGACATAGTATAGTAAGGCGTTTTTTTGGCGCCAAAATTCATGATGATTTTTTTTGCACAGAAAACCTTTCTGGAGTGTTTTTCACGCTCTCCTTTACATTATTTCATCATACGGCACGTTTTTACAACATGTTCGAAAAATCCCATTTTTTTTCGACATAGTATAGTAAGGCGTTTTTTTGGCGCCAAAATTCATGATGATTTTGTTTGCACAGAAAACCTTTCTGGAGTGTTTTTCACGCTCTCCTTTACTTTATTTCATCATATGGCACGTTTTTACAACATGTTCGAAAAATGGCATTTTTTTTCGACATAGTATAGTAAGGCGTTTTTTTTGGCGCCAAAATTCATGATGATTTTGTTTGCACAGAAAACCTTTCTGGAGTGTTTTTCACGCTCTCCTTTACTTTATTTCATCATATGGCACGTTTTTACAACATGTTCGAAAAATTTCATTTTTTTTCGACATAGTATAGTAAGGCGTTTTTTTGGCGCCAAAATTCATGATGATTTTTTTTGCACAGAAAACCTTTCTGGAGTGTTTTTCACGCTCTCCTTTACATTATTTCATCATATGGCACGTTTTTACAACATGTTCGAAAAATTTCATTTTTTTTCGACATAGTATAGTAAGGCGTTTTTTTGGCGCCAAAATTCATGATGATATTGTTTGCACAGAAAACCTTTCTGGAGTGTTTTTCACGCTCTCCTTGACATTATTTCTTCATACGGCACGTTTTTACAACATGTTCGAAAAATCTCATTTTTTTTCGACATAGTATAGTAAGGCGTTTTTTTTGGCGCCAAAATTCATGATGATTTTGTTTGCACAGAAAACCTTTCTGGAGTGTTTTTCACGCTCTCCTTTACTTTATTTCATCATATGGCACGTTTTTACAACATGTTCGAAAAATTCCATTTTTTTTCGACATAGTATAGTAAGGCGTTTTTTTGGCGCCAAAATTCATGATGATTGTTTTTGCACAGAAAACCTTTCTGGAGTGTTTTTCACGCTTTCCTTTACATTATTTCATCATATGGCACGTTTTTACAACATGTTCGAAAAATCTCATTTTTTTTCGACATAGTATAGTAAGGCGTTTTTTTGGCGCCAAAATTCATGATGATTTTTTTTGCACAGAAAACCTTTCTGGAGTGTTTTTCACGCTCTCCTTTACATTATTTCATCATACGGCACGTTTTTACAACATGTTCGAAAAATCCATTTTTTTTTCGACATAGTATAGTAAGGCGTTTTTTTGGCGCCAAAATTCATGATGATTTTGTTTGCACAGAAAACCTTTCTGGAGTGTTTTTCACGCTCTCCTTTACATTATTTCATCATATGGCACGTTTTTACAACATGTTCGAAAAATCGCATTTTTTTTCGACATAGTATAGTAAGGCGTTTTTTTGGCGCCAAAATTCATGATGATTTTTTTGCACAGAAAACCTTTCTGGAGTGTTTTTCACGCTCTCCTTTACATTATTTCATCATACGGCACGTTTTTACAACATGTTCGAAAAATCTCATTTTTTTTCGACATAGTATAGTAAGGCGTTTTTTTGGCCCCAAAATTCATGATGATTTTTTTTGCACAGAAAACCTTTCTGGAGTGTTTTTCACGCTCTCCTTGACATTATTTCTTCATACGGCACGTTTTTACAACATGTTCGAAAAATCCCATTTTTTTTTCGACATAGTATAGTAAGGCGTTTTTTTGGCGCCAAAATTCATGATGATTTTGTTTGCACAGAAAACCTTTCTGGAGTGTTTTTCACGCTCTCCTTTACTTTATTTCATCATATGGCACGTTTTTACAACATGTTCGAAAAATCCCATTTTTTTTCGACATAGTATAATAAGGCGTTTTTTTGGCGCCAAAATTCATGATGATTTTGTTTGCACAGAAAACCTTTCTGGAGTGTTTTTCACGCTCTCCTTTACTTTATTTCATCATACGGCACGTTTTTACAACATGTTCGAAAAATCTCGTTTTTTTTCGACATAGTATAGTAAGGCGTTTTTTTGGCGCCAAAATTCATGATGATTTTTTTTGCACAGAAAACCTTTCTGGAGTGCTTTTCACGCTTTCCTTTACATTATTTCATCATATGGCACGTTTTTACAACATGTTCAAAAAATCTCGTTTTTTTTCGACATAGTATAGTAAGGCATTTTTTTGGCGCCAAAACTCAAGATGATTTTTTTTTGCACAGAAAACCTTTCTGGAGTGTTTTTCACGCTCTCCTTGACATTATTTCTTCATACGGCACGTTTTTACAACATGTTCGAAAAATGGCATTTTTTTTCGACATAGTATAGTAAGGCGTTTTTTTGGCACCAAAATTCATGATGATATTGTTTGCACAGAAAACCTTTCTGGAGTGTTTTTCACGCTCTCCTTTACATTATTTCTTCATACGGCACGTTTTTACAACATGTTCGAAAAATCGCATTTTTTTTCGACATAGTATAGTAAGGCGTTTTTTTGGCGCCAAAATTCATGATGATTCTTTTTGCACAGAAAACCTTTCTGGAGTGTTTTTCTCGCTCTCCTTTACATTATTTCATCATACGGCACGTTTTTACAACATGTTCGAAAAATGGCATTTTTTTTCGACATAGTATAGTAAGGCGTTTTTTTGGCGCCAAAATTCATGATGATTTTGTTTGCACAGAAAACCTTTCTGGAGTGTTTTTCACGCTCTCCTTGACATTATTTCTTCATACGGCACGTTTTTACAACATGTTCGAAAAATCGCATTTTTTTTTCGACATAGTATAGTAAGGCGTTTTTTTGGTGCCAAAACTCATGATGATTTTTTTTGCACAGAAAAGCTTCCTGGAGTGTTTTTCACGCTCTCCTTTACATTACTTCATCATACGGCACGTTTTTACAACATGTTCGAAAAATCGCATTTTTTTCCGACATAGTATAGTAAGGCGTTTTTTTGGCGCCAAAATTCATGATGATTTTTTTTTCAAAGAAAACCTTACCATAGTGTTTTTCACGGCCTCCTTTACATTATTTCATGATATGGCACGTTTTTACAACATGTAGAAAAATTGCTTTTTTTTTTAGACATACTATACTATGGCGTTTTTTTGCGCCAAAATTCAGGATGAGTTTTTTTTTTCAAAGAAAACCTTTCTGGAGTGTTTTTCACGCCTTCTTTCATCATGTGGCAGTGTAGCATGTCGCTCAAAAAACGTCACCGTATAGCATATCATTCAACAAAATTTCATTGTATAGCATGTCAACAAAAAAAATGTCATAATATAGCATGTCGCTCTAAAGACATCACAGAAAAGCCTTTAGTCCACAAAACGTTCTTATGTCCCGGCTGTCTGAATTAATAAGTGAGGAGCAACACAAAAACAGTCCAAACGCTGGTTTCCAGACGGTTAGACGAGTATTCATTTCAAAGAGTAAGTTTACAACAACACAACATGAGAGGGGGTTAAAAGCAAAAACCTTAAAACCCAAAAACACACCGCAGTAGCACCCTAAACTAAAACTACCAATGGGTTCCCTGTTTTCCTTTGTGAACAATTCAAAGGTCCCTCTCTATCTCCCCACACATCCACCAACCACTGGAACACATCTCCAAAGTTCTGCTGGGCCAGCTCAGCTTCCCCTCAGAAGAAGTGCCTCCACCTGCCAGATGAAGGAGCCTTTTGAGAGGCAGCTGGCATCGTGATTGGACTGTACTTTGGTCTGTTCCAGTCCAGCTTCAGCTCCAGAGACGGCAGCCGGGACGAGTCAACGGAGGTCGGATGGACGAAGGCATGCAGCTGAGTACAATCTAGAAAACAACAGAGGAGGAGGAAACAAACATAGTAGCATAGTATAAAATATACATAGTATATTGTATAAATAACAAGTCAAAGGAAAGAGACATACATTGTAGAATTGTAGTAATTGTGGGCTGACTGATTTACTGATTATCAGTATTTTATTTTTTACCGATTTACGGTAATAAATACATTTAAAAATGGCGCTACTTTGACTCTGAACCTTTACCTACCTGTGGTCGCTCTGTCTTCTGGAGTGATTTGATTGGTTATACGTCACGAATAAAACTCCTTTAACTTAACATCTGTAAACAAAACAAAAACGTATCAACAAAGTTTTCAGTTAGAGTTTGTGTTCTTCAAAGTTTAACTCCAAGATTTTAAATACTTTCATTTACTGCAAATGAATATCTACTCCAAATGTCTCACTAATAATCATTATCAGCCTTAAAAACCCACAAAACACCCCTCTATACTGGACCACACTTAGTACAGTCCGTTCCCCCTTCTATAAATCTGCTTGGAATCTTCCACTTCCTGTTTGTCAAAGTGGCCTTCTACCTGGACAGGTTTTGTTGGAGCTCATGCAACAAACATTTTGGGTAACTGCACTTTAATATGGATGGATGACACTGAATTAGAGTCTGTTTTAATGAGACTGAGTTCAGATGTGTAGCTCTGTCATTAAATAGGAAATTATTTCTCAGAATTCACAGAGAAAAGTCTGAAATGTTTGCTAGGTTAGCGTCCCACATGTTCTTTGGCTCAGCTAAAGCTAACTCTCTCCAACTTCTGGATCTCTTGAGTTGCTTGTTGTTAAAATATCTTGCTAGAGGTGCTGAAGCTCAGAAAGTCTGAGATGTTTGTTCAGAATAAGCTCATTCTCAAGTCTGATCTGAACTGTCCTCTTTTGTTTGAACTTTCCCTAAACTTAGGAGTTAATGACAGAGCAGCACATCCAGACTCAGTCTCATTTATGTAGAGATTAAACTTCAGTGTCATTCATTGATGTTAAAGTGCAGTTTTTCAAATGTTTGTTGCACATGCTCCCGACCAAACCAGTCCAGGTGGAAGACGATGTGAAGAGAAAGCTCCAGAGGATGAATATCACACATTTACGTTGGAAATAAATGTCCTTTAATTAGACATTGTCATGCAAAAGATGGATTTCCCTTTAATGATGTTCAAATCTTTGTTGAGTGTTTTGTTGATGTTGGTTTCTAAATGTTTTCTGACACTCAGCCCCAAAGATTAAAACCTTTTACGGCTCACAAGCTGCAACAATTCACACATTATCAACTATCTTTCTGACTAAACTAAGATAAAAAAAGTGAAAAACTGCCTGATTCCTGCATCATGAATGTAAATCTTTTAGGTTTTTATGACGGGAAACTGAATATATTTGAGTTTGACATTTTGTAAACCAAAACAAGAAATGAATTACTGGAGAAAACAATCAACAGATTAATGGACAAAGAAAATGTGTTTTCCAACATATATGTCTGAATTACTCCAACATTACAAGATGCATACAATTTGAATTCAATTTTATTTATATAACGCCAATTACAGGTCAAATTGTCTTTCGATGCTTTATTTTTATATTTTTTGTCATATTTAAAATATGACAAAGTAAAAAATTTAAACCTCTTGACTAATCCAATTTATTATTTGGTTTTTAAGAGACTAATTGACAATTAAAATAAGTTTCTCCACTAAAACTAATAAACATGAGGTCAAATAGAAGGAAGACTTTTAAATACTGCAGTCCCACGACGGCAAGAATAAAGTTTGTCAACAAAAAGTAAATCTGCTGGTGGATTCCATTAAAGTTCTAATAAAGGATAATAAAGTGTGATACTAAAGGTTTGTGGTGCTAAAAATCTCCAAGTAAAGATATAAAGTTGAACATGTGGATGGAGGTTGATAAAAGTTGACCTTCCTTCATTTCTCTGGAGTGACTCCATGGGGTTTTCTGGATGGTGGTTAAAGACCTGCTCTTCTAGTGGTCTTCCTTCTAGTCGCTGTAAAAAGTCAGTCCATCCTGGCCGACTTCAACACCTCTTCATGACGACTTGTTCTGCCTCCGACCTGGTGGAAACTCCAGAAACTGGGGAAAACCTGTGGAGACTCGAAGAACTCGTGGAGACTCGAAGAACTCGTCGGGCGGGGGAAGGTGTGGTGGGTGGTGGGGGGAGGTGGGGGAGTAGAGGGGGGAGGCCGCCACCCACCTCCCCGCCTACTCTCCGCCCTGACTCCACCCAGACTCCGCCCTGGCCCTGCCCATGTGGTCACTTCAGGAACTACGATGCCAAAGGGAAGACGAATTTATTTCTTTGTATCTGATCTGTAGCTCAGTGAGTTAAGGATTTGCCTATGGAGCTGCAGGTCGCTGGTTCAAGACCAGACACTTCTTAAATTTTATCAAAATCCTGACAAAGACAAAGAAAGAAAACTGCCCTTGGCCGGTCTTGAACCGGCGACCTTCCAGTTGCTAGTCTATCCTCTTAACCCCCTGAGCTACTCGCTCAGATACTAATTTTACTTTTTTTTGCGCATTTATCATCTATTTTTGGTCGTTTTCGAGTTTTTTTTTAACTCGAGTCTCGACTCGACCGTTTTTCTCAGGAGGTTGGACTTCAGCCTTTGTGCTGGAGGGTGGAACCCTCAGTTCCAAGACTTTCCAAAGCCTCCGCACCTCCCGAGTCCTCAGGACCTGAGCTTTCACACAGTCTGAGGGCTGAAATTTTCTAAGTCCCACAGTAGTTCTCTGTCAGATTGAACTTTCAGACAGTCCAAGGACTGAAATCCTCTAAGTTCCTGAGTAGTTCTCTGTTAGTTTGAACCTTCAGACAGTCTGAGGACTGAAATCTTAAAAGTTTCTCAGTACTTCTCTGTTAGTTTGAACTTTCTGGTTAACAGAAGCCTTAAAACTTGTGACCATGAGTCTTGATTTCACATTTAGATCATCCATCTGAGTTCTTCTCAGACCTTCACCTGTGGTTTTAGAAATCCTGAACAAACTTTGATTCTCTTCACTGAACAGTAAAGTTTGTGGCAATCAGAAGGTAACATTAGTTTGATAAATGCCTTCAACTACTAGTAGACTTTATCTGGAAAGCAGTTTTCTGAAATGAGTTCTTAGTAAATCTTTCCACAATCAAACCAAGAACATAGAAAGAGGAAATGTTTGAAGAAACAACTTGATGTTTTCATTTCAGACTAGAAAACGCTTTAAGAACTTTATCTGTTTTTGCTCTTTTTGATCATTTTATTGTCTCTTCTGTTTAATTTTATCTTCTAAAGTTTAACTGGTGTCTTTTAAAATGTTTTGTCTTTAGTTTTATTCTTCTTAAATGTTTAGTTTTGCTCTTTTCTCACCTTTTATTCTTTTCTAATGTCTGATTTGATTTCAAAATGTTTTGTCTTTTTAATATTTAATTGTTTTTCAAATGTTTTATCGGCTTGTTTGAAAATTTTCCTTTTCTTTCCCAGTGTTTAATTTTTCGATTAAATCTTTAAGGGTTTTCTATTTAAATGTTTTTCCACCTTTTAATGTTTAATTTTCTTTTTAAATGCTTCATTGTGTTTTCTGTTTAATTCCTATTTAAAGTTTTATTGTCTTTAAGATTTAATTTTCTAAACAAACATTTAATTTTTTTAATTAAATATTTTGTCTTTTTAAAGGTTTAATAATCTAATTAAATGTTTTGTATTTTTTCAAATGTATAATATTCTTCTCGTTTAATTGTATTTTTTAAAATGTTTAATTATCTAAAATATTTCATCTTTAATGTTTAATATTTTTGTTTAAAAAACTTGTTTAAATTCATAATTACATGTTTTGTATCTTCTGTTTAATTCTCTAATTAAATATTTGGTCTGTTTCATATAATTTAATTGTATTTAATGTTTAATTTTCTTTTAAAAGTTTCATTGTATTAAATGTTTTTTTCCTTTGATTCAATTGCTTTTTTTAATGTAGTTCATTTTTTAATTTTTTTCTGTCAAGATTTTAACCCCAACCTTAAAAATGAAACAAATCCTTAAATCACAATGAAAATACTTCTGTTGTCACAATCACGAGTTAGTCAGTTATTCAGTTTATCAATTCAACTTTATTTGTTTAGCACCTTTCACACAGATGACAAAACTAAAAGAAAAAAAACTATGCTAAAATTATGATTAAAACTCAAAAACATATTAAAAAAAATAATAATTTAACATGGTAATAAAATGTGTTGTGTCCAGGGGATGGAGGGAGTTTATTGAAGTCTTCTTGGGCTCACATGGAAAATCATTTAAAATATAAACTTGATATTCAATCTAAGGAAACTGGAAACTGCAGAGCGACAGAAGAACCAACAATATCTCCTGTTTTCTCCTTTAATGAGTCGACTCTTCTTGTGCTTTCAGACCAAAGAACTACAGACTCTTCACAACCTGCTCAAACTCTTGGTACAGGACCTCACCACACGGGTCAAGAAGGTTTCCGTCTCATTTCTACTCTGAAGCTCACCTTCTCCTGCTCAAACTGCTGACAAATGTTTCTGCTGCTCTAAAGTCTGCTCTCCAGAACTTCCTAAAAACTCTCAAAGTCTCTTCTGCTGCAGGTTGCTTTGTAGAACTGTTCCAGAAAACATCACTAAACCACATGGAGGGGCCTCAAGATAGTCGTCCAAATGAAACCATACAAAAACCAAACTAGCACAACCCAAACACTAAAGTCTCCTGCAGCCTACCAGAGAACCTCTGAGAACAGAGAATCAGGACAGGAACTCTTACCTTCTGGACAACCAACGCTGGTTCACCAACAAGAATACAGAATGTGTCTGAGCAAAAACCTCTAAAGACTCACTACAGCCAAGATAAAGACACAACCCAGCTGCAACAAATCCACTAATCACTGCACACATTAGCACCATGTGCTACCTGTGGCTAAAGAACCACATTTACCAAGACAACTATCCAGTACAAAGCCCTAAAACACACCAAGAAACACATTAAAGATGATTTTACTGCTGGAAGCTGCAAGCCAACGCCTAAAGAACAAACTAAAGCAACGGAGCCAAACCCAGTTCACTGGTGAAGAGAAACAGAGGAAATGTTTGTCTGCAGCTAAACAAAGCAGGAAGACACTGAGCTGCTCAGGTGTTCCTGATAACACCAAGCAGCCACCTGGACAGCCAATAGGAACACAGCTTCCTGGAAGTCCAGAGGGCTGGCTTAGTGAAGGAAATTTAGTTTCAAGTTGAAGCAGAAAGTTAACAAAGAAAGTTGAAAACACTTTCTGATGGTATATTCCACCCAACATCCTTGAACATAAACTTAAAAAGTTCGTTCAAAGGAATATTCCACCTAAAATTCTTCAATGTCAACCAAAAAAAAATCTTGGTGTAAAGGAGTATTCCACCTTAAATGTAGACCTAAAGGATGGTTTGGAGTAATATTCTATTCTAAAATCTTCCAATGTAGATCTAAAAGGTTGATCTGATGGTATATTCTACCCAACATCCTGGAACATTTACCTAAAAGGTTGGTTTAATGGTCTATTCCCAGAAGAACCCTTGAACATTGGGCTTATTGGTATATTCCAACCAAAATACTTGTACATTTAACAAGAAGTCAGTGTAAAGGAAATGTAGACCTAAAAGGATTGTTTAAAGGAATATTTAAAGGATTATTTTCATTATTTAATAATCTGTTATCAGTCAGAACCCTGGCAAACTTATTTTCATCAGTTTTTTTAGTGGAAGTCACAAATAAAGGAGCTCTTGGTTTTTCCCGGCGTTACTGAGTCCAAAGCTGCTGTTTCAACACAGAACGTTCACATGCATCCACAAACCTCTCAGCACTCAAACACCCACAGACAGGAGGCCGGCTGGACCGAGGCTCGGCGGCGTCCTCAGACCCACGAGTCGGGGAGTCACTGAACTTGTTGGTCCGGTTTGAAGGCCTCCATGTGGTCCAGTAGAAGTCCACGTAGTCGGTGTTGGCTTTGAACCGCAGCGACTGGCCGCCATCAGGTGGACCGGCTCGTCCTCGTAGGACTCCTGTAGCCTTGAGGGAACCATAGGAACATTCAGTAGCTGTTGGAGTTCTTCCTGTCAGGCTCATGGTGGAACGGCTCTGAAGAATCTTGTACTTCTCTTATCTGGAACAATCTAACAGCCTAAACTGTTAACAGCGGTGTAAAGAAGCAAACACAGGCATAGATTAGGACTCAAACTAGATTTATTTTAGAAAACAAATCAGCTTAGAGGCATTTGTTCACATCTGGCTGAATAGGAGGCCGTCCAATCAGATTGGAGGTCTTCACTCTGTAGGTTGTTTGTTGGGTGAGACTCTTGGACCTCCATCAGCTGACGTGGATGTTTGATGGTCTTCCTCTCTAGTGCCAGATGATTCATCCATGAATTCAGCAGCTACAGACTGAAATGAAGCTCATGCTGCCGTTATTGAATTCCTGTTCCAGATCAAATGTTCAGAGCTCACCTTGAATGCAGCCGTCTGCTGTCTGATAGTTTTTCTCATTGTAGTCTTCAATAAAGTCTTTTTCCTCATGTCAGGATGTGGTGAGACTCTTTCTCAGTCGCTGCAGACGTCCCTCATTGTGCATCTCCAGAGAAGAAACAGAAAAACTGCTCACTGCTTCAGCATCAAACGTTCTCCAGCATTGAGAGTGTTTTAGGAATTCATTCATTGTGTTGTGAACTTTGAAGGAGCAGAAACTTTACAGCTGACAAAGATATGAGCTCCAATTCTGGATGATTTAGGAAATGAACTTCATCAAATGAACACTTGATTTTTGCTGATAATTCTCATGAAATTACTGAAGAAATCCAACATCAAAACCTGTAAACTCTCAGGCAGCTTTTGTTAAAGTTTGTCTATAATTCTATCATCATGTTCTGGAACCAGGACTCTGCAGAAGTTCCTTCAATCAGATACTTGTGTGTTTCTATTTAAGGCCTCAGGTTTGAACGTACAGCAGAGGATTAGAAAGGACTGATTTTAATATTTAAATCAGTCCAGTAAATGTTGGGAGTAAAAATGATTAAAATGTTGATTTAGATAGATTTGTGTCATAAATAATATTGTAGAGTCTCACTTAAATATATCCAAATGAGTTCAGTGTATTTACATTTTACAGAATATTTGATTTATTAATGGCAATACTGTAGAGTCTGACCCTAAATATTATAATAATGATGTAAATTTATATACTAAATAATATTGTAGTGCAGAGTCATAAACTTTAATCAGCTAAACTTACATAATAAATATCACTGTACAATCTTAACCTGAACATTCATATTATTGAGGTAAATTTACATAAATCCTGATATTCTAGAGTCTTAACTGGAATATTTCTAACATGAATCTTTTTGTATTGTGCTGATAAACAACAATAACCCGATTTTCAGATAATATTTATTGTCTGTGATTGTGAGACTAAATTCCTCCTCATTCTGGAACTTTACCAGCACCAGCTGTAGGAATAAATAAAAATAGAATCTGTTCATTTCCACATTATGCACATTTATTTATTCTTAATATCTCAGACTGAATGGTAGCTGGCAGTAAAAACAAACTCATCTGCTGGACTGCATTTCCCAAAATGGAAACATGGACAGAATTTAACACTCATGTATCCATGGCAACGCTAAAGTTTCTGCTTCTTACCAAAGTTCACAACACAAGTAAAGATTTGAATGTAAAACTTCAGGGATGACTGCTGACCATAAGTATTCTGATCAATACTTCATGATCAATATCAGGACAGATGTTACAATTCCAGCTGTTCCATTAGACTGCAGTTATTCACAGAGAAATTAAAACATCACATTCCTCATAAAAACTAGATGGGACTTTTACTAAATAAAGTGTTGGTGAATAAACAGTGTAAAAAGTGCAAAGCAGCTCCATTAAATCAGGAGATGTGAGACTTCCACAGCATGGATCACCATCTGCTGTGTTGATTCATAGCTGAATGTCAGAATGAACTGAGCTAGAAAAGCTGCTTTGAGCTGCAACATTACGGTCTGACAATCCAACACCATCACAGTTTTCATCTGGTTGTTTTGCTCCAACATGCTGTGAAGTTTACTTTTTACCTGAATCAATACAGAGATTCTATTTCCAACCAAGACTGGAATAAAAATTAGAATGTTATGAGGTTATTAATGCAACTAGATCCTTTCAGATGGAAGGATTTACTTCTAAGTTCTAATTCAAGTTTCAGTTGGAGCTCATTGCATTCACAAAGAAAAACAGCGAAACCTTCATAGCAACATTTAATAAACCTAAAGCTTCCCTGTTGGCTCATTGGTGGAGTTTGTTACTGAACATCTGAACCTTAAATCCAGTGAGACGACCATCTTCAGTCCAGGCCAGTCAGAGAACTTCAAGACCTTCCATCAGCTGGACCAGATGTGGCATCATCTCCCTCTGAACATCTGGATGACAGGAGAAAAGACAGAAATCAAACACAGATCACAGAAATACAATTTATTCACTTTCATCATTTTATAAAAGTAGCATGAACTTTATTAAAACTTGACATCAATAATGAAAGTAAATGTTTTTATCTCGTGTTGAAGCTAAATTTAAAGTCAATTTTAATGAGTTTATCCTGAGAGGAGTGAGAATGGAGCTTTTCTTTCCTTTTCAGAATATTCCCTCAAAATATTCTGTTTATTATTGGCTTTAGAAGCATTTTTCTTTACTTATTTATTTTTAGATACCTCAGACTGATGCACTTTGCTGGTTTGCAGATAATTTCATGTACAATGACAATAAAGATCTTCTATTATAACATATTTTGCTAAAACAAGAACTGAAACCTTCTCAACCATCTCAGTCTGCAAAATTCCAACTGCAACAAAGAATTATCTGATGTAGTTATTATTATAATCTTTACTGAACCAGCCCTGGAATTAATAAAAATCTGTATATGGATATGATTTTCTCTGATGGAACCACTAAAACTGCATCCAATAAAGTAAATCTCTTCTGCACTGCACACATTCTCCACTTTTGTATAACTCTGGATGTCAGAGTAAAGGCAGACAGATCCACCGATCAGCCACAACATTCTGACCACTGACAGCTGAAGACAACAACATCCATCATCTTGTTCTAATGCAACGTTCTGCTGGGAAACCTTGACGTTCATGTGGATGTTTGACATGTACCACCACCTAAACACTGCAGGACAAACAACCCCCTAGTCTCCATGGCAACAGCAGTCCTTGATGCCAGCTGCCTCCCTCAGCAGGACAAACTAAAACTGCTCAGGAGTGGTCCGAGGAACACGACAGAGCTCAGCTGTTCACCTGGGTTCCACACTCCCCACATCCAGATCTGATGGAGCATCTGTGGGATGGTCCAGGATCAGCCTGGTCTAGGTAGGACCCACCCTGCAACCCACAGGATCCACAGGATCCACAGGATCCACAGAGGTTCTGATGAACCACTGGGTCAGAGGAGTTTTAGCAGCATAAAGGGACCAACACAGTATTAGTCAGGTGGTCAGAATGTTCTACTGTTATATTGTCATGCTGATTATATGATCAGTAAATGTTACCATCAATTATAACGTCCACATTGATCAGGAAAAAAACAAACTATCAGTTCATTCAGAAACTGTGGGGTTAAACCTAAAAACACAGACCTCAACAGCAGTTTGTTTCAAAGCACAACACCAGCTGGTTTTCACTAAAGAAGCTTTCAGAGCAACAATTAAATGACAGTTTTGTTCTCATTAAGTTCACAGAGTCAGAATCAGCCAAAATAATGTAAACACACATCAGGAAAAGAAAAACTTTTATAAATATTTCATTTGTATCAGTACTTCTATACATATAGATTCCTCTTTCTAAGTTTGATCAAATCACGATAACTGTGTGTCCTGTTGTACGATGTTTTCCCAACAGATGGCGCTACCCTCATGAATGGAGCATCAACAAGTGACGTCTACAACACAACAGAAATGTCTGGAAGCCAGTGGCCACCACTTTGAGCACCTCTTGTAATTGTAGAGGCCAAAGATAACTTTTATTAATCTCATGATGTCTGAATAAATTTGGTATTGAAATATTTATGCTAGTTTTTCCTTTCCTGATGTGTGTAAACATTATTTTGGCTGACTCTGTATAATGGGTTTCTGACAGGTCACCAGGCAACATCTTTTTATAATAATGACAAACATACCTGCATTCTACAGGAGTGATTTTCCTCATGTGCAGGTAAAGATGTGGGAGGAGCTTAGAGATGACAGGAGCAGGAGTCATCCTCACTAATTCAGCTTCCACCTAGAAACAGAAAGACCACAAACAAACACACTGATATACTCTCAAACGTTCAACCTCACAGCCTCAGAATATCTGTTTAGGAAGTGTTGTGTTTCTAAATTCTGCTGAAAGCATTGACAGACATTCTCTTACAAGGTTGTGTAAAAAGCAGCCTGTTCTCTGAGCTGCTGAGAAATCTTCCTGAACAAAGTTTCTACGTGTAAATCAGCTCAACAAAAACTAAAGCCTCAGTCAGAGATAACAGGTATTGCAAATTATAAACAACTTTCTTTGTTAACTCAGACTTTCTGCTTCAACCTCACATAAAAAGGGGAGTTTAACTCATCAGGTGACTGAAAATGAACGGCTTGTGCAGTTCTAGATCCAAAAGTAGGATGTTTCATCTCATGTTTTACTACAAATACATGCAATAATAAATAAATACAATGGCTGGTTGTTAGTTTATTCACTATTAATGTCACTTTATATACTGGATTGAACTTGAGCAGTGGAAGAGAGAAGGAATTTAATGACATTATGGAGATTCAGAGAGGTAATGTTGTTCAATGTTAAGTTAAGCACAGTTTAATTCAAAGCAGCTGAATGTTAAACTTCAGTGCAGCTGAACGGGTTTCAGTTAAACCTTAAAGTAAAATAACTTTTTAAAAGCTAAAATACACGGCAGAGAAATACAGGTTGAGAAGTTCCTTCTAGTGATGAGGACAGCTGCTGCAGCAACTAACACAGGTGTTCAGCGGTAAGTTAGCCACCTGTGTTAATTAGCCCGCTAGCTAACTTAGCCGCTTAGCTAGCTAACTTAGCCGCTAAGCTAGCTAACGCGTCCGGACCAACTGCTCAAACACGACAAAACACAACTCTACACAAGTCGCTGACTTAACGTACAACAAAACTACGCTACTGGTTAGAAGTGTTTATCTTCTTACCGTGTTTTACTCCAAAAACCAGGTCAACAGCAGCCAGAGATGCTAGCAGACGTTCCGCCCATAGACACATACAGCAGACTAGATCCGCTAGCGCTGTCTGACCAATCACTGCTCTCTGACTCTCAGTCAGTCTGACCAATCACTGCTCTCTGGCTCAGTCGGTCTGACCAATCGCTGCTCAGTGGCTCCGCCCTCTGAGAATCTTGCTGCCGTTTGGCTCCACACTTGCTGATGACCACTTCCGGTCTCAGAAAATGAAAAAACGGACCTTTTTTTCGTTTCTGTCTCACTGATTTTATTTTTAGTTATTCTACATATAAAATGAAAATCAAAGCATTTTTAAAATTTCGTATATCCCTTTTTGATCATGAAAAGGAAAAACGCCTTGTATTTCAATTTTAATTTTTGTATTTTAAAACGAAATTCAAATAACCACTCGTTTTTTGTTTTTCAACACCCGTTTCAGAACAGAAAATCCAATTGCCAGATAAATACACAGACCCAATATAACCACAAATTGTTTTTTTCTTTTTTTAAAGTTTCTTTTTAAGGAAATTCTTTGACAAAAAAATGATCAGAATTTGGTAATAGTCGTAATAATGGTGAATATGTTTCCTAAATATGATACCATTTGGATAATTGAATCCAGAATTAAATAACAACAGATAGAGTAAAATATCTCACATGTAAAATGCAGTTTGACATGTTTAGTCTTCGAGCAAAACAGGAGAAACAGATGAATCAACAGATGTCTGAATTTCAAATGTGTGATAAATGTTCAGGGAATAATACTGACTAATGCTGCTCTAACATTTATTGTTTATTGAGGTCACACTTTACCTCCAGAAACTCCTTTTTTTGTTGTTACTTCCCGTAAAAGACTGAATCACCATCAGCCCAGCCTGTTTCTAACCAGATTATCCGTCAGAAACACCTTCAGTCACCTGCAGCTAGCAGCTCCTCGGTTATCAGTCGAGTATTTCTGCAGCTCAGTCCACGTTTGAAGTGTGTGAACATATTCGAGTCCTTCATGTGCAGAAGTCTCGTTCATCTGAAGCCTTTCAGTTCTGACGGCAGCTTTGATCTGGGACCTCATCGGCCTTTTCTGCTGATTGTTGATTTGTTTGGCTTCAAGCATCGCACAACTCCCTGCTGAGAATCTATTTAAAGACCCAACAACCGGTTGATTTAACGACGCTGGCTACTAGGAGCCGACCGATGGTTTATAAAAGGAAACAGAGGAGGCAGGTAGCAGATGTTTGGAACAATTAAAATGGAATTATTGATGTTTTACATTTGTTTATTGTGTGTTTATGATTATTTATTTGGCAAAAAATGTGGATAAAAGGAACGCACTGGAGACTCATATGACTTAGGTTGAGAATAATGTTTACTGATATCAGGAGGAGTGACACCGACAGAGCAACAGTTCATGCAAGCATCAGTTCTGAGGATTCTCTCTGATCTTTGGGTTTATACTGCAGTTGATTTAGGTTACAGAACAATATGGAGACAACTAGTCTGCTCAGTCACGTCAGAAGAGACAATATCTAACCGATATCCAGAGCAGAGAGTCCTAACAGATCCTCCTCTTACAGCGTCTGCCTGTCTGAAGATTATTTAGGATGATGTCAGCAAACAGCTTCAAGGAAAAAGAAAAGAGAAAGAGTCATTTTTCCTTCACACAGCTGTACACAGATGTTACTGATGCTGCTCTGTTACACTGCCTGCAGTTCAGCTGAAATGCTATTGGTCACAGTTGAATCACAAATTGTGACAAGAAACATATTTTTTGTTTTTACAGAATCTGATTAGTTTCTTTTTGGTAAGTTTCTAAACAAGATATGTAGAAAAAACACATTTTGATGAAATATTGAGATTTTTGCCAAGTTTCCTGGATGAGTGTTGAGTGAAAATGTACTTTCCCCCCAAAAAATCAATATTTCTTTTCACTTTTTTGCTATTTCCAGAGATGCAGTCTTGGAAAACTTGGAATCTACATGAACAATTTTTGTGCACACAGGTGTTATCAATACTAGAAAAGAAAAATTGTGGTTTATTTTTGGCCAATTTCTGAACAAGACATGTAGAAAAATACATTTTGATGAAAAATTATGATTTTTGTGAAGTTTCTTGCAAGCGACAGATGAGTTCTGGAGAGTTCAAAACCCAGTGATTGATTCTGTTGTTGTAGTTTCTAATACTATTACTATAAAACTAAATATTGCTGTTCACTTTTTGACATTTCCAGCGATGCAATCGGAAAACTTGGAATCTACATGAATGAGATTTGTACACATAGATGATATTAATACTGGAGAAATACATGTTGGGGAAGCTCCGGAATCATACTGGGCTCTCAACGGAGAGTTCCAGGGCTCCGGCCAGCAGCCGGGCAGGACACAGCAGGCGGAGGAAGTCCGGAGCCGAAGCAGACCTGGACAGACCTGGCTGGTGGGGAGCCAGCAGGAGCAATGAACCAGTGGCAGCTGGTGGGGCGAGTTCGGCTTTAACTGCCCCTGATTGCTGATCGGATACAGCCAGGAGCAGGGACCGTGACAGCAGATGATCAAACTAATATTTAGATTTATTGAACATTAAACAGAGATAACCCACAAAAAATAAAATGGAGTTTTTAAAGGGTTGGTGAAAAACTAATTGCCCCCTGAACCTAATATGTGGTTTGTCAGCTTCTGATCCGTCTTTTACATTCATGTTTATAAAGGAAACATTTTATTTTTGGTGAATTTTTACATGACACATTCAGGATTTAGCAATCTTTAAGGAATATCCTGATTTTTAGCTTGAGTTTGGTGACATTCCTCGACAGAACGGCTTATCAAACATGATTCTTTGAAGTTTCTGGATTCAATAAAAAGTATCATTTTGGAGATTTTGTTAAAAAAAACAAAACAAAAAAAACCCCCACTGGCAGCTTTTGAATTCATTTAAAAAGAAACAGACTCAACATTTATCCCTCTGCGCTGATTTATGATTATTCATGATGTGAAAGCAGTCAGACGGAGCTGTGGGCATTTTTAGAGTAATTTATTTTAGTCCAAATCAGTAAAAAAAATGATTTAAAAGAACACAGATAATCAGTAATATGCTGAATATCTGATCTGGTAACTCCTACCGGCTGGACGGCACACATTTGGATTCTTCTTTCATTTAAAATCCACTTTTAATAAAGTAGAAAGACGTGACGTGAATGTAGGAGTAAACGATGTGAGAGGTTTCCGTTAGTCATCGATTTGGAAGAGCTTTCTGTTTTAAAATATTAAATCTAACTTCTGTAACTCTGCAGGAGTTTCAGTAGTAAAGAGACTCTGTGATCAGCTGCAGACTTCTGGAGGTTCAGAAAGAAAGTTTTATACTCCAGAAGAAGGTTAGAAAGAAAAGATTAACAACATTTCCTTCTATTTTCAACTCAAAAACCTCTAAATTCAGAAAAAAACTGATCATAAGAAAGCATCTGCATCGACTTAAATCTGAATATTTCAGGTCTAGAGTCAGTAAAACTCCTAATTAACCATCAGCTTTCAGTCTGTTTTATTATGTGAAAGTGCTCAAACCTGTGAGAAGTCTGATTATTTACCCTGATTTAAGGTTTCAGAGGGTTTTTGTAAACTTTATTTAAAGTTTGTTGACCTGCAGGATCCACATTTACAGCAAAATGAGCAGGAAAGAGAAAGAAATACTAAAAATACGATCTTGTTGCAGAAAGAATTGCACCATTAATTTGACATTTATCACAATTTTGGCTTCTTACGGTTATAAAAACAAGATCGGCTGTGATATTAATGTTTAAAATGGTCTTAGAAAACAGTCCATGTAGATAAAATCACCTGGTTTCAGGTAAATGTGACATTAAAGCTTTTTATTTCACTCTTTTGAGACTAATCGCTGCAGTAACTGATGGAGACTAGAAGCTTCTCTGAGCTTCTACTGCAGCTGCATGGGAGGCGTTCAGGGAAACTCTGGAAGTCGTAGCGTCTGTTGAGGAGTTTTGGGTCCAATTTTATTCACACTAATCCTCCAGAAGATGCTTTAAATTCAGCAAAAGATTAATTTAAGCCTCATTCTGCTGCAGATCTGTACATTAGCAAGTATTTAGGACAATGTGGAAGTGAAAGCAGCACCTTGTTTAATTAAATGTGACAGTGCACTAAAAACATTAGGCTAATTATGATGCCAATATTGATCAAAATGATCGTTTTAATCATTTTGTTCATAATCAAGCAGCCCTTTTCAGTTGTATTGAACTCTTTCAGCTACAAAAACGAAGATTTCAGCCAAAAACAAGTTTTCTGTCTGCAGTTTTTGCAACCAAACGAGGAAATAATTTCAATAATTTTGACCAGAAATCAGCATAAAGCTCTATAAAGTCAGATCTGAATGATATTCAAAGCAAAAAACTAATTTGTGATGTCTTTTTCAGCGTTGCAGCACACAAGAAAGGCTCCAAACTGTTCACTCATGGCAGTAAAAAGACATTTTTCAAGTAATTTTTATTTTCTATGCAGATGCACTCACCTACAGAATCACCCCAATCATTCTGGGACAATTAATTATTTTAAAATAGGGCTTTTTAAAAAAAGTCATCTGCTTAGAATTTCTGTGTTTTGTTCATTTTCTTCCAGTCTCATACAAATAGAAAAGAAAAAAAGAAAGACTCCAAAGGGCAGGCAGCATGAGAGGGAGAGAAAACGAGGCAAAGAAATTGATGTTCGGAGAAGAACTAAGAGGCAGATTCAAAGTGGACGGCGAAGAGAAGCCGACACTCGGATCAAAGCCGAGTGCAGGAAGACGAATGAGACGTTTTAGGGCTCTCAGTTGTTTTTCTGCTCCATGACAAACGGTGACGAATGATGGATGAAATTAAAAGAGAGACGAGTGAAGGGGAGAGTTTCCCTGCAGGCGCCACATAAACTGCTGCTGTCTTTGGAAGCTGAAGCCTTCGTCCACCTGCAGCAGCAGTGTGTGTTTATGTGTGTGTCCATGGGGTCTTTTACTGCAGCGGGGTGTTAATTATTCTGCTAATGCTTAACGTGCAGCTCCCTTTGAAGATGCTCCTGTCATCAAAACAGTGCTTTAATCAACGGTGCGTCCCCGCTCGTTTACAGGCCTCCCAGTGGCTAATTAAGCAAAGCTCCACAGTGAGACGTCTGGGACGGACTCTGGCCACGCAGGAATACGTGGCGTGGACACAAAACATGTTGGATGCAGTTTAACGGACTGCAGAACAACTCAGCCAAACGGTTTGGCTAAATCTCACAGCACACCTGACATCAGAGCTCCTTTTTTCAGTCTTTTGAGACTAATTGCTGCAGTAACTGATGGAGACTAGCAGCTTCTACTGCAGCTGCATGGGAGGCGTTCAGGGAAACTCTGGAAACTGTAGAATCTATTCATAAACAGATGTTCAGTCAGTGAGACGTTTTGTGAAATGACAAGTAAATCTGACATTTCAATGCCTTTTTCAAAACAAAATAACCTACAAACTGTCCAAAATGACTCAAAGCTTGTCTGAAATGATTACAGTTGTACAAAATGTTTTGTAATGTGTTTAATTTTTTACTTTTTATTTAACCTTTATTTTACCAGGTAAGTGAGTTGACTAGTTCTCATTTTTGATAACGACTTGGATTCAAAGATGGTATAAAATGCCTTGAAATGCATCTACAGTTGCTCAAAGATTGTCCAAAACTACTTTAAATATACCAGATTGTCTCGTAACTTGGACTAAATGACTCAAAACTCATCTAAAAAATAACAGTTAAAGTCCAATTAGGCAAATCTGATTCCTTATTTGACTGTAAATGCCTCAGAACTTGTCATGGCAGAAGTGGACAGAAAACAGAGACGTGTTGGATGCAGTTTAACGGACTGCAGAACGATCAGATTTCACAGAGAACATGTATAGAATGTGGTCAGTCAGAGGAAGCCTTATTTCTATATTTAATCTGCTCTGCTGCTCCAGATGTTGAACGCCCCCCAGTTAGAGTTTCATTCTGCGTTTGCTGAGTGGATTCCACCGTAAATGAAACTCCCACGCAGTGAATCAACCACCTGTAGTCGCCCTGAAACACAGCGGTGTTGTACTTCTGTAATAGTTATCAGGCCGTTACAAGTTGTTCCTCAATTAGGCTAATAGCTTTTAAGATAATGAGCAGCTGTAGAATCTAAAGCCTTGTTTCTGTTCCGTCTCTCCCCTCATCTAAATGAGATCATTAACTGGAACATAAGCTCTGCTGCTGGTTCACTCGGCTTTTAACGGCGACAATAGAGTTAGGAGTGTAGAGGAATAACACCCAACAACCTCCCTGCACGTCTCAACGCTGCACAAAATACCAGAAAAATATAAATATATGAGCTAAAGCTGCAGAAAACAAAGAATATCTACTTATTACTAGAAGAATTTGAGAATATATCATGATTACATGTTCAAATTCAGTAAATATTGAATATTTCTGATGACTTTTAAATAAAACTAGGAGGAAATAAAAGGTTTATTTTGATTTGATCCACTTTTACATATTTGTCAAGGTACTCAGGAGACAATTTTAATGTTAATGCCACAATAAAAGCACATAAATTACTAAATATATAAAGGAATGATTTTATTTTGACACAAATTAAATATAGAATTAGAGTCTTATAAAATCACTTATTAAAACATACTTTTAACAGAAAGCCTTTCCTTTTTCTTTTTTTTTACATGCTTTTATTTTTTTTATCAGATCTTTATATCTTTCCTTCCTTCCTTTGGTTTTTTCCTGCCTTTAAGTTTGATTAATTTGCTGCTAATGTGAAACACTTCATAAAATTTGTTTTGAAAAATGTTAAATAAAGTTTATTATTATTTTTTATTGTTGTTAGCATTAGCATTATTAGCATTATTCTTATTAGAATATGATTCCCCTCAACTCTCTGAATCCCAAAACTTGCTGCTTGTCTTGACAAAGTTGTCAATATTATGCAATTTATGAAACGCTAATAAACTGAGACAATCACTGGATTTTTAATTTTCTGATGGTCCTTGAACCACTCATCTGTAATATGCAGCAAACTTGACCAAATCTAAGCTTAAAACTATCACAATAGTTCATCAAAGCTGATTCATTCTACGTGTTATTTGTAATAATTTGCTAAATACACAAAGCAAGTCAAACCTGAAGGTTCGATGGAGGGTTATCAGGATGAAACTATTTCTCCATGTGGAGGTTAAAGCTTCGTAAAAGGCTGCAGTTTCTTATAGGTGGACATGGTGGGAAACAGGATTTTGGGTGTTTCCAGACCGTGGAGCCTGTTTTATAAAGAGAACCAGCAGGTAGTGGAACTACAGCCCCCAGCAGGGAAGGTTTGGACGATTCAACAACAAAGGAAGGCGGCAGCAGACGATCATGCCTTGGAAGACCTGCACAGATGCTACAATGGCAGTTCTAGAGGTTGAAAAGGCTCCATTATGGCAGAGATATAATGAACTTGGTGTGATCCTAGGAAGGAGCACAGTTGGAGTTTGTTCATGCAATCAAACTTTACGGTTTTGTTCTGTGTCCTAAAGGTGCAACATACTACTGAAAAATGCTCTGATTGCTATTGATGAAGAGAATATTGTTGAGTCAAAACGCTGTCGTTTCATCGCTTAGATAAGGAGAATCAAACTCATCTTATTCCAGGTTCAACATTCAGTCCAGTCTGATCTCCAGTGACCAGTAAAACCACAGCAGAACAACCTGTGAATAACCACAACTCCTAATGGTTCCTTTGTTTTAGTGAAAAAAGTTCACGTTGAAGGAATTATCTTTTTACAAAACTTTTTTTTTTTTAACAAATTTGAGGGATTCAGGTATGCAATTTCTGTATTTTGAAATACATGCAAAAAAACTAACAAAAATTTTAAACAATTTTTATTGCACTTTAAATCAATTTATTGTAGTAGTAAAAACATAAATCAATACATCTTATAAAAACTTGGGGTTTAAGGGTTATATTGATGTAAAGCAAATAAAAACACTCCAAAAAGCTGCACTACAGTGAAGAATGTATGCTAATCTGGTGGCAGACATTCGTGGGTCTGAAAGGGCTACAGCTCAGTTTTCAGTCACAGATTCATCGCTTACCTTCCTAACAAACTTCTTATTGATTTTCTGGTCTTGAAGTCGAAGCTTCTCCTCATTACATCACCGTTGTGCTCGTGTTTAAATCACAAAAAAAAGCTGCCCTCGCTGGTGCTATATTAGAACGAAGGCCTTTTAAAGTTGGAATGAGATTTATAATGGGCCTTTAGCTTGTGGGTCCCCTGCAGAATACTTTGTGTGTTTTAATAAGGCCGCTTCCCTGGACGGGAGATAAATTTCCCATTTGGGTCTCTGGGATGAAAAAAAAAGAATCTGAATTAGATTTTGACAAAGTTAAGAGTCACTCTGCTCGAGTCTCCGTCACTCCGTCTGGAAGGAGTCGAGTCTTTTCATCCATGAGGGGAAATCTGAGGTGAAATTAAAGAGGAAATTAGTGATTTTCACACTTTTGAGTTGTAATTCAGAACTAAATTCTCTCCTGACAAACATGTCAACACAAAAAATACTGGTAATTAATTAATTAGATCATTTTAATGGCATCTATACAGTTTAATACAACAACAACAACAACCTCACAGCACATGATGATGGACATCAGTGGAAAAATCTACAGCAGAGTCTCTTTTGTTCCAGTGTTGGGAAAATATTGGACGTTTAGATTCCAAGTTATTTCAATCTATTTCTGAATTTATGTCGCTGTAACCAGGTCATACTATAAAGAAGACATTTCTGAGTTCCTTCTCCTTCATTCTGTTTCCACAGAGCTGCAGGACTTCACCACAGTGAGGAAAACCATCAGAAGCTACCAGGAGTTCAGAGGATGGAAGCAGTTCTTTGCTCATTAACGTTTTCTTGTGTGATGCTCAGGGTTCTTTTCTATGTTCCTTACGACACGCTAACAAGCATGAAAGCCTCCTCTTAGTGCTGCGTGTGCATTAAACACAGAACAGCTGAGTAAAAGCAGCGACTGCAGAAGCTCTCAGGTGTTTTTCTGATTAAACGGAACTAAAGGAACACTTTGATGTTTAACACGGATGTGAAGAGGAACACGCGTGTGCAGAGAGATGTGTGTTTGCATGTGTTCATGCATGTTTTCTGTCTGCTGGTCCACAGTTGAAACCAGCTGGATGCAAAAATGGATTTACTGCACGTCTGTTTATATAAATTCACCACAGAGTGCAGTCTGCAGTCGTTCTGATCATAAAGTTAATCCTCTGTGGTTCAGTTCCAGGTGACTAAATGTTGTGTTCCTTTGTCGACACTCTGTCATCTGGAAGTTGTAATGTGGAAATGATTAACTGAGGATGAATGTTGATGAGACTGAATTTATTTTTCTTAATAAACTTCAGGTTGTTCATAATGTTTTTGAAAAAGATAATTCCTTAAATGTGAACATTTTCAGACTGGATTTTTTAGCACTAAAACAAAGGAACCATTAGGAGTTGTGTTTATTTACAGGTTATTCTGCTGTGGTTTTACTGGTCACTGGAGATCAGACTGGGCTGAATGTGGAACCTGGACTAAGATGAGTTTAACTCTTCTGGCTTAAACAAATCATCAAGCATGAAAATAAGGATGACAAAAAGCTAACTGCATGTAGAAAAACGTCTAAATTTAAGCACTTTCTGCACATAAATTGTTGGAGTGAGAAGGAAAAGAGGGCGTTCTGCGAGGGGAGAATTTCAGAATAAATTCCTCTGCGGTAGAAACTGTGGAATATTTCCACCCGACATGTTTGTTTTTCTCTTCCTATACCTTTGATTCGGCTCCGTTTCATCAGTTTGTGATGTTCGGCGCCTTCCGGTTGTTCTGGGATGAAGTATTGCAGTTTACTGTGGTAGAAATTTCCCCCCAGACTAACTTGTTTTATTTCACTTCAGACACCGGCTCTGCCCACGTATCCCAGCATGCCCCGAGGCAATATCCATGAACTGGCGGGGATTATTTCGTCCTTGCGTTGTCGTCATGTGTAACTGAGGGCGACAATAACTGTGGTCATCCTTCTCACAGCGGCTTTTCCTGCAAATGTTAATTATTCAGCAGCTTAGACTCCAACCTGGTGCCGTTGCTGCTGCATGCAGAGAAACAAACGACTGCAATCATGAGCAGAATGTGCAAAGCTGCATTTTCAGCTCAGTAAATGTATGTTTTTATGACTCGACATCTTATTCTAAGATGATCTTAGAAACGCTACACTGAGAAGATGAAATGTAACTACAAATATGAAGCAAAATATCAGAGAAAAATCACTCAGATTATAAAATCAGATGCTTTTTCTTGTTTCATTGGTTATTTTCTGGCCAAGTCTGTCCTCAGGAGTCTTCAAAGCTGAATAATCACATACTGTAGGTCATTTGTGCTTTAAAATAATAAATAATAGGAGCGTTTTCAAATTAACTGAATAGTAGAGATCATTTTTGTTCAGTTTAGAGACAGTTCAGCTTTAGTATCACGTACTAAGAGTGGAAACGTATTGCAAAACCCTCCCATTAAATAAACTATACAATCAAAATACACCATCAAGCCAGAAGAGTTGATTCACAAAACTTTCTACACCATCAAAGCTGATCATTCAAGACACTGTGTGTATATTTCTGACCCAACAGCCTGCAATATTTACAGAAGACCTTAAATGGATCTATTAAAGAACCAAAAACACGGTTGTTTTGTTGTGATACAGATTCATGCGTTTCCATGACGACTTACAGGAGTCTGTGGAGACGTTTGCATGGTGTTTAAAAACTTTTGCTAGTGACTGTTTATGTTTACTCACGTCTCAGATATTGAGTTCACAATCTTCCCTTTCTGTTTACACATTAAAAAAGTCCTATTTCATAGACGACATCAGAGCAGCAGTTCCCTGATCTGCAACTGTAATCACTGCGGCTTATGAGAGGGGTTTTAATATCCAGTAATTACCGTCTATCTGTCTGCTGGGGCACAAACACAGCGTCAGACTGGAGCTACAGCACTTCAAAACCTGTTTACTGGTCAGACATGATAGGATGTATAATTATCAGAGCGTTTGCCTCGTGGAGGGGAAGCGTCTCAACCAACCAAATCAATAACGGATGATGTGAAAAACAGCGTTTAGACTGCAGCGCTCATTCCACACGTTAGAGTTTGTTTCCTCATCGAGGGGATTATAAAGAAGTTTCTTCGTCGAACTCTCTGCAGCTCCGGAGAATCTGAGAAATGACCTGAACGATGCCAGTTGAGTATTATGGGATGAGGCTATGAGTTTGGAAAGAAGAAAAAAAGCAGATGCTGCTGAGAAAATGTTAAATCGCTTCAGGTTAATGCGTCTTAGGAACATTAGAAACTCGGATTGTTATCAAATATCTTAAAGTACTTCAGGCTGTGGTTGAACCTTGATATTTAGAGTTTGCAGAAGCAGAAAAACAAGCAGAATGTTTACATCTCCCACCTGAATTACAGGTTCACTAAGAGGCAAAACCTCAGAATGAGTTTATAACTTATTTAACCATTTATATTATATTTGATACATGAGTTTGTGAGAGCTCTATCTCATCAACATCATGAACAGCTGTTGTATAGAACCTGCCACCTGCATTCTGCCCCCTTGTGGATCAATCGTTCCACTGCTGGCAGCTGAAGTCGTATTTTGACCCTTTTCTAAATAATCGCTAATTTTCAGGAAGTAACGGTAAAAATAACATCTGAACTCTTACTCATTTTTTAAAATAAGTATTTTCTTAGACTACAGTGGTTGGTTTTAGTTAAGGAAAGGCTTTGGTTTGCTTTAATAATGAAAGTCTGATGAGAGTCTGAATGGAAACACACCTCAGTTTAGGTGTTTAGCTGAATAGAAAACGTTGCTTTTTCTGGTGTAAAGTGAACAGTTTTGATGCATTAAACACCTTCAGGACTGTGGTGTGTCGGGAACTTCCTGGATATCCATCTGGTCCAGGGAAACCTAATCAGAAGTGAGCTAATGTAGAAGCAAACACATGTAGCTTCATCTGGAGGAGTCTGCTGTACAAACCAGGCCTTTGGATGCATCAATCTTCAGAGTGAGACGTCACACCTGCACATACATTCTGCTCACAAAAACTCCTCATTTCTCAGAGCCGAAGCTGCTAAAAACACTCTCAGACTCGGAAACTCGTCCATTCGTGAGCTCTTTTGTGAGACGACGATGCTGAAGCATTTCTCCCTAAAAAAGCTTGAGCTTTGTGTCGCCGTGAAAAGGTTTTCTGTTGGTTTGGAGAGCCGTCCTCCGTCATTCTGCTGAAGAGCTGGACGGAGCATCATCACTTTGTTTATGTGTGGGTTCGATGAAAGGAAATGCACGATGCATTTAGATGTTAGCACGGACTGTGTGGCATTCACAAGGATCAAGACTGAATATAAAGATGGATTTACTTGTTTGCCTGCTAATGACTGTCTGCTTAGAAAGGGCTGGAACTGGGTATTAGTGTCGTTTTTCTGTGATATATACAGAAAGAAATAGAAGAATTTTCACTAGATTACTTGAACATCACTATTTGGAAAGAACTAATTATTCTAGAATGATCAGGGTGACTTTTAGAGGAGCACATCCTCAAGGAAAACAGGAAAAGAATTCTAAAAAAGCAGAAAAATGACTTTTTTTGCAACCTTTCCTATATGAGGTAACACTGGCAAAATCATCAGAAATAGTTTGTAGCTTTGGAGGTCATTTAAATAAGACTAAAAATAATCTTCAGCTGAAATCAGAGCATCTCCTGGAGGATAAATATAAATTAAATTGGACCTTAAACTCCTCCCTTGCTGAACATTTGCTTATTAATAGATGCTTCCAGATGTTCTCTCCCATGCAGCTGCAGTAGAAGCTTCTAGTCTCCACTCACTGTTTCTGAATCATTCCTGTATTACTTGTTTATTCTTTTCTAGTCCTATTTTAAAATAAAGTGAAATAAACTCCAAGAACCTTAAACTTATTGACTCTTCTTGCAAATTAGTCATGGAAGAAGGAGAACAGTGCAAGTTCTGGTGTTGGATCAAGCACCAAACCGTTTGTAGATGACGTATTATTTTACCCCACAGTGAAGCGTTGATGCTAAAACGATCCGTGGTTCTGAGAGATCCTCTCCCACTCGGCGCTGACGCACCAGTCTGAGCAAACAGCTTCATTATCTGAGGTTTGAAGACAAAGAAGAGCTGGAAGAAGTGACTCAGAGAACTAATATGTCTTCACAGAAGAAACAAAGGAAGCTGCAAACAAAAAATAAAGCTGGAAGGATATTAGCAGCCATGTTTGTTGTTAGCTGAGGCTATTTATCTGACTGAAGCCCAATGTAATCTCCTCCTCCTCCTCCTCGTCTCCGTTATCTGTGTTTGATGCAATTAATTCCACCGCAGGGCCGAGCAGCCGACACCACGTAATCTTGTGAGCGACCGTCGAGGGAAATATAGCGTGACCTCGGAAGACGGAGGAACAATCTGGAGGTAAAGAGCTGAGCGGTGATGGACAGAAAGAAACAGAAACAAAGATCTGACGGATGATTTTACGCTTCATCCATGAGCAGCCGAGCCTTCAGAAGAGCTATAGAGAGTCACAAATATCACTTTATCGTATATAAGCTTCATTTACAGACTTACTCCTCGACCCAGACGTCATTTATTAGCACTGATTTTAGATTTAAAGCTGAATTGACTGAGCGGTTGTCCAGCGGGGGCAGCAGAGCTCCACACCAGCCTCATGCATTTAACTGACAAAACTACCAAGTTTCTTCTTTTTAAAGCTCTACTTGTGCTTTTATTGGTTTCCGTCTGTCTAACTACCATATATTCATTGAAATGATTGTTACTGAGAGGAGATGGAATGAAACACAAATTAAAAAGGGATAAAAGTTGATTAATGCTGCCGTTCTATCGACTACTTTATCAAATAGAAATATAATTTGGATGATTTTTCCTCTAAAAAAGCCAACTGAGCATTTCATTTAAGTCAGTTTTATTCTGACAAACTGTGTGATTGTACAATTCAGCACAGAACTAAATGGAAACAACCGTCTAAATGTAAAACTGCAGAATTAATTTGCCAACATGATGAAAATAAATCAAAAAGAGGAACTATTACTCAAGTCAGGTGTGTAACTCCAAAAGAAATACAAGTTTAGAATAAAAAATGGTCAAAATCACCACAGCAAATTGCAAAACCACAAGAACACATAAAATCACTACACAAAGAGGTGGAATTAGGACAAGAAGCTGAAAAATCACCACAGAAATATTGCAAAATCACAACAAAAACATACAAAATCATGAGAAAAAGTTGCAAAATCACCATAGAAAGACACAAAACACAAGAAAAGCACAAGAGAAGAAGATTTCCTCGTCGTCCTGTTGTCTGTAAAGCCAGACGTATTCACTGTAGGTAATTCATCAGCTGATCCATGTTCCTGTCAACATCATTCACTGTACGAAGTGATTTCTAAGAACAAACACCTGAAGGTCTGCAGACAAACGGCATCAACATTCAGAGAGCAGCTCAGACTCATCACATGAATGAACAGCAGCTCTGGAAATGCCAGAGGAGACTCAAAGAAAAAAGAAAAGGAGGAACAAAGTTTCCTCAGAGCAGATCTTTACCTCTCAGTTCCTGCTCCGTCTATTTCCAGAGGTGAGAATTTACACATTTGTAGCTTCGTGGAGTGAAAATTCCTCCATGAATAACTGCAGGCTGAGACTTCATCTAAACCAGGGGTGTCCAACACGAGGCCCACGGGCCAAAAGTGGTCCTCCAGAGGGTCCAATCCGGTCCTCAAAGTGTCAAAATTACAGAGAAGACATTAACTGCAGATTGTAAATTAGTAAAACTATAAATTTAAAATCATTTCTAGACCATGACAAGTTGTTTGGATCAGAAAGTAAAATACTAGATTGTTCATTGTTCTTTTGTCATTTTGTGTCTCATTTTTTGCAATATTTTGTCTTCTCCAAATTCCTAATTGGAAATCTTGACCTTTTTCTTGTCTTAGCAGCTTTAAATGGTGACTTTTAACCCCTAACTGAGAACAGCTGTGTGATTTCTGTTAGTTTATTACTAGTGGAGTTATTAGAGTCTACTTTATACTGGAGGTTTTAAGCCACCTTTCGGCCACGGCTTCATCAGCATTCCCCAACAGGAGCCGTCCTTCCCTACAGCCAGACATCAGAGAAGCAAGGCTCTAATCTGTGATGTTTGTCTGAGCTTTCACTTGGCTGTGAGCACAATATTAAAGTATCGCTATCACTGCTGAAAGAGAACATGCAGAAAAACACCTGAGGAAATCATCCCGGGTTTATCCTGGCTGGGTTTCTGGGATGGAGGATCTACGGAGTGAATGCAGAGGACAGGTTTGATAAAAAAGACCAGAAAACACGCATGAATCTCTTCTTCTTCTGTAACATTTAGCAGAGTCATGCGCTGATTTTAAAACCAACATTAAAACATTCTGTTGTTTAGAGGTTTTATGTGCAGCATGTAGACGTGGAGATGTTAGCAGAAACTTGGTCAATTCCAAAAAACTGAATTAATGCAACAGTTTGAATCAGTCCTTTAGATCAGAGGAGTCAGTTTGATCTCCAGTGGACCGGACCAGTAAAACCACAGCATAATGATCTAGAAATAACTCCTAATGCTTCTGTTTGTTTTAGTGCAAATAGGTATGTTTGAAAATGTTCACATTTAAGGAATTATCTTTTTACAAAACATCATGATGATCCTGAAATTTCAGATCCCAGAGTGTCTACAAAGGAAGACAACATTTAGTCATCTGGAACTGAACCATTGAGGATTTTACTGTACGATCAAAACGACACAAATCAGACAATAAAAGACAAAACATTCACAAAAACAAGACAAAAGATTACAAGAATGAGACACAAAACAACAATGAACAATCTAGTATTTTACTCTATGATCCAAACAACCTTTCATGGTGTAGAAATGATTTTAAATTCATAGTTTTACTAATTTATAATCTGCAGTTAATGTCTTCTCTGGAATTTTGACACTTTGAGGGCCGCTTTTGGCCCGCAGGCCGCATGTTGGACACCCCTGCTGTAGAGTTCTACAACTTCTAATGAAATAATTTTATTTTAATCAAAATTATCCACCTGGAGTGAATGAACTTCCAGCAGAGCTGTAACGATTAATCAGTTAGTTGTTAACTCTTTACATTAATCGCTTTCAGTTTGAGGATCCTTTTAATGAAAAACCTTCTAAATTCTGTTTGCAGAATGTGAATATTTAATATATATCATATAATTTAGGTGATTTCAGAGTATTAGTGCAATATTTGTGTTCAAAATCACGCTATTGGTCCTTTAATGCTGAGCTGCTTATATGTGTAAAGCTGTAATAATAGTATAATAATTACTGCAGTAATACTGTAATAGTAGCTTCTCTTTACCATCAGGGTTTTAATGAGCAGCAGCAGCAGCTTCAACACAACATTCAGGACTTAAAATCTCATATTTTACAGCCATAAACGTGTCGATACGCCGCCGTGAATCTGTCACAGCAGCAGTTATTTAGAATAAGCAGCTCTGCATATCATCTGCCCATCGATGGAGCCGCAACGATACTAAACACGTAGCACAGTTACAACAAAAACACACAACATCAGCACAGAAAAACGCAGAATCACTACAAAAAGAGCTGAAATTAACACAAAAAGCTGCAAAATCACCACAAAAAGATGCAAAGTCACAACAAAAACTCACAGAACAACGACAAAAAGAGGTGAAATTAAGACAAAAAGCTGCAAAATCACCACAGAAAGACACAAAATCAACACAGAAAAACACAGAATCACTACAAAAAGAGCTGAAATTAAGACAAAAAGCTGCAAAATCACCACAAGAAGATGCAAGTCACAACAAAAACTCACAAAATAACAACAAAAAGAGGTGAAATTAAGACAAAAAGACACAAAATCACCACAGAAAGACACAAAATCAACACAGAAAAACGCAGAATCACTAGAAAAAGAGCTGAAATTAAGAGAAAAAGCTGCAAAATCACCACAAGAAGATGCAAGTCACAACAAAAACTCCCAAAATAACAACAAAAAGAGGTGAAATTAAGACAAAACGTGAAGGTTTAATATGTGAATCCATGGTGGCCTCCCTGAAAGTCACGCTCAGCTGTTTGAAACGGCTAAATGTGTTTTCTGATGGTCTCTGTCAGAGAAAACAACCAGTGGGAGGAACTTCCGTCCAGGAAAAGCTCCGAGGTGCAGCAGGAGACTCTCCATCGCTGCTGGAAACAGATTTCCTGGAGTTTCCACAGGTTTGTGAACTAACGGGCTGTTTGAGCAGCAGCCAATCACACGCCGGCTGTCTGCCGACGCCTCTAAACCAGCAGCAAATCATTAAGAGGAAGCCGAGAAGGTCAAACGCTTTATGAAGACGAGGACAATTAAAACCCCAGCGAGACAACGAGGCTGTGAAAAGGTTAGCGTAGCCTTTAGCATGCAGCATTCTGATGCAGAACAGGAACATTAAATATAAAATCACTCCCAGCCTCCAGGCCTCTGCACGTTCACACTGCCTGAAAGCAGCTTTTTGTAGTGACTTTGTGTGTTTTTGTAATGATTTTGCATCTTTTTGTGGTGATTTTGCATCTTTTTGTAGTGATTTTGTGTCATTCTGTGGTGATTTTGTGTGTCTTTGTTGTGATTTTGCATCCTTTTGTAGTTGTTTTGTGTGTTTTTTGGGTGATTTTGCATCTTTCTGTGATAATTTTGCACCATTTGTCTAAATTTCACTTCTTTTTATCATGTTGTTGTTGTTATTTTGCATCTTTTTGTGTAATTGTTGCATCCTGACCTCTGATTTTTGTCTCCAGTCCTTGTTGTTCTGCTCCAGTTTTCTAAAAGAGGCCGACTGTCTTCAGTGTAAAAGTTTCTACGAATCTACAGCATCTTGATCTAGTTTTGCTCATTTATTGAGCTGCTACGACACAATCGAAGATGCAACAAATGCAGCATTTTTAACCAGTGCAAGTATCTGTTTAAAACTCCAGTAAATCTGTTTCCAGCAGCGATGGAGAGTCTCCTGCTGCACCTCGGAGCTTTTCCTGGACGGATGTTCCTCCCACTCTTTGTTTTCTTTGACAGAGACCATCAGAAAACACATTTAGCCGTTTCATGCAGCTGAACGTGACTTTCAGGGAGGCCACCATGGATTCACATATTAAACCTTCACTCTCAGCTAAAGTGGAGATGAAATGTGCTTCGGTTGATTTGCTGCAGGAAGGAAAGTGTGCCTGTCCATTATTTTTATTTGTATTGTTATGATTATGATCTGTGGTGTCACATTAGATGATTCTGCAGGAGCTGTGTAACTGTAAAAAGTGACTCAGATGTTACTTCAGGTTTTAACACATAAATCTGTAATAATTAACACACCCACACATGGATACAGGATCTGTACCTTCCAATATCACGTGATTAATGAATATCATGTGTTATCCATGGATCTCAGTCACCGTGGGGGTAAATTAGGACAACATTAGAGGAAGAATGGCTTTAAACACGCTGCTTTCTGGGTTTGAAGGGGAATATTGAATCAGCCAGCAATAGCAGAAACTTGTCCAGCATATTCTCAACATTCTTACTGACAGTTTGACCAAACAGTGTGGATGGAAGAGTTATTAACACTTTCCTCTTATTCACAGCAGTCAAACACCTTTACTTTCCTCAGGTATGAAAACCCAAGAACTACATCTAATTAGAAAACACACATGGTGACGGTTCATTGACGAGCCTCACACAGGCCTCTGACATTTAAATTAATGCACCAAAGTATTAAACACGTGGTTATTAATGTGCAAACATATCAAGAACCTGGATATTATGGCACCACAATGTCCAAAACCTGGATAATAGTACACACAAGCATCAAAACCCCAGATATTGCTGCACTAAAGACTCAAAAACCTGGATACTATGGTACAAAAGTCTCAAAAATGTTTATATATATATTTTTTTTTTAAAGTTATTTTTTTGGCCTTTTTTGCTGTTATTTGATAGATGCAGACAGACAGAAAAGGAGGGAGAAAAGTGGGGGGAAGACATGCAGCAAAAGGCTGCTAGCAGGAACTGAACCCAACCCACCGAGCCATCCAGCCCCAGAAAAAGGTTATATTTATGCACCAAAGTCCCAAAAACCTGGATATGAATGTCAAAAACTTGGATATTGTTGCACCAAAATAGTAAAAACCTGGATATAAATGCATGAAAGTATCAAAAACCTGGATATTATGATACAAAAGTCTCAAAAACCAAGATAATGTTGCACGAAAGCTTCAAAAACCTGGATATTGTTGCATCAAGGTCTCAAAAACCTGGATGTTAACATACAAAAGTCCCAAAAACCTGGATATTGTTGCATCAAAGAATCAAAAATCTAGATATTGTTGCTCAAAAGCTTAAAAAACCTCAGTATTATTGCATCAAGATCTCAAAAGCCTGGATATTAACAAATTCTTAAAAACATTGATATTGTTGGACCAAAATCTCCAAAATCCAGATATTGTTGCATCAAAGTATTGAAAACCTGAATATTAACATACAAAAGTCTTAAAAATCTGGATATTGTTGCACCAAAGTCTCAGAAACCTGAATATTAACATACAAAAGTATTAGAAATCTAGAAATTACTGCAAACAAAAAGCATCTAAACCAGTGTCTGCTCAAGGAAATTGTAGAAATTGTAAATCAGCAGCCTGTCGATTCAGGACTTTATCTGTTGTTTCTAATATCAAACTGCATTAATAAAGCGTTGCGGTTCTTCGGCTGAATTCCTCGGACCGTCATCTGTCCGTTTTCCAGCCTCTCAGCAAACATCTGTGAGCCTTTCTTTCCTCAGCACCGAGGACAGTGTCAGATTACGTGATCGGAACATTTCGTGCTCTCAGGATGTACTTGTTGGCGTTTTGCATAATCACGTTGGTGGCGTTTCACCCGGCGGTGCTGGCAGGGTTCAGGTGCCGAAACAAAAAGAGAAGCAGACAAGGAAGCCTTCATAATCCATATTCACTGGCTGCTTATGGGTGATAATCACAACTACTGGCAGCGGCACACTTACTATTCAGCCGCTCACACAAGAAACACTGCGAGGACCTATTAGAGCAGAATACAGATGGAGGATGTTGTTTTGATCTGAGGGCTTCATTGTACCTTCAGTGGATGTGATTCTGTTTCCACGTCGGGGGATTGAACCCTTAAACCTGCTGCTGTTTCCGCTTTACATTCTGCAAATCAAGCAACTGGCTGGGAGATATTTAGATATCAGAACATCCCAAAACACTCAAAACTGCTGCAATACTACAGAAGCACTTCAAATAGAGGATCTTTTCATGGCGAACTAAAGAGGCCAGAAAGAGGAGCAACACTCTGCATATTCAATCAGAGCTCTGGGGTATTGGTTCGCTGATTGAAATTCAGCCTCTGACACCAGGAACAGACATGTATGACCCCATGAAGAGTCCGGGCATGTGATGAATGGGAAATGAGTAATAATTTATAGAACTTGATGGATGCTCTGATCCAAAGCGTCCTCTAATGTGAGTGGAAAGTGACCCTGCAACAGTCGTGGAGGTAAAACAAGTCTTGACCTCAGCCCTTCAGATGAAATTGGATTAATTTGCAGCTATCAGCCGCAACACTGAAGACTGATACTGTGCAGCTCCCTCTTGGGCAAACATCTCTGACCTGCTGAGGCCTGGTTTCTACAAGATCTCTGAAGGTATCCGGCACCAAGACAGCAGCAAGTCCAAAACCTGGATATAGCTGCAGAAAAGCTTCAAAAACCTGGATATTTACATACAAATGTCTTAAAAGCCTGGATATTGTTGTTCCAAAGTCCCAAAAACCTCGATCTTGTTGCACCAAAGTACAAAAAGAAGATTTGGTTGCAAAATTAAATGAGTTGTATGGAAATATTTCAGCAGAAAGCATGATCTTGAAATTGTTGCTGCCAAGCAAAGAAAAATGTAAAAATCAACAGCACAAAGCTCCGCATGAGAAGTTTAAAGTCAGATCTGAATGACATCTAAAGCTAAACGCGATTTTTTTCATGTTCACGTGTTTCACTGTTTGAAAAAGGTTCCAAATAGTTAACACCTAAGAAAGTCTTCATATTAAAGCCATTTTTTCAGCTTTTTTTAAACATTCTTTTTATTTTATTTTCAGATTTACTCCTCTACAAAATCACTCCAATCATTCTAGAGTGATTAACCCTCCTGTTGTCCTCATTTACGGGGAGCAATAAATATTAGGATAACATTATTTTTTATACAGACAAATCAAAGATAAGATGGTTTTACCTTAGCTGACATGTTTCAACTGCAGTCTTCTTCAGAGCGTCTGACAGATCTGTCAGACTGGTCACATGATAAAAAGGACACGTCAGATGACGCTCTGAAGAAGACTGCAGGTGAAACATGTCAGCTAAGGTAAAACCATCTTATCTTTGATTTGTCGGTATAAAAAATAACGTTATCCTATGATAATTAACGACAAAATGAACATCATCCAAATAGCAAAAAATATTGTTCTTTTCTCTGAAAAAAAATCCAAGAATTCAGAAAAAAAATTCCACAAATTTACAAAAATTTGCAGTCTTCAGGAAGAAAATTCTAAAAATTCCTTAAAAGTTTGCCTCAACATTTTATTTAAAATTTTCAAAATAAAAACATAAAAATTTTAAATATTTTCAAAAAAATGAGTAAAAGTCTTCCAAAAATATTGTAAAAATATCTAAAATGATTCCATATTCATCAGTAAAACTTCTAATATTTTCTTTAAAATTGCTGGATTTTGGTTAATTTTTTTTCTGAATATTCTTAAAGTAACATTTTTTTTTAACATTTCTTTTTTCCACCAAAAAATGCTCAAAAATGCACCAAAAAAATGTTGAAAATTTGGAAGTTTTCACTGTGAAAATACATTTTTTTCCCCACATTTTCAAACTTTAAAACAGGTCAGTTTGACCCGCAGGACCACAGGAGGGTTAATTCCATCAAAATAGAGTAATTCAAGTCATCTGCTGAAAAATTCTGAATATATTTATGTACAAATTGCAGAAAAACTAAACATAGCATTGTTAGCTTTACGCCGGTATCATGCAGCTTTGTAGCTCCACAACAGCAGCAAACATCAAGAACAAGAACTGACTTCACCTCATCTGCCAACGATTTTAATGCTGTTACTCTTAAAAGCAGATTACAGAAGGATTTAAGGTAAAAAACAGAGTAAAAAAAAGGGCAGAAATGAATTAATTATGCGTGCGTTTAGGATGAAGACATCTTCCAGAGCGTCACATTTGGTTTGACAGACTTTTATAGTTGCAGAATAAATTCATGACACACACTCATTGCTGGCCTTTGTTGGGAATATTGAGCAGTTCTTATTATTGGCTAATGATATGTGCACATCTGGCTAAGTAAAGCAACATCCCATAACTGCTGCTATCAACAGCTCTGCACACCTGGCTGGAGCCGTCTCTACACCCCCCGCCTCCATTAGCATAGCGTCATTCATCATTAGCTATTTTACATTCCTCATCAGGTTAAGCGTGTTTTTCCTCCGTAGCTGAGCATAATCGGCGCTCTAGTAGCGTCTTTGGTCGTCAGGAAGTGTCGTCTTTTTCTCAGTAAATATGAAGTATAGCGTCTCTCTGTGCTCGTTTTCTATTCAGAGAGTCGCAGTAGGCTCAAACTTATCCTGTGAAACTTGGCAGCGGACTCGTGTGATCAGAAGTTCACGGCCAACGCGTCAGGTAATTAACAGATTGAGCTTCCTGTCCAAGAGCGTTTCCTGTCCAACGCTCTGAAGCCGAGCCGGTGCTGAGATACTGTCTGTTAACAACCACGTGGAAATGACTTTGGGTTAATCATGTGCCAACTTATAAGCCGTCGCAGCCAACAACTTTCAGCTCTTGGCATCCGCACTCGTCTTTTTTTTTTTTCTTGGTTAATACAGTCACTATAAATACCTGCAGGACTCTTTTGGCAAGGAGGCGCCAAAACTTCATTTGCATAAACGTCTCAGCGAATAAATCAGGCGCCCAGAGGTGGGAGCTTGAGTAACGGAGGAGAAAATGCAGACTGGGATTCAGCCGTGCAGAGATTCAGACAATAAGCTAATGTCCTTTTCTAAACTGCAGCCAGCCGCTCGTCCTCTCAGCGGTCTGTCAAGTGGCCACTCAGATTGTGTTCTCCACGAGTGGGCTCTCAGCTGCGTCTGTGGTTGGCTCCAAATTACAAATTAACACGACGAACACTCCAATTTGCAAAATGTAATTCAGAGGCCCTCGAAGAAGACACGCAAGGCTAATCTCGCTAAACGCCCCACCAAAAGGTGTGTGTTGTGTTGCTAGGATACGGCCGGTACCGACGCCGGATGCAGGTTCTACAGAAAACTCGTCCTCCCACTGGTTTACAGCAGGGGTGTCAAACATTCGGCCCGCAGGCCTAAACTGGCCTCCAGAGGGTCCAATCCGGCCCGTGGGATGACTTTGTAGAGTAAAAATTACAGAGAAGACATTAAACGTAAATTGTAAATTTGTAAAGCTATGAATTTAAAATAATTTCTTGACCATGACAAGTTGTTTGGATCACCTATCTTCTACCTGCTGCACAACTTTATCAGCCATAAGGTCATTTAATAAAAATTTATCAATACGAATCATCTTCTAAAAATGCAGCAGATAATATGTATGGGAATGTCCAGATCTAGATCTTTTCTCTTTGGTCTGATTTGAGTATTTTAATATTTAGTCAATCTGATACCATTCCACAGATAATACACACTTCATGTGCATCAAAGTTATTTAAATCTCTGCATGGTATCTGCTTCACAACTGAATACTTCTGCAATGCATTAAAAAAGTAATATTAGAGGATAGATGCAGTATTAGAAGATAAATGTAGTGTTAGAGGGTAAATGCAGTGTTAGATGGTAGGATGTACTGAGGCTCCAACAGATGTAGAAAACCTGTTTTCTCTCCATGACGTCAGTAAATGTAGATCAGCTGTAGTTCCTGGTTGTTCCACCAGGTGGAGCCTCTTCCTGTTTAATATTGTAGAGACCAGAGGAGGCGTCACTCAGACTACAGTTCATGTTGACAAACAGAGAGCATTGTGGGAGCTTAGCTAGCAATGGGCACCATGACAAAGACCTCTGTGGTGGTTAATGACCTCCTACCAGCTAATATGATTTAGGCAAACTGGGATCAGTTGGGACAAGTTTTTATATCACAGTGAGCGATGGAACAGAAATAAGCAAAGTTTGTGTTGTGGGAGTTTGGCTAGTGAAGGGGCACCATAACAAAGACTTCTGGGATGCTTAATGACTTCCGACCAGAACTCATGCAATTAAGACAAACTGGGCTCAATTCAAACACTATTTCTCTAACACAGTGATCTATATAACAGCTGGTGTTGTGGCTAAAATCACATTAAAACAGAAACACCAGGATGGGAAAAATGTCTAGTTTGAGTTCATGACAAAACCGATTAATTGCAAACTGCCTTTAACTGCCACAATCACAATTTTTGAGAGTGGATCAAGACCTACCTAATATTAAACATCACTTTATAGTTTTTATTGGTCTTTTTTGTCTGTTTAGGATAAAATAAGAAGACAAAAATGACATTATGGTGACATGTGACAAAAATGTCTTCTGGATTCAATCAAATAGTACCTCAGAAGTTGATTGACTGTTGACATTGTTATTTTATTTGATCAATGTCCAATAAAAATCATTTTAAAAATGCTTTATGTTGATTCTGATTCATCCTTTCTTTGTCCGTGGTCTCAAATAAAACCCTCGCCAGCACTCAAGAAGAAATGTTGAAAGAGTCTCACGTAAAATAGAATTATTGTTTCTGGATATAGGTCTCCTTAATTTAAAATAACAAAAACCATATAGATCAACGTGAATACCTGTGAGCACTAAAAAAGGGCTAGAGTGTGGAAGATAAATAAAACTTTAATAACTTGGATATTAATTGTTTCACTTTTTAAAGTTAGATTTTAAAGAAAGATGAAAGCATTGGAAAGCCAACAACATTATTTCGTTTTACAGGAAGCGCCGGCAGCATGGAATCCTTATTCATGAATTAAGCTTCAAGTCAGAGCTGTTGGCTGCTTTGGAGAATACTTTTCAAAGGCTTAATCAATAAATATGTACTTCTAGAGATGTTTAACCTCGTTTTTTTTTTTTTTAGATGCATCACACCTCAGAGAAGTCAAACAAGCCGCTACACAAACAACATCCCAAAAATAAACAGGTTGGATGCCTCATAATTACATATTTGCGGTGAACGACACCACACGAGTGTTTGGTCTCTCCTGGGTCAAGTATCTCTCAGATATCCAGGCTGTTGTTGTGTTGGAGTGGCCCGTTACCTTGACGACAGTGTGCTTCAGGCCTCCTGTGTACAGCACACCTTTTCAGAGGAAAATTACAAATTGAAAAGAGGTAAATACACAAAAATTGCAGCTTTTATGTGATCCTAATGACTGCCAAAGCCGGTGTGTGGATTATAGAGCTGCTGTAGCACCTTGGGGAGAATGTAGCATAAAAAACACACAAAAATAACAGTGTGTGGTTAGTAAATTATGGTGCACAACACAAGTGAGTCCAATGATTGTGTATCAATAAGAGTCCAGCTCTACTCTACTCAGAATACAAGTAATACAGCAGGAACTCGATGCATTTCTGCTTCACAGACTGTTTATTCTGGCTGTTCTTCACTGGCAGGGTTATGCTGCTCTACCTTTCTCTTTAAAATACGTCAGAGGTGTTCTACTGTCCACAGATCTTCCTGTTGCATCTAGAAATATCATCAACACTGTTTGACCTCATGCAGCCCCAGATCATCACACTCCCACCTCCATGCTTCACTGTCAGGACTATGCATAGACACAGTCCATAGCTCCAAAGCTGAAAGTTCTGCTGTTCACAGCTCATTTTAGAACCATGTTAGACTGGTTTGGAAACAGCAGTATTCACTTTGAGTTTCTACTTTGGGGCCTGAATTTTCAACATAGTCTTTATAAAGTGTTTGTTTTAAATTGTTTATAAAAGGAAATATTTCACTGTTCTACTGTTTCTGAGCAGTGATGCAGGATGTTGCACTGGAGTGCCGTTAGTGCTGTTCCTTACTATACAATCACAGTGGTAGGATGCAATGGTTCATGACTTGAAAATATGTATAAATGAAGTACCTCCCACATTGTTCATCAGTCAAAAGGATCTTTGGCTTCTAAAAAGTCCATTTTTTGTTTGCAAAGATTCCACAGTGAGATGCTCCTAAAACTGAAAAACACATCGAAATATGCAGAAATGCATCAGTTTTTACGTCGTTTGTCATCTTTAAAACCTGAAAACCTTATGTAAGTGTTCCATTTGAACACTGATTGTGTGCTTTGTGTTGCAGCTTCTAACTCCTGTGATTCGTCTCCGGTTTTTGTTATTTAAGAGGAGGCAGCCGCGAAAAGCTTGTCTGAGAGCAAAAGTTTTGAATTGCAGTCCACCTGCGTGACCTCCAGCTATATTGTGGCAAATTGAAGGCACCTTTTCTCTAACCAGATGATCTTTGCAGCAGCGACTCAGTCATTCTGCCGGCAGACCGCCAGAAAAAAAAAGGGTGAGAAAACAAAGCTAGGCGGGCGAGGAGGGAGCTGCACTGATGTATGGGGACTCTCCAGTGCACCCAGAGGGACCATTAGCAGCACATCAGCCTTCCAGAGTGCAGCCGCACTGGCTAATAGGCCGTTTTCACACTTGCATTAAGAAATAATAGGTGTAGTTGTAGCAGGGGATCAGCAGTATTGTGCCAAAAAAAAGGCCTCATGGCCATTTTACAGACTGAAACCAGGCCCTTAAGCAAGGCATTTCTACCGCCTCTATATTAGATGTGACTCGGTGTTTTCATCCAACCTGTGTTCATCATTTCAGCAAGAAAACTTTAGATTCTTTAACCCTCCTATTCATCCTCATTTACAGACACCAAAAAATATAGTTTCCTTGTCTGAAAAAAAAATCCAAAAAAAAAACAGCAAAAAAATTCCCCAAATTTCTGAAAATTTGCAAAACCTTCAGGAGGAAAATTCCAATAATTCCTTTAAAGTTTCCCTTACAAGTATAATTTTAAACAAAATCCCCAAATTTGGCAAGAAAATTCTTGTAAACATTTGCAACCAACCAACCTACCAACCAACCAACCTACCAACCAACTTACCAACCAACCAACCAACCAACATACCAACCAACATGCATGCATACATACCAACCAACCAACCAACCAACCAACCAACCAACCAACCAACCAACCAACCAACCAACCAACTTACATACCAACCAACCAACCAACCAACCAACATACCAACCAACCAACCAACCAACTTACATACCAACCAACCAACCAACCAACCAACTTACATACCAACCAACCAACCAGCAACATACATACATACATACATACATACATACATACATACATACATACATGACGACACAAGGGTTAAACCATCGAACAAAACAGTTATTTATATTAAAAGCCGCTCCTCCTCAGAACTTATCTCATTAAATGACTCCTCATCGATCAGCGCTGACTTTACATCCTTCTTTGCAGTCATAGATGACAAGCGAGACTCGGTGAAAATTCAGACTATGTTTCCAGCTATTGATTTAATAAAGGACTATATGAAGGTGAACGGCTTCTCGATAGCACCCATCACCGCTGACAGAACATGAACGCTACATTACTGGATTGAAGGCTGCCAGTAACCTCATAATGGCTCCAATCAATGCTGCTATCAGAGCTGCACATCTTCATTACGAAGTCACTCAAACTGGCTGCAATGATGGACGTCAGCTGGAACCTGAAACTGACTGAGGGGGTGAGATGGACTAGCAAGATTAAAATTCTGCACCTATGTTTGGTTTTGCAGGTAGGGATTAGTGCAAGTACGTACATTAAAACAGTTTGTGTGTCTGCATGTGTGATACAAGATGACAAACTCAAAACTGGTTGATAGAGATTATGATAAAGACAGAAACATTTTATTTCTTTGCAAAACTATCACAACTAGATGTAAAAACACAACTTCACGATGCAACAACGAAGCAAAGAGACAGAAAATGACCTGAAAGAGACACAAACCTGCATAAAATAGATGTAAAATGAACATTAACACCTGCAGAATCTGAGTAAATGCAGAATGGCCACAAAGAGACACCAAAATAATAAGTACAAGATGCAAAAAGACAGTAAAAGATCTAAAGTCCTGCAGCTCTATGGAAACAGAAGAACATGAATGTTAGAGAGACTCAGAAATGTCTGTCAGTACAACACATTTAGAAAGATGGAAATTATGTTAAAGAGTAGAAAAAAAGCTGAATTTCTTTGCAAAAGTACCACAGAAAGATGCAAAAGAACAACTAGATGATGCAACAACAGATCAAAGAGACACAAAATGACCTGAAAGAGACGAAAACAAACATAAAATAGATGCAAAGTCAGCATTAACACCTGCAAAAACTACCTGCCCAAGAGATAACTGCAAAAAAGAGCCAGAAACAAAAAAATAGCACAACAAAATAAACAAAGATACACACAAAATAGACACTAAAAATGAGGTGCAAGATGCACAACGAGAGTAAAAGATATAAAGTCCTGCAACTCTTTGGAAACTAGGATAAAAACATATAAAAACACAGCAAAGAGACACCGAACGACCTGAAATAGATGAAAACCAACAATAACAGATGTAAAATCAACAACAACACCTGCAAAAACACAGACAAACTAAAAAAACTTGATTGTTGGTCTCAGCTACGTCACTAATAGCTTCAAAGTTGAAGCTACAGAACGGAGAATTCTCAGGATTTTTATGTAAATTGAAGATTTTAAGCTTAGTGCATGCAGGAACAGTTGGAAATCTCTGGATAATTTGTGTTTTTTGGGTAATATTGACATTTTTGAATAGACAACATGAATTTGAAGCTATCTGGCAGCTTTTAGGTTCAGAGGATTAATTAGTATTTGTTGAGGAAATCCATCAGCAGACTTTAGAAAGCTGCTGCACACATGTAATCCATAGAAGTAATGAAAGCAAACAGGCTTGTTTCTGATTTGTTGAGCTTTATATCTGTATCTTCACTGCTAATAAATGGACTCCCATAAAATAAATCAATGCAATGAATCAATAAATGCACACAGTTGCACTTATGACAAACTCTAGTCATGATTCAATGCGACAGCTGCTGCTTCCAATGGGAGGAGGTCGGGGTGGATGGACGGCTCGACAACATTCAATTACGGTGAATACATTTCAAAAAAACTGCAATAACAAAAATAAAACGGTATTTATTTTTTAAAATTTGAAGCAGGTGTCTGAAGCTCTCACTAACTGATGTTCATGATGTGGTTGGATCTAAATCAGGGTTTAAACTTGTTACGGGGGGAAGCTGGAGAACCCTAGCAACTGGCAGACAAGTGAATAACTGAAAGAGATTTATTTAACCAACTAACTAAACCAATACATAAATAGAGAACTGAACTGGGGGGACAGAACTAAACCAAAACTACTAAAAATTCTACAAGCAAACTCTATAATTACAAAAACAGAAGTCTACAAAACTGAACTGAATTAACAAAACTAAGCTAAGGAGGAGTACTCACAAGATGGGGGAACAGGCTGGGAAAATCCATGAAGAGGCCAGGAGGGGGAGCAGCAGAGTCCATGGGGCTGAAGCAGTCAGGAGGTGGCAGGAAACTGAATCCAGGAGGGCAACACAATCTATGAAGGGATGTGAAACTATAATCCAGCCAGGAGTGAATGGAAGCTCAGAGCTTAAATACTGGAGGTGAGGTAGAGAACAGGTGAGTGGAGTAAACTAATTACTGCAGGGGACACTCATTACAGTAATCAGCAAATAGAGTGCAGGCAGGTGAAGCAGGGAGAGAGAGACAGGAGGGAGAGACGACAGACAGACAGACAGACAGACAGACAGACAGACAGACAGACAGACGAGACAGACAGACAGACAGACAGACAGACGAGACAGACAGACAGACAGACAGACAGACAGACAGACAGACAGACAGAGGGAGACGAAGACAGACAGACAGACAGACAGACAGACAGACAGACAGACAGACAGACAGACAGACAGACAGACAGACAGACAGAGGGAGACAAAGATAGACAGGTCAAAACAGAAACAGATGAGGAACAATGGGACAAAGAAGGAAAGGGAGAGAAGGAGGAAGGAGGGCAGAGGCTGAAGCAGGATCATAACAAAAGTTTTACTAATTCATGTTTTCACCGTGTCTGACATGTTAAAGCTTCATCTCAGCTTTTAAATCAATTAAACAGTGAATATTGAATTGAAAAATACACTTATGTTGTAAATTCAATCCCAGAATCTGTCAGAAAAATAATAGTAAGATATTTTCCCCCAAATCATTGAGCATAAACTTCACCAGGTCTAAACCTCAGCAAACAGAGATGGAAATATCTGATGTATTACACTTTGATGAGTCCAGATCCATAGTTGTTCAAGGACTTTTGGCCCGAAGCACCAAAATTTGCACAAATGATCAGCTGTAATCTCTTCAAAATAGACTCTGCTGTGCTAAAATCAGATTAATTCATGATAAAATAAAAACCAAACCTGGACAGTGAACAGAGGCAGACTTTAGAACAGGCTCATTGTGAACTGCTTGTGATATTTGCAGCGTATTTGCTGCCTGCAGAACCGACGCCTGGACAGTCAACCGGCCCGACTGCCAAGAAAGAGTTGGCTTTGAGCGGCAGCAGTCGGATTTCTGCATTATTTTGTTTACTGAGTGGAGAACTGAGCTGATCACTGTTTGCTGTTTATATTCCATTAATGCTCCCCAAAAGACCTTGGAGTTAACTCATTAAAACCATGTTTCCTCATGAATAAAAAAACACAGCAGACACACCAACGGGAAGAATGCCGGAGAAAGTGACAACCAGATGGAAATGAAAACGGCTTGGCAGAAACGGATGGACAGTTAGAAACAGATACTGCTAATGTCGAGGATCAATGTGGTCCATGTTCCTCCTCTGGTGGACCTCCTCACGCTGCTATGGTCCATGTTCCTCCTCTGGTGGACCTCCTCACGCTGCTGAGGTCCATGTTCCTCCTCTGGTGGACCTCCTCACGCTGCTGAGGTCCATGTTCCTCCTCTGGTGGACCTCCTCACGCTGCTGACGTCCACGTTCCTCCTCTGGTGGACCTCCTCACGCTGCTATGGTCCATGTTCCTCCTCTGGTGGTCCTCCTCACGCTGCTGAGGTCCATGTTCCTCCTCTGGTGGACCTCCTCACGCTGCCGTGGTCCATGTTTAATCCACCAGTTCACTGGAAAATGCTCCTGTCAAAACAAGAAAAAAAACTTATTTCAAGGAACTTTTACCTTGGAATAAGTGCAAAAATCTGCCAATAGAACAAGTGAAAAATGTCTTGGTGAGATTTCTAGAAATAAGATATGATATTTAGAATATTGAGATCTTAAAATTAGCTGGGAAAACTTATTTTAAGCTCTATTTTACCAGGATTGTCAAGTTTAGGGGTCTTGACAGACATGCTTAAAAAAAAAAAAAAACTCCTTCAAAGTTTCCCTTCAAAGATTTATTTAAAAAAAAAAAAATCCCCCAAATTTGGCAAGAAAATTCTTGTAAATATTTTCAAAAAATGAGCAAAAATCCTAAAAATATCTAAAGTGATTCCACATATATCAGTAAAACTTCTAATATTCTCTTAAGAACATTCACATAAAAATCGTTTTGGTTGATTTTTTTGTCAATGTTCTTAAGAGACATTTTTAATATTTCTTTTTTTCCACCAAAAAATGTTCAAAGATTTCCCCAAAATGTTGAAAATGTGGACATCAGAAGTTTCACTGTGAAAATAAATTTTTTTCTCCACATTTTCAAACTTTAAAACGGATCAGTTTGACCTGCAGGACGACATGAGGGATAAACTTATTTTGAGTTTTCTTGTAAAATTCAACTCAAAACAAGATAATTTCAAGATTGTTTGACTTAACAAGATATTTAAGATGCTTTGTCTTAAAACAAGTCCCTCCATCTGCTGAAATGTCTCTTGTTAAGTGAATTTATCTTAAATCCAGTGGGATGAGACGTTTTTACTGAAAATAGACTTGGTAAGATTAGAGTTTTTGCAGTGTTCTCTTTGAAGTGGGTCCAACTTTCCCCTCCTTTCTTCCACTTCCTGTCCTCCTCACCTGTCTTCTCTGGTCTCTTTCCATCGTTGGCCCTCAGACTACCTTCTCATGCCTCCCTTCCTGCAGCAGCTGCTCGGCTGTGCATCCATGCATCCATGCATCTATGCATCCATGCATCTATGCATCCATGCATCCATGCATCTATGCATCATGCATCCATGCATCCATGCATCCATGCATCTATGCATCCATGCATCAATGCATCTATGCATCCATGCATCCATGCATCTATGCATCATGCATCCATGCATCTATGCATCTATGCATCCATGCATCTATGCATCCATGCATCTATGCATCCATGCATCCATGCATCCATGCATCCATGCATCTATGCATCCATGCATCCATGCATCTATGCATCTATGCATCCATGCATCCATGCATCTATGCATCCATGCATCATGCATCCATGCATCTATGCATCTATGCATCCATTCATCCATGCATCTATGCATCTATGCATCCATGCATCCATGCATCCATGCATCTATGCATCTATGCATCCATGCATCCATGCATCCATGCATCCATGCATCTATGCATCGGCGTGACCACCCAGCTGCCCCAGCTGTTAAACTATCCCAGGGAGAGCTCACCTCTGAGTGCTGCTTCTGTGTGGAGGAGAAACCAGTGCAGAGAGACTGATGGAAAAACAGCTTCCATCCAGCCGAACAGCAGGAGACGACCAGGAACACCTCGGGCTGGAATCAGACACGTCTTCTGTTCAATAGAACAGCTAGAAGGACACAACTAAAGAAAAACACAGGATTTATTTTTGCAAAACTACCACAGAAAGATGCAAAAGAACAACTGCATGATGCAACGACACAAGAAAAAGACACAAAGAGACACCAAACATGAGCTGCAAGATGCAAAAAGACAGAAAAAGATGTAAAATCCTGCAGCTCTGTGGAAACATGAAGGACAAAGACTCAGAAATGTCTTCTGTGCTGAATGACACAGAATGACAGAAATAATATTTAAAAAAGAAAACAATTAGAGCTTTCTGCGTAGAGTTGCAGGATTTTATATCTTTAAATCTCTTTTTGCATCTTGCAGCTCATATTTGGTGTCACTTTTTTGTGTCTTTGTCTTTATTTTTTGTGCTATTTTGTTGCTTCTGTCTCCCTTTTGGAGTTATATCTCAGTGAGGTAGTTTTTGCATGTTTTAATGTTGATTTTGCATCTATTCTGTGTTGCTTTGCATCTTTTTCCGCTCATTTTGTGTCTCTGCTGTGTTGTTGCATCGTCTAGTTGCTCTTTTGCATCTTTCTGTTGTCGTTTTGCAAACATGAAGAAGGAGAGAAACTCAGAAATGTTTTCTTTGTAGAATGACAGTTAGGATGCCTAAAATATGTAAATAAAAGAAAAAACATAGAATTTATTTGCAAAACTGCCAAGAAGAAACACAAAGAACAACTACTAGATGATGCAACAACAGAAAAGAACAAGATGTTTAATTTTTTGAACAGTATTCACTACCTTTGCGTTTCTAACAGTGATTTATTACTGTGTGCATTTTGCAAACTGCTTTATCACATTTCCATGTAAATTACAGCAGGTTATTGGCTGCTGTGCCAATATTTCAGCATGTTTTTACAGCGTTGTTGTTGGATTTTATTTTAACCGTTGATTCCTGTAAACTGTATTCATGCACTTCTCTGTAGAAAGTTTACAGCAAAAGACAGTTTTTAAAAAGGCTGCCGCTGTAATAAGCATTAAATTCCAACACTTTCTTCTTTTAAATGCATAAACTGAGAACTGCAGACTTATATTTTAAATAAAAAATAGATTTAATATTTACAATAAAGGACTGAGAACTCGGTTTGACATTTAATAATGGATATAAAACACCTGTAACAGTTGAGAAAAGTACATTTTCAAGGCCTGAGGAACATTTATTCTCAATATTGGCTCCAAAAAAAGCTTCAGATTGTTCAGTTTTTAATCAAATTTCATAAAAATGGAACCCGACAGTTAGAATTTGGCTGAATTTTAACAGAGATTTACTGAGAAACTACCAAATGTTGCAGTAAAATTCTAAAAAGACACCAGCAGCTGTGGATAGCAGTGTTGGATTTGGAACGTCTGAAGAATTATAATTTATTAAAAATGTTTTAGAAACCAAGAAGATGAATTTCATTTAATGTTTTGTAGCTGCCAAAACAAAGTTGTGGCTCCAAGCAGTGATTCATGAACTGTTTTCTTCAATTCTTGTTTTTGGCTCCAGAAAAAGAATTAAATTCTCAATTTTCAAACCATATTTTGAAAAAACAAAAACAAATCTGCACTGTTGTTGGAATTTGGCTTCAGTTTTTAGTAAATTAATACAGAAGAAAGAAACAAACAGACCAAAGACAGAAACACAGAGGAAGCAAAGGAAAGAGATAAAATAAGCTGCTGTTATCAGAAATATGAATATGTTCTGATCTAAGAGCAGGGGTGTCCAACATGAGGCCCGCGGGCCAAAAGCGGTCCTCCAGAGGCTCCAATCTGGCCCTCAAAGTGTAAAAATTCCAGAGAAGACATTAACTGCAGATTGTAAATTAGTAAAACTATAAATTTAGAATCATTTCTAGACCATGACAAGTTGTTTGGATCAGAAAGTAAAATACTAGATTGTTCATTGTTCTTTTGTGTGTCTTTTTTGTAATATTTTGTCTTGATTTGTTGTTTTTTGTCAGACTTTTGTCGTTTGTCTCACATTTTTGTCGCTTTGTGTTTCTTTTTTGTCACCCTTGTGTTTTTTGTCTTATTTTTGTCATTTTGTGTTTCGCTTTATTCATTGCTTTGTTTCTCATTTTTGTCTCGTTTGTGTCCATTTTTTGTCGCTTTATAACTTTTTTGCCTAATTTTTTATCTCTTTTTTTGTCATTTGTCTCATTTTTTGTCATTTCGTGTTTTGTTTTTGTAATATTTGATCTTGTTTTTGTTGTTTTTGTCTTTTTTTGTCTGACTTTTGTCATTTTGATCATAAAATAAAATACTACATCGTTCAGTTCCAGATGACTGAATGTTGTGTTCCTTTGTCGACACTCTGTGATCTGGAAGTTGTATTGTGGAAATGATAAACTGAGGCTGAATGTTGATGAAACTGAATTTATTTTTCTTCATAAATTTCAGGTTGTTCATAATGTTTTGTAAAAAGATAATTCCTTCAATGTGAGTGAAATTTTTGCACTAAATAAAGGAACCATTAGGATTAATGGTTATTTACAGGTTATGCTGCTGTGGTTTTACTGGTCCACTGGAGATCAAACTGGACTGAATGAGGAACCTGGACTAAGATGAGTTTGATCTGTTCTAAGAGGATTTAAAGGGTGGTTCTTGGTGTCAGACTGGATTCTTGTCTGGTTTGTTCTAATATTTATCTCCTGTTTCCATGTGGGGCTGAAAGCAGCTTCTAGCTCTGCTGCTGTAAATAATCCATGCAGAGGATGAGTGGGCGAGAAATGTTTAAAATCAACAACATCTGATATAATACGAGAGGAAAACGCTGTTTGCTTCATCCGAACAGACGTCTCCATCTGTCGAGCGATGAATTAATGAACAACGTGAATTCCTGCAGGTTCTAAAGCGATCCGCTGCAGCTCCACCTGATGCTGATGCAGCACCTGAAGCTGGAATCCTCACAGCTCCAGACATATGTTTGCGCCTCGCTAGCGCCGGATTTAGCTGTGATCCAGCCGAGCCGAGGCTAATGAATCAAAATTAGGATTGTCAGCTCGCAGGAACAAGATGTTTACGGTGTTCTGCTGTAGCTGCATGTAGCTAGCAGGTGTTTTACCGCCACAGCTCCTGCCTCTGCTGCCTGAAATACGCTGCATTTATTAGAAAGCTACCATTAATTATGCATAACAGTAATATAACCGACAAGCAAAGGGCGTTAAACATTTAAATGCTAATAAAATGCAAATAACCACTTGTAAAAATGAATTGAAACTCCACATGTAGGTCTAAAGCTCAGCGGTGCTTCTCTGAGCTGCAACAGATGGTGAGATGTGCTGCTAAACTGGATCAGAGCTCATTTACTGCTGAAGAAACGGCCTTCATTGGTAGCAGCTGCAGTCTGTAGTGTAAAAATAAGAAATAAACCTTCATCAGGCTGCAGAACGCTGCGATGTGAAGCTCGTTAGCAGGCTGAAGCTAACGCTAGCGTGCTAACTGTCAGCTGATTAGTGCTGCTGCACGTCTTCAGGTTCATTTACTGCAGGAATACAGCAAATAATAAGTAATAGAAATAATAATAATAAATATGCTAAATATAGAGCTACTACACTTGGAGACACTATCAAAATAAAAGCACTTAGCTTTTTGTAAAAAATGTGCATTTTTCAAATTATAAGTGCAGTTTAATGCAATTTTTGTGAGGCAGGTTTGAACAAAATCGTCCTCAAATACTTCCTGCATGTGAAATAAACATTAAATTATGGTTTCAATGCATCTGAATAAATAATCAGTGTTTGTTTTTGACACTTAAATGCTGATTAATAACACTGAAGTTTATCATGAAACCTGCGTGTTGCACTGAGACCAGGTTTCTGTGTTGATCTGAAATAAAGTGCCGGCTCTGAAAGGACGAGCAGCTCTAAAACAGACGTAAGATCCTGAAGAAGACCGAGTTTTCCATCCATACAGCAACATGACAACACTGCACTTGTCTTTGCGTCCCGCGGGAAGCTGCAGGACTCGTGAGATTACACATCCAAGGCTTTGCTCCCTGAAAGCACAAACCCACAATTTGACATGAAACAGGGAAGATTTCCAGCAGCAGAATACCAACAGTCTGTTTCTTTCCTTTCAACATGAGAAACTGCAGCTGAACACGAAGCTGCTGTGATTTAGGAAAACAGACTGTCGGCTCATCTAATGCGTCTCCACTCTTTAATTAATGCTCTTCTGGCAGTAATTTAAAGTTTTTACATTTTTGGGGGTCAAACTGCGACTATATGCGACTCTATGCTGATTTTTTGGGATTATATAAGAAGAAAAAAGACAAAATGCATTTAGCTTCTTACTTCTAGCTGATGTTTATCTGCTGTAAACTGCTTTTAGAAAAGGTAAAATGATATTGGACAACAGTGACGTTTTGTTTTTCTGAGATATATATTGCAATATGAAGAAAAAAATAGAGGAATATTCTCAAGAGGACTTGATATAGAAGGAATGAATCTATCTGGAATTATTAGGGTGATTTTGTAGGCGAGTACATCTGCACAGAAAGGAAGAAATAATTCAAAGAAGCCTGAAAAATGCCTTTTTTACTGTGAATATTGTGTGACGTGAACAATCTGGAATCTTTTTCATTTGGCAAAGTAGTTTTGTGCTTCAGAAAACCTTCACATCTGACATTATGCTGCTGATTTAAACTGTTAAACTAAACAACTGCAGACAGAAAACCTGCTTTTAGGCGTCATTTTGGACAATTTATAGGTCATTTTGTTTTGAAAAACGTATTGAAATGTCAGATTTACTTGTCATTTTACAAAACATGTCACTGGCTGTTTGACAGATGCTTTAATTTCCAGAGTTTCCCTGAACGCCTCCCATGCAGCTGCAGTAGAAGCTCAGAGAAGCTTCTAGTCTCCATCAGTTACTGCAGACAGATCCAGAAGAACTGTGAACAGAGTCAAACATGGAGCTCTGATGTCACATTTACCTGAAACCAGGTGAGTTTATCTACATGAACTGTCTTCCAGAAGCATTTTAAACTGAAGGAGCACAGTGCTGATTAATATTCCATTCATTATAACTGACTTTGCGTTTCTTTTTTGCAGCCAGATCTTCCTTCATAGAGTTTCTCTGCTGTTCCTGCTCATGGTGAAGTGGAGTCTGCATGGCAACAAAAGCTGCATCGCTGTAATACTGTTTAAAAATATTACATTTATATAGAAATAGCCTGACTTCTTCTAGAGATTACTCATGGAAAATGAGTCTTTTTGTTTTAATCTACAACAAGCAGTTGCAGCATGATGCGTCTCATTTAACATTTCTATATCAATCCTAACAACATATTATGCAGACGATTCTTTAGATGTTAGCAGCTGTAACTCAGCTAAAAAGGTGCTAGATAAGTGCACATATATTCATTTTAAGCTGCTGAATTTCCTTGATTGGTAGCAGCACATTGAAAAGCAGCAGATAGTCTTCATCACCTCCAGAGGAAGACCTCTGAGTGAAGCAGAAGAAAAGTTGTCCAACATCAGAGTAAAGTCAGCTGAATGAGAAACACCTCCCAGCCCAACTTACTGGATCAAAGGGGAAAAGGAGACAACAGGAGTGGAGAAAAAGGAAAGAAGTGGAGGAAGTGGAGAAGAGAAGTGGATGAAACAGGAGGGAGGTGAAGAAGATGGACCAGGAGATGAGAGGAGGACGGCGTGGAGGACATGGCTTCACTTCAAAGAGGACCAGCTTTTCATGGAGGCTGCCAGGAGGAAGAGCTGAGAAATGAAGAAAGAGGAGGAGGAAACATGGAGGGAGGAAGTCAGAGGATTTCCACAACAATCCTGAGCCTCCGAGTCGGTTTCATCCTCCCATTATGACCCATTATGACCTCTCTGATGCCAACAATCACATTCAAACATTTCAACCGCATTTATATTTTAGCTATTTAGCTTTATAAATAAGTTCCCTGACTGACCTAGAAACACACCTCGACAATTTCAGTCAAGATTGTTGATTAATTATCTGGAGGCCGAACAAATACCATCCTGAGGTCATTTCAAAGTTCTGTTTTGTGTTTTTTGACAAATAAATTCCACTAAATTATTGAATTTGTGGTTATAGAAAAGGAATAAGTCCAATAAAGTGGGACTCGTCACAAAATATGAAAGAGAAGCTTGTTGTGAAAATGTCATATTTTCCTAAATTTCACCAAACAGTGAGTTAAATTGAAGATTAAGTAAAAACGAAACTATAGAATAATAATGCTACATGTGACATAAACCCCGATTTCCTGAATTATTTAGTTGAAAATGCCCTCCACTAATCGTCTTTCAAAATAAAAGCATCACAGTTTATGCTTGTAAAAAAAAGAAGCATTTTTCAAAACATAAATGCAGTTTAATTATGTCTGAATGTAATTTTTGCGAGGCAGATTTGCACAAAGTTGAACTATAGTACTTCCTGCATTAAAGGCATCTGAATTAACAATCAGTCACAAAAGAAATTTAAAGAAAAGAAAGAAAATTGTATTCATATTTTATCTGGATTGGCAGGAACAAGATGCATTTCGCTAAAATTGCAAATAAAATACTCATATATGCTGATGTGACTATGATTACTTTAGAAGCAGCTAAAAATCAACTGAAAGATGCAAAAATATTCAAGTTTGTTATGTGCAGGGAAGCTGAATGTGTTTCATTTAAAGAAAAAAAAACTTATACATCTCCGTAAAGAACAATAATAAAGAATCAAGTTCAAATTAAACACATTTTCTGGTATTCTGAAAGAATAAACAAAGAGTTCACACAAAATAATGGGAATAATGTGACAAAATGTCAAAAAGGAATAAAGTCAAATGCGCTCATCTTTTCTAGTTGAATTAAATGAACTTAAAATGTCAAATTCAAATTTTCAACATTGATCTTAAAAGACAAATCTATGTTTTTCTAATAAAAGGAAAAGGAAGACTCATAAAAACCTGAAGTTTTGGGGCAGATATGTTCGTCATGGTTTCCCACCTTCAGGTTGTTACCGTTTATCTTCATGCTAAATTCCCAGCTTTAAATTTAACCAGTTTTTGGTAGAAATTGTTGTCATCTGCAGGAGCTTTTCTGTGAGGAAAGTTCCCGTGTGCACCGAGACATAATCAAAACCCTGAAGGCATGTTCTGGAGGTGGCATGAAGAGAAGGAAGGAGATGCCAAAACAAACAACATCTGCAAAAGCAGGTAATGTTTCTGAAAAAATTATATTTCATAGATATAAAAATGAAAATACCCAGAACCACCACTGTACATACAGGAAGATGTAGCTTAAAATCTTATAAAGTTTGGCCTAAATCTGGCTTCTTGTAGAAACACATGTGAGCCGTTCACCACATGGGATCATAGAGACGCTTTTTATGGAGAATAAAAACCAAAAAACACAAAAACTGCAGCTGTCAAATTCACTGAACAAAGCAGAGAACTGACAGGAGATTTGATGAAAAGATGATTTTCCACTGATCTACAAAAGAAAGTCTGTCTGTCAGAACATTATTGACTTTATTTAGTCATTTTTAGATTCACGGAGTTGATCTGGTAACTTTATTTAGACGACAAGAAAACATGCACAAAAAATGAGCAGGAACAGAAGAGCAACTCTGAAAAGGAAGATTTGGTGGCAGAAAAGAAACACAATGTCAGCTGTAGGTTAACAGAATATTAATCAAGATCACGGTTTATATCTGCTCACTATTCAATGAACAACAGTGATATTAATGTTTGAAATGCTCCTGGAAGACAGGCTTCAGGTAAATGTGACATCAGAACTCCTGATTCCACTCGGTTCACAGTTATCCTGGATCTCTGCAGTACCTGATGGAGACTAGAAGCTTCTACTGGAGCTGCATGGGAGGCGTTCAGGGAAACGCCGGAAACTGCAGCATTGATTGAGGGGCTTTGGGTGCAGCTTTATTTATATTAATTATCGAGGAGATGCTGTGAATTCGGGTGAAGATTGTTTTAAGTCTGATTTTGATGCAGATTTGTACTTTAGCAGGAACGCAGCAGCAATCTGTGTATTCTGTGTCTAAAATAAATAAATAATTGTGACAAATATGCGAAAAATAGAGTCACTATTGATCAAAATAATCACAATTATTATTTTGTCCATAATCGTGCATCCCTCCTGAGTTATTTTGAAATATATCAGCTATAGAAACAAAGATGTCGACCAAAAATGATGCATTTAAATCAGCACAAAGCTCTTTATGACGAGCACAAAGTCAGATCAGAATGTCGTCTAAAGCAAAAACAGAGAAAACATGACAAACAGTTCATACTCCCAAAAAAATCTGCACATAAAAAATTCTATGCAGATGAACTCCACTACAAAATCTAGAAAGATGTTTTGGTTACCGGGTGAAAATTTCAGTTTGTTTTTTTTTAACATATAATGTTGAAAAAACTAAATATTTTGTTGTATTTTGTTCATAGATTGTACAGCCTGATCCCTATTTGAAGTTCTGTTGTTTCTCTGAACACTTCAAGGCCACTTTGGGTTCAGTCAGACACACATTCACTTCTACCTTTTATTTCTTTTTTCAGTCGGAAAGTGCAGAAGACGGATAATTAAGAGTATTTCTGCTGGATCACAGCCAGCTCTTTGTGTGGGTATCATAAGAGGTGGTGACTAAATCCCTTCCTACTGTTCTCTAATAGGGGCAGATAGAGGCACTAAATGAACTGTGGCTGTATTACAAGCATCCTGGGAGTCGGGCAATTAGACGACACACAAACACACCGAGAGGCGGCCCAAAGATTCACAGTGCAGCAGACACAACCAGACCTGACATGTGAGGACCCTTAAAGGTGATGTATGTGTCACATGAACACGGAGGTTATTATGGGCTGCAGACAGAAGGTTAGCGGAGCAGCTTGTTTGTGGGAGAAGCTGCACAGGGAAGGTGGATAAGCAGCTTTAATGAAATCAGATGCCCACGAGGCAGAAGGAGACGAGCCGAAGTGAACGACCTGTCAAAGCTCTGCTGCTGGAATCTGTCCTATTTACACAGTCAATCATCTAAAGGTCACATTAGAAACACGAGTCCTCCTCCAGCAGTAAAATGTAAGTAAACTGCACAACGATGGCTGATTACGTCACAGATGAGGAAACTGGTTGTTGAATTTCCCTCAGGATTAATGAAGTATCTACCTATCTACCTACCTATCTACCTATCATCAATCTATCAGTAAATTAAAGATATTAAGTTCAATCAGACTTACTTTTGGTTAACATTTTCTAAGCCAACAGATTCTCCTCTTCATTTCTACATCGAGAACTTGCAGCCTCGACTGTTGAATCTGTTTTGACCGTTTTCAACCTTGAAGTCCGGCGATATTTAAAGGGTTCCTGGAGAAACCTTATCTAACTTTTTATGTTGTGGTACATGCTGGCCTAACTGATATACACCTTGTTTAGTTTGTTTTATTTTTTTAAATGTAGTTCTATTGTAACTGTATAAATTGCAGTTCTTAAACATGTCTATTATATGTTACCTGCAACAGTAAATAATTAGAAACTTTTAGCTATTTGGGACTTCTAGCTTACATTTGGTACTTTTGGCTAAATATTTATGACTTTTAGTCAATTATTACTTTGAGCTAACTATTTGTTACTTCTAGCGAAATATGTTTAGCCAACTGTTTGTTACTTCTAGCTAAAATTGCGCTAGATTTAGCTTACTATTTGTTAGGTTTAGCTAAATTTGATTACATTTAGCTATTTGTGGCACTTAGCAAACTATTTGGTACTTCTAGCTAAGTATTTGGTACTTATGACTGAATATTTACTACTTTTAGTCAATTATTACTTTGAGCTAACTATGTGTTACTTATAGTGGAATATGTTTAGCTAATTACTTGTTTTGTTTAGCAAAAATTTTAAGGCATTTAGCTTTGTTTAATGTTTAGCTAACTATATGGTACCTTTAGCTAACTATTTGTTACATTTAGCTAATGATGTGCTACATTTCGCTGACTACTTGTTATGTTTAGCTAACAGTTTATGTTTGGCTAACTATTTTAAACTTTTAGCTAGCTACTTGAGCTGAATATTTATTACCTCTAGCTAACTATTTGTTACATTTAGCTAATAATGCTCTACATTCAGCTATTTGTTATGTTTAGCTAACAGTTTATTACTTTTAGCTAACTATTTCTTACTTCTGGTGAACTATGTTTATCTAGCTATTCATAATGTTTAGCAAACTATTTGTTACGTTTAGCTAATTAAATTATCTGTTTTTGCAGCTGACTGTTGGCATCTACCTGCTTTTTTTCAAGCAGTTGTACCACCTTTAGACCTGTTGGCATCAAGGGAATAAAAAGCCTGTTGTACTGAATCTTCTCTTTTGTTTCTTTGTCATCATAATTTAGGTGATTTGTCTGTTTGCTGTGAGCCACAGAGGCTTGTGTTACTGCATTGGGTTACTGTGTTGTGTTATTGCATTGTGTTACTATGCTGTGTTACTATGCTGTGTTACTACGTCGTCTTACTACATTGTGTTACTACGTCGTCTTACTACATTGTGTTACTATGCTGTGTTACTGCGTTGTGTTACTATGTTGTGTTACTACGTTGTCTTACTGCATTGTGTTACCATGTTTTGTTACTACGTTCTATTACTACATTATGCCATTACATTGTCTCACTACATTGTGTTACCATGTTGTGCTACTACGTTGTGTTACTACGCTGTCTTACTACTTTGTGTTACTATGTTTTGTTACTACATTGTGCTACGACGTCGTCTTACTACGTCGTCTTACTACTTCGTCTTACTACTTTGTGTTACTATGTTGTGTTACTACGTCGTGTTACTACATTGTGTTACTACGTTGTGTTACTGTCGTGTTACTACGTCATCTTACTACGTTGTGTTACTACATTGTGTTACTACGTCATCTTACTACATTGTGCTACTACGTCGTCTTACTACTTTGTGTTACTACTTCGTGTTACTACGTCGTGTTACTATGTTGTGTTACTACATTGTGCTACGACGTCGTCTTACTACGTCGTCTTACTACATCGTCTTACTACATCGTGTTACTATGCTGTGTTACTACATTGTGTTACCATGTTGTGTTACTACGTCGTCTTACTACGTCGTCTTACTACTTCGTCTTACTACTTTGTGTTACTATGTTGTATTACTACGTCGTGTTACTACATTGTGTTACTACGTTGTGTTACTGTCGTGTTACTACGTCGTCTTACTACGTTGTGTTACTACATTGTGTTACTACGTCATCTTACTACATTGTGCTACGACGTCGTCTTACTACGTCATCTTACTACGTCGTCTTACTACATTGTGTTACCATGTTGTGTTACTACGTTGTATTACTACGTCGTCTTATTACGTCGTCTTACTACATTGTGTTACCATGTTGTGTTACTACGTTGTATTACTACATTATGTTATTACATCGTCTCACTACATTGTGTTACCATGGTGTGTTTCTACATTTAACGAGCACACTATTCTGTGTTTCCTGTCTGTAAACGATGAGGAGGACATGGCTGAGCAGTAATGGAGAGCTACCTGTCCTCTGCTGAGCTGCTGTCCTTGGGTTTTGTAGGTGTGTTCGTAGCTCCCCAAAGTGGCTTTCACACCCACAGAGATCGCACTGAGCCATCAAACAACAAGCTTTTAAAACCCTTAACACCCCCCAAAGTCTACTTAAAGCTGCTTGTAAACCTCACAAGTTCCTCCTCTTGAAACTCGTCCAGCGCTCTTCTGTCTCCTCTCGTCGCCGTCCTCCTCCTCTGGCTTTTATTTCACACTCTCTTAATCTTTCTGTCTTATTATCCCCGTTAGTTATCTTCCCATCACGCCTCCCATTTCTCACATCTGTTCCCGTGACCCTGAAACTTGTGCCTAATGAGCTCTGCACCGCTTTAAGATTAGATCTGTTTTATAGGGTGTTGTGAAGCTGAAACTAATGCTGGGTAATTAGCGACGACTTCTCAGCTATTAGAACACGCAGACTTTCGGCTGACACAATCAGCTATTTTTGTAGCTCATTTATTGGGGCTCATATGTAAGATGACGGCATCCTATCAGTTTCCTGCTTCCCCTGAACACAATTCTCTCTCTATGGTTGCATATGTTCCTAAACAGTGAGTTTAAATGTCCCCTTTAACCCTGGAGTTGACTTCACTTCCTGTCAAACTGTGCAGAAAAACTGTAACATGCATTCTTTGTATTCGAAAACTCCATTATAAAAACAAAAACAAGAAATACACCCAACTTTTACTGACAGAGAGATCAATGAACAGGTAGAAACAGCTGGAAAGAAAGATGTTGTGGACTCAAGGTGGATGATCTGACTCAAAGTTTTCTGCTTTCAATCTGGTCCAAGTCACTGAATATCGAATATCTGCAGATACAGAGTCCTAATCTGGTGCTATTTTAATGAAAATACAAACTTTAAGTACATTAAAGTAAAAAACAAACAAAAAAAATCTCTAGTAGGACATTGAAATGTAGTATTAGAGGGTAAATGTAGCGTTACAGGGTAAATGTAGGATTAGAGGGTAAATGTAGGTAAATGTAGTGTTATAGGGTAAATGTAGCATAAGAGGGTAAATGTAGCATTAGAGGGTAAATGTAGGATTAGAGGGTAAATGTAGCGGTAGAGGGTAAATGTAGTGTTAGAGGGTAAATGTAGGTAAATGTAGTGTTAGAGGGTAAATGCAGCTTTAGAGGATAAATGTAGCGTTAGAGGATAAATGTAGTGTTAGAGGGTAAATGCAGCTTTAGAGGATAAATGTAGCGTTAGAGGGTAAATGTAGCGGTAGAGGGTAAATGTAGCGTTAGAGGGTAAATGTAATATTAGAAGGTAAATGCAGTATTGAGCATTGTGGGAGTTTAGCTCACAATGGGCACCATGACAGAGACCTCTGTGGAGATCAATGACCTTGAACCAGAACTCTTACGATTTAGACAAACTGGGATTAAACTAGAACAAAGTTCTTATATCACAGTAAAACATGGAACAGATTCAAGCAAACTTCAAATTGTGGGAATTTAGCTAGCAAGGGGCACCATGACAGAGACCTCTGTGGAGATTAATGACCTCGAATCAGAACTCTTATGATTTAGACAAACTGGGATTAAACTAGAACAAAGTTCTTATATCACAGTAAAACATGGAACAGATTCAAGCAAACTTCAAATTGTGGGAATTTAGCTAGCAAGGGGCACCATGACAAAGACTTCTGTGGAGGTTAAAGACTTCAGGTTTGTGTAATAGAGCTGCTTTTGCAGGTAAAATCATGGGTCTTTTGATAATTTTGAAAATAACATTGTCATCACAGGACTAATACTCTGTGCTTGATTTGTGGTATCAATTAATTGTTTATTGATAGATAATGCTGCTAGTTACTTTGAAATTTAGTGAAAAACTGCAGCGGACATACACCAAGGTTTGTAGTTTATTTTGTAAACAGAAAGATTGTTTGTGTTCAGGCTAGTTGTGTAATTAAATCCTCTCCATCTCGCTGCAGTTAATTCCTCTCTGTTCATTAGTTGCAGGTACAGAAGTCAGACATTATATAAGTTTCCACTGCTGTTTAAATTATGTTCCTGAATAACTGTTTTGGTTGTTTTCACTTCTTGATAAATGTGCTAACTACTTTAGCTCGATCAACAGTCTGCTGCATTCTATTCCGTCCCTCTCAATGAGTCCGTCATTACTGGAATGGGAGATGAGAGACGAGACGCTTGAAAGCAGAAACTCACCAACATCTGGCGGCGCTCTGTCAGAGTTATGATGTTTGTCCATAAACGTTGCAGCTAAAGAGGAAGCAGCTCTTCTGATCCATTTCTTTGAATGTTTTCATCTCAGAATCTACTGCTGCTATGTATCTGAGCAGCAAACAACCATCTGGAACCATCATCATGTTTGGTTTCTGCACAGTAAAGAAGATGAACATCACTCAGTGAGTCTCTCATAAGAGTTCGATACACTGAAGGAAAAGAACTACATTTTGGAAGAAATTCAGCAATTCTTTAAGGTTTAATTTCACTTTTTTCCCCATATTGTTTTCAAAATACATGAAAATGTCTTTATTACAGAAATAGACTGACTTTACATGTGAAAGGTCAAATAAAATTAAAAACCTGCAACTACATGGACAAAGTTTTGACATAAAGATATTAAGAATTTATTGTCATTTTTCATATTTAATAGATGAAATTACTAAATTTAAGCTGTACAGAGGCAATATTTTGAACATTTTCCAGAAAAAGTTTTCACAACAGTGATGTATAATTAGTGTGTTCATCTGTGTGGAATATATTTACTGGTAATCTGTTCACAGACTATATACACAAACACAGATATATACATTATGAATTATGATTCGGATTGATTTTGCCCCAGAAGATAATCAAAAAAAAAAAAAAAAAAAAATCAGAGTTTGAACAAAGTGTTAAACAAAGTCCAAAACTGTGAGGAAAATTCCTCAATTTCACAACTTTGATTGTAAAGAAATGTGTCAAAATGTCAAATTTTATTGATTTTTTTTTGTGGAAATGATTAAATGTATTGCCGAGTTTATTTTAAATTCAATAGATAGAAATGCTAAGTTCAAACTGTAAATAGGATTATTATTAGAATATTAGCTACAAACAAATACAGAAAAAGTAGTTTTTGACACAAGTCATGTTGAATGAATGTCGTCACTCGTCTATAATATCTTTTAGCGTCGTTAATCTGTAGACACATGTACTTTATGAATGATTAAGGTTGTGGTTTTGCCCCAAATAAGTATCATATAGTAGTATTTTGTACACAGCATTGAGCATATATGTTACAGTGAGTCCAAAGGCTCAAGTGCAGGGAAGAGATTACAGACGCTGGTAACGTTTCAGAATGCTTTCATTTACAATATATAATACAAGAAATATAACAGAACAAAACCCCAAGAAACGGAACCAGAAGTAACTAACCAGGACCTATGAAACAGAGGTAACCCCTCTAGTGGGCCGACGGAATCATTACAAGAACTAAAGTAGCACTGAAACCCACGACTGGTAACACCAAGGTAGGAACCAAAAACCAGAATCAATACTATCTGTAATCCTAAACACCAAACAACTATTTACAAACTTAACTGTCTGTCATGGAGGAACAGAGCTCAGAACGGGGGGAAGCTGGTCCAGTCCAGTCCAGTCCAGTCCAGTCCAGTCCAGTCCAGTCCAGTCCAGTCCAGTCCAGTCCAGTCCAGCCAGTGAATCCTCTTGCAGGTGTTTGGAGCAGCTGGAGCAGCTGGAGCAGAGGTATGGCTACAAGGCGTCCCAGCTTTCCACTAGGTTGTTAACTGCCTGGATGGTTATGGCGTCTCAGGTGGAGAGCAGGTGATTCATCCAGGAGACTCTGAGATGGAAAGGAGGGAGGAAACCAGGTGGAGGATCCAGGAGCTGAAGCAGGCAGAAGTCGACACTAAACAAAGAAATCAGGATTACTGAGAGAACTGAAGCAGAAATGGAGGCGCAGACATGAACTGAGCAGAGCACTGACTGTTCGTTGTTCACAGAGTGGCGTCTGATTATCAGCAGAGCAGGAGCAGCTTGATTGCACGACTTCCACCTGCACACAATCAGCCAATCACCAACTCAGAACACCTGCTGCAGCCTTCTGCACCAACACACACCTGAGAGAGAGGGAGGGAGAATAGAGCTGGAGGAGGAGACAGCACTGCCCTGTGTTCATGACAATATAGTCCAATACTGGAAAACAAAACCGTAATTTCACATTGTTTCCCCCTGAATCCCTTACAAGAAAAGCCATGACATGAAAAACTTCTAAATGAATTATTGTCAAATTTAAAATTTTATTTTTGTTTTGACACAAAATGACTGCAAAAAACATCTAATTTATTGTCGTTTTGCGTAAGTTTCTTGTAAATTCAATAGGTGGAAGTGCTAAATTCAAACTGCAATTAGGACATAATTTGAAAGTTAGGCAAAATTAGTTGCAAAACAATTTGCAGAAAAAGTAGTTTTGACAACAATTATGTTCAATGAATGAATATATATATATGTATATATATATAAATGAAAGATGAAATGGCTCAGTTGAAGCTGTAAATAGCTGGTATCTGAAAATTAGACCAGACGTGTGAATTTACAGTAAAAGTAATTTTAACAAAAACCTGTACCTAAATAAATGTCAAATTATTTTTTTCAGGAAACATTGAATTAATGACAAATTCTGTAAAATAGTTTGTTAGTTAATATAGAAAACTGTTAGTGTCAAATTTCACACTTTTTCTAGGACATTTTCTAGAAATGATGACCAAACAAGTGGTTTGAATTGGTGGATGATATATTTTAGCATTTGCAATCGTCCAAAAGAAACAAACGTTTTGTTTTTAAAAAACGACGGAGGCACACATGAACTAGACACGTTTAGATACTGAGCGGTATTTACAGATTGGATTTTCTCCCCTGGTTGTTTCTGTGCAGGATCAGACAGAGGTCGGTGGTTTGTCTTCCTCTTGTCTTCCAGCTGACCTGTCTGATGGAAGCTGACAGCACATCACAGCATTCAGCTCCACAAAGCCAGGAGAGGGAGGATGGAAGGAAGCTGCTGGAAGAAGAGCTTCCCTCAGCCTCCTGTGGCAGCAGATTACAGGAAACCCAGAATATGACGGGACAAGACGGTGGACGGAGGGGAAGAGGAGGAGGTGTGCAGGAGTCTGGGAGAGCTTCTCCTTTTCTGTCAGGGTGGAATTTTTGATGGGAACCGACAGACTTTGAAAGTTTGCAGCGTCTGAAGCAGCTCTGCTCCTCCGAGTCTCGCAGCTCCAGGCCATTTGAGCAGCGACAAGACAGAGTTTCTCTTCTGTTTGTCAAGTTATTAACTGCATTTGTTTCTGTGAGTTTAAATTCAGGGTGAACTCGTGCAGGTTGGAGGATTTAGCAGCAATTAAGCTGCTCCTAATCAACTGAGAGGCTAAAAGTCGTATCAGGAGTTCAGTCTCAGAGATGCAGGAAGGCCGAGGCGTTAATGAAAACCTGCAGGAAGCAGGTTTTAATGGCCCTCATTTAAATCCCATAAGGCCACGAGTGACGTGTGATTAGTTTAGATCAGGTGATTTCAGTTCAGGTTCCACATTCAGCCCAATCTGATGTTAAATGGGCCACAACAGTGAAATCACAGCATACGAATCCACATCTTTCCTTTGTTTTAGTGCAAAACAGAACGTTCTGGAAATGTTCACATGTAACAAATTCTCTTTTTGCAAAACATTATAAACAATCTGAAGTGTCGAGACACAAAGTGCCAACAAAATGGACACAACGACACAAGCGAGACAGAAAAGGACACAAAACTACAAAAACGAGACAAAAAACAACCAATAAAACGAAACACAAAATGACAAAAAAGAAGACAAAAGCAAGACAAAAAGGCAAAACAAAACAATAAAAATGAGAAACGACAAAAACACGAGACAAGCGACAAAAGTCAGAGAAAAAACAGACAAGACAAAATATTACAAAAATGACGAAAGCAAGAAACAAAATGATAAAAAATGAGACAAATTACACGAAAAAAACAAGAGACAAAAAATGAGACACAAAACGACAAAATCGAGAAACAAAAAGACAAAAAATAGGCAAAAAGTTACAAATCAAAAAAAACCACAAATGACACGACAAAAAATGACAAAAACGTGAAACAAAACGACAAAAACACAAAATATTGCAAAAATGAGAGAAAATGACAAAAAAATTAGACAAATGACACAAAACAAAACCAAACAGAGACAAAAGTTAGACAAAAAAGTTAGAAAGCAACAAAAAAATGGACAAATGGCAAAAATTGGACAAAAAGAGACAAAAACAACAAAGACAAATTATTACGAGACACAAAATAATAAAAAATGAGACGATGGAACCGTGTTGTTCGTCTCATTTTTTGTCATTTTTTGGGTCAAAACAAAAAAGACAGAAAAAAATTGATTAAAAAGTTACAAAGCGACCAAAAATGGACGAAAACAAACCAAAAAATTACCCAAATGAGACAGAAAATGAGGATCTGGTTTTGGAGATTCCAAACAGAGGAGACCCAGAATCTCCTGAACCTGGGAGTTTAAAAATCCCCCAAAAAGATGGAAAACGTGGCTAAAAACAAGACAGGAGCTTCTCTTCTGCACAATTCCAGATTCATAATCTTAGATCTACAAGAAAATGTTTACAGGCTTTAACCTCTGGATCCTAAATCCTGCTGGCAGTTTGGGAAGACTCTTTAAATCAATCAACAAATGAAGGAAATCGACTAAATTTGACCATTTTTTTAAAATCAGAAATCACAAAAGCAAAGAAAATTCTTGCATTTGAACTTTTCAGTGGTTTGAGCCACTCATTTATAACATTCTGTTGGAAAACATGACTAAACCTTTTTTCCAACAAACAAAAAAGCAGCTTTATAACACACTAAATAAAAAGAAAAACCAAAAAAGAAGCTTTATAAACACATTAGATGAAAAGAGAAATCTAAAAATAATCATTTATAACACTAAATTAAAAGAGAAACCAATTAAAACAGACTCTTTATAGATGCTTCTCACTAAACAACACCTTCTTCTACCTTCTAATTTCTCCTCCTGGCTTCGTTTCGCTGATTTAAACCATCGGAGCGTCTGGAAGGCGACACCGTGGCTTTTATTTTCAGTCCAGATGTGATCCTGATGTTTTTAATCATGTCGCTGCTTCACCTGCAGAAAACACGGATCGGCTAACTTCATTAGACACGACTCAACGAGAACCACATGACGGCCATGACTGGAAACCCAAAGCCTTTACAGACATTACAACCTGACAGTCCTTTATTCAGTCTGAGGTCACCGTCTGCTGGAAAGCAGCCATAAAACACATTTCCTACATATTACACAGAATATGTAGCGATGTACTAATGACAAGGCTTCCTCACATTCAAACAGGGTTTAAAAAACATCAGTAACTTCTCTCTACTGGAGGAACATGTGACGAATAGAAACTCTTAATCTTAGTAAAAGAACCTTATTTGTGTCAAAGTGACAGATGGGCTCTGTAAGAGTAACAATTAGTGTTCTGGATGAGTAAAAGCAGTGAACCAGTTAAAGAAAGAACAAGTGAAATAAAATACAATTAGAGGGTAACACTATAGTACTAGTAATAATAAACAAGTAAATATGGGGTAAAAGAGAATGAAATAAATAATGAAATGAATGAAGTTAAAAGCCAATTAGATGCTAAAAACAATAATTACAAAATGGAAATAAAAATAGAAATAGATGTCAGATACTAAATATTTAATCATTCAGATCAGATGCCAAAAAAATGAAAAGTAAAATTTTAAATAAAGATCACGACATCACTCAATTTGGACACACAAATATGCTAAAAGTATGTTTTACTCACTTTGTAAAAAATATAAGTTCTATAAAATCCATCAGTTTTCATTTAACTCAATTTAAAACATTTCTTTGTTGGTTTTCAAAATGAAAGTTGTTGATTATACTCACTAATCACACTTTTCTGCCTAAAATCCCACAAAACCCAAACAAACTGCTGTTTCTTGATTGTCTTCTGTGTATTTTCAGTTTAAAAGTTCATAAATAGTTGTAGAAATGACACTTTCTGATGGTTTTCTGTCTCACTACTTTCCACTGAAGCATCGTCATCTAGTTGAAGTTGTGTTTTTGGAGGAGGATTTACTGTTTATATGTTGATTTCAGCCCCACAGAACCACAGAAATATCACCATAATCAATTCTTTTCTTGTTTCAAGCCAGACAGTTGTTAAAACTCCTTGAATTTATCGAACATCTCTGGATCTGTGTCTGACCGGAAGCTTAATTCATTCCAGAGGTTTTCTTCAGTAAACTCTCCTCCTGTGGTCACATTTCTGCATATCCATCCCATAAATATTAAGCCTGTTAGTAATCTCTCTCTGCATCTTATCTCTTGCATTCTTTGTCTCTGATCTTATCTTTTCTGTGTCTCATTAACTGTGACTAAAAGAATATGGAGGATAAAAGCAGATTCTTTTGTGTTTTTTTCCCCGTTCGCCTCCGTAAAGTCTTTCTGGGGTTTCACACATAAAAACAGGAACAATAAAAGAATGCAAACTGTTTTCTTCTCTCCGGCAGCTTTCACAGCCCCGAGACAAAGATGCAAATCCGAGCAGCGATGCCGAATGTTTCCAGCGTGTAGATGAGGCAGATATACGAAGCCAAATGTGGAATAATTTCACGTACGAAGCTGACAGCGAGGCGACGCCAGCAGACACCCAGAACCTGTCTGCAGAACATCTTTCACCCGAGGAACCCGACAAGCGAGCGAAGCATCGCACCAACACACATTCCCACTGTCAACCCGGGCTCCACAAAAGGACTTCCTCATACAACTGAGCTTCATTCTCATGTATGTTTGGAAGGGAATGGAATTTAGTTTTCTTTGGTGGCGTAAATCAAAACCTGGATTCTGTGTCCCATGACAGAAAAGACGCCATCAGGCTCAGGATTAAGTTTCCTATTGATGTTTACTTTCGGTTTTCACTCATTTTGTTGATTGGTTTCACTGTGAAAATTTATATTTTTTTCCACATTTTCAAACTTTAAACCGGGTCAATTTTGACCCTCAGGACGAGACGAGGGTTAATTAGAAATCTAACCTCAGCAAGGCTGGAGTTTTGAAAGTCATGTCCATTGGAGGCTTTTTTAAAAATGTTTTTTAGTTTAAACTAATAGAAAACCCTCCAGATTACTCATATTTAAACAGTAAAGAAAGGTTTGCATTTGTATATCTAGAGAAAAACTACAGGATACTTGTTTTGTACTGTGAGAATAGACATACAGCAAGTTTAATGATCACTTTTGGTGATGTAGAAAGACTACGAAAGTTCAAACCACAGGAGAAAAACCACAGAGGCAAAGATGGTTTGAATCAGTACAACACCACCAGAAAAAATAATAAACTGCTACATCCACGTAAGGGTAAGGAAACAAGTCGAATAATCAAAAAAATAAAGAGTAAACTCATAAAGACAAGTCTATAAATGATAGTAATAGTAGAAATAGTGAATAAAATAAATCGCTAAATAAGGGTAACAGAAGAAAATGAATCAAATAAACCTAAATATAGAAAATTATAGTGATGATATGAATAGAAATAGACGACATCACATTAAAGCAAGCCTATGAAGATGGGTGATTTAAAAGAAGACACTGATTCAGTGACAGTATGTAAACTTTTGTTCACGACTATAAACACATATAGATAAACATATATTCTTACAGATCAGTGTGAATGGTCTCTTCTTCATTAGTACTGACAGAACTGTATGTATGTGTGTCTAGTTAAACATCAGTGACCTCAGAGGCATCAACCCAGAGCTGACAGGAGCTGAAGCTGTCAGAAAGATGCCAGATGCTTCGTCACATCCAGCAGCTGTGGTGGTTGGACTTCAACTCAACCTTTAGGTGTCAGGTCCGACCCACCCAGTCAATCACCGTCTCCCCCCATCTGTCCCGGCCTCTCCCAGTAGATGTGCCGACTCACCTCCGGTCGGCTCCCGGCTCGGCCAGCGAATCAATTTAGCCTCTATTAGCTGTCAGGGCCTGGCAGCGTTGCCATCCTCCGCCGTCCCCGCATGCCAGCCAGTCAATTTCAGCCCAATTAACATACAGAGGCTCTCAATCCCTCTGTTTCGCTCTCGCACACATAGAAATGCGACGTGCCGCCCAGCCTCGGCCTGATGAGCCAATGAATCAAGCGGTTTCCATTGAGAGCGCCCCGCCGACACACACTCATTCACCTGCAAACACACATGTAGCTAATTGAACACCTGGTGCTGCCTGGCCCGGCTAATCGCAGATTAATTGTTTCCTTGTTGCAGAGGGCTGCGGGTGTGTTTCTATTTAATCTCCATGCACACATACAGAGCTATAAAAAGTGTCTGGTTTAATTGCTTTTAAACATTGAATCATGGTCAATTTAATTTGGCTTCTTGTGACCAGAATTTGCAACGCGTTCATGTCAAAGTGAAAACAGATTTCTACAAAGTAATGCCAGTTAATGAAAAATGTAAAATGAGGGACTGCAAAAGCGTTCATCCCTTTTAAAGTGAATGAGTCTCAGTGAGACTTCTGGATCTGGAAGATCCAGTCTCTGGTGGATCAGTTCTCATGGATAGAACTACACCATGAAGACTAAAAAACATTCCAAGAAACTCTGAGAAAAAGTTGTTGAAAAGCATCAGTCAGGACGATACAAGAACATTTCCAAGTTCCTGAAGATCTCCTGGAGTCCACTTAAATCCATCATTTAGAAATGGAAGATGGAACATGAATAAATCTGACTGGAGCAGGACGTCCTCAAGACCTGAGAGACTAGAGAGGGAGGCCACCAAGACTCCTATGACTCCTCTGAAGGAGTTCCAGCTTCAGCAGCTGAGATGTTAGAGACTGTTCATCCAACAACTGTTGTCTGTTCTTCACCAGTCAAAGCTTTATGGAGACAAAGAGAAAGACTCTGTTGGAAAAAGCTCCAATTAAATCTGGACTAGAGTTCACCAGAAGACATGTGGAGACTCTGAAGACACCTGGAAGAAGGTTCTGTGGTCTGAGGAGACCAGGATGGAGCTTTATGAACATCAGACTAGATGATATGTTTGATGGACACCAAACACTGAACATTATTACACAGACGTCATCCCCACTGTAAAACACGGTGGTGGCAGCATCATGATATGAAGCATGGTGGTGGCAGCATCATAACATGAAGCATGGTGGAGGCAGCATCATGATGAAGCATGGTGGAGGCAGCATCATGATATGAAGCATGGTGGTGGCAGCATCATGATGAAGCATGGTGGAGGCAGCATCATGATGTGAAGCATGGTGGTGGCAGCATCATGATTAAAGCATGGTGGTGGCAGCATCATGATGTGAAGCACGGTGGTGGCAGCATCATGATGTGAAGCATGGTGGTGGCAGCATCATGATGTGAAGCATGGTGGTGGCAGCATCATGATGTGAAGCATGGTGGTGGCAGCATCATGATGTGAAGCATGGTGGAGGCGGCATCATGATGAAGCATGGTGGAGGCAGCATCATGATTAAAGCATGGTGGTGGCAGCATCATGATGAAGCATGGTGGAGGCAGCATCATGATTAAAGCATGGTGGTGGCAGCATCATGATGAAGCATGGTGGAGGCAGCATCATGATGTGAAGCATGGTGGTGGCAGCATCATGATGTGAAGCATGGTGGTGGCAGCATCATGATTAAAGCATGGTGGTGGCAGCATCATGATGTGAAGCATGGTGGTGGCAGCATCATGATGTGAGGATGCTTGTTAGCTCGAATACTTAGGCAGTCACTTGTTTTTTGTGTACTAATTTTAATTTATTGACATTGCTTTGTGAAAAACTGTTTTCTCTTTAATGTGAAAGATTCTTTTCTGGCAAATTCTCGTCAAAAAATGCCAAAATAAAATGACCACGATTAATGTTGAAAATCGATTAAAGGGAGAAACTTCCAGGGGAGTTAAAGAAAAAGATGAAAGGATGTTTGTCAGCTTTTAAAATATTTATATGCATGTGTGTTTGCATGTCAGATGTTGCCATACGACATATAAGCATCAGAATGAAATAAAAAGGCTGTTAAAACACAAACAGTTTAAATCATTTTAATAACTCCACCTAAGACCATTCCAAGGACTGCATGTGACATAATAAGAGAACAGTTTGTTAAACAGCAAACTGATGTTAAAAGTTTTAGAAAAATGGTCCAAACTCTGATGAAAAAATAAGATAATTAGATATAAAAATGGGACAAAAGTGACATAAGAGGACAGTAATACTAATAATAGTGTGAAGGAGGCAGAAGTGGAGAAAATACAGACGTGAATTGTTAAGTCTCAGTGTGGCTAAATTAAATCCTAATCAGGGCTAAGAGCTGCTCATACACGGCCAACCATCAAGGTTAATGCATTCCTAACAGAACATAATTTGCTCCGTGTACGACGGCCAACAGACTTTAATGCTTTAATAAAGCAGTGGCGAACACTGAGCCGCTCACTTCAGCTACTGCTGCCACTGAATAATCATTTTTATGGCTGAAACTTAATCTACCTGTAAATTGCTTTGTTACAGCCCTCAGTGCATCTACAGCGGAGGACTCCCAGTTCATGGAGCGCTTCTGTGATCTGAAGCAGCTGTACCGAAGCTGCCGTAAGTTCAGCACAGTTTAGGGAACTTTTCTTTCTTTAACTGGTTCTTCGGCTAAATTCTCACGTTATTTTAACCTTTATATGTGAATGACTGCGCTACTTCCAAGCACGTTGTCATATTTCCAGAAGACCTTTAATAAATTTATGAAAAAAACAAAATGCTATAGTATTAAAATTATTTTATTGAGGAAATCAAGATGTGGTTTTACAGAAACAAATATTCTGACAAAGATTCAACCTTCTGGCTGATGAATTTAGAGTTTTCTGAAGAAGTGTAATGAGTGGATCTAATGGGTCTATTTAAATTGGCTCAGGGGAGTCATCAGCTGTAGTCGATTGTAATCACTCAGGAGAAGTTTAAAGCCCATGGAATGAAGAAAACTTGATTAAAACATCTTCCTTCATTACCAAAACTCATAATTCAAGTTATTGTATATATATTTTTGACACAGCAAACTGTCATATTTCCACAAGATGTTCAATAAATTCTGAAAAGAATCAAAATGTATGCAAAATTCTGAGTTCTGGGAGTTTTTGGAAACTCAACATTGTGATGATATACATGGTCTTAATGACAACAACACATAAAAGTTATTTATGTAGAATGTGTTTAAAATGACTCAAAGATTGTCTAAAATGTCTTGAAATGCATCCACAGTTGCTCAAAAGTTGCCCAAAAGAACAAAAACTTGTCCAAGACTACTTTACATTTGCCCAAATTGTCTTGTAACTTGGACTAAATGACTCAAAACTCAGCTAAAATGGCAAAGTGTAATTAGGCAACTCTGACTCCTTCTTTGACTCAAAGTTGTTCTTGATCTGTCTGCAGTAGCTGATGGAGACTAGAAGCTTCTCTGAGCTTCTACTGCAGCTGCATGGGAGACGTTCAGGGAACATCTGGAAATTCTATTGAGGAGTTTTTGTGCAGTTTTATTCATATTTATGCTGTAGGAGATGCTCTGAATTCAGGTGAAAATGATTTTGAAGTCAGATTTTGATGCAGATCTGTAGATTAACAGGAATGTAGCACAGCATGGTGTTTGGAGTACAACTTATTTACATTTATCCTCTAGGAGATGCTCCAAATTCAGCTGCAGATTATTTTAACATCCCTTTAGAATGATGAATTCTTTTAGAAGAAGAGTTTTTGAAGTCATCTTGTTAAAATTCCTGTGTATTTTCATACTGCAGAGAAAGAAAACATGGGAATTTCAGGGTTTTTTCTTGTGTTTTGCAGCCCCAGTGTGCATGTCTGAGATTAAAAAGATCTGTTTGGTTTCTCATGATTTCCAAACCTTTAGTCCGACTGACTTCTGCACTATTTAAGCCTGAAGTGAATTTGTTGGGTTTGTTTTGGCTTCTTTCCCTCCGTCATGTATCACAGTCAGAGCTATCGAACCCGCAGCCATCACTCGTCAGAGGATAAAATTAGTTTTAAAAGTTAAATCTGATGGATGTTTGAGCGGCTCGTTACTCCGGAGACCTTCTTAATCACACGTCGCTTTGCTGCGGTTTGTGTTATTGTTACCTGCTGCACTTTATTGTTCCCCGAATGACGGGAAACCGCAAACTAATTTAGACAAACTGGCCCAATCATTGGGTAAGAAACTGGCAACTCTCAGCTGGAGTTTAATGGCTTCTGGCAGAAAACCCTGACGGTTGGACGGCTGAGTGGAAAGCGACTGGGGGGAAAGATATTTATGATCCAGAGAATTCCTCCTGACTTTATCATGTCTGCTTTCATTTGTGTTTTATTTCCCTGGAATCCCTGATGAATGTGTTGTTGTATTTTTAACACTTTGCCTCCGTTCTGTCCGGGTTCGTCGTCTTTTTGTTTTCCTTCGCCAGACTCTTCCTCATCTGCCGTTTTTATAAAATCCTTTCCCAGGTCCAAGTCTGTTTTCTTTGGATTTTCCTGAGTCGTTTCCAGTCTCTGCTTTCCTTTTTTCATCCATCTCCAGTGTTTTCCTTGGACGGCGTCCATGCTGGATAACATTTCTTTATTTTCTCTCCCTTCCCTTCCATCCGAGTCGCTCTCAGGTTCACCTCTTTAGATTCCTTCTTGTCATTTCTTTCTTTTTTTGAGTCGCTTCATGCATTTGCCTCCTTCCTGACCTCTTTTCCCTCACTGCTGCTGCTTCTTCTTCTTGTCAGCCCTCATGTGTTCTTTCATACCTCTTCACTTCCTTTCTTTAATCCATCTCTTCTGAGTCACTGTACATAATGTAAAATGGTCTTTTTGTGTTGGTTTACCATTAAAAATGTGAATGTTTACTGAGTGAATGTGATCCAGTGAACAGCCTTTCCTCAGAAAGACTAACTTTCAGCTTCTAAGCATGTCATTTTTCATCTTTCATTGCTTCCATCTGGTAAAAATAATACATGGTGACCCTCTGAATATTTATGAGTTTAAATTACAACCAGCTGCTATTTCTTCACATAATAGAACTAAAGTTAAATATATCACTATTATTTTCACCTTTTAGTGCAACGTAAGAAATGTTTCCTCATATTTGTTAAATTCATGAAAATATAAAGAACACAGGAGTTAAACTGGCCTCTGCTCTGCACTAATAAATCCTCCATAGGTGACTTGAACAGGATGTAACTGAGAAAAACGCTTCAGGCCTCGTGACTCAGTGTTGATTGTTTGCTGTATTTCTAAAAGTGCAGCTACAGATGTGAATACAGGAGCAGAAACATGACCACAATGTGTGACGGGAAACAAAATTTAGTTTGACAATGACAATTAAAGTCCAGTTAGACTAATCTGGCTCCTTCTTTGACTCTGTTCACAGTTATTCTGGATCTCTCTGCAGTAACTGAAGGAGACTAGAAGCTTCTACTGCAGCTGCAGGGGAGACGTTCATTTAGGTCAGTAAGTTAGTAGTTAGTTTCATATTTTCATGGAACTAACAAATATGGTGGACAAAATGAGGAAACACTTCTTATTTTGCACAAAAAGGTGAAAAAAGCTCATTCTCAGGGTTGCAAAGTGTAAGAAATGCAAAATGTGACGGGTTCTGTTTTGTAATTAGCTTCATAAAGTCAGAAAGAAATGCAGTTCAAAGAAGAAAAGAAGGTAAAGACGATGAGGAAGGTGTGGATTAGCAACAACATTTAAGGAAAAATTTGACTAAACTCAAGCTAAACATACTTCTGGTGTGCAGAATATTGTAGAGAAAAGCTCGTTGTCTGAAAACAGTGATAACTACCAACAATCCTCCACAGCTGCTCGACTCAAACCTCAGCTTTGTTGTTCATAATCTGCAGCAAACGGAGCCGCTGCCCTTTTTAAAACTACGACAGCTTCACGGAGAAAAACATCAAAAGCAGGAGGCGATTGTAAGAGCAGCAAAGGTAAAGAAAGTAAGCTCAAAGTGCAACTAATTAAAGTCACAAAGTTCATTTACTTCAACACACAAAGTGATCCACAGAAAGCTGCGGTTTCTGACACTTACAGTGGATTTAAGAGGTAATTGTGTAGCTTTGACTGTGGAAAACAAATATGAAGACATGCAGGGAAGGAGCTTTTACTGCAGACATTATTAGAGTCGGTTCCACATTAAACTCTGCAGCTCTATTAACGTTTATTGGTGCCTCCTGCTACTAATTCAAGGAGAAAACACTCGAAAAGGTAATGCAAACAACCTACAACTTAAATTAACACGTAACTGCAAGATAGAAATAGAAATGCACTGATTTAGATCAGTCTTTTAAGTTGCACACGTTGTTTTCATGAGTTACGTTGACAAAATGTTGTATCAATGTTAATTGAAATATCTGTGAGAGTTTATTTAAAATTAAATCTTAGTTGTAGTCACTCAATGAGTGTGTTTTAGGGCTTGTATGAGGAATAAATATGATACAGGACATTTTATTAATTCATTTCTCTAAAGCTACTACACAATAAAGACACACAAAAAGCCAAAAATTACTGAAATTTAGTAAAACACAAAATATCATTTTAAATAAAGAGGTAAAACTAGTTGGATCAACTTGATTTTTATGTGTAATTTACTTAAACTGCTGTGTTTATTCTACTATTTATTAAATAATTACAAATAGCTGAAGAGGAAAAGCTATTGCACAAAGAAAAACGTGAAAAAAACAAACAGCAACTGAAGAAAATGTAATTAATTTCTAATTCTTTTTTCCAATTCATAACCTTGTGTTCATAATTATAGTTATTAAATACATCAAATACAAAAAGTGCCTCTGAATAGTGTTGGAGTAACTTCATTTATGAGTAACTGACTCACTGGTGCTAATGCTTCTAAACATGCAAAAATGGAAATAATCTGGGAGAAGATAAGCTGCTACAACACAATAAATATAAAAAAAAAGCCCCAAACTGAGGAAATGGAATTGGAGCAACTTAATTATTGGAATCTTGGCAACTTAAAAACTTCTGCTCATAATTATGGTGCTTAAATGCACAACAAACAAAAATAGAATTTAAATCAAATGAAAAATCAACTTAAACACTTGTTTTTATGCTACCAATTACTAAATGATTAAAACACCTTTTAAGAGGTAAAGTCACGACACAAACAAGAACAGGAAAAAACGAACAAAGAAAATCCAACTGAAGCAAATGAGTTTGTCAACGCAGAAACTTGAGGAATGATTGTGTCAGATTTTCTGTATGAGGAATCACCTTAAAACAGTGTTTATTCTCCCAGTTATGAAATACATGAAGTAGTTCAAATAACTTTAATTAGAGAGGAAACTCTAATTCTTCTGACATAATGAAAGAGATTGATGTAAATTGATGTGTTTGATTTTTAGAGTGTTTAAGTTTTATTTGTTTTTTTACTATTTGAAGAAGAAGGAAGAGGAGAAGACAGAGAAGAAGAAGACGACAAAGAAGATGAAGAAGACGAAGATGAAGTAGACGGCAAAGACGGACACGAAGACAGAGGGGATGAAGATGACCAAGATGATGAAGATGAAGTAGACGGCAAAGACGGACACGAAGACAGAGGGGATGAAGATGACCAAGATGATGAAGATGAAGTAGACGGCAAAGACGGAGATGAAGACAGAGAAGAAGAAGAAGATGAAGAATGAGACAGAGAACAAGCAGAAGAAAAAAGATGGAGACAGAAAAGAATAAGAAGTTCAAGAAGAAGAGAGAGGAGGAGGAGGAGGAGAAGACAGAAGAAGAATTTTAGTTATTTTTACTATTTTCATTATTATTTTATTATTAATAATAGTAAACTAGCTTTATCTGGTCATAATGTTTTGCTGTATGTGCTGCTTGTCTGATAACATTCACAGAACTTTACTGAACTCAGGTCGTTTTATACGTTCTAGAAAAATAAATCATTTATTTTTTGAGTCAACTTTCAGAGAGAGTGGCTTTAAAGTGTTTCTTTAAACCATAAAGACAAAAATATGAGGTTCTGTGGCGAAGCTTCCATCGTCCTCCTGCCTCCTTGAATTTCCAGTAAGACGCTATTTGTGAGAGTTCATCCAAGTCTAGAAGACAGAAAAAAGAAGTCTAAACTGTTTCCAAGCAGCAGAATTACACTGAGTGAACCACTTAAGATCTAAACAGAAAGACCAGCAGAGAAACGTAGCAGAGTGATCATCCAGAAACCTGATCTGCTCCGACTGCGTTCTGGTGTTCACTGAGTTGAGTAATAGAAGCTTTCAGGGACACGAGGCGGCGCCTGAGGTTTGTTAGAACATCAACGGACTCCGTGAATCGCAGTCGGAGCTGGAAGCCTCCCAGCCAGAGACCATCTGTTCCTGAGGATCCATCAGGTGGAGCAGCAGCGAGGAGCTCAGTCTTCAGGAAGGAAGCAGGTAAACAAACAGCTACTGCCCAGGATTCCCTCTCAGGTCCACTTTAACTCTCCAGCTGCAGCTTAATGAGTCAGAACCGAGTCCCAGAGCAACGTGGTGGAAACAGTCCCGGCCAATCAGAGAGCAGCTTCAGGTTCTGCTTACTGGTCAGTCTGCAGTCTCATTACTATTACCATTATTATACTCTGATTTAAGCAGCAGTGAATCCTCAAATTCACAATATATCAAATAAAACCTGAGGTAACGTCAGAGTGAAAGAATAAAGCTTTAAAACAACAAAAACAGCCAAATATCCTGCAGAGAACACGTCTGAATGGAAGAACTGCTGGAAAAACTAGACTGAAATGGACAAATGGGAGAGAAGAATCCATGAAGGAGCACCATGACAGAGATGAACACATTAATGGTGGCGGAGCACCATGACAGAGATGAACACATTAATGGTGGCGGAGCACCATGACAGAGATGAACACATTAATGGTGCTGGAGCACCGTAGTACAGATGAACACATTAATGGTGCCGGAGCACCATGACAGAGATGAACACATTAATGGTAGCGGAGCACCATGACAGAGATGAACACATTAATGGTGCTGGAGCACCGTAGTACAGATGAACACATTAATGGTGCCGGAGCACCATGACAGAGATGAACACATTAATGGTGACGGAGCACCATGACAGAGATGAACACATTAATGGTGACGGAGCACCATGACAGAGATGAACACATTAATGGTGCTGGAGCACCATGACAGAGATGAACACATTAATGGTACCGGAGCACCATGACAGAGATGAACACATTAATGGTGACGTAGCACCGTAGTACAGATGAACACATTAATGGTGACGGAGCAACGTAGTACAGATGAACACATTATTTATGGCGTATTCACACATTAACAACATTATCCATGTCAGCACACGGGTCTTTTTGGACTAAACTCATTAAATAAACATCTAATCACATCTCAGGTGTTTTCTCTGGTCAACATCTTTTAAATCCTTCAGGTCCAGCCGCCAGGTTCAGATGATGACGTTAACTTCAGATAAACAGTTTTGTAACAATGAGCTCCAAAGTCTTAGTTTGGAAAAATAATCCTTCAGCAAATGTTAGTCACTGGTGAAGACTTCCTTAAAGTTTGTTGAGATGTTCTCCACAAAGAACATCTTGGTTAGTTCTTGGACTGCTAGCTCTTCTAAGAAACGATAAATACAGCCTCAATAAATCTATTAATTAAATCAAGAGCAAAGAAAATGGACTAAGTGTGAAAATGCCAAGCAGGTGTGCACATCATGGCCAGGAGCCTTTAACACTCCCCCACCTTCACGCCAGGTAATATATCGCCTAAGAAATAAATTTGAAAGCACAGGTTTGATGGTTGATTTACTGAAACCCTACCTGCCTAATCCTGCCTACTATTGGCCCACTCTGTATACAGACCAACGGTGACTCTGCACACCACATTAGGAAACCAAAAGTGCAGTCCAGTATTTAGTCAGTGCCCCAGAAACCCCCAAATAAAAATCTGTTCTTTTATCTGCTTGATTTATGAGCACTTGCCTAATTTCAGCTCATTATGACAATCTATTCCTCTGTTTTCTGGACAGAAATTCGATGTATTTTACAATGCTAGCACGGGCTAATGGTTGTGGCTGAATTATTACATTATTGGTTCTCATGTACCAACCTCTCTAGCTGTGATGTATCATTTCCAGATAGCTCAAAAACGTTCATCATGTCTTGCTGATACTTTAGTTTCTGATTCTTTTGTTCAGACATTAGGTGAATGGATGGATGTTATTTACCTGCTTGACAGTTTCGTGAACGCTCTCTCCTTCCTCAGAAGCGTCTCACTGACAGCGTGACGTGTCAGCTGGCAGGTTTTGACAGCAGGTATTTGCGGCCCAGTAGAGTCACCAGATGCGTTGGACCAACCACGTCCACGCCGTAATGGCATGTGGTCTGGTGGGTGGTCGGTCCGTTGGGCTCACCATGACATGCCATTACGGGGAAGTTTCCACTCATGCACAATTAAAGGCATTTACCTGCGTTGAACACCAGGGGGCGTAGTTCATAAATTACACAGAATAAAGGACGCCAAACAAACCTGTCTTACATTTTGAATGTTACACAGAGAACATTTAACTGTTTGCCCTAAATTAATATTATCATACAAAAATAATCAACAATGTTTTGGTTTTGATCAGTTAAAAAATGGAAATATGTGTCGGGTAGTTGGATTATTTCACTTGGCAAACTAAATAGAGAGCAGAAACTGCTCCCAGAAAGCTGAGAATGTCATTTATTAAAGGAAAAGTAGTCCCCAGAATGACCCACATCTCTTTACCCTCCTTATTCTCAGTAAGTCCACTGTATTTTTGTTGGATCCTCTCTCGTCGTAATTTCCCCTCCTGCCTTTCTTTTCTTTCTCTTCTCTTTTTCCATCCCTCTCCAGCTCGCTCTGTCATTCTGTTTTCTCTGGACGGCCTCCCGGTGGGACAGCACTCTGATGGCTCTCCTGACAGGAAGAAAGAAAAAAAAACCCACAGCTGACTTCCATTAGGGAAAACTGGAAACCAAGACAATCCCATATTGTCAGGTAGAGTTTCATTCGCCAGCACGACCGAGAGCAAAGAGCAGAGCAGCCGAGGCCGAGTCGAGTCCGGAAAAAACCCCGAGACCTGCAGGATCCTCAAGAAAATCAGTTTTTAATACTCAAACTCAAAGGAAAAGTAGAAACTGATTATAACAAACAGTATGATTTACACTACCGTTAGCATTAGAACACAGGAGTGATGGTTGCTGGAAATGTTCCTCTGCACCTCTATGGAGATATTCCATTAAAAATCAGCTGTTTCCTGCTACAATAGTCATTTACCACATTAACAATGTCTACATTGGATTTATCATTCATTTAATGGTATCTACATTGAAAAAAAATGTGCTTTTCTTTCAAAAATCAGAACCTTTGTAAGTGACCCCAGACTTCTGAACGGTAGTGTACATAATGGGAATTAAACTCATACAGGTAGATACCAAATATATCACACATCCCAGTGTGTTACTGCCACATTCACCACTATTCAAACATGTCGTTGCCTGGCAACAAAAGCACTCACAGTCAGGAAGTGGACTTTTGGCACAGCTGTTTTGAAAGGCTTTTTTATTTTATTTTATTAATACATCAGACCTTTTGCAAACGGACCAACCAGTGGCTTTGGCTGAGTCTCCTTGGCAACGTAATTAATTAAAGTGAGCATCTAATAAATCACTGCGGGCAGACGAGAGCTCCATATTATGATGATTTTGTTCTTGTGACATCGGTATAATGTCGTGAACTCTCTGGAGACGTCAGAGACAAAAACGTCGTCTCCGACCATAAATGAGACACAACAAACCTGTGACACTGCAGGAAAGTCCACATCCAGTCCTTTATTAAGACTTAATTAAAAAACTACAGACTGGTGACAAATTGAAGGGAAAAAATAGCAAAGTGTCTCAGTTAGTTGTGTGCTACCAGAACAGCTTCAAAGCCTCAACTTTCTGCAACTGCTGAGTAGATTGACCCCCTTAGTCCAAAAGATATCCCCTCATTTGGTGTTTTGATAAAGGTTTTTCTTTTAATTTGTCACCCATCTGTAGGTGTAATAATAGCACTTAATTGCAGAAGAAGCCAGCTGTGTAACCACCAGTGGAAGAATCATCATCTCTACACATGCTATGGTGTTTTGGGTGATTTGTTGAACGTCTGCTTGTCTGGTTTAAAACTGATCTAGTTCTAGTTTTATTTACTCTACAGTGGTTTAACAGATTTAGAAATAGGGTTGCATCAGACACATTAGAATAAACTTTATGGATATTTTACACTAAACACTACAGACTGAAAATAATGCTGCACCACATTTTACCAGACATTAGGATTAAGGGATACAGTGAGAAAATGAAGAAGTAAAAACAGAAACTAGTCGGGATGAGACAATATTTGTGGAGATGCAGTTTATTCTTCAGTAAGACCTGGAGCTAACATTAGCTTCAAGTGCTACAATGTTTACTGTTGGCTAACATGAATTCTGTGATCATCCAGAGTTTTACATGTTTGGTATTATTGGAGTGGCTCCTGACAGTTTAGCAGGTTTCACAACTGTTCTGTAAACTCACATTCCCAAAAAGTCTTGGAAATATTGGAGAAATCAACCCGGTTCCAGTCCTGCTTGTGGTGCAGTCGTATGCAGGCAACATGGAAGCTGCAGGTTGCTGTTGCAACTAGTAAGTACACATTTTGGGGGAAGAAATGGAATTAGCAGAAAAATGCAGAATATCTGATCGGAAAATTGGTCAATTCTGACAATTTTGATAGAATTTAAAGAATTTCTTTGCTAACTATTAAGTTAATTGCGAACAGATTTGATAGATTATTGATTTGGGGTATTTTTAAAGTCTAAGTCTAGCATGGGCTAATGGTTGTGGTTGAATTATTATGTGTTGGTTCTCATGAACACAACCTCTCCAGTTATAGTGTATCTTCTTTGTCAACTATTAAATTAATTGCTAACAATTTTTTGCCGTTGTTTGGAGTCTTTTTAAAGTCTCAATTCTGTGATTCCAGGAACTTTTATGAGTCACGACGTCACGCTATGCAGGTTTTTGTGGCCACTTGTAGATGATCCAAATCTGCAATTTCTACTAGAATCACAAACTTCAACAGAGAGAAAGCATCAGATTCAGTGTCAGTCAGCAGCTGGGTGATTGTGGAGGATCATCATGGAGACCAGAGGAGGGTCTGCAGCTACCATCAGGAGAAGAAACAACAGTTTAACAGCACCAGGAGCTGCATTCACAAATGAATCCCTCAGAGTCAGACTGTCGAGGCAGAGTTCAACTGTAACGTCCTGAGGTGTCAACAGTCGGAACAAATGACCCTAAGTGTGGCGTTCGCTGTCCACCCAGTCACAGTCTGGTGATTATCTGCTTGTTTCTTGGCCACAGTTGTCACCAACCACACCCTGCTCACCAGATTCAGCTCCCTGTAGCTTTCTTTACTATAAACCAAAGGCAGAAAGGTCACCGTTTTGACACCGTTAAGGAGATTCGGCTCATCACAGACGGAACCCGGCATGTTTACATAACTGAGACTTGAGGGAGCGTTTCAAAGCAGATTATCAGGAAGTTATAACAGGTAGGTGTTCATACGCAGGGTTTCTGATCAACCGCTGTAGTCTGAAGCTGTTATTAGTTTTACGACTGTCAGATATTTATCACCGTGGGTCTGTAGCAACACCGGGAGCAGACTGTAATTCAGGTTTGTAAGTGAAACCCTCCCGAGTTCTCAGTGATCCACGGCTCTGGTGGGAACCTCCGGGCTCCGAGCAGGTTGATTAAGATGGAACAGAGTCCCGACGCCGAGTGACCGCAGACGTCAACTTCTCACTTTCCCGCTGCTGCTGGCCTGTTATTTGTGCATGTGTTGGAGCGAAAGGTTTCACTTTACCGCAGGGTTCAGGAAGTCGAGCGAGGGGAGGGGGGCGACCGTCTGAGACTGTCAAGGCCGGCTTATAAAAAGACCCCAAGAGAGACGAGGGGAGTGATGGAGGGGAGGGAGGCTGAGAGAAAGAGAAGGAGGGACGGGGAGCTGGAGGAGGACAATAAGGCTTTTGATGAGGCCTTTCTGGGGAGCATATGTGGGTCACGGCATGAATAAACAGACTTTCACTGGCCTGAATTGATGATTTACACACACACACACGGCCATGTTGTGTTGTTCCTGCCGTTTACACGCAGGTTTTCACATATCGCATAAAGACAGAGCCGCGTTGTCTTGTATTCATTGTTTATGCGTCTCCATTTCGCTCATTTATGGACGTGGCCCCGCGGTGGCCCCTCTTTAAATCGCTTGGCTTACTCATACACATAAAATCTGGCCATGTGTCTCGTTTTACGCGCACGCCATCGTTCCAGCACACACTCGCTCATTGTGGCTCACTTTCCTGCTCAGGGCTGGCAGAGCTGCACACAAGTTGCAGCTTTTTATTTTTTTGTGACACACATTTCAAGCCTCAGATGTGTTTTTACAAGATGGAAAGATGCGTAACAGAAGGGCACAGCTTCTGTTATGTTACTGTCAGCTGGGAGACGACACTTCAGTCTTGTCACACTGCTGTGCAAAGTACACTCGAGCAAAAACACTCACTTCTCACCAAATACTGCTGCTGCTGCTCCTCTGCAGAGCTGGACTCCAGCAAACATACAGGCAGCAGCTTCCACAACGATTTATTATTTAGTATCTGCTGATACCAAGTGCCAATCTGATGCTGTTTTCCTAGATAGTACCGCACTGGACACAAGATGAACAGTAGATGTGTTGTAGATCAGCTGTAGTTCCTGGTTGTTCCAGCAGGCGGAGCCTCTTTCTGTTTAATACTATAGAGACCAGAGGGACGGTTCATGCTGGCAAGCAGAGAGCATTGTGGGAGTTTAGCTAGCAACAGGCACTATGACAAAGACTTTTGTGATGTTTGATGACCTCCAGCCAGAGATCCTGTTGGGATGAGAAGGTTTTCCTATGTTCCAGTGGTATATGTCTGATTCAACTTATTATTGAATCCTTGATAAAGAAAATTGTTCTGTGACAGAAGTTGCAAACAAAGGATCAGATGCTCAGTAAAGCCAATACTGAGCGAGTTTCTGGAATAATCAATTAGTTACTTGGTCTCTAAAATGTCAGAAAATGGTGAAAAATGTCACTCAAAGTCCAAGATGACAAATCACAGCACTTCATTTGTCACAACAGCAGCACACAGGCTCAGTTTACTTCAATTTACAATCTATTTACTGCTCATCCTGTATGAATATGTGATAAAAATACTTGACTCTAGAATGACAAACGTCTTGTTTTGTCCTCAACTCAAATATATTCAGTTAGCTGTCAACAAGAAGGAAAGAAATGAGAAATTATTCACAATAAAAAAGCTGGAATCAGGGAAATTAAACTCTTTTCTCTTAATATATCAATCAGAACGATTAAGTGATTATCAAAATATTTGGTGATTAATTTAAAAGCTGACAAATGATCAATTATTAGTTGCAGCACTTCTGAAAATGAGCAGTTTTCTCAGTCTAAATGCTAAAATTTATTCCATCTTAGCGTGATATATTTGTCGAGGTCCGTTATTGTATACTCATATTACTATTAGATTAATGTTATGAACGGTTATTAGCATTCTATTCGGTCACCATCACTTCATCTTTCACCATCGCTCTCTTCATTATTTCTCTTTTCTTCTCATTGTTGAATCATGAGCTCATTTGTTTTCTGGGTCAAATCCACATGTATCTGTTAGTTAGTCTTCTTTTTCCTTCCCGTTGTCTACATTTTTTTGTCAAAGTTTAGCCTTTGGGAGCGTAAACTGACCTGAACCTAAACCAATGTGTTGGGCTGCCGTGACGGGACGCTGCCGTTGCTGCAGCGTTGCATCATTCTGCTCACTATACATTACAGCCGAGTTATTCTCACACCGAGCAGCACAATCAACAAGTCAGTGGAGGTTTATTCGTTCCAGTGGAGCTGAGCTACCAGGGAAACCTTCTGAGCACACCGAGGTTAATGCCAGCCAACAAAAGCTGGCAGCCGGTGGACTTTTTGCAGCCATCTCCTCACATTTCTCTGCATTCTTGTTTTCCTGCTTAGAGATTTAGCTCTGAGAGCTGCTGCACAATGGACCGAATGTTTCTTATAGTCCTTCATGGTTTTGAAGGTTGTCACGAAACTATTATTTCACAGATTTCTGCCATGCAAACCTTGAAAAATGTGATATTTACAAGAGCGGCTTCCATTATTTGGGCTGGGTTGTTGCACTGGAATATTATGATAAATGCAGTGCACTTACATAACACCTTTTTACACCTTAGCTAGGAGCTACAAAGAGCTTTATAGTGCGTCATTCACCCATTCACACACCAGCGGTAGCAGAGCTGCCATGCCAAGTGTCCGCCATTGTGTAATGTCTCTGTATAATATGGGGAGCCTTGAATTTCAGAAACACAATAAAGAAACGATCAGTTTCTGTGGCTGCTGCATATTTTCAACCCCTGTATTGAAAGAGCTGTCGGGTATTGCGTAGCAGAGTCCAATATTATGCAAGACATAATGGGGAAAAATTAAACGAGCCATTCAACCATCTGCAGAGGAAACCGAGAGTTTTAGCAGATAAAGATAGGTGGGTAAAATACACTACATTCCTGCTTTTCTGTCAGTAAGTGCAGCCCTGAGTGGATCCTGAAATCCTCTTTAACAACGTCTGCATTTGTTTAGCAAGGACCAGAGCTGGTGTGATTTAGTTTGTCCTTGGGGCTGTTGTGCAATCAGAACTTTGTGTTTTTTGTTGTTTTTGACTCATTTTCTGTCACCTTTACTGCTTATTCTAATGTGAATATTTATTCCTTAGTCATACCTGGCCATATCCATATATAAATTCATCATGTCTTTACTATATTATATCTTTATTTTTAGTCATATAGTACTTTTGTAATTCGTGACCTGCTTCTTCCAGCCTCATCTGCATGTAGCTGCTGTAACTTGCAGAATTTAGCTTCAATTCAACAACAGCTAGGGATGTCCTGGTAGAGATTTTTTATTTTTGTTTCTGCCCTGATTCGATTAGAATAAATGAATATTTCACGTTGTAGATCAGCTGTAGTACCTGGTTGTTCCAGCTGGTGGAGCCTCTTGCTGTTTAACCCCATAGAGACCAGGAAAAGCGTCACTCAAACTACAGTTCATGTTAAAGCAGAGAGCATTGTGGGAGTTTAGCTCACAATAGGCATGGACGAACAAGGATAGTGTTTCTTTAGTCTGGTAGCATAATTCACAGTTGCTTTTGTGATCTGTATTGTGTCAGATGTTTAAAAACCATTTACATCACAGAATAAATGTCCAAATGATTAATTTGTATTACATAATAATGATTTATTGATTGAAATGCTGTATTTGTTAAGAAAACAACATCTACAAGCATGGAGAGAATGCTCTGTTTTCTTATTAAAATAATTTGTCCAATTTGTGGGAGTTTAGCTAGCAACAGGCACCATGACAAAGACCTCTGTGGTACTTAATGACCTCCAACCAGAGCTCATGTATTAAGACAAGCTAGTACCAACAAGGACATTTTCAAAAGTTTTCAAACTTAGCACACCTCATTGTCTTGACATTAATGGTTCTGTATTTGCAGAGAAGTTGTGCAAGTTTAGCTAGGAAAGGGGCACCATGACAAAGACTTCTATGACATTTAATGACAAATGGAGGACAGTTGTTCTTTATTCTAGTAGCATATATAGTTGTTTTTTTTTATCTCTGTCGTGTCAGATGCTCAAAACAACATTGATCTCATATAAAAAAAATGTCCAAAATGCTTCATTTGCCTTAAAAATTTGTTGAAAGGTACTTTGACCTGCCCTGATTGGGACATCCCAACAACATCTACAAACATGGAGAGAATTTCCTGCTTCCTTATTAATATAATTTGTCCAAATTATCGTGGTTCTTTATCGTTATTGCAACCTGATGGTCTCATTTAAACACCCTGTGGCTGTATAGGAAACCATCTGGGGTTGTTTATGACACAAAGGTCAAAAATGCTAAAAGTAAAACACTCGACCTAAAGTCTGACTGAATGAAAAACATGGTGGCATCATGGGGCGGCTGATTAGACTGTCTGGTTCCTTTCAAAGCACCATGAGCCAGTGTTTATTTCTTTTAATCCTTCGCTACCAAAGTCTCTCCGCCTCGCCTCTTTTCTTTTTTTTTCCCTCTTTCTGACCTCTATCATTTCCAATAACACCATTTGAGCTCCATTTCTGGTTTGGTTTATTTTAGAAATGTAATAAATCTGGAGTCGTGTGAAAGCGGCTTATTTGAGTTGAGGACTGCTCTTTTAACCGGCCTGTCTGTTGGTCTTTTGTAGTTAAATCCTCGCATCAAATCCAAGACAAGCTTCAGAGAGGCAGAGGAGTGTTTTTTTTCTAATCATCTGCTCAACGTCTGACAACATTTCTAAAGCGTCACAGAGCCGCTGTTTTTGGTTTAATTTCAGGCCTCTCTCATTTTCTCTCACGGATTCTCTAACAGCTATTCTGAAAAGTAATCTCATTTCGCCTCCATTCTTGTCTATTGTGATTCGGCTGCAGAATGACACCCGGAGAATGTTGATTGATCGACTCGTTGACTGATTGATTGTTTGCAGAAGCAGCAAAAAACAAAGTTACAGAACAAATGAAGAAGCTGACAGGAGTGCAAGTTACAAAAAGTAAATTAGTTTGACTGAGGAGTGGAAACTCCAACATCTCCATGTAACGCTGGTCTAAGTCATAAAACGTTGCATGAAAGTACTGAGGGTTGATCAAACACTAAAACACTTTAACATTTGTACATTATTTACATAGGAATGAATGATGAATGTATGGACATATTGAAAGATAGGGCTAGGGTTAGGTTGGGTCAGGTTTAGGGTTAGGGAAGGGATTTTTTGGGGGCTAGCATGAATTTTACCCATGACCAATCCTTTAGTTTGGCCTGATACATTTGGCCATCCAGAACGGGCTGTTTCTTTCAACTTTTTAACCACCTTTACTACCAAAAGTCAAGTGGAATCCAACCTTGGATGCATTCAATTCATCTGCTATCTTTCCATATGTCCATCCTTGTCCACTGAGAAGTACCAGCTCAACTCTTTCTTCTTTCGACAATATTTAATCTGTGAAGGCAAAAAAATGATCGTTAATGAGATGTCCTATGTGTACAGACATTAGGGACACCCTGTACAGTTCTACCACACCGACTAGTGGTCTTAAAAGCTTTTGGAACACTTGTCCAGGTGTCAATAAAGTGTTGTCATGTGACCATAACACATTTTATGCACCACAAACAGTATTGGAACTTTTTGAACAACCTTTGTACGGCAGTTTGGAGTTGCTTTAGGCTCATTTCACCATTTATCAACAACTGGAGACTTGGCATCTTGGTCTGAACAATATTTAGGCCTGATTTTTTAGTAATGTGAAGAGACTACAGATCCAGTCAGAAACCTGCTGAACTGTTCACAGACTCATCAGAGCTGCTAAGATAACATCAAACATGTTTGATCCACAGAGCTCCACCTCCAGAACTATTGGGTCATCCCAAATTTGGACCCATACGCTACCCTTAAAAAGTTTGGGGTCACTTAGAAATGCCCTTATTTTTGAAAGAAATGCTTTTTTTTTCAGTGAAGATAACATTAAATGAATGATAAATCCAGTGTAGACATTGTTAATGTGGTAAATGACTATTGTAGCTGGAAACAGCTGATTTTTAATGGAATATCTCCATAGGGGTACAGAGGAACATTTCCAGCAACCATCACTCCTGTGTTCTAATGCTACATTGTGTTAGCTAATGGTGTTGAAAGGCTCATTGATGATTAGAAAACCCTGCAGTTATGTTAGCACATGGAGAAAAGTGGGAGTTTTCATGGAAAACGTGGAATTGCTTGGGTGAGCCCAAACTTTAGAACAGTAATATACCTCTTTAGCTCTTTACGGCAAGTAAAAAACTTTAACCTGAGCTCTGTTTCCACATATCCACCAACCCGACTGTTAGAATCATTGCCTGTATATAAAACAAACCCTCCTGACATGCCCACTTGAATGAAAACCTGTTTACAAGACTGAGCCTCGCTGGTCTTGCTACAAAAGCAACCTTGCAGCGTGTAATTGAGGGAATTCAGACATCAGTGTTTTCCGTTTTGTCTTTCATGCTTGGCTGGATGTCAGCTCAGAACAGCAGCAGCCTGTTGTGATCGCATCGCTGTCAAAGGGCCACAACACACTGAAACTTCACTCGTATGGAGATTTCTTCACGCTTAAATGCTGTGTTTTACTTCTGTGCTGCTTCTTTGTATGTGTTGGAAACATGTGAAGGAAATGTCAGCATGTGTGAGAAGGAGAGCACATAAATCAGTAGCTGATATTTCCACACCTGACAGCTAATTACTATGCAAGAAGCGTGAAAGTCCATCTGTGGAAAGTGATCTGTGCCTGGAGTTCCTGAGCTTTTTCTTGTGGGACGTTCCTGTACAGGTGGTTTTACTTGAACGGAGGCGAGAGGAAACCCGAAGACGAGGAACGTGTCGCATCGAATCACTGTAATTCTGCAGCTCCTGCCTCGTCCTGCTGCATCTGAGGATCCCTGAAGTCCGGATGAACTCTGTGTTACTCTCCACTTCCTTCCACTCCACTCGGCTCGACTCGTAACCGCCGCTGATTGCCAATCCCGCCGGCCCGACCGGACGCACGATGCCGAAAAAGGTCGTCTCCGTGGCGACGCCAAGGCTTTGATCTGACAGCCAAGACAGCTCTGATACGAGCTTATCAGTGGAAACAAGGTTCCTCGCTCCTCTCCTGGCGGCTCGTCCTCCTCATTTTCTCGGTTTCATCCCTTCCTGGAATATCCCCCTCTCTGCTTTCCTGCCGTCTCAATTCCCAGCTTCTCCTCTTGCTCCTTTTCTTACCCTTCCTCTGACCTCTCCTCCCTCCATCCTCTCTTATCTCTGCCTCCTTCCCGGCTCTTTTGGACTCACGTTCTTCCTCCCTCCAACCCTCTCCTGCTCTCGTAGACCTCCTTATCTCCCCATGGCCTCCACACTCCTGCGTCGGTTTGCACACCGACACACTCCGATTAAATTGAAGTTGATTATCTTCTCAACCAGAGAGTTAGACGACGGGCAGAGGGAGCTCCTCTGTTTCTGTCTTCCCAGTCTGGATTTATACATCCCTTCCTCTTTAACTCACTCTCTCATCCAATCTGTCTTTAATTATAGAGTAATAATAAAAGAAAAAAGTAGCGCAGACTAATCGGGCCCTTGTCTTTATCTCCCAGAGGGTCTAAAACTTATTACTTAAAGGTGAGATTCTGATTTCCATTCGAGGTCAGAGGTGCAGAATGATCAGCGATAACAAAATCATTTTTTTAGCAACTTCTATTTGAGTTCAAGACAGTTAAGAGAGCTGTTATATATTCACAAATGGTGGGAGAAGAAGCACAGTTTGACCCCAGAACCTCGTAACTCAGTGAGGGACGCAGCTTTGGACTTCCCTCGAAATAATAAAGGTAGAACTGTTGCATGCAGGTGACAAAAACTGTAATTAAAATGGACAATCCACTGAAAAACAAACTAGCAGGGCCGCCTTACTACACGATATGAATCCTTGACATAATTCCAGTGAGGTAGGTTGCTGCTGGGAGATGAGAAAGCTGCCTGACATGATTTAAACCTGTAGTAAACATGTGGAGAGTCAGACTACAGCTCATGGGATTGTTCCACCATAAAGTGAGGTAGCGACGTCCCGACAGTTCATCCATATTTATATATGGTTCAGACATTAGAACCTTTTCAGACAGAACTCAACAGCTCACTGCTGCTCTCTGATGGGTGCTTTTCTCGATGAATATTCTCTGCTCATTTTTCCTAAAAGAATTCTGTCCACACAACAGAAAAGATCCAACTCAAACAAGGAAAAAGCATATTGGATTCCTCTATATCTGTAATACGTCAAACACCAGAGAAAGTCCAAGTTATGTTGGAAACCACAGAGGCTTTAGCATGACGGTGAAGTCGAGTAGGAACGCCAAATAATTAGTACATTTGGAAAAACCGATACTAACCAAACAAACAAGCTGCTCTGTGGCTGCCATTTTTGTTGGTGTGACGTCATAGTTTCACAAAACTTTCTTATTTTCATGTCCACAAAGAAACACACAAACAAGAGTTGCTGTTGTTGTTTTTTTTTTTTTTTTTAAATCTTCACAGTAAAGGGCAGTTTAAAACAAAACGCTGGCCATTTTGAATTATGTGCCATATTTTGGCCCAATTTTTGCATATTTTCAGAAGCTATAATCTCAAAGGGGGTAACAGCAAGAGAGCTTACATTTGGCCAGGATGTGCAGCAGGCATGAGTGTTCAAAAGTTATCAGAAAGGTCAATATACAGTGACAGTGATAGCGCCACCTGGTGGACATTCTTCATGGCTTGACATGAACAGGAAGTGCTGTCTAACTGGCCTGTACATGCTATAATCTGCCTCCAACTTTGCCCCGATGACATCCATATGCCGGAATGCACTGTCTGTCGTAGCGCCACCTGGTGGACACGTGCACTTCCTTTGGATGTGGAAAAATTCAGAAGCCCTGATCTGTCCAAATATGAAATATCCGCCTGAAAAATACTGCAGCTGCACAAGTTCTGTACTTTATTTCAGACTCAAAATGTACTTCATGAGACATAAAAACTGAATGTAGATATAACAGTGTTCTAATGATTTAAAACATCATTTTCAGTGTGTTTCCAGGGTCCTCTGGTCGTCTTGGTGCCTGCTGTTGCCTTTATTCCTATGGAAACTGAGCTTCGTGAGTGAAAAAAGTCTGTGCAGATAAACACAGTTATGTAGATATTTGTTCTACTGCCTGTATAGTTGTTTTATTTGTGACTGACAGGAGAATGTTTGGCAGAAAGTCATCACAGCAGGATGGAGAATGAAGCTGATGTGAATCAGAAAGGAAGGGACTGTACTTTTAATAATAGTTGGTATTCTGCTTTTTTTTTTCTGTTTTGGCTTCCCTCCATTTGACCGACTAAAAGTTTTCTTACTAATAAGCCAGTATTCTGTGCACTATGCAGCAGTTTCTTTCTGGATTATCTGCCTTTAGAGAACATTTCCTTGTACTTTAAAGTGACAAACCCCTGAAAACTACCTCAACGTATATTCCAAGACAACGTCTACTGCTGACAGAGAGCTTAGTAAACTGTATTTTTATGTTGCAGCCCATAAAATCGTGCCGTTGAGTTGCATGTGAAGTCATTTTGAAGAGTTGGTTCCATGCAGAGTTCTACATTCAGCAGGCGTCTGTTAAAGCAGAAGATGTGCTTTTAAAATGATACGATATTGTTGTCCTGTATCCGTGCAGCTGTAATGACAGGTCTTCATACCAGCTGAAGAATGGATATGTCACTGCTAAAATGTGCCTCATAGATCTACTTTACTCTTCCTCACAGTAGCGGAAAATCAGCTGGTTATTTATCAGTCCTTTGTGTGGAAAACACTCCAAAGACTCTCCTGTGTTTGGCTGCTAAGTTACACATCCGAAGCAGCCGAGTGGGGAAATAAGGCTTTATACTGATAGATGGCGTCTTACAGTACAAAATGTTCTCACATCATGTACTCTGAAGACTCAGCGAGCAGGAGGGTCTGACTTCCAGCAGCATTAAAACCACATCCTAAAAAGCTTCAGCCGCTGCTTCCTCTCCTCCACGTTTCACATAATGGCCCGTATTTTCTGGACTGCTGCTGCTTTTGATGCTTCCTCACACAAAGACAGAGACATTAAAAGAAAGGAAACCCTTATTTCCACCTTCCATCTGCACAGCGCCGAGCCGGAGATCTTTTTACCTGCAGTCGGGGAAAAAAGGCTGCTTCTTCAAACCACAAATCACAATCGCAAAGCAGTGTTTGAAGGACGTTTGTTTTGGTGGAACATGAAAATTTATACATAGCTGGATGGTAAACCTGCAGGAGTGTTCCTGGTAGACACAAAACATATTTAAATTCATGGACAGAAGTACAAATATGGGTGTATGTGGAAGTGGTACACAGTGTGGACAGTCTTTAATACCTTGAATACATTTATTTTTATTCAATTTTAGATTTTTTGATGACTTGATTTCAATCGATTGCTTTGTATTTCTGCTTATGTCTTTTGGGCTATTGTAATTTGGGCATGATGATCCAAATCTTCATAAAAACTGACATTATTAAGCATGTAGTTTGCTCCTCAGAGGTGATTTCCTCGTCACATGCACTCAGGCAAAGCTTCCTACAAGGTTTGATGTATAAAAAACATCTTCTGAGGCAGCAGAAATGGTGGTCACTGCATCTGTAAACCTGATATTTCCTTTTACTTGCAGAGTTCTGCAGGACGACATTTTACTCTAAACAAAACCAGCAATGTGCAAACACCATGCAACACCAAAAAATGATGTTTCTATGCAACTAAGCTGAGTTTTCATCTGAACAAAGCAGATATTCTAGCAAAATTTGAGACTGTGATGCAGTAAAGAAGGCTTCTGCTTTGAAGGAGCCACAAACTTTGAGTTACTGTGTCGCCTAAGTAGCCATACGATGAATTCTGGCAGCATCACGATGTGTTTTAACAGACAGAGTTGGACGTTTCCTGCTCCTCGTTTGCAGAAAGTTGAGGTTCAAGCAACTTTATGAGTGTCCAGCATGCTAGAAACTGCAGAAAAACATATAATCTAACTGTCGTTGATCTAAAATGTGGACAGATTCAACAACTGCACATCTTATTTCAGGCCCCAAATCTTTTCAGAAGTACATTTTGTTTTGTAATATCAGTGAAAGCTTCCAAACAAGCTGCCATGTTGGTAGAAGCTTGGTTCAGTTTAGACAACAACATTACTGTTGTGGTTTGTGTACAAACGACTCTTTAACTACATGTTTAAAGCTTCAGCCACCTGACTGTCAGCAGCAGTAAATCAAGAAAAGCACTCAGAGAGTGTAGTCCTCCTCCAAGGCTGCTCAGTCGTCGGATCGTTTCCGACGGCTGAAATCTTTATAAAAAAATTCATGGCAGAAATCACAGCAACATAGAATGTGTCCATTTAATATAGATGTACCCACAAACAAAATGACAGAAGGAACACAATAAAGGACAAAGACCAGACAAAATGATCGAAAAGAGACAGAATTGTTCCAAAGAGACACCTAAAATTGTGCACAAAACGACACAATACAAGAAAAACGGAACGCAAAGTGAGATGCAAAAGGACACAAATGTGGTGCAGAATGACCGAAAAGACACAGAACGGCCTGAAACACAAAATAAACAACCAAAACCAGACAGAAAATGACAAGAAACAAGAAAAAAGAGACACAAAACGACAACATGGAGATAAAAGATGACAAAGACCAGACAAAGCTGTACAAAGAGACACGAAACCACACAAACAAGATTCTAAACCAAATTCTACAGAGACGTCGTTGTTAATCCAGTTGACTGCATTAATTATCCCAATAGAGGGAGAGGATGATGGTAAATATATATAATATATACTGACTGGTTAACTGGCTGTATTTCACTGACGTCTGCTTTTCCACACTTTGCTTATTTAATGTTCAATGTCAGCTCTTTGGAGATTGTTACTGCTCTTTATCATCAAGCTGGGATTTATATTTCTCTGGATGATTTCCTCCAGATAAATGTATTAAAGGCTCATCCCACTATATGGATGGACACAGATGTTGCTTCTGGTCATGTGATCACATCTGCAGACCAACTGTTTGTGCAGGAAACCAGAGATTCATGATGAAGAACATCAAAACATGTGTCATCGGGAATTCTTGCTCTTTTTCTCATGTGTCAGCGGAGAAAATCCATCTGTTGTCAATCATGAACAGGACAGAACAAAGGCATGGCAGCCTTTTTTTATTACTTTATGCCCTAAAAATGATTGTATTGGACTTCAATCCGTCATAAATGAGCCTGTCAGAGATTCAGCTTCCTGCAGAATCATTCATAAACCTCTGCATGTGCTGGAGATTAAATGGAATCTCTGAAAGTTTGAAGCACATCTGGAGACAAGCTGACACTGAAACTTTCAACATTTCATGGTTTTCACCACAATAAGTCTTTATATCTTCTGTATTCAGACACAACCTAAGAAAAGGTAGTTTTATTGTCGTTTTTCCTGAAGTTTCGGTCAAACTCCCAGCTGGATGTGCCGTCCCGGACGCTCTGAAACCTCGACAGAACCTCGTTTATTTCTTTCCTTCACTTTCTTTCTTTCTGCCTCAATCTGTCAAACTCCCATTTTCTTCAGCCTCACTTTCTCTTTGGCTTCTCGCCTCTTCATCCGTCCTCCCATTTCTCTCCATTCTTCTGCTGTCAGACGCTGTCCCTTCTATGTTTCAATTATGGCTTTGTTTTCTTTCTTTCCTTCAAACCGTTGTCCCGAGAAGAAAAACAAAACAAGGAAAAGAATATCGAAGTCTGGAGATGCTTCGATGTGACCGACCTGCTGACCAGCGACTCTCCATCAGTACGACGACGCCGCATTAAAAACCAGCCCTGCGCTCTGAAAACCACATCCATATGCAACTAAACTGCATCTTTACAATATATTCTCATTTCTACAGGGGCTCCTCGCTTTATGGCGTCATCGACCTACAACGTTTCATCGTTACGTCAGCACTGGTTATGTGGAACTAGCTGATGAGCAGAGTGGATGAATACATCGTCATGGTGCTATCAGACGGCTTTGTTTCCGTTCTCCGGTTGTACGCCACCTTGGATTGTGTTACATTCACTAACTTTTTGTCCTTCATTAAGTCAGACTCTTCTGATGCTTCGAAGAAAAGGAAAGCCATTTCCACGGAAGTGAAATTAGATGTAATAAAACGCTCAAAACACCGACGAACATCGGTCAACTTGTACAAATAGTGCCACATATTCTGTTATCTTCTAGTAAAATGATTCATACATGCATGAAAGTCGTTGGTATTTAGGACTTTATGAAGAACTGATGGATGTCGTGATGCACGGAACGGCAAGACAAGTTTTTTACAATGAAGAACAAAATGACAAAAACAAGACAAATGACACGAAACAAAACAAAAAACAACCAAAAAATTTGACAAAAAAGTTACAAAGCGACAAAAAATGGACAAACGACAAAAAAGAGAAAAAATGATAAAATTGAGAAACAAAGTGACAAAAAAATAGATAACACAAGCGAGACACAAAAATGAGACACAAAATGACAAAAGAACAATGAACAATCCAGTATTTTGCTTTCTGATTTAAACAACTTGTCATGGTCTAGAAATGATTTTAAATTTATAGTTTTACTAATTTACAATCTGCAGTTCATGTCTTCTCTGGAATTTTTCCACTTTGAGGGCCGGATTGAACCCTCTGGAGGACCGCTTTTGGGCTGCGGGCCACATGTTGGACACCCCTGGTCTCGAATGAAGGACTTTAAGCTCTGTCCCACTACGACAGTCTTACATAAACTTACTTTTCTTTCTAAAGCATAAATAAATGCAGTTTTTCTGAATAGAAATGCATCAGATTTCCACACATGCTGCTGTTGAAGACTGAGCGAAACAAATTAGTAGTCGATGGCAGGAATGGTCAAACGTGAGAACTCAAACGGTTTGTTTTGGGAATCGACTCGTTGCAGAAGCAGTGAGGGAGAAGGAGGCGTCTCTGGAGTGTCGGTCGATCGTCTTTCTTTGGGTTGGAGCTGGTTTTACAGAAAGCACAGAAGCAGAAATCCTCCCCGAGGCTGCAGAGGAGGCGAGAGCTTTGCACCTCCGAGGTCGGAGCCAAGACTCCCGATCCGACGCCAGACCGAGGAGAGAGATGAGGGAAAATGTACAGAAAACATCATAATCGCACTGCAGAAAATCAGTGTTTAAATCACAGCCAGGGGAGAAATTACACCTGTAGAGAATTATCCAAAACGCCTGCCGCATGCTGCAGTTTGTACAAACAGTGGTTCAGTCTGACGGCTGTTTTAATTACCTGTGAAAATTACAAAGTGTTGTATTTAAAGTGGCTTCAAATTGCCAAGGATGTGGGAGGCAAAATTACAGGTTCAAAAGACGAGAGAAATGCACCGATCCAAGGCAAATAATATGAAGGACCTGCTGAGATTAGTCTCTAATGAGGATTCTGATTTATTAGATCACATTCTCCAAAATAAGAGAAAGGAACCTCTGCACCGGAGCAGCTTCACGACTCCGGCTTCTGAAGAGGAGTTTCAAAGAGATCTGTTTCTGTGGAGGATTTTGGTGTCACTCTGCCATTTTAGTGCTTTTCTCCACCGCTGAGGACTGCTCTTTTTCTTGAAATATAACACTCTGAGTCCACGCTGCTGCTGTATGCTCTGCAGGGATGGAGGCTTATGAACTTTCCTAAAGGAGGTGGAGGAGGTTATTCTCCCCCTCAGGGACCGGCTTCTTGTAAGTCAGTCCAGGTTTCAAATCTGCAACCTTCCATTCCAGCACTTAGTGGGTTTTTTTCCTGTTTACCACCATTGTTTAGCATTTCTAGAAGGAACCTCCAGGGTACAAAGTAAACCATGGAAAGAATATTATTGCAATGTTCCAATGGATGAATGATGGATGGATGGACGGATGGATGGATGATAGATGGATGGACAGACAGATGGACAGATGGACAAACAGATCAACGGACAGATAGATGGATGGATGGACGGATGGATGGATGGACAGATGGATGGACAAACAGATCAACGGACAGATAGACGGATGGACAGATGGATGGACAAACAGATCAACGGACAGATAGACGGATGGACAGATGGACGGACGGATGGATGGATGGACGGACGGATGGACAAACAGATCAACGGACAGATAGACGGATGGACAGATGGACGGACAGACGGACGGATGGATGGATGGACGGATGGATGGATAAACAGATCAACAGACAGATAGATGGATGGATGGACGGATGGATGGATGGACGGACGAATCAACAGACGGACTTGAGTTCATCTGAAGGTGCAAACAGCAAATACAATCAGAATGAAACATCTGTCAGACTAGAACTCTTCTCTAACATCTAGAAGAATCTCCAGGGTATAAAATAAACCGCAGCAGGAAGAATGTTGTTTCAAAGCAGCACGGCGTGACGCTAATTATACTGAAAGGATACCGAGGCCTGAGAATCACTTAATCCTGAATGTGCTGCGGCTGTCACATGAAAAACACCTGTCAAGAAGGAATCCAGAAATGAGGTTGGACTGCTATTTTTAAATCTGCAGACCACATGTTTTAAATCACACGTTTCATTGTTGTTTGCATTCAAAGCTTTATTTACTGTAACCCGTTCTTTTATTGTGACAGCAGTGAATGAGCAGCAATGCAGCAGGAAAAGGTCCAAAAACAAGCTTTTATTCTGTTCTAATTATAGTGGGGTTAACATGTAATTTATTCTTATGGTTCCAGATATAACGCATTGTTTGAATAATCAACAAAATAAAGTAAACAACGAAGCCAACTGCACACATAGAAAAACGTTTGTCCCACTGGGAATGAATCAAACAGCTAAAAGAATACTTTAAGATGCCTTTAAACATGTAGTTTGACTCAGGTCTGCTGTTGAGGCTGTTTTGTTGATTCTAAACCTCCACTATGTTGCTCACATTGGGATTTTCTGGCTCTAAACTTTTGCTAAAATGGTGACAAGCTTCAAAGCATCCCTTCAGAAGAATGTGTCAGTGATGTCTGTGGTTCTGATTCAGATTTCATGTTGCCTTCTAGAGCTTTAATTTGAACATAAACAGTGCACTTAATGTGTAAATGCATGAAGATGTAACTGCAATTTTACTAAAGCAAATGTATCATTTAAAAAGGTAGTTTCTATCAGCAGAGATCACATCAGTGGGTCTGATTGTCTTTGGACTCAGAGGAACATATAGCAGCTCTGTAAATATTGGATATTTTCCTGACTTTGGTGGTCAGTTGTTGATATTTTGGTAAAAATTTCATTAAAATGTCAAAACTGTGTCTGTTTGTGCACAACTTCAACACATGGCAACCAAACGTAAATCAGGTTTTTGATGATGTGTTGCAGACCTTCACTGTGTTGATCTCATCTTATAGATAGAAAGAAAAAACGACTGACTCTGTTGATCCTTTGCAGGACAGAGTCTTGTTAGAGCAGCTACAAATAGTCAAACCCCACATCTGACAACAAGCAGTAACAGGTTCCACAGAGAATCTGCTCATAGGCAGTAAAACTTAGTACAAACTATGAATAAGGGGATCAGATGCTTGTAATATGTCATGTCGAACTATCCATCTGACCATCCATCCATCCATCCATCCATCCATCCATCCATCCATCCAATCCATCCATCCATCCATCCATCCATCCATCCATCCATCCATCCATCCATCCATCCAATCCATCCATCCATCCATCCATCCATCCATCCATCCATCCATCCATCCATCCATCCATCCATCCATCCATCCATCCATCCATCCATCCCACCCATCCATCCATCCAGCGTCCGTCCGTCCGTCCGTCCGTCCGTCCGTCCGTCCGTCCGTCCATCCATCCAATCCATCCATCCATCCATCCATCCACCCACCCACCCATCCAATCCATCCATCCATCCATCCATCCATCCATCCAATCCATCCATCCGTCCCGTCCCGTCCCGTCCCGTCCCGTCCCGTCCCGTCCCGTCCCGTCCCGTCCCGTCCCGTCCCGTCCCGTCCCGTCCCGTCCCGTCCCGTCCCGTCCCGTCCCGTCCCGTCCCGTCCCGTCCCGTCCCGTCCCGTCCCGTCCCGTCCGTCCGTCCGTCCGTCCGTCCGTCCGTCCGTCCGTCCGTCCGTCCGTCCGTCCGTCCGTCCGTCCGTCCGTCCGTCCGTCCGTCCGTCCGTCCATCCGTCCATCCATCCATCCAATCCATCCATCCATCCATCCATCCATCCACCCACCCATCCAATCCATCCATCCATCCATCCATCCATCCATCCATCCATCCATCCATCCATCCATCCAATCCATCCATCCATCCATCCATCCATCCATCCATCCACCCATCCCATCCATCCATCCATCCAGTCCACCCACCCACCCACCCAGTCCGTCCGTCCGTCCGTCCGTCCATCATCCATCCATCCATCCAATCCATCCATCCATCCATCCATCCATCCATCCATCCACCCATCCATCCATCCATCCATCCATCCATCCATCCATCCACCCATCCATCCATCCATCCACCCAGGCTCCAAAAAGTAACTGAACAGATCATATTAGAGGCTAAAATGGCAAACACACACATGCAGCTCTTGTTCTTCTCCTTCCTCCTCTTCTTTTTCTTCTTCTTCATCCTCTTCTTCTTCTTTTCCCTCTTCTCCATCCTCTTCCTGGTTGTCTCTTTCATCCTATTTCCTCCCTCAGAGCCAGCAGTCAGGATCTGCTCTCCAGTCTTGGACGGAGGAGCTGGTCCTTGTTCCAGAGAGAAAATGTGCTGGTGTCCTCCTGAACACCAGGATGTCTGTTACCGTGTGTGTGCTGATGTAATATCACAGAGAACATCTGTCTGTGGCGTGTTGAGGGGGGAGAAGGATATGCAAAGCCCTGCACTTGGCTGGTTGTGTTGTTGTGTGTCTGTGTGTGCGACGGTTTCACAGCTTTTATTGCTTCATAAATGTGTTGGTGGAAGCTGCTGCAGGACCGTTAGTGTTGCTCTACATGTGTGTTTGTGATCATACCCACCATGAATACTGAAATCTACCACATGACAGAAGACACTCAGTCATATATGTGGATTTATGGAGTCTATACTATCTGGAATTGTACATTTTTCAAATTTAAATGTATTTTTGTCTTCGATCCGATCCTAGCACTAATTTGACACCATTTTTCAGAATAATATACACTTTAAGTACATCAAAGTTATTAGAATCACTCTGCTGTAGGTTTGACAGCTGCAGTGCATTAAGACACCTGTGTGGCAGCCGACAGGTGAACTTCCTGCTCAATAAAATAGATTCTGATCAGTTAAAAAATGCATCAGTCATTGAGACTGGAACAGAATGTATCTACATTTGATTTTAACACTAGAAAACAACAATCACATCATTTATTGTTGACTTAATTAATGACGATGGATGGATGGATGGATGGATGGATGGATGGATGGATGGATGGATGGATGGATGGATGGATGGATGGATGGATGGATGGATGGATGGATGGACTCAACACTTTGGTTAGGTTTGAAGATTCAAACCTCCAAAACAAGTCAGAATAAACCCTGGATCAGACTACAACTGTTCTATGAGATCTGTCCATCCATTTTATTCACATTGCCCGGGTTTAGGTCTCACTGGCAACAAAGAAATCTGGTCTTTCAGATGTTTCTCTCCTTAGCGATGTTCTCCAGTTCCTCCTGGGGGATATTGAGATGTTCCCAGGCCAGATGAGATATGTGGTCCCTCCAGATTGTTACCTGGGTTCTACATCCAGTTCCCAGAAACCTCTAAATAAAACATCTCTGTCAGAAAGAGCATCACCTCTACTCCCAATTCCTTCTGGATGTCTGAGCTCCTACGTAGGAAACTCTTTATGGCTGCTTTTCCCTGAGATCTCATTCTTCCAGTGATTATCCGGAGCTCATGACCCCCGCTGAGACCCACTGCTAAATCTGGAGGTTCGTTTTGACATTCAGCTCCTTCTTCACCATCTCACGTTGCATTCTCTCTTCAGTTGTAAACAAGATCTCAAGATACTCAAGTTCTTTCGCTTCGGGCATCAACCAGAGGTTTCCAGCAGACAACCATCTCAGCTACAATTTTATTTCTTATGAAAACATTCTGAGAAAGTTCTGCAAAGTTTATTTTTTACTCCCAGATTGTTCCTGAAAGCAGGGTATGGTTGCCTAAAGACTTTCTGAAAGTGTTCGTCTTGAAATATTTGCTGAATGTTGCATCCCGAACATCCTTCATTGTGGGAATGTTTTATGGAAGAACCTTCTACAACAACAACATCCTTCAAACATCCTCAGAACATGGCAGGCAGAATGTTCCACCGGTGTTAATATGTCACATTAGAGGAACGTTATTTAAACACATTCCATCATCTGAGATCTCACTGACATCTTGACAACATTTTAAAATGTTCTTCTTTTGTTGTCATCATTTGATAAAACCCTCCAAACGTCGTCTGAATGTTCCAATTAAACCACTAAGTCTTCGTTAGATTTTACAAGCGGCTCTGCTCCCTGAAGAAAACACGTCAAAAAGCTGTCAGACTTATTTTTGGTGCAACATCAACGCATCCAAAGCTGTGAATTATGAATATTATGTACATTATTCTGTGTAATATTTGTACTTCCAGACACATCTGTGCACAATAAATATTAATAATAAATGTCTCTGCAGTGTTAATATGTCTATATCAGTATTTGTACTCATGAAAGAATCTGAGCAGCACCACTGAATTTGGACAATCAGAACTATAACTTAGGTATTTTTTATTTTATTTTTCTACTGACATTTGTTAAATGCTTCCACTCTCCCCCTTTTCTGCTCTAACTATGCTAATTTTAGAATTAATAAAGGAGTATCACATTAACTTCATATTGTGATATATCTTTAAAACATTCACTGAACATCAGATTTCTTAAAAACATTATTAGAATACAGACAAGATGAAGCCAAACCCTGTACCACAAAACTCGGTTTCTATACGACATTGATTTGTTTTCCTTCATATTTTCTAAAGAAATGTATTCTCCTGAAAGTTAAGACTGTGGTGTTGTAGGACAGGCCTTAAAACTGAAGGAGCCACAAATCCAAGCAAGTAGGCTGGAAGACTTTCAACACATCCTTTATTATTACACTTAAATTTAAGTTTCATGAGTTTACATTCGGTTTTCACTCACTGTTTGATAAGATTTAGGAACATATCACAGTTTAGTTGACACTTCAACAACAATAACTACTTGTTGGAAGCTTAGGCACCAAAATGACTTAATTTGGTTCAGAAAAATATCATGATTTGTGTTTAAATATGAAATTTTCACCACATATTTGAAGCTTTTCCTCGATTTGTTTTTGGGTTGCCAGGTTGGTGAGTTGTTCCCCATCTAAAATATGATTGGATGCGATTGAAAGTTTGAATGGGAGTGAAAGTAAAGCAGTAAAATAAACAGAGAAGATATGTTGATTTAAAAGTTATTTGTGATCCATCAGGACGAATGTAATCTGACAGAGAATGTGGTTTATTTGTCGGAACAGAATTCCTGAGAGGCAGATCTCAGGTCGTTTTCAGCAATAATTAGATTTGCTTCAAAAATCTGTCAAACCGAGCGAGACAAAAGTTCTTCCGGCAGACAAAGTTGAGATTATAGGCACTTTTTTATATCTTGTGTTGGTTTAAAATCAGCCTCTGCAATCAAGCCATCAGTCAATCCATTTTTAAAGCGGCTTCCTGCTCCCTTCCCCTCGGCCCACCGCCTGTCACTCTCAGCATTTACAAACCGTGCACAAAGACCCCCCACTCCGACGAGCAGCGCTGCACATTTTAACTTCACAAACGGGCCTTTTTTTGTGCAGCTGTCACGAAGCCATCACAGCCGGGTTTAGTCAGAGACAGAGGAGTAGATTGAGAGAGGAGGGATATTGACACAGAGAGTGAGTAAGAGTGAAAGAGTGAGACAGAGCGAGATGTCACCCACGCTCTTTTGCTCTTTCTGAACAAGTCGCACGGTACCGACTGAGTGACGCCGCTCCCACGTTTGACTTTTAGAAAAACTAGACTTTTCTGCTGCTGTTTTTTCACCACTTGTTAAAAGGCTTTCAAGGTCTTTGTAGACTTTGGTAAAAGGCAGCAGAAGAGCAGAGGTGTGTGCAGCTTCCCACCGGAGAAAGAAACAGTAATTCAGGTGTCTGGGGTGCCGCTGCTCAACTCAAGCAAAGTCTTGTCAGTGCCGATCCGTGTGAACTGAGCCGCTTTTGCATTTCAGAGTCTGAGCGGATACCTTCGGCAGTGGATTTGAGCGAAACAATAGAAGAAAAAAAAGTTTCCACTATATTTTACAGTTGTGCTTGGTGGAATCATTAATGGATGACAAAGAAACAGGTACTGGTTTAAAATTCTTCCAGTATGTTCAACCTGGATGAATGGATGGATGGATGGATGGATGGATGGATGGATGGATGGATGGATGGATGGATGGATGGATGGATGGATGGATGGATGAATGGATGGATGGATGACTGGATGGATGAATGGACAGGTGGATGATGAATGGATGGCTGGATGGATGGATGGATGGACAGACGGATGGATGAATGGATGGATGGATGAATGGATGGATGATGGATGGATGGATGGATGGATGGATGGATGGATGGATGGACAGACGGATGGATGAATGGATGGATGACTGGACAGACGGATGGATGAATGGATGGCTGGATGACAGATGGATGACTGGATGGATGAATGGACAGATGGATGATGAATGGATGGCTGGATGGACGGATGGATGATGGATGGATGAATGGACAGATGGATGATGAATGGCTGGATGGATGATGGATGGATGATTGGACAGACGGATGGATGAATGGATGGATGAATGGACAGATGGATGAATGGATAGATGCCCTTGAACAAGGCTTTTCATCCCATCAGACGCTTTAGTCTGAAGATGAAAACAGCCAGAACAAATCAGAATAAGACATCGATCAGACTAGAACTCTTCTTTCAGATGTTTCTCTGCTGAGTAATGTTCTCCAGTTCCTCCTGAAGTCTACTGAAGTGTTCCCAGGCCAGATGAGGTACATGATCCCTCCAGACAGTTCTGGGTCTTACCTCTGTTTTCTTTTCAGTCTTAGCGGTTACCTTCGCCAGTGGATTTGAGCTTAAAAAAAATAGAAGAAGGTTCGAATATGTGTTTTGTGGAATCATCAGTGGTTGACAAAGAAACAACTTCAGGTTTGAATTTCCATCCAATACTTTCCACATGGAGGATTTTTAATGACAAGACTTTAAACTACTGATCAGTAAAATGAGGATTAATCTAGGAGCTCGGAGCCTCCTGTGGTCCCTCTGGATGAAGACAGATGTTCCTCTCTGACAGCTGTTGATGACGGTGGTCTCAGAGACCCTCCATGACTCACTGTTTACACCTCATCTAGTTTTTGTTTTTTCCAGCATGACATAAGCAACCAGCCTTCATCTGCTCCAGTGTTCAGCCCAGACAGAATTTAAACTCTGGGACAAACTGACAGATGCACAATCCTGATATATTATAAAGCTGAAACAGCTAATGTGTTCGCAAACACTCACATATCTACACTTTCTTCTCCTTTTAGCCTTTAGTTCTGCAGTTTCTGCTTGTTTTCTATTGTGTGATAAGAGAAATGAGACTGAACAACACAGTAAATGTGTACAGATCTACACAAAATGGACACAAACAAGACACAAAATGAAAAAAAAGGAACAAAATGACAAAAAATAGACAAAAAAACATAAGCAAGACAAATAGAAAACACAAAACAAGGAAAAAACATGAGACACGACAAAAATCTGACAAGAAAGACAAAAAACAACAAATACAAGACAAAATATTACAGACATGAGACACAAAATGACAAAAGAACAATGAACAATTTAGTATTTGACTTTATGATCTGAACAACTTGTCATGGCCTAGAAATGATTTTAAATTTATAGTTTTACTAATTTACAATCTGCAGTTAATGTCTTCTCTGGAGTTTTTACACGTTGAGGGCCGGATTGGACCCTCTGGAGGACCACTTTTGGCCCGCGGGCCTCATGTTGGACACCCCTGGTATAGATTATGGTATTGTGTTTTGGAGTTTTCTTATTGTTGAAGATGGTCTCTAATGTTACAAGTCTGGTGTGATTGGTTTGACATTTTGAAAGTAAAAATGAGGCAACAAAAGTTATTTCTCAAAAAGTTCTGCAGGTAAAATATTTTATGAATGTAGCTGCCAGGAGTTCATCAACAACAAATACAAAGAAGTATTAAAAGCAGCTCTGGAGGTTTTATTATTTCCTTTTTCTTTCTGTTGTTCTGCAGTTCTAGTTAAGTAGAGAAAGTGAGACTCTTCATCTGCCGTCAGGTGTTTTATCTGAGTAAAAACTTTAGGTTGTCAGGTTTGGATTCTCTGTTTACATCTCGCCTGTTGAGGAACGTGGCAGCTTTAAAACCAGAAAATATAATGAAATGCAGTGAAAATTATGTTTGTTCACCTGACTCAGTGATCACAGCAGGATCTCCTGAAACTCACAAAGTTCCCTCTGAAGTTTACTTGAGAAAATGACAGCTCCATCTACAGTTAGGAGATCACATGATGTGAAATAACTCATGAATAACTACTGAACCTACAGCCGGCTGTTGCCAAGAAACAACCTAAATGTTTGCATAAATATTCACCGTCACTGTCTGGATGGAAAACGAATCTTCTCCAAGTCTCAGTTCTCTATCAGAGGATCTCTCTAGACTTTGCTGCATTTATTTATCCTCTACCTTAACAAGCCTTCCAGGACCTGCTGCATCATCACCATGATGCTGCCACCTCCATGCTTTACATCATGATGCTGCCACCACCATGCTTCACATCATGATGCTGCCACCACCATGCTTCACATCATGATGCTGCCACCACCATGCTTCACATCATGATGCTGCCACCACCGTGCTTCACATCATGATGCTGCCACCACCATGCTTCACATCATGATGCTGCCACCACCATGCTTCACAACATGATGCTGCCACCACCATGCTTCACATCATGATGCTGCCACCACCATGCTTCACATCATGATGCTGCCACCACCATGCTTCACTCATGATGCTGCCACCACCATGCTTCACATCATGATGCTGCCACCACCATGCTTCATATCATGATGCTGCCACCACTGTGCTTCATGTCATGATGCTGCCACCACCGTGCTTCACATCATGATGCTGCCACCACCGTGCTTCACAGTGGGTCTCCACATGTCTTCTGGTGAACTCTAGTCTTAGTGGCCTCCTTTCCTAGTCTCTTTATTGTAACTCCTTCAGAGGAGTCATAGGAGTCTTGGTGGCCTCCCTCACTAGTCTCTCAGGTCTTGAGGACTTCCTGCTCTAGTCAGATTTATTCATGTTACATCTTCCTTCCATTTCTTAATAATGGATTTAAGTGGACTTCAAGAGATCTTCACGAACTTGGAAATGTTCTTGTATCGTCCCAACTGATGAGTTTCAACATCTTTTCTCAGACTTTTTTGGAGTGTTCTTTGGTCTTCATGGTGTAGTTCTATCCAGGAGTTCTGATCCACCAGAGACTGGACCTTCCAGATGATCCATTTTAATAACTAACTGGTTGCACCTGAGTTTAATTAGGTAAGTCACTTTAAAGGGTTTAAAGGGTTAAAGCTTATGCAGCTACCTGTCCTGCATTGTACATTTTTGATTAAGTGACAGTACTTTGTTGGAATCTGCTTCCACTTTGACACGAAAGAGTAGTTTCTTGCAAATTATTTTCCAAAATCCAAATTAAACTGACCAAGATTCAAGGTTGAAATGCAATGAAAGGGTAAAATATGCAAAGGCGTGAATACTGTATATACATATTGGCTGTTTTACTGTATTTTAACTAACTAACTAACGCATGTACACGAACATACAATCCTACTAACAGTGGACCATCAAACCAAGTGTGGACCTCTATTTCTAGGTGTTTTAGAGAACCTAGAATGAAAAGAGTTATTGTTTAACTTAGCTATTTGCTTTAAAACTGTGTTTGAATACGTATCTACAGGTGTTCTACACAAGAATTATGTGAAATTACTTTACCTAATGTTGCATCAGGCTTCACTTCGAGGACGTTTTGATGGTATAATGTAGCAAATACACATAAGAGAATAAAAGAGTGAATCTGGGTCACGTAGTTTATGTGTGGAATGAGCAGGGATTTCTGCTGCTGAGTGAATGCAGCCTTTATGAGGAGGAGTAGCTGTGTTTAAGATTCAGCACGTCTCTGCAGACTGTCACCCACACAGCCATGTTATATATGAGTGTTCTGCACTGAAAACCCGCTTTTAGCCATCATCCAGGCGCTCAGTCATCCACAATTTCATCCGTCATAGACGTGGCGCTCTAAAATGAAAAGCTGTTTTTTTGAGGTCAGTCACATACAAACACAAACACACATGTTCCCGTTTGTGTGTAAAACAGTGAAAACCTGCTTTCGACACTCTGCAAATTAGTCAGGAACGTGTTTAAGAGGCTTGTTAATTGCAGCCAAAATTTAACGAGCAGCTCAATCCCTGATTTATTAAGACCACTTATGTAAATCAGGCCAGTTGCTATTTTCCAATTAGACACTTGAGGCACAATACCGGTGCAACAGAAACCCTACGTGAAAGGAAAAGCTTAATTAGAGGAGCCATGAGAGAGCAGCCTGCGATGATACAAACACTGCAGGTCTGGCTTCAGTCTTTACAAAGTCGTCTTTATTCTTTTTTGCTCTTTTATTGCACCAAATGTTTATAATGATGGATGGATGGATGTTAGAGCTGCTCGAACGTGGCCACCATGATAATCAAAAATGCTATGATCAGTATTGAGACTAACATCATTTATCACAGTTATTTTCAATGATTTTAGGGACAAAATATGTTTTTATCTCACTTTGAACAAACTGTGCTACTTATATGCTCCAAAATTTTGCATCGAATTAAGACTTTACATAAATTCAATGCATTTCCTGGAGGCAAAAATTAGGTAAAGTTTTTCCAAGAATGCCTCACTTGCAGGTTCTCTTAGAATCTAACTGTTTTGCTTCTAGTCTCCATCAGTTATTATAGCAATGAAAAATTCATTTTATTGGGTCAGAAATGTTTATAGCTTCATGTGAGACATTTTCATTCTACTTTGTGTTAAAACAGCTGTATTTTCCCTAATTAATGATGCCAGATTGGTTCCACCTGTATTAAATAGAAGATCTATGGCTTAAAATGAACTGATTCTAGTTTGTTTGAGGACGTCTTTATGGTAAAACCAACATTAATGCACAAATCCAGCTGTGAAACCTTGTTGACTGCTCCACTGATCTCTGCTGTGAAAGGTGTGAAAGTGATTTACCTGTCAATACCAACACTACCTGCTCATGTAAAGGTTGCTGTATTCATGTTCAGGGGCGACTGCCAGCTCGATTTGTTGGTTTATTATTGCAGATTTGCATGCAGCAGTCAGTCAGTTTAGATTCACCCACTGAACATAAGAGCTGCTCTGTCTGCCAGTCGTCTCCTCTACCTGCCGCCCACGCACTCACCTGTCAGGTAGAACATGAGAGCTGGATTTCAACTTGACATTTCCAGCCTCTGGTTATGTGTGCAGGAGACTCACAGCAGATTCTTCCCCTTAATGCACCGAGCAGCTGCTAAATCTGCAGCCTGCTGTTACCTGATGGCAGGTTAGAGCCGTTTAAGTGGACCAGTAGGAAGCTTTACGTCGCCCAGGGCAGAGCTGGATGGTTGAACAGGAGACCAGGTAATGATGTTTTCCTCATCTGGTCTCTTCTGCAGCTTTCATGGAGGTCAAACCGAAGCACAGAACATCAGATTCTGTCCATCAGCAGCTGGACGGTTTAACCTTCATGTGGAGGGTCGTCATGGTGACCAGAGGAGGGTCTGCAGCTACCATCAGGGGAAGAAACAACAGTTTAACCTCCAGGAGCTGCTCACTGTTTTCTTCAACATTCATGTTTTTGTGCATCGTGAATGAATCCCTCAGAGCTGGACTCACCATCCAGTACTGGAAGTTGATCCTTGGTTCTTCTCAAGATTTCCAAATCCGATCCAAAAACAGACCCCGACCTGAGGAACAGGTCAGAATAAAGCAACTTCAACTATGAGCTGCAGTGTCTATAGCTTGTTACCCTGTTTGTAAAGGCTTTACAACAGTTTCTACATTCTTTTTCCACGTTGTACAACAATTTATAATTCAACATCAACCTTCTACATTACCAAATTACCAATAAATGAAATTAAGATAATTTACATTCAGTAATTAAGTAATTAGTTTCTCTGCTCAAAAGTATAGGATGAACACACCTATAAATTAATCCAAAACTGCTTTAGAAGTGGATCAGAAATACAGTTGGCTTGTAAATGTATCCGAATATATCAAATGCACTTGACATTAAGACACAGAGTAGCACCATAGAAAATAAAAACGAGTGCTAACAAACACAAAATACAGCACATTTCACAACTTTACAACATCATTTTCACAGGAACCTTCAAGTAACATTTGTTATCTGGTAAAATAAACCCATTGTTATGCGTGTGGCCTCACAATGTGCATTTTCTTTGAAGAAAAGCTAGTAGAAGTTCCAATCCACACTAACGTCCTCTGGTTGAATCTTGAAGGTCTGTTATCAGCGAGGACACGCACAGTTAATCACATTAATTAATCTGACAGGCTTTATCAAAGACATTATGAGTGGAGAAGAATGGAGGGGAGGAGAAAGTGACGTGGAGAGGATGGAAGCTCAGGTGGGGAGGAGAAGACCGGAGAAACGATGGGTTTATAAATTTGTCATCACGCAGGCAGGGAGAGGAAATTAAAGGAGGACAAAAGGAGGCGAGTGGACAGATGCTGCGACGGTGGATGTGAGTTGGGTTACTTTGCGGTTAATCCTCCATAATTCTGCCTCGTTTCACAGCCGCAGAGTTTCCATAGGAGCTCATTAAAGGCTTATGAATTCGCTGGGGTCACTTCTGCTGGTCAGCGTCTGATTTCAGAAGCATTATGTACATAATAGGGCCTCGTTCGGTGAAAAACATGACAGATTAGGGCTGGCAGGACGACGACATTAAAGAGGAAATACTGAAAAGCCGAGGAAAAATACTGGTTCATGATATTCTACAGTACATGATGGGGTATTGTGCTCAGAACAAAGCTCCGACCTGAAGACTGGAGCATCTTGACATTTCAATACAGCAGCCGACGTGGCAAATACAGGTGTGATTCATGGTATGAATAATAGATGGAGCCCATTTAGATCCTCCATTTAGATGTTGAGCACTTATTTAGGTTCAGAAAGACCTTATCAGATGCAGCCGTGAGTTTATGGCCCTCAACAGCCAAAATCCATCCATCTTCTGCTTATCTGAGGCGGCAGCAGCTTAAGGAGGTCACTCCAGACATTCATCTCTGCATCTACGTTTTCCAGAGCTCTGGAGGGGTTACATATCTCATCTGGCCTGGGCACACCTGGGTGATCCCCAGGCCAGATGAGATATGTAACCCCTCCAGAGTTTCCCTGGAAAACCTCGGAAAAAAAAGGCACCTCACAGGGCCAGTCGTTCTACTCCGAGCTCCGTACTTGAAAAACAAACTATTTGTATTAACTAGATAGAGTTAAAAGTTGTCAAGTTATTAAAATCAATCCAATATATATATATATATATATATATATATATATATATATATATATATATATATATATATATATATATATATATATATATATATGATGGACAACAGAATATTTCTGTAATGCAGGACAAAAACTGTATTTCTGCATCCAGTCCATCCCTTGATGCTACATTGCAGGTGGAACCTTCTGTAAAGCTCCAGTAGAACCCTGTCTGAATGTAGTATTAGAGTAAATGTAAATAAGGAGACACAAAACAACCCTAAAAAGACACAATACAACTACAAAAATTTTGAAAATAACCATAAAGACACACAAAGACACACAAAACAACCTTGAAGAGACACAAAACTACAACAAAACTCAGAAAACAACCATAAAGAAACATAAAACAGCACAAAGAGACACAAAACAACCATAAAGAGACCAAAAATGACCCCAAAAACTCCCATCAAGACACACAAAATATCCATAAAAAGACCATAAAGAGAAACAAAATGACCAGAAAGAGACACAGAACAACCACAAACACAAAAGAACCATAAAGACACACAAAACAAACACAACACAACCATAAATAGACATAAAGAGACATAAAATAACCTCACAGAGACAAAAAACAAATACAAAGAGACACAAAATGATCATATAGAAATAAAACTGCCACCAGTACAACCTCAAAGAAACACAACACGATGACAATGACACACAAACCAGTACAAAGATCTGCAAAACCACCACAAAGACACACAAAAGAACCATAAAGACAAGAGTTGCCTCTCCTTCTACATTACAGTAAAATGAGCCCATGACAGGATCCACCAACCAATGAAAAGGCTCGGTTCAAAGGGTGAACTCATCATCCCATTGATCCTGCTGCAGAGTTATTAACATAACTCAATGTTAAGGAGGAGTTCAGGCAGCAGTTCAAGGAGACTTGCAGACAGGTGGATATTAGAGGGATCAAATATTTCAGCTTGGTGATGCCAAGCAGTCAGTTTGACTGATCTGCTGTCAGTCAGTATCACCATCAACAGCCATCAGGCACCGAGAAAACACAGAAGATCTTCCAGTAATTCAGGCGAGAACTGCATGACCTGAGCGTAAACCAGGTATTAATGAGTGGACATCATTACTGTGTGACATTATACGCAGGGTCAACACAATGCGGACGTAACGAGGCCGACGGGGTTTTAAGGTGTCACCATAATGGGGACATAACGGCGGGGTGTCACAACGAGGTGTCTACATGGAGCCTAGCCTGCTCTGAGTGTTTACCCCAATTAGACATGAGAGACGGGCTGGACAGAGGGCTGGACAGAGGGCTGGAGGCAACCACAGGGCAGAAAATACTACATTTAAAAAAAGATAAAGAGCAGAGACATATGTGGAGGGAGGAGGCGGCGGAGAGAGGCAGAAAGACGAGGCGAAGGAGAGATTGAAGGGGCAGAGTGCAGTGATTAGAGTGTGATGGCCTGAGCAGAGGATGGATGTGTGAGCAGCTCCTGGAATTAATGAGAATATCAGATGAGACGAGAGGGCCGCTGCAACCTGCATGCAAATGATGCCCAGCGCACACCTAAAGGCCTGAAAACTCACATGTGCACGCCTCCAGTCTATTTATGCAATGAGCTCGCATCCAAATGCAGATTCACAAGGCGGCAGCCTGATCTGCTTTCTGTTTCCAGGCTGGAGACGCTTCAATGTGACTGAGTGGCATCGAGAGACACAGCTGCTGTCCTACACGACACGACGTCAGTCATATCTGAAATCTAAGAAAGATGTGGAGAACGTCAGCCTTTCACTCAACACTCAAACAGCACAAACAGCCTCCAGACTGTGTTTATTTATCAGGGGAAGGTTGACTCTCTACACAGATATTCAACTAAGAAGTAATAAGGGAAGGATGGAAGTAAGTGGTATGTAGTTATGATATAGTAAAGGTCTAAGATCTACACTATAATTAGTAGTAATTATATCTATCTTGCATCCAAATAAGCTCTACTATTTCTATAATGTACTGCAGTAATGCTGGTAAACATTTATTTTTTAACAACTTCTGCAGTCTAATTCAATTCAATTCCATTCAATCTTTTATTGTCATTGTCAATAAAACAATGAAATTTAGTTCAGAGCATTCATACACTGCATAGCAATGATATAAAGTGCAAAGATGGTGCAAGTCCCATAAACAGCCACTGTGGAAACTTACCACACAATAACGTAGAATTGAATGATTTAGTGCAGACACATATCTCTAGATATGAGCAGTGACAGTGGTGCTGCAGCACACAGGGAGGGTGATGATCATGCATGATGTTGTATAGATGCTACTGATCTCTGGGAGGGTAATCCCAGTGATCTTTCCTGCTGTTTACCATCCGCCTGCTGCTCAGCCTTAGTGCAGCTGGAGAACCACACTAAGAATCCGTATGATAAAACACTGCTGACGGCACAGTTGTAGAAGTTCAGCATCAGCTGCCTGTAAACCCTCTAACAGGAATATTCACAGTGAAGGCTCTTCTTGCTCCTGCATTGTGTGACACACTGAGTTTCCAATCAGCTTGAGCTAACATTAGCGTGACATGCTGCTAACATGCTAAACGCTTACAGGTTAAGGTTTCCAGCTGTAAATCTGCTTCTACATGACATTCACAAATCTCCTCCCTGCATATTCATCCTCGTGCATGCACCAAAGCGTAACATCCAGCCCGGCGTTCCCTCCGCCTGCGATTCCCCGCTAGAGTCATCAGCTGTCGGCCTGCGTTTCCGTCAGCAAAACAAAGTTATGATCTCTCGCCATCTGAAAGTGGGGCGACAGTGAGGAGTGTCAGATATGATGCTCGGTGCTGTCAAGGTGACCGTCGGTCACAAACACAAATGTGACATTCAGGAAATACACGCTTGGGATGATGAGCTGCAAACTGTGACGGTTGGTGTGTAGACGGGCGGAGTGTCTTCTTCATCCCACCTCTCCTCCGGTAGCCATCGGAAAGAGCTCTGCCTCCATCTATATCTGTTCATCCATTATGCATGACCAATTTACACTGAGGTGGAGGCGGAGCGAGCGAGCAAGGTGGAGGACAGGGAGGCCAAGAAAAGACGAAGAAAATGGCAATTTAATAAATCTGCAAATTGATTGAGTCTATATCTGTATTAGCAGGGATGATCAGGATATTGGAAATGTGGAAGCTTGTGTGCATCTATTCATAATGGATGACCCATTTACACTCTTATTTACACAAGGGGGAAGACAGGAAGCAGAGGAGAACAAGTATTGCCACTCTCTGCCCGGAGGCGATCCTATCTCGGAGCATCACTGGCAACAGTCTGCAGTTATTGCTTACCTCACACACTTCAGTGTGCACTTGTGTGTGCATTTGCGACAGTAATGGCCTCCTCTCCTTGGATCGGATGCCCTTAACAGCTGTCATTCAGCTGCCGACAGAGACGGTCAATACTGCAATGAATTGTGGCTCGGCAGCCCAGTCCGCCCATCCATTAGGGCTTCACAATTAATCGAAGAAAACATCAAATCGCAGCACTGACTGCTGCAGTTTTTGCAAGAGGCTGAAATGTGTCCTTATGGGAGGAAAAAAGGTGATTCTGTAACCTCACAGAGTATCGCTGAGCCCCGCAGAATGTCAAACGACTTCAAAGTCTCAACAAATCAGAGCAACACTGAAACAAATCTGGACTCTCACAAGATGAGATGAGATGAGATGAGATGAGATGAGATGAGATGAGATGAGATGAGATGAGATGAGATGAGATGAGATGAGATGAGATGAGATGAGATGAGATGAGATGAGATGAGATGAGATGAGATGAGATGAGATGAGATGAGATGAGATGAGATGAGATGAGATGAGATGAGATGAGATGAGATGAGATGAGATGAGATGAGATGAGATGAGATCAAGCTTTACTCATCCCAAAGGAAATCCTTGGACGAAATCAGAATGACATAACATAAGAAATGCAGTTCCTAACGAGCACAAAGCAAAACACTACCAGTCCAAAAAACTGCCTTTAGCTCTGAGAACAGCACACATCTGCTGTGGCATCGTTTCAATAAACTCCTGCAATGTCACAGCATTTATTTCTGTCCAGAGTTGGATTAATCTTCTACCAAGATCTTATACTGATGATGGGAGAGTCAGACAAAGTCTTCTCCAGAACATCCCAAAGATCCTCAGTGGCGCTGAGGTCTGGACTCTGTGGAGGACAATCCATCTCATGCTCCCTGATCCACTCATTCTCAATGTGACCCCATGAATCCTGGCATCATCATCTTGGAACAAGAAGAAAAACTCCACTGATGGAAAGACCTGGTCATTCAGTATCTTCAGGTAGTCAGCTGACCTCATTCTTTGGGAACATAACGTTGCTGAACCTGACCAACCCCAGATCATAACTCTAACCCCCACAGGCTGGTAGGTACTAGCCATGATGAGCTCATCACTTCATCTGCCTCTCTTCTTACCCTGATGCCCCCATCACTCTGGAACAGGGTAAATCTGGACTCATCAGACCACATGACCTTCTTCCATTGATCCAGAGTCCAATCTTTGTGCTCCACAGCAAACTGAAGCCTTTTTTCTGATCATCCTCACTGATCAGTGGTTTTCTTAGAGCTACAGCTGTTTAGTCCCAATCCTTTGAGTTCCCTTCATGTGGAAATGTTCTTAATTTCACTATTAAACAGCTGTGAGTTCTACTGTTGGTCTCCTACGATCATCTAAGAGTTTGTTCCTGGAAGATGATGGTTCTCCACTATCCTTCAGGCTTTAATAATACATTGGACGGTTCTGAACCTGATTTTAGTCGTTTCATCTCCTTAGTTGTTTTCTTTGCTTGATGCAGGTCAATAATTTGACTCTTCTGAGACAGATTAACATCCTTTCCATGACCACAGGATATGTCTTTCAACATGGTTGTTTCAGAAATGAGAAGCTCCTCCCTGCATCAGCTGGGGTTAAAGAAGTTGTCCTCACTGCAGTAATTATCCAATGGAAGGCTCTTACCTATTTGTTTAGTTAAATCCAAGTGGTGACTTTTTTTTTTGGACAGTCAGTGTAAAGGAGCAATACATTACTTAAACTAAAAAGTGAGCTAAAGTAACGCTAGAACATAACAGTAAAACTAATGCTGGCACTTGAAAAATTAGATGAAACTGAAATATTGCACATTATATCTACAGTGGTACACATGAATATCAAATACTGCACTTTTGCAGCTAAAAAAGAAATGTTTTACGTATGTATTCTTGTTATTCCTGCAAAAAGGGGAGAAGTTACACAGTTTGAAGGTTACTGGTCATTAAATGATCTGTTATCTGTAATAAAATAATTGCAAACCAAAGAAAAATATCCAACACTGGACATGAATTCTGCAGAATGTGCATCTATAGTGAGTGAAATAAAGTATTTGACATTGGCCTGCACTTATATTTTAGACATTTTCACCTTTCCACAGAATTTTTCGTCATTTTAATGCACATATTTAACTCTTGCACAAATATTATAATATTACAACAGGTTTATATGTAGATATTTCCACGATTACCCTAAATGCCTGTCAGCATTAAGCTCTTCTTTAGTCGTCGTCCCACTGCGGATAAAGGAGTAATAAATCCAGCGTCTTTCTGAACAACCACAGCTCTGCGTTCCTGTTATTTATTAAAAACAAGCGCTGCTGCTCTTCGCTGCTCGTCCACAGAATGCAGCAGCTGCAGGCTGTCAGCGTGTGCATTACAAGTGGAGTGGGGGTGTTTGAACTGCGCCTTGAGAGGATATAACTTTAATATTAAAACCACGGCGCTGCCAGTGAGCCACATATCTGCACACGGTTGCTTCCCGTGGAAGCAGAGGGACACCTGAGAAGCCCTTCACGCCCACACAGGTGTTTTCAGTTACTGCTGCAGATGAGACGTCTTCACGCCTCTGCTGGGAGTTTCACATTTTAAAGCGTCAGAACAGGTGCCATAAAAGTAAGAGGAAAGTTTGGGATAAAGCCGAGGCTGCAGACGCCCACTCGGTCCTGAGTAGAGGTCCGACCTGCCGAAGCAACCAGAAACACTGTTCTATTAACACTGTAATATTTACATGTTGATTCTGATGCTGATTTTCTTCTCAAAGTCTGTAACTTTGCACTTTGTCCAGGTTATAGCAGCTAATTCTGCTTTTAGAATCCTCAGACCTGATGCTGGTGTTGCCTGCATGTACTGCTGCTCCGTCGGTGTCAGTAAACGTTTCTCTAAACCAAAGTCATCTGAATCTCCAGTGTGTCTCTGCGTCGGCCTCCTCATTCTCTCCACATCGCTCAACTTCCACAACAATACCTGTCGAACCAGCAAACGTTTCCATTTATTTCATTTCTGTACTGTCTCTTTTTCAGCGTAACAACTGTATTTTAGATCAGGTGGGCTTCTGACTCTGGTAGCCCAGAAAACGAGTCATGAAAAGGTTGTATTTTAACACAAATCATCATGTTTTCTTCAACACAACTGAGGAGTTTTGTACTTAAACCGAACCAAAGAGAAAATGAAACATTCACACCAACTCCCCTCCTACATCCTCATGCAGACTATGCAGCTCTTTGCTTCTGCGACTGCTGCCTATTATTTCTTACAAATCATAAAATGACAACACTGTTTAGTTATACAAGAAAGTAATTGTAAGGAGACCAGGTTTCGTTTTAACTGAAGCAAATTCGTGACCGCCCACGTTATCTGTCTGTCAGTTTTAGAAGTTCACATTCTTTCATTAAGGGTGCTGGAATGTTTCGACTTTCTGGTATTTCACAAAATGCGAGAGATTAGAAAAAAGAAGTGAATGTAACTGAGTATATTCTTTTTAAACTTCCTTCCCATCTCTAACCCCCTTAATCCTCTCAGATTTATCTCTCAGCAGCCTGGTTGGATGCTGGAGTTTCATGCTACTGAAGATTAAGTTGCTCCTCACCAGCACCGGAGACAAATATCTGGCAGCACGTTATTCCTCGAAACACAGCCGAGATAAACCGCCAAAAGTCTCTTTTATTTTCAAGATATCAGCTCAAACTGTGGTCCGTCTGTCCGTCCATCTCTGCTACTTCTTCCTCCATTTGCCACAAATAACCCATAAATATTATTATTGCTAATGTATAATGGATTAGCAGAAAAATTGGCTGCAGCATTTCCAGCTCGTCCTCCCGTCCAGCTGAGATCTCCTGCAGGTATCTGAACTCGTGATAGCACACCTGGGCCTCGGTGGTGCTGGAGCAGGTGATGGCAGCGCTACTGTCTGCAGAGTGTCTTAATAAGGCCTGTGTGAAATGAATTATTGAACGGTGTTGATGCTAGCCAGGTCCTCCCCGCCTGCAGGCTGTTTCTCGGTGATGGCATGTTAGCGTAGCCGCACACGCGTGTGGACAAATTCAGATGCAGCGAGAGCTATCAAGTGTCATCTGTGTTATCTGCCTCACACATGTGCTCTAATGTGAACGAGACCATGAACAGAGACACTCAAACATCCTCTGGGGAAACATTCCATCACTTCAACCACTCTGAGGTAAACAGCATCCCAGTTTCTTCAAAACACAAACAGAAAACACACATGGAAGTTTAACAACATCGTGTTGCGTTGGGAGTCCTGCAAGAAAACATGTTAAAATAACGGTTAACAGGATTAACAGTCAGTGTTAGAGGGCAAATTAACTGTTGGAGGGTAAATGTAGTGTTAGAGGGTAAATTAACTGTTAGAGGGTAAATGTAATATTAGAGGATAAATGTAGTGTTAGAGGGCAAATTAACTGTTAGAGGGTAAATGTAGTGTTAGAGGGTAAATGTAGTATTAGAGGGTAAATGTAGTATTAGAGGGTAAATGCAGTATTAGATGGTAAATGTAGTATTAGAGGGTAAATGTAGTGTTAGAGGGTAAATGTAGGATTAGAGGGTAAATGTAGTATTAGAGGGTAAATGTAGTATTAGATGGTAAATGTAGTATTAGAGGGTAAATGTAGTATTAGAGGGTAAATGTAGTATTAGATGGTAAATGTAGTGTTAGAGGGCAAATTAACTGTTAGAGGGTAAATGTAGTATTAGAGGGTAAATGTAGTGTTAGAGGGTAAATGTAGTATTAGATGGTAAATGTAGTGTTAGAGGGTAAATGTAGTATTAGATGGTAAATGTAGTGTTAGAGGGTAAATGTAGTATAAGATGATAAATGTAGTATTAGAGGGTAAATGTAGTATTAGATGGTAAATGTAGTGTTAGATGGTAAATGTAGTATTAGATGGTAAATGTAGTATTAGAGGGTAAATGTAGTATTAGAGGGTAAATGTAGTATTAGATGGTAAATGTAGTATTAGAGGGTAAATGTAGTATTAGAGGGTAAATGTAGTATTAGAGGGTAAATGTAGTGTTAGAGGGTAAATGTAGTATTAGAGGGTAAATGTAGTATTAGAGGGTAAATGTAGTATTAGAGGGTAAATGTAGTATTAGATGGTAGGATGTACTGAGGCTCCAACAGATGTAGTAAACCTGTTTTCTCTACATGATGTCAGTAAATGTAGATCAGCTGTAGTACCTGGTTGTTCCACCAGGTTGTTGTTGTTGTTGGCAAGCAGAGAGCATTGTGGGAGTTTAGCTAGCAATGGACACCATCAAGCACCACCAAGACTAGTTGTCTTATTGTTAGGTATTTTATCATATTGTTAAAGACCAAACTTCACAGGGAACTTTGTCCAGAACTTGATTTTCAATCGTCTAACTAAATTCACAAACGGTGTTTTTAGCATGTTGAACTACAGCATCACCTTTGCTAGCAGCAACATTAAATACATTCTGGTGATTGAAGTTTTGTGCAACAATGAAACTTCTTGTGAGCTGTTTACAATAAAAGACACAATACGCTCTGGTTGTTATTTCAGACTGACAGACGACAGCAAACACAAACAACCTGCCAAACAGAGTTCTTTTTTTTTTATTTTTACATGTCATAATGATGTTGAGAAACTGCCTCTGCCAATTATTTCAGTGATCTCTGCTTCTACAGTGGTGTTGTTATAATTAGTGCAGACCAGGTCAGTGGAGGAGGGCGGCGACGATGTTCCCCGTCTAATATGAACATTTACATTTAGTCCTCATTGTAAATTACCACTTTACCATCATAACTGGGAAGCAGGTTAATAATATTCAGCTCCTCTTAATCGCCTTCTCACACATGCAGGTTTGTTTTCTGTGTTTTTTCTAAATAACGCTGCAGATTTCATCATATCATAGGGGGCGATTTCATCATGTTTTAGCTGCCAACAGGGAAGCTTTCAAGCCCGGTAATAAAACCAAGCCTCAGCACTTTTAGTGTCCCTGCCTTTCATCCCGGCCTCTTTGTTTCTGCTCCTTCCTGCCTGTTGATGCAGCCTTTGAAGGCTCAGAGATAAATATGAAGCCAGAATTTGTTTTTGTGGCTCTGAAAGACAATATGAAAGTGCAGTGGCCGATGGCACCGCTGTCAAATGTCCCGGTCATCCGGTGTGTGTCGGTGTGTGAGGAAATTACCTTCACTTTGCTCTGCGGCTGAATTATTTACACATCTCGTCGTGATAACAGAAGCAGAACGCTCACAATCACCGGCTAACTCTCGGAATGTTAATTAACGCAGGAGACTTCTGGCTCTCTGTATTATATTATAAATACTTCAAAGTAGCTGAGAGGTTAAAGAAAGGTTGACGAGGCTCTAATATACACTCCGTTCTATAGTTTCCCATGAAAACTCACACTTTTATCCATGTGCTAACATAATGGCACAACGGTTTTCTAATCACCAATTAGCCTTTCAACACCATTAGCTAACACAATGCAGCATTACACCAGGGGTGTCCAACATGTGGCCCATGGGCCAAAAGCGGTCCTCCAGAGGGTCCAATCCGGTCCTCAAAGTGTAAAAATTCCAGAGAAGACATTAACTGCAGATTGTAAATTAGTAAAACTAGAAATTTAAAATAATTTTTAGACCATGACAAGTTGTTTGGATCAGAAAGTAAAATACTAGATTGTTCATTCTTCTTTTGTTTTTTCATTTTTGTAATATTTTTCTGTCTTTGCCTTTTTTGTCTCATTTTTTTGTCGTTTTGTGTTTCCTTTTTGTCTCATTTGTGTTTTTTGTCTTATTTTTGTCATTTTGTGTATCGCTTTATTCGTTGTTTTGCGTATCATTTTTGTTGTTTTGTGTTTTTTTGTCTCACTTGTGTTGTTAGTAAATTTTTTTGTCATTTTGTTTTTCGCTTTTATAATTTTTTGTCTCGTTTTTGTGATTTGTCCATTGTTTTGTCGCTTTGTAACTTTTTTCAAATATTTTGTCTATTTTTTGTATTGTTTCATGTCGTTTGTCTTATTTTTTGTCATTTTGTGTCTCATTTTTGTAATATTTTGTCTTGTTTTTGTTGTTTACTGTCTGTTTTCAAGTTTTTCGCTTGTGTCATTTTTTGTCAAATTTTCGTTATTTGTCCATTCCTTGTCGCTTTCTAACTCTTTTGTCAAATTTTTTGTCTTTTTTTTGTTTTGCTTCAAGTCGTATGTCTTATTTTTTTGTCATTTTTTCTCGCTTTTGTCATTTTGTGTCTCATTTTTGTAATATTTTACAGTACAATGTAGCATTAGAACACAGGAGTGATGGTTGCTGGAAATGTTCCTCTGTACCTCTATGGAGATATTCCATTAAAAATCAGCTGTTTCCAGCTACAATAGTCATTTACCACATTAACAATATCTACACTAAATTTATCATGAGTTTAATGGGATCTTCATTAAAAAAAACTGCTTTTCTTTCAAATATAAGGACATTTCTAAGTGACCCCAAACTTTTGAACAGTAGTGTACGTGGTGTTGTATACTTTTCTAGATTTCTACTGGAGGGATGAACACAATTCTTTCAAAAGATATTTCCTGGTTTGGAGTTTTGATCATTTTGGCGGAGGACTAACATGATGGTGACTGTAAAGGCCACATCATATGATTCATGACGTTTCATCAAACCATTCAGTGAGCCCTCATGCTTCATTAGTGGACGAGACCACTCCCATCAAGTTAGAACTGTTTCACAAGATAAACATGATCATTTCTAACCATTTGTACTGATTGTAGTGATGAAGGTTTTACTTATTAGGGATGTCTAGTCAGGGCATTCGTTAACTCGTCTATATTGTCTGTCATAAGGTTGTCTATTTGAAATAGTTTCCAAAAATTTATAAATTTATTAATAAATTTGGCCACTCACTTGATCTTTAAAGCTGTTTCAAGTCACAAACACATGATAAAAACCATAAAAGTAGGTGTTATATATGCCACTTGGACACAAGAATGCCCTTCACAGATGATTTCTACGTAATATAATACATAAGCTCTGGTGGAGGGCTATTAAGCATCACAGAAGTCTTTGTCATGGTGCCCCTTTTGTAGCTAAACTGCCACAATGCTCTCTGTTTGCCAATATTGAACTGCCCACCTCCTCTGGTTGCTACAGTATTAAATAGGTGCTAAATCTAATGTACAACACTTGAATTGTATGTTGTTTAAATAGATCAGCATATATTTTGGAAATTTGTATTGGTAACCGCTAACAAAAAATTTTAAAAAGCTGATTGGGATGTCTCTACTTACTGGGTAAATTAATGAAACTTATCATTCCTGTTGGATGTGCCACCAGTTTTCTGCGGAACCCTATGAACCCAAAATAAAAGACATATTTTTCAAAAATATTTCAAAAGAGCAATTTTGTAACCTCTCAAATGTTGTTGTTGGCGGTCGCTGATGCAGAAGTTTGCATTTTAGGAAGCTTTAAGGGACTGTAATATTGCAAGGCTAACCCTGATTGGATGCACAATTAAATTCATCATGAATAACTATAGCAAAACAGACAAAATATTTAATGAACACAGAAAAATTGTGATAAAATTACATTTGAAATGCTGCTGAACAGCATTTAATCCCAGTGTTTTTTTTCCTCTCATCCCATCCCAGAATCCGTTTCTCTGTAATGGATGGCACCAGTCCTATTCTGCTCACTGTATAGAAAACCTGAAATGGAAAAAGTAATATATTCAGTGTAATCTGTTTCTGCTTAATGCAACAAGCAAAAGCCCTGGGATCAGTTAAATGCTGCTACAGAAAAACTTTCAAGACCTGCAACAGGAAAAAAAACAACAACTCTGCTCTAACCTGAAAATATTACCAGAGAAAATAGATCAGAGTGAATCTTCAAAGACTTTATATTTCTATTAGGAGTTTTATTCCATTTGCAAACATGCTAGAAGGAACGTTAGGGTTAATTTTGCAGCTGTGAGTCTGACAGTTAAATTAGATCAACTCTGGAGCTAATATTCAACAATATGAGACATGCAGTAGAAATAATAAAAAATGAGATGAAGGAATAATTCTAGCAGGTTTCTGTAGGATTTGCAGAGTTTTTACTGTAGGCTTCAGGCTGTATCGACTGCTTTGAAACTTTTATTTACATTACTCAGAGAGTAAGACGCAGAAACAGTGAAAAGTAGATCCTGTTTGTGTTTCCTTCAGGCTCCAGGCCTCAGCTGTATTTGCTTCATACACAACTTTTCTGTTGTGAAAAACTGATGCTGACTCTACAAAAAAAGTGAAACATTCAAATATTTCAACATATTGTGATAAATCTGTGGATGTTCTCAGTCATCCAGGTCATGATAAGTCTCAAGCAAGCATAAGTTATGGCAACTGGACTAACCTCGTGAGTCGACTCACACGAGGTTAGTCCAGTTGCCATAACTTATACTTGCTTGAAACATATTGTGATGTTTAAACATCGGTGAAGGTGAAAATTGCTCAGTAATTGTTTGTGTTTGCATGACAACAAATATATCAACAATAACAAAGCGGCTGTTCTGACAGAAAAATTTATCAGATGAACGGAATCTGCAATTTTTTTCAAAACTGAATTGTGGTACATGTTATTATTTCACTAATTTGTCTGAACATCATCACAAACACACCATCCGCACTGTGAAGCATGGTGGAGGCAGCATCATGATGTGAAGCACGGTGGTGGCAGCATCATGATGTGAAGCATGGTGGTGGCAGCATCATGATGTGAAGCATGGTGGTGGCAGCATCATGATGTGAAGCATGGTGGTGGCAACATCATGAATGAAGCACGGTGGCAGCATCATGACGTGAAGCACGGTGGTGGCAGTATCATGATGTGAAGCACGGTGGTGGCAGCATCATGAATGAAGCATGGTGGTGGCAGCATCATGATGTGAAGCATGGTGGTGGCAACATCATGAATGAAGCACGGTGGCAGCATCATGACGTGAAGCATGGTGGTGGCAGCATCATGACGTGAAGCATGGTGGAGGCAGCATCATGGTGTGAAGCATGGTGGCGGCAGCATCATTTTTTTAGTTTATGAAATGCTCCGACATTGATAAAATCTTGCATCGGTTCATCTGCTTCATCCACAGATCTTACAGTTAACAGCTTTTGTTGTAATTTTCTCCCAGACCTGTATATACCTTCTGAAAATACAACCTTTCCATGTGAATATTTCCAGCCCTCTGGTGTTCATCTGGGTGTATTTCAATGATTCTGAGTTCTTCAGGGCAGCTGAGGTTCTCTTTCTACCCACTAATCTGTTTGGACAAATAAGCGTTGGGGTCAGTGGGGGCTGCAGAGTCCCGTAACCTCGGTCCTCTCGCTCCACAACAGATTGTGTCTGACAGTCGTCCAGGTCCGTCGCCTCGGCTTCTGCTGCTCATTAACGTGACCTTTGCTCACCCAACGCTGCTCTCCAGACACTCGCCCCCTAATTGGATGAAGAGACAATGTTTTCCTGAGCTTTAACATTTTCCATTAAAACACCAAACCAGACGAGCTTCTGCTCAGGATGAAGAGACGATAAACGGAGGATGGACTGGACCTGGATTCTGTCCGTTTTAAGTTGCATCTTGTAGTTGATAATTGGTGTAACTTTGCATGTATTTTCCTTCATTTCATGTGTTTTTCTTGGTTGTGTCTTGGTTTAGGTCGTTTTAACATCTATTCTATGTTGGTTTTCATCTCTTTCAGGTTATTTTGTGTTTCTTTGCTGTATTGTTGCAGCGTCTATTTGTTCTTTAGTGATTCTTTGTGTTGTAGAAATTCAACTTCTTCAAGACGTTTCTTCATTCTCTCTCTTCTTCATGTTGTTGTTTCCACAGAGCTGCAGGACTTTAGATTGCAGAGAAAAATGAACCACAGTGAAGAGAAAGGTAACAAAAACTAAAGTGTTTGGGGTTCAGAGGGTTAAAATATGAGCCGAGTGGAACAACATCACGAGACGTTCGCTCAGTGCCACTCGGAGTTGTATTTTTTAATCTCCGTCTTCCTGAGTTGTCAAATACTGCAGATAAACTTCAAACACATCTGATCTGGTTTAAACAGGAAGAACTCTATTTCCAGAGCTCACAGGAATTCAAATGAGTGTTTGTGTTTCGCTGCAAATGTCACCGCTTGAAACACACAGCAGCTTCTGAACTCACAGACAGAAGTGTGTTTTTGTTGTTTGTGTGCCGTTGTATCCGATATACTAGAACCAGGCAGAGCTGAACCGTTGTTCCATCACATCTGCTGCAGGACTGAAGTCAGACTGAAGTTGTTGGTCAGATTCTGGAGGCTGAAAGAAACACAATTCAATCAAATTCTGTCCTTCATTAAGCAACAAACCCTGGAGATGTTTCAGACTCTGATTTAAATCCTCCTGGGCTCCTTCTTTTGGAGGTTTTCTGGACCTGAGGGTCGATCCAGGACTCTGTGGAGGGACGATGTATCTCATCTGACCAGGGAACACCTCAGGATCAGCAGGAGGATCTAAACGGCATCACTACTTCTGGAAAGATCTGCTATCCTGCTGCCTGGATCTGGATTCATGGAGGAAAATGGATGCATGGATTCATTAAATAAAAATGAAATATTTGTGAAATTATCATAGATTTGCATACATATATTTTAACACTCATTTGATTTCAAAAATGTCAAAATAATTCTTTAAAAATTTGCAGAAATTTGGCATTTAACACTCTTTCTATGCCACAAAATGTCAAATGTCTTTAAAAAATGATAAAAATAATTTTTAAAAATAATTTGCATCTATATTTTCACACTGTTTTGCCTTTAAAAAAGGTTATATTTCTTTCAGAGTTTTTGCAAAAATGACATGTTTTGGTTATTTGCAGTTACATGATTTTAATGTTTTACATTCGACATTCGGCTTTACAAAAAAATGCAAAATTACATTTCATGTTATTCTGTATTAAATACGGGTATTAAATTTTTACCCCACCAAGGAATGTGGCAGAGTTATGTCTGTCTGTCTGTCTGTCTCTCCGTCTGTCTGTCCGTCTGTCTGTCCGTCTGTCTGTCCGTCTCTCCATCTGTCTGTCTGTCCGTAACTGTAACCATGACAACCAGTGAACACTACGTCAGCTGCCTGCTGATGATCACATGATTGTGATCCTACTACAAATCCACCACTGAGGACTTATCAGGACTTATCCATCAGAAATGATCCAAGGAACAACTGATTAAATTGTGGGGGTGTTTCTGAGTCCCATCACTTCCTGCCACCTGCTACATATTTAGGTCATGTGATCCGGTATCTGTACATAACGTACACATGCAGAACACTGTGCTGTGCTCAACATAAGGTCATTTAGTTTGTGGGTTCATCTATATTAAATGGACACATTCTATGTTGATTTCTGATAATCAATACCTTATAAACAAATGCTGCATTTCTTACAATGCCATATGGGGGAATGAACAGCCTTGGAGGAGTACTGCACTCTCTGGGTGCTTTTCTAGTTTTATTTTCTAATTTTTAATTGTTTAGCTTGAACTTTACCTTCACAGTCTGTTGTATTAGTCTAATTTGAGCTTTCTGGGTTTTTTTCTGTATTTCAAAAACATGTAAACTCTGTAATAATACAGGGACAATGTTTATTAAAATAAGTTAAAAAATGCTAATTTGCAAAGATGAGCAAAGAAAAACAGCTTCAGACTGAAATGATTCAACTATATTTTGATCTTTGCTACTATTTGCACACGTTTTACATTTGGATATGCATCATAGAACTTAAATGTGCAACTTGACACACTATTTAGCAACCAAAACCTAATTTTAGATTCACGGCTTAGTCTTTTTGATAAGAAAAAGAAGAAAAACAGGAAACGAGGAGACAGAATCCACTGTTTAGAATATCTTCTAGCCACTCAAGTATCAGGTTTCCCCTAAAAAACATATTTGTTACTGAAATTTAAACTACAGTTGAGATGTAAAAGCACAAAAGAGAAACGCTGCAGCTTGAACAGCGTCATTCTTAAATTCTGCAGATGCTTGGTGAGGCTCTGAACTGTTCTCCTCTCACTGAATATATGAACAACGTGAGAATTTAGAGAAAGCGTGTTGTTAGCGGCGTCATGATGAGCCGATAAAGAGCAGAAATCAGGTGAGCGTTGGCAGCAGGAATGACTGATGGCCGTCCTCTGATTGTTATGCAGCTGCAGCGTTCCTGCATTTGCATGTTTAAGAGGTGTTCGTCTGCATGCGTGTTCGGATGCATTAAACAACAACTACGCTCATCAAACAGTGTGTGTGTGTGTGTGTTGTCAGGTAAAGATATGGAGATGTATGCAGACATCCATTTATCACCCTGAAACCGAGAGATAGAGGAAGAGGAATGGAGAGGAGGAGGATGGTCTATCTGTGAGGACCAGAGGGAGGTTTAGATGCAGCTCACATCCAGACAAAGGTCACGTTTAAGGATTTAGGGTTAAACTCACAGGAATGCATTCAAGTCCTCACAGAACCAGTCAGATGAATGCAGGTGTGCGTTTCCCAGCTGATTGATAATTGATTTTCCAGCAGCATGACTCAACTTTGACAAATTCTGAGCTGCAGAGGAAGAAACTCTGCTAAAAGTGGAGTTTTATATGATAGAAAATTCAATAGAAACCTCTAGAAAAAGAGTAAAATACCAGAATTTTTACCATGTAACTGTTGGCTGCAGCTGAGTCATTTCTGGCTTCAGGTTTGCACTGAGGAATGCAGAATTTTTATTATTTTACAGAATGCACTTACTCCAAAATGGTTTATTTTTGGTGAATTTTAAAGTCAAACATGTCGAATGAAGTGACTTTGATGAAATATCCCAGTTCTAAGTTCAGTTTTGGTTCAAAATCTGAGCTGAAATTATTCCAAAAATGCCTCTGGATGTACAGTTTCACAGCATCTGCAGACGTTTTTCCAGATGTTTCTCCATGCTGAATGTATCTCCAACAACCTGCTCCTCTGTTCACTGTTTCTGAGCCATGCTGCATTTATTTATTAAAGATTTTATCATTTTGGACAATTTCAAAAATCATTTTTGGACACATTTTGAACCATTTTAGACATTTTTGAGTCAATTGGACAGCTTTCCAATACAGTATTGTCTCTTTTTCTCATTTTGTGTCTTATTTTGATCATTTTGTCTTTTTCTGTTGTTTCTTGCTCCTTGTGGCAGTTTTTTAATTGTATAATTAAAGTGCTGGGGAGGAAAAAGAGTGGTCTAGTTTTAGTTTTGGGTGATGTGGATTCCTTATTTCTTCTGCCTCTCAGCCTCCAGATGGACTTGAAGGTTCCTCCTCTGGGAAAATCCTTCACAGTTTGAGATCCAGAGTTTCACTTGAAGGATTCAGAGTTTCGTCCTCCCCGGGGATGCAGCGTTTAGGCCAAAGATGCTTCAGTGCTTCAGAGGTTTCTCCTCTTCTTCTGGGTTTCGTCTGTTCCTCTTTGACCTCAGACTGTAGAAATAAAACTCCTGTCAGGATCATCAGGATGGGATCATGCAGGAGTTAAACCAGCATGTTGACAGGCTGATCTACCTAGTCTCTACTAAACTGTGTTCTCATTGGCATTTTTAAAACGTGGCATTATCTCCAGAAGGACAGAGATGTCTACAGTTTCCAATTCAAACGATCCACAAGGTTTGCAGAAGGAAGATGGTAGCGAAAGTAAAAAACAGGATTTTCACCTTTATTCTTAGACTTGAGTTTAATCCTGTCCTCCCAGTTGCTGAACGCCTTTTGTCCTCTGGAACCCCACTTGGTTTGACTGTTATTTAAAGTATTTAGTATAAATTGTCCATTCTGAGTTACACCTTTAGTCTTACTTCAGTCAAGCCCATTTCCACAATTTTTTCCCTTCATTTTGGAATTTAGGGCCAAATAGACCGTGTTACATAAAATCATACGACGGCAAAAGATTTGAGTTGGTGTCAGAATGACTCCAAGAACAACACGAGGATTAAATCCCTTAAAAATCTAATATTTTTTACATTTGCTGTCAATTTCACAGTTTTTGAGGAATCTACAAAGCTTTACTTTGAACCTCAAACCAAACTTCCTGCCTCCTGGTTCGACTGAAATATTCTAAAACTTCCTGGAGTGGCGACAGTTCTGCTTCCTGAACCAAATAATTCTTATCTTTTTCCCAAAACGTGGAGTTTTCGTTAGTTTTCAAAGCAGTTCTGACAGTTTCTGACTCTTTTCTTCAGCTGGATTTGTGAAATGAGAATGAGGAAGTTGCCCCTGACAACCGTCCTGCTGCATCTCTGCAGACCCACATGTCGGTTTGCTGCAGCGACGCATTAAAGCGGTTTGTCAAGAGATGAAGACGGGTTGTGTGTCTGTTTGTGTGTCTGTTTGTGTGTTTTTCCAGCCTCAGGGCGCCGCCGCCGTATCTTTCCACAAACACAGTGTTCTTCCCCCGAAAAGTGAGAAAACGCCTGGAACTCCTACTTGCAGCTTAAGATGGAATAAGTGTGATAATCTTGGGAATTACAGCAAATCCTGTGTTTTAGCTGAGAGGATGTTTCTGTTAATATCCACGCCTGTGCATGTGTTTGCGCCGTTACATTGCAATGATTAAAGACAGATTAGTCTCATTATCCGGCTGTATGTTTACATTAAACACACAGATTTCTTCTCCACTTCCTCCTTTCTTTTCCAGCTTCTCCTCTCTCATATTATTTACTCTACTTCTGCAGCCTTGAGCTCCAATAATCACACAATCGCACAAACTCATTATTGCGTGTGAATTATTTATCTTTGCATGTTTGTCCCTTGCACGTACTTTTGCACAAACAGAAATGTGTCGTCATAGACTGATGACGGATGCATGGCGGGGTTCTTCGCCGAGTCTTTTTGCATCCCTCTAACGAAGCGCTTTCTATTCAGGACGCGTCGCTGCCATTCCAGTTCATTTAGCATGGAGGCTGAGCTGCTTGTAGAATCGTTTCAGGTCGGTTACCGAGGCATCGGGATGCTCTCTCTCTTCCTGGATATCACTCCCGCATCAGCATTTGATTTGCAAATCTCAGCCTTCTGTCCAAAAGTTGCTGGAAATCGTCTCGAACCCTGTTAACCTTCCTAAAACCCAGAAACCCAGCTGCAGGTTTGATGGATGTTTTCTTTAAAAGAATTTATCAGAACTACAAACTACAAAAACAGGGAAAAACATTGAAGTTCCTGAACTGTTCATCTGCTACGTGGAAGGAAATGAGCAAAATCGAAATGTAAGATTGGAATATTTAATCAAAAACACTTTAGTCTATGTGTCTCATTTAAAACTTCTCCATTTGCTCTCATCACATTTTACAAAAACGAAAAATTCTGCTCACTTCAATGCAGCCAGAAAGCTGTTAATGATTCAGCTGCAACCAACAGTCGTGACAAAAATTCTGGATTTCTTTTGGGCTGAACTGCAGGCAGTGTTTTCACAGCAATGATAGGAGACGAATATGGAAATGAATAACAAATACATGTTTAAAATTTTAAATAGTTTGCAGAATCACATATTCTTCAATTACATATTTTACAATATACAAAGTAAAATAATAAATTTTTGAAAAATGTTTACGACTGTCCCTTAGATATTTTTAATACTTGAAAAATGTGACTCTACAAACAATATATGTTTTAAAACGTATATTTTTATACTTTTTATACGTTCATGGTTTCCATAGAGGTGCAGGATTTTATATAAAAGTGAAAAATGAAAAGAAAAATAAGACAGGAGCAGAAAACCACTTCATTTATTCATTTTATGTACATGTAAAGAGGAAGTATAATAATAAAAAACTCATTAAAAACCTATTTGTACATGATTTGTTTTAAAAAATGTGATTCATCTGCATCCTCTGATTTGTCATTACTGTGATATAATAAACAAATCTATAGGGTCTACTTTAACACTATCCATGAGACTAAAGCAGAATTTTAGGGTGTGGCTAACGATCGGTGTTTTATCTTTCAGAAATCACCAAAATGACTTTTTATTATGAATATTTTGCACTTTAAAACCATGTGTCGTATCTGTTTTTCTACACACCACCAGAATACATGTTATTTCCTTAGTTTGTCTGCTAATGTACAATCTGTGCAATAATTTATCAGAAAAATCTGTGCAATCGCACTGATGCTTGTTTTTTTTTTTAGATTTGAACCCCAGAAGTCTGAATCCATGTTTTTGAAACTGTCACCCAGATGTCAACTGGTTTTGTATCTTTTAGCATAAAAAAACATTTGACATGTTAACAAAATTTAAAAAACACAACTGAACTAAATATGTATGCTTTTACTGAATATATGTCTACTTCATTGATCTATGAAAGCAAAAATGATGAGATATCATCCAAAGAAAAGATTAGATTAACATAAATATCCTCTTGTGTGAGGACTGAGTTGAATAACTGCTAGTTTATCCTTTAGTGCTGCTAATAGTTGATGCTAAAAGTCCCGACCCCGGCTTGTCCTCCACATCTGAGTTTCAGAAAATGATCAAAATGTGTGACAGAGGAAATAATGTACGAAGTGGCCTCTTCCTCCTAATAAACTCATAGTTATGCGGCTGCAGCTCGTCATTTAGCACCGAGCACCACTTGACCGACGTTAACGGCGCTCAGGCTTCAATTAAAGCGAGGGCAGATGTCCATCCCACTCCAGGAGAAAAACACAACACAGAAACACACATCGAACGCAGATTTCCACCGACAGCCGCGCTCGTAATCACAGGAATAAAAAGCTGCACACATACATGCTATTATCAGAGCGCTGCCTCTTGACAAGCAGTAGTATTACTGAAAGGCTTCCCTCCCACACACCCATACACAGCAGAGAGCTCTCTACCGCTGGAGTCATTGTGTGTTTTTATGTGTGTGTGTGGGCGCCAACAGACGTGTTTTATGGTAAAAAGTTTGACAATAAGTCGGCGTTCAGCCTCCCGACATGTTAGAACAAAGACGAAGCAGCAGGTTTGTTCAGGAAGCCGGAGAACTCGTCTGTTCCTTCAGACGTTTTAGTGGTGAAAAAGTGACAGACGAGAGAAGTGAAGCGTGTTTTTTGTGTTCAGCTCAGTCTAGAAGTCAGGACTAATTGAATATCATCTGCCTCTGAGCTGCTCCCAGCCTGAAACATGCAGTCTGGGGATGTTTCCTGGATAGAAATGAGCCTCCGGGAAGAAAGAACCACACAACTTTTGCCACTTCCTGTCAAATCACCAGTTCCTGGAGCTGCACTTTATAATCAGGTTGTGTTCAGACAGCATCAGTGGAAGATTATTTAGAGATTTCTTTATATTTTTTGTTGTCTTAGTGCAGGGGTGTCCAACATGTGGCCCATGGGCCAAAAGCGGTCCTCCAGAGGGTCCAATCCGGTCCTCAAAGCCCTTTTTGTGTTCACTTTGTTTTTTGCTTTTGTCATTTTTTGCCTCGTTTGTCATTTATGTAATGTTTTGTCTTGTTTTTATCGTTTGTCCATTTCTTTGTCGCTTTGTAACTTTTTTGTCAAATTTTGTCTCATTTTTGTTGTTTTTGGTCTTTTTTTTGTCTGACATTTGTCATTTTGATCATAAAGTTAAATACTATATCATTCAGTTCCAGATGACTAAATGTTGTGTTCCTTTGTCGACACTCTGTGATCTGCAAGTTGTAATGTGGAAATGATAAACTGAGGCTGGATGTTGATGAGATTGAACTTATTTTTCTTCAGAAAGTTCAGGTTGTTGATGATGTTTTGTAGAAAGATAATTCCATAAATGTGGACTTTTCAGAACATAAGTTCTTTGCACTAAAACAAAGGAACCACTAGGAGTTGTGGTTATTTATAGGTTATTATGCTGTGGTTTTTCTGGTCCGGTCCACTGGAGATCAAACTGAGTTGAATGTGGAATCTGGATTAATATGAGTTTGACTCCCCTGCCTTAGTGCATCCATCCATCCATTTTCTTCTTTATTTTTCAGGGTTGGGTCTCAGTGACTGCAGACTAACCAGGTCCGTCCAGATTTGCTTCACCTCAGCAACATTTTCCAGTTTCTCCTAGGAGATACCAAAGTTTTCCCAGGTCCAATGAGATATATAATCTCTCTAGAAGAGTTCTGGTTCTCCTCTTAATTGGGTGTGCTTGGAGGCAAAAAACAAACCTCCAAAAGAAGTTTCCCAGGAAGCATCAACATGAACGGCAATCCTATTCCAAGCTCTACACCTGTATTATTGTCCGATACAACTCTGCTTCAATCCCGCTGTCCAGTTCCTGTTCCAACTTCCTGTAACTCGTGAACAAGATCCTTAAACTCCTTTGTTTCAGCACCAACTCAACCCCAACTCAGAAGGTTGAATCCAGAAGTTTGCAGCAGATTACAAAGACCTCCAACTTGGAAGTTCTGACTCTAGACCATAATGAACAGAACCACATCATCTGCAAACAGCAGAAACTTTGAGGATCTCAAACTGTTTAAATGCGACCATTTAGATCTATAAACTTAGATAGGACCACGGACTGTATATAAAGATGATGTCATCTACAGGTTTCCTCAAGAGCAGTTTGGTGGCTGTGCCCTTCTCCATCTTGGTTCTTTCAGGTAATATGTGGATACGAGCATAAAGGTGGATCTGATGTAGGTTTTGGATTGTGCTGTTCTGGCACCCATCTGCTATTTAAAGCATCCACATCCTAAATAATGCAAAACTTTAAGCCTTAATACTATTCAAACAGGTGAGTTCTATTTAAAGTCACCATGTATTTCTCATAAAATGGGGAAAAACACTATAGAGACCAACAGTAGTTTTTCTACTGGGTGGTAAACATGTTTATTTCTGCTGTAAAGCTGGACATTTTAACATGGAAGTCTATGGAGACTGGCTCAGGTTTAAAACAAGCCTCTAGTGGACATTCGAGGAACTGCAGCTTCAGTTTTCTGTGCTGGTGATTTTCTAACTCACAGGATATAGTCTGCAAGTATAAATCCCAAATTCGCCACTTATTTCAGGTCGGTTCACCATATACATGCTATTATATTTTAAACTCCACTTTGCTATGCAACAAACTCCAAGCTAACCGACCAGATTGAAAATTTCAAGTTTTATTATCCATTCTATCCCTTACCCAAGACCACATTGATTAGTTTAGAGAAAGATACACAAGTTAGTGCATTTATTTTAACTTCGCGAAAGCAGAATGATACTGAGATGCAGCCACATGACAATACACTACAGAATGAGCTGACAAACCAAAGATGACTCTGGAGGTTTTTCAGTGCTACTAATAGACACCATGTGATATCCTCTTGCAACCTAAATGTTGTCTGAATGACACAATAAGTCTGTTTACCTGTTCAGACCTTATTTTTCCTGACTTTAACCACAAATGCTGTGAAATCAGCCACGAAAAGCTTCAAATGCACAGATACATCATGCAAAATGTGGCTAAAAAGTTCAGAATCTTGTAATATTGTCATTTCAGTTAATAAATCTAGTAGGTTGTGAGGTGTGACGATGAAGAAAACCTAACCTGAACTTCAGAACTTTAGAAAATTTCCCTTCAATTCAAAAGCTTAAAAAGTTGGATTATAATGAACACTTTTCGCTGGACAAAGAGAATTTTTCAAATGTTTCCATTGATGCTTCACTCTGTTCCATCTATTCAGAACCACAATTAGCTCCTCTCTGGTTCTGTGTTTGTGTTGATTAAAGCAGATGTGTGTGTTCATGCACATCTGCTGTGTGTTTGTGTGCTTGTGTGACATGTGACCGTGCTTCTTTGTGTTTGACTGTGGGCTGTTAAAACAGATTCCACATGTAAACCGTTCAACAACCGCATTGTTTTACTGACTTTATTATTCATTTCTGGGGAACATGTGGGCTGAGAGGACAGTAAAAAGTTGCGTGTGGGTAGTTTTGTGATTGTAATTGTAGAATTTTGTTTAGTTTTAGTGAGTATCCCAAAACAATAATGTCTTGTTTTTTCCAAAAACAGAAGAATAGCTAGGACTAACTGGAAAAGTCATCACTTTAACAGACTGATGAAGCAGCAACGTTATATGTCTCATGTTTGAAATTCGTTTTAAAAGTGTAGACTGAAGATTTGGACTTGAATCTGACCTGATTTGCAAAAAAAAGACCCATAATTTCACAACACAACAATATATAAGTGCCACGACTTTAACATTACAGGACAACTGAACAGGTGTTGTGTTGTCTGCAACAGATTTGACATTTAGTGTAATAACTGGTGTTTTACAGCAACAAGTGTTGAGTTAAACTGTCAGTTGCTGCAACTTAACTTTATTTTGTCACTAATACAGCAGCGGCATCCCTCAAAGACTGGACTGTCCGGTTTTGCAGGAATGTTTTTACAGAAAACTCATTTGTACCTTCATTTTAAATGTTCTTACTGAACTATTGGACAAATAAAGGTTTCATTTGGAGTGATTTTGGCTTTTGTGCTGAATCTGCAGGAGTGGGTGATTTCAAACACTTCTTAACCAAGATGACGTGAACAGAATCACATCATCTGCAAAAAGTAGAGTCCATGAGGTTCCCAAACTGCTTAAATGTGACCAGTTACATCCATATAAACTGAGGTAGGACCACAGACTGGATATAAATATAGAAGAAGAGTTTACTTTCATTTGGTACTAATAAAATACTCCATTTTCATCCTTTTTTTTGGAGCTTCTTCATCTTAAACGCTGATGAACACTTTCCTATGAAACAGATTTAGCATCGCAGTACACAACAGACATGGAGTTTTCTGTCTAGCTGCTGCTAAAGCTCCATCCTCCAAATATGAACCAACAGAATTAATTAAGGATCTTTTTCTATACTTTTCTGTGTTAAGATGTATTTTATATTGTTAAGTTATAATTTATGGAGTTCGGACATATTTTATAGCGTTGAGGCATATTTTCTACAGAATATATCTCTTCTATTTGTGTAGCTTGTTGAAATGACTAAATGTGTTGAACTGAAGCATAGATAGAGCGATGTATCACATCACAAACAAAAAAGTTATTTTAATTCATTCATTTTGGAAAATACGCCTAATATGATGATGATAGCACCGAGACAAAAATAAAATCAGAAAGTGTGACATTGGCCAGGAAACTCCCTAAATAGTTCACTATACAGCAGTCTAGACAGGAGGACAAAGGAGTTAATGATCATGAATGAACACTTCTCAACCATGATGGCGCGAACAGAATCACATCATCTGCAAAAAGTCAAAACTCTGAGGTTCCCAAACTGCTAAAACGTGACAAGTTTGATATATATAAATTCAGATAGGACCACAGACTGGATAGAAAGATGGAAGAAGAGTTTGATTTCACTTGGTGCCATTGAAGTACTACATTTTCAACCTTTTCTGGAGCTCTTTAACCTTAAACACTGACGAATACTTTCCTACGAACCGCATTTAGCATCACAGTGCTCAACAAACAGAGTTTTCTTTCTAGCTGCTGCTGAAGTTCCATCCTCCACACCTGAACAGGCCTCCAGGCCTCCATCCGTCGTACTTCTGTCCTCGTTGAAGCCGTGTGAGGCTCTGACGAGGTGTTGTGTTGTCACGCTGCTATTTGTGCAAACACACATAAATGAGTAAAACCTGCGTAAGAGCAGGAATCACACCTTCATGAGTGGTTTTCTCACACAGACTCTGGTGGAAATGCAGCTGTTTTACTTCACTCCAGTCCACTCCTCACCTCCACTCAGCCCCATGCTTGCCTCCCACTCCCCTCTCCTCCCTCTTCACGCTGCTTTTTCATCTTTTTATTGTTTCGCTCTGGCCTCCTTCCTCCCCGGTGCACCATCATGTATGTAAAGCTGCGCACTAATAAGGCTGTAGCGGGTTTGTGTGTGTCCAAGTTTGGCTTATCGAATGAGATAAAAGCGGCTCGGTGCGGCTGCAGCCTCCTAATAGCGCCGCCGACCTTCATCGGTGCATTAGCGGCCCCAAGACGAGCCGCCGATAAGAGCAGCTGTTTCCGTACGTGTTAACAGGGACCCTGCAGATGAGTGTTTCTTATCACACCAATGGATGAGCAGCTGCTGGGCTTTTATGAAATGTGTTCTGAGCTGGATGTCGCTGCTTCCGGGTGATTTTCATTCACAGACAGAAATGAAGCTGAGATCATGTTTCCTCACGTCTTTATGAAACAGGAAGTGAAGTTAGTTTGTCAGGAAGTTTGATGTCTGTCAGCATCTGCAAATATCTTCTTAAAGGGAACAACTGATGTGTTAATTATCCACATTTTCTTTATGTATTATGAAAGTATAGTAACATTTTTTTTTTAATCAGGCACCATGACAAAGGCTTCTGTGGAGGTTAATGACCTCCGACCAGAGCTCATGTCAGTCAGAGTGGCAGTGATTACACCTAGGTTTGTTTGTTTTTTGGCTACAACAACATAATTGCTGCTTTCAAACCATCCTACTCAACACGTTTGACTCCTCTTGACTTCTTCCACTTCTCCAGAATGAAATTTAAGTTGAAGAGTCGCCATTTTGACACAGATTAGGAGAATCAGCTCATCAAAAATGCTGCTTATTAACAGAAGTGGGCTTCCCGGGGGCGTTATAAGTGTTGTAGGAGCACTGGGAGCAGAGCAGTACTGCAAAAAGAGACTATTTTTGACTTTTATATGCACAGATAGACAACAAATACACCTCGGCAAAGCGTAAAGTCTCTTCTTCTTATGTGTACTATTAATACATTATATAAAGAGAATGTCTAAATGGCTTAAATTGTAGTTATCGTCAAAGAAGATAAACCATTTCAACGTGTGGCTTCACTCTCGAGAGTCAAACGCGACGGGATGTGTGCAGCGTTTCCACATGAAGAAAAAATTCTTATGCTTCAAGTAAGAAAATGTGTGTGATTGGCAGGTGATCTCTGGGAAATGTGGTGGAAAAACACCGACTCCGGCTGCTGCTCTCATCACTCAGCGCTGACGTCTGGCTGCCTTTAAACAAACAGAAACACAAACACACGACAGCAATCTGGCTAATAAACCACACCGAAGCCCCGCGTACATTTAGAAAGAATACTAATTGCTTTGTGAAAACGTTGTTTGTCTCAACTTGCAGCTCATACGACAAACACGCACAAAAACACGGACCGATTTACAAAGAAAGATTCGTCCTGGAGGCCGGCCGATATTAAAAGGTGGCGCTCAGTCAACAGCTTAATGCAGAAATATTTATAGAGACATAATGAAGCGCAGCGATTAAGTCAGGATTAGCAACATGTGTGTTTGTGCAGCAGCAGCTCCTCACTTAGCATCGCCTCAGGTGCACATCAAACACACACAGTCATTAGTAGGCAATCCACATTTTTAACAGCAGCCACCTACTCCACACCGGCAGAAAATGCTCTTCTTCTCTGCTGTAATCCATCTTCCTGCCTCCACCGCTGCTGCTGCTGCTTTTCCTTCGCTTCTTCGCCTTCTTTCTACCGTTTCCAGCCTCCCTTCTTATCATTCCTGCTCCATGAAGGAAACAAAGAGTGGCAGCGCTTTGGTGCATCCCAGATTATGAATAAAAGGCTCCCGAAATTCTTCCAAATGTAAAATATGTTGAGGATGCTGCAGTGGAATCATGTGAGATTTATTCACGCACACTGCTTGAAGATTTGTGCATTCTTGTACCTCGAAAACAACATTTTTGTTCCTCAAATGACAAAACTGTCCCTTTATGTCTTGTTGCAGAAATGAAAACTTACATGACTACTACTTTTTACTACTTTACCACTGAAACACAAGTTAAAAACAACAGTTGTGCTGTGAATTCAGACATATTTACATGTAAGTAATTACTCAGAAAGAAAGAAATAAGAAATGTATGCATCAATCTAAACAAAATGCGATCATCAGCTTGGTTTAATCTGGTTTTAATCTCCTCAAAATCACATTCCTATATAATTAAACTGCATTCTGTCTTGGGGAAAATTTATTTTCTTAAGGATTATGTGACAAATATGTTTCTAATCAACATTTTTTTTTACATTTTCTTCATTGCAAAGCTATAATATATTCAATAGATTGGAAAAAGCTTCAGATAAGATGTGAAAAAGTCGTATTTAACCCAAATCAGAGTTTTTTTCCTAAACCGGACTATGAATAAAAGACTCTCAAAATTCATCAAAATGTAAAATATGTTTAGTATTCTGACCTGGAATCATGTGAGACTCGTTCGTGTACACTGCTGGAAGATTTGTGCATTTTTGAACCTCGAAAACAACATTTTTGTTCCATGACAAAATGACAAAATGATTTGGAAAAGAGGAAGAAGTAAAAAAGAGTCGCATGGTGGTGAGTAGGAATAATCGAGAGTAGGGATTGTGTTGTTGTAGCTAAAAACAACGAATAAAATGAATGTAATCACTGCAGTCTGACCAACATGATCTCTGGTTAGAGGTCATTAACCATCCCAGAAGTCTTTGTCATGGTGCCCGTTGCTAGCTAAACTCGCACCATGTTCTCTGCTTGACAAAATGAAACGCTTGTAGTCCAAAATGATGCACAAAGCAACAAAAACTAAATTAACAAGACCCAAAATAACAACAAAAAAATAGACTAGAAATGAAGCAAAGGAAATTAATGAGACAAAGAAATAAAAATGATATACAAGTGACAAAAATAAGATGAAATGAGAAAAAAGAAATGAAAGAACTAAAGTAAGACACTCAGGGTCATTAACTTCCACAGAAGTCTTTGTCACGGTGCATGTTGCTAGCTAAACTCCAACAATGGAATAGCGTCACTTTTAAACTGACAAATCAGGAAGGAATAGTTTTACCTTGCTGACATGTTTAAACATAACGCTATTCTAAAGTAAGAAACGACAAAATGAACATAATCCAAATAAACTCCCACAATGCTCTCTGATGGCCAACATGAACTACTTGGAGTCCAAAATGACAAAGACTAAATTGACAAGACACAAAACCAAGACCCAAAATAACAACAAAACAGACTATAAACAAAGCAAATGAGACACAAAATGGCAAAAATGAGACACAAGCAGCAAAAACAAGACGAAATGAAATGACACGAAGAAAAGCAGCGACAAAGGCAACACACCCAGGGTCATTAACCTCCACAGTAGTCTTTGTCATGGTGCCCATTGCTAGCTAGAAAATTGTGTCTTAGTGCAAAAATGGAAATTTTGTCGTCTGGCATTCTCACCAAAAACAGGAGTTAAAAACAACAGCTGTGTTCCATGTCAGGAATGAAGTTAGATGCAATAGAAAGTCCTGGTTCCTTTTCTTTTAAACATACTAATAAAAACTAATTATAGTCATATAAAGGTATATGACTATATTTTCCCTGATATCAGGATTTTGCAGGCAGCACCGATCAAGAATTGAATCTAAATTTGCCTATTTACTTCCAACAAACTTGACTGGATATTTAAATAAACATGTTTTTAGAGGGTTACTGCATCATTTTTTCTGCATTTAAAGCTTGTTAAAAGTACAATAATGCACTGTTTGCTGTCATTTATGCACCTTTTCTCATAAATTTTCCGGTACAGAAGCGATGCTCCTGTTTTTCTGAGTACATAACCTGCTTTTTGATAACTTGCCTCCTGCTGGGTTTGTATTCCAACCTCCAGCAGCTGAACAACAGACCATCTTATGTTGAGTTTTTAAACTTAGCAGCGTAACGACCCTTTACTGTTACAGGCTGAAAATGGTAAATTGACTATGTGCTCATGTGCTTAATGTGGCGGTGGTGTAATGTAGCAGAGAAAACAAGTGAACTGATGTATTACCGGCGTGTTTAACGGCAGCTTCATCGGCCTGGAAGTACCTGGAAATATCTGACGAGAGCACAGGCGACAGGAAAAGACAGAAAACGTCAGAGAAAAGAAAGAGAAATGACAAGGAGACAAATGTGAAAGGACATTGTCTGCACCCCGCTTACTCCGGGTTTTCTCTGGAAGTGTGAGGAGACGATAATGACTGAGACAGTCAGAAAAGTCCACAAATCCCGACGGAGCGTCTCTTCGCATTTGTTCCTGGAAGCCACTTGTGCCAATCAGGCCTGTACAGCATCCTCTCAGGGTCTGCTGCTTTTCTCTCAACCCCACTGTACCTGAAAACAACTGGCAGCAAAACACGATTTACTATGAATCAGCCGTCACACAAACCCGACTTCCTGCTCAGGTTTCACTTTCTCGGGATTCCTAGAGAGAGTTTTCTACACTGGAGGAATTTATGCATCAATCTGAACAGAATGTGATCATCAGTTTTCTTTAATCCAGTTTGAATCTCCTAAGAATCACATTCCTGTACAACTAAAATGCATTTTGTCTTTAAGAGAACTTATTTTCTGACATATAATGTGACAAATAAATGTATAATCAACAAAACTTCTGCATTTTTTTCATTGTAAACCAATAATATATTAGACGAGATGGAAAAAGCTTCAGATATGTTGTGAAAAGTTATATTTTAATCCAATATGAGCTATTTTCATGCATGCTGCTGCAACATTTATGCATTCTGATACCATGAAAACAATAATTTTGTTTCTCAAATGACAAAAGTGTACCTTTATGTCTTGTTGCAGAAATGTAAACTTCCATTACTACTGGTTTTTACTACTTTACCACTGAAACATGAATTAAAAACAACAGCTGTGACAGATTATGTGACAAATGAATATCTGATCAACATTACTTTGGCATTTTCTTCATTGCAAACCTATAATATATTAGCTAGGATGGAAGAAGCTCCTGGCAGGTGGACAGAGAACATGCAGTCATTCTACAGACTGGATTCTCAGGTTTTCTTGTATCATGCCTTGCTCAGGGGCGCCGTGCTGCAGAGCCATGGCGACTCTTCTTCACTTTCTCTGTGAGTCTGTGAGTTCTCCTTTGTAGTCATTAAACTTCTGCTACCTCGGAAAAAAAAAATACAATTCAGCTCCACAACTTCACACCTCTGCCGGCCCCTAAACATTCCTCCTGCAGCTCCTCGCCTTCCACTCCGTCAGCAGTCGGTTAGGATTGTAGTCTGCCGGCTCGGAACTAAAGGCATTAGCATTTAAATTCGAGTGCCTGCAGGTATCATAGATCAGAGTCTTGGATCTGCCTGTTTTGGAACTTTGGGAGAGACTTGTTCATTTCACATCGACAGCGAAGTCTCCAAGGCCGTCGAACAACACGAGTAAAGCTGGGAGGATTTATAATAATGTGTGTCGCATACGGACCTGGGGACGTTGTTTCAAGGTGTCCACATACATCTGAGCTCTCAGATCCAACATTCACTATCAGGTTTTTACTGCAGCAGCACTGAGGTCATAAAATGATATTTCCCTGGAGAGCGCTGTTTACTGTGACCACGACACGAGCACTGAGCAACCACGGTGAATGAAGAGGATCCTCAGGGACGCATGATAGTTAGCGGTGGCTGTAAGCACATGAGAATAAAAACAAGGAGAGGAAACATGACGCTCCGTTAACTAGACCCAAAGTTACCGTCAGACGAGGCTGCGAGGCTGAAACCCGCTTTGATCACACAGACTTCTGGGCTGCAGAGTTTCAACAGATCCAGATAAAGTTGACAGATCTTTTAAGGGTTTGTGTCGCACAAACATCAGAGCTGTGGTCCTTTTAATATCAGTGGCGTTCTGTTAAAAAATCCACTATTTTCTCCAGTTAATGCTTCAGACTAATGTCTGCAGTTGCATCATTCACTAAAGTAGGGGAGGGTATAATTCTAGAAATGCCGGTAATGAGTTCAAATGAACCTCATCTCCATAAAAAATCTATTTTTCACCTTCATTTTGTATTTAGAGTCGGCCTCTCTTGGCTACCGGCGTATATGTGCATTTCAATAACACACTGAGTTTATTATCAAAATCATGTCAGCTATTATGTGGCCAAACTGAATGACTTGTGAATGTCTAAAACTCTCCACTTGATAGACCATAAACAATAATAACACTCACAACACCCTGAATTCTCCATGGATTACATTGCTTGCATTGTTGTAAGTCACAAGTTTAACCATCCCATCCATTATCTGTACACAGCTTTATCCTCATCAGGATCATGGGGACTGGAGTCTATCCCAGCTGACTTAAGGTGAAGGTTCACCTGGACAGGTAACAGTCTATCATAGAGCTACACATAGAGACAATCATTCACACCTGTGGACAGTTTAGAATCACCAGTTAACCTCAGCATGTTCTGGACTGTGGGAGGAAGTTGGAGAACCTGGAGAGAACCCACACATGTCCAGGAGAACATGGAGACTCCATGCAGAAAGATCCCAGGAAGACTGGGACACGAACCAGGGATCTACTAGCTGCAAGGCGACAGTACTAACCACCACTCCACTGTGCAGCTCCTGTGTTTAACCAGCATCGTCTAAACATTTGTCAATACCATAAACAAGCTCCTATATTTTTGTATCCAGGCAGATCATACATCATCACTCTAGCCTTGCAGCATGATTGACATCGACAGACATAAATAAGTAGGAAGAAGGAGGTTAATCTGCTGCATAGAAGACTCAGTGTTTTGGATGGACTCAACGGCCAAGGTGGACACATGTTGATGAGGATACAGCAGATGACCTGGAGACCAAGAGAATGACAGATGAAGGGATGAATGCAGGAGATACCTCAGTATCCCTACCCAGAACAAGCCATGTCTTCAGGATGTTCAACACTGAAGATGCTTCCTGCTGAACAGCTTGGTGACCACCTTAAGGTCCTATTAGGAGGACCAAGGACAGGTCTACAGGGACACTGAGAGACTTTAGTTTGGACGTGGAGCATCTCCTCTTATATTAGGTCTTGGCTGAATGAACATAGCCTTTCGTGTGCCAGACATGTCTTTTTGTGATTGTTTTGCATCTATTAGTGGACGAAAGATGCGTCCTCCTGAACAGTTTGGTGACCACCTTAAGGTCCTATTAGGAGGACCAAGGACAGGTCTACAGGGACACTGAGAGACTTTAGTTTTGTCCCCTGACATTTGGCTGAATGAGCCTTTCATGTCAGAAATACAAGGATGCTTGCTGAACGTTCTCTGGAAAAATAACAATTTTGAGCGTAGTTGTGGTATTTCATCAAATGTTAGTAGCCACAATAAGCAAAATTACACAGAAATAAAAGTGAGGATCTGTTCTTGTTCTACAATAAAGATTGATTTAAACTCATTACTGGGTGTTTTTCCTCCCAAAAGGCGTTCATAGCCTCCCTCTAACTGAAGGACATTAGTGAGGCTGATTCCTTCTTTACTCCATCAGTCCTGTTTGTTCATCCAGCCTCCAGAACATCCCAGTTCAGATGATAAAAAGCTGCAGCAGCATCCAGACATCAAGATTCACGTGATAAAAGATGTGCTGTTGTGTTTTGTGGAAGCAGTCTGAAGTGAGTTATTGTTGTATATTTAATATCTTATTTGTATTAATTGTTCACATTTACCAGCTCTGTGTGTAACATCTTTGACACATAAACTTGTTAACTGAGGTTACCGATGTGATTTCAGGGTTTTTCCTGATTCAGAATGGACCTTCAGGGAGTAAATATACTCCACAATAAGCATCCTTGAGCCACACAGACAAAGCAATGATCTGTGTGAACTTACTGCACAATTTGGACGTATTTTGTTGTTTTTTATGAATGTTTGACCACAACAAATATCTGCAACGCCTGTAAATGGAACCCTAAAGGACAAAACTGGTTCAAAAATGTATATATAAGATGTTTTTATTTGAAAAAACTGTCAAAACATAAAGCTGAAGTCGGATAGGGAGGTTTGGAGACTAAAGGCAGATAATTTTACTGATTTTATTATACAAATTAAGCCTCTTGGTTGGTATTAATATTAGAATACAGCAAGTAAACAACATCTCATTTGGTAAACACACTTTTATTGAATTTCAGGTGTTTAAACCAATATGCTCAACACATTTTATCCCTGTTTAGATATATAATTTTGTTTAATGTCTAAAGAGAAATAGACTGCAAGGCGATGCAAGTTTATTGATATAACACATTTTAAAAACAAGATTATTCAAATTTACATAAAATATTTTTTAAAAGCCTGAAGATAAACTGTAAAAGGAACAATTTAAGCAATATTATGAATGTATTTTATGGCATATAAAAGAGTTAAATATGAAATAGAAAAATCAGATAAAAGCAGTAAATGTTACAGTGCAGGATTTCAGGTCTGAGCACATCATTTCAAATCAAATAATGTTGAGTTTGATGTTGTTATTCATTGAAAAGTCAAACGTTGGTAATTCCATAAATATCAAAGCTTACATCGCTGTGCGTTTATGTGCATGTGTTGGTTACTCCAAAGAACTTCTGGAGCTTAAAATAAACGCTGTTTTGATGGAACATTTGCACTAAAGCCATTAAAATGGCTGATTTAATGAATAGACCAGTGAATAATGGAAGATTTGTACCTGAAATCCACATTTGGTGCATCAAACTGGTCCAAACATGACATGAAAACCTATTTTTCAGATTTGATTTTCATTTTTACTCTGACTTAAATGTCCTCTGTGCAGGAAAAACCCTGAATTCAGTGTTGCAGGCAGTTTTTTTCATAAGAGGTTGGACTAAAAAAGAAGCTTTTTCCTTTTTTTTATCAGTGCTGACTCATTGAATCGACGTCCGTTTGCAGGTTTCCTCTTGGAGTTTCCTTTTAAGGCGGTCTTTAGTCGAGCATCATTGAGCCGTCACAGATCAGCCTCGCTCCTGTCGCGTCAGCTTTAATCATTTTCACGCCGAGCCACAATAAACTGTCCGAGGTAATTGGGGTAACATATGTGGGTTTTGTTTTAAGGTTGTGGAATCAAGGCGCTGTGCTGACGGATGCTTATTGGCAGCCTGTCTCCTCACCTGCTGAGTCAATCAATCTGGCTCTTTCTCTCTGTTAACAAGTCCTGTTTGGGGTGCTAAAAGAGAGAAGGGGGAAAAATAAAGGGAACTGTGGAACAAAACCGGTGTTCCAGTTAACTGAGCTGCACACAACCAATATGAGCCTGCAAATTAAGAGCAGAGAACAGGCTGGAAACTGTAAAAGTGACTGTATTTTTCTGCTATATACAGGTAGACTGAAAAACACTGCACAGCTCTAGGGCTCTTCTGCCTCCGCTATTTATGAAATAATTATAAAAAGTCATTGCTAAGTCATTTTATAAGTAAACGTGGCAAATTCTGGTACGAAAACCAGCAAAACAAGCAAAGAGCTATTTGGTCCAAGCATATTTTTTGTTCCTATTAGCTTAATTTGTTCCATAGTGTGCTTTATTTTTTTTTTTTGTAACTGTATGTTGTTCTGCAATGTTTTGCTTTACCAATTAATCAAAAACATGACTTCTTCCTCTTTCCCTAAATAAAATCTGATCCAATTTAGTGGATCATCAATGTGATGCTTCGGAACACATCCAATCCATCGAGGCCAGAGCCAAACACTGCAACCCACAACACCCAAAAGATCTGCTAGCTACCTGATGGATGCCACCAGAGATCCTGTTTCTTTAACCCGACATGTCAGAACTGTCTTGGCTGCATGAAGAACACCTACTCAAATGTTATGCTGGTGGTTTTAATGTTGTGGCTGACCGGTGTATGTAGAACTCCAAAACAAACCCATGTCCCACTGTGGAGAGAGGCAGATTTCAGTGACAATACTGAAACTCCTTTTGTCACAAGGAAGAAATTAAGCTAACCTCAGACATTCTAAAATCAATCCATCTACTCCAGCAGCAGAAGCCATGTTCAACACCCCACTGCAGTGACACATGTAGCCAAACACCTCATCACTCTGCATCACCCTCACACATTCAGATCTGCTGCACGTCTTATCACTCTGCCCACAGACATGCATGAATGTGTGGCAGCCGTCAGACCCACACTTCACTAATACATGCAGGACTACAAAGCTGACATCTTCACAGCCACACTGTTCACCAACTGTGTGGTTTCCAGCCGCCGGCCAACATGTTCCTGCTCTGTCATTAAGAAAGTGTAACCACATCACACATGGAGGCTCTCACCATCCACCGAAACACGAAACAAAAGCATCCATGGTCCACATTTAATTGGAGAAATGAGAGAAATCGTATTATGTGACCTCACTCATTATTTCAGATGAGCACTAATATCCATCTTTTTAATCAAGACAAAGAAGTGAAGGATGATATTTAGCTCCATTGAGAGCCAATTAAATCAGTCATAATGGCACAAAGTGGAAGAGCACAGTACCATTATTAGCTGTATTACCAATTTAAAAGCAGAACTATGGTCTTTACCAACACATTCTTCAATAACTGCATTTGAAGCTCTCAGAAGCTCTCATGGAATTGTCCATTCACCCACATTTAGTAACAGCAGTAGGCACATCCCTGGATAATATCATGTAAATGTCAGATAATTCACCATCATATCCCCGTACTTTAATCAACTCACTTGTAGCTTGAGCTGTAGGATATTTGCTCTTATGTCAAAGTTAGAGTCAGTTAACAGGTTAGGTTTACTATATTAAAATTAAATGCCATCTCCCCAACATCTTCTGCACTCAAACAGCAACATATCATCATAGTCCCACCTCTGTGCTTCACTGTCAGGATGATGCATTCACTGTGGTAGTCTTAGATGGGGGAAAACAAAAAACGACTACAAAGAGACACAAATTACCCACAAGGGGAAGCAAAATGACTACAAAGAGGCACAAAACAACCACAAAGACCCACAGAATATCTCCGTGCTTCACTGTCAGGACGATGCATTCACTGTGGTAGTCCTGGTCAGGTTCACACCAAACATCCATCTGACACCAACTCATTTATCTCCATGTGACCAAAGAATGTTCTCCAACATCCATCAGGCTTCTTCTCATGTTCTTCAGCAAACTTTCATCTGGAAGTTTAGTTCTGAGCAGCAACCAGATTTAGTTCTTCTCATTGTCTCACCACAGATTTGTGTTTTCCAGCTAGTTCTACTCCTGATAATACAGTTATTTTCTTTTGAAGTACTGGTCATAATTTCACTGAGTTGATCATATACTACCTATAGTATTTATATTTTACTGCCACAGTGGTTGAACTTTAAAGCTCTAGAGTCGACTCACTATCACTGATATGAAGTTTGCCAACAGGAAGTTGTGAATTGTAACATAAGGAGAGATGTTCAACCAAAATCCAGTGAAATTCGTTGGATTTCGGTTGATTTTTTGTGAATGTTCTTAAGAAACATTTTTAACGTTTCTTTTTTTCCACCAAAAAATGTTCAAAGATTTCCCAAAAATGTTGAAACTGTGGGCATCAAAAGTTTCACTGTGAAAATATATTTTTTTTCCACATTTTAAAACTTTAAAACGGATCAATTTTGACCCGCAGGACGACATGAGGGTTAAAACTTTTCACTCCACAAACTTATTTATTGGCAGCACTTCACACTTTTCCTGGAAGCTGTGTGATTCTATGGTGCATAGGATATTTCATTTTAGTTTTTTTCCTTCTTTGTTTTCAGAGATAGATTTGATCTTGAATTTCGCCCTGTTAATTTCCACCGACTACCCGAGGATTCCAGTAATTGATTGGTGTATTTTATGATGCAATCAGGGCCGGCTGATGCACAGGCCTCATTAACGAGACTGACAGAAGTGATCAGGACAACAAACAAGGAGCCCATAACTGATCCTAAATCAGTCAGGATATCCTCAGAACTCTGTTTGTTTTATTAAACTTCTCACCTTTAGCCAAAGTCACGGCGATGTTGAGATGTTTTATGGTGTTCAACGACTGATTCCTCGTCTCGGTTTCTAACTCATGGGCTGAGAAAGCTGCTGTCACGAGGCGTTTGGTTTATTCACGGCTGCTGCTGGATCTTTTTTGGGGGTGGTAAAATCATCAGCTGTTGGGCATTTGACATTTATCGGGAGAAACACTTGAGATGTTGACCTTTATGTGGAATCATTAGCCAGAATGAGACAACAGTTTTAGCCCAGGCCTTTTCTTTGTTTTTCATCTTCTGCAGTCTTTTTCTATTGAATCTCCTCAGCTTCTCATTTTCACTTGTCTTCTACTCCCGAGCCTTTCTCTAATGTTTTACAGGTACAGTCTATGAAAAGAAAGATTCACTTTCCTTTGACATTTTCCACCTTTTCTTGCCTTTCAGTATTGAATCAATGTACTGTAGTTTTTTTGACAAGAATTTACAAAAAAATTATGCAGATTTCTACAAAATAATTCTAATTATATGATATTTTGACATGTAAAAGAAGTGATTGCATAAATATTTACCCACGTCAAGCATTGATCCTGTTGGTCTCAATTGGTCTCATGCTTCACATCATGATGCTGCCACCACCATGCTTCATGTCATGATGCTGCCACCACCATGCTTCACATCATGATGCTGCCACCACCATGCTTCACATCATGATACTGCCACCACCGTGCTTCACATCATGATGCTGCCACCACCATGCTTCACATCATGATACTGCCACCACCGTGCTTCACATCATGATACTGCCACCACCATGCTTCACATCATGATGCTGCCACCACCATGCTTCACATCATGATACTGCCACCACCGTGCTTCACATCATGATGCTGCCACCACCATGCTTCACATCATGATACTGCCACCACCATGCTTCACATCATGATGCTGCCACCACCATGCTTCACATCATGATACTGCCACCACCGTGCTTCACATCATGATACTGCCACCACCGTGCTTCACATCATGATGCTGCCACCACCGTGCTTCACATCATGATGCTGCCACCACCATGCTTCACATCATGATACTGCCACCACCATGCTTCATCATGATGCTGCCACCACCGTGCTTCATATCATGATGCTGCCACCACCATGCTTCACATCATGATGCTGCCACCACCGTGCTTCATATCATGATGCTGCCACCACCATGCTTCACATCATGATGCTGCCACCACCGTGCTTCACATCATGATGCTGCCACCACCATGCTTTAATCATGATGCTGCCACCTCCATGCTTCACATCATGATGCTGCCACCACCATGCTTCACATCATGATGCTGCCACCACCATGCTTCATTCATGATGCTGCCACCACCATGCTTCATTCATGATGCTGCCACCACCGTGCTTCACATCATGATGCTGCCACCACCATGCTTTAATCATGATGCTGCCACCTCCATGCTTCACATCATGATGCTGCCACCACCATGCTTCACATCATGATGCTGCCTCCACCATGCTTCATTCATGATGCTGCCACCACCATGCTTCACATCATGATACTGCCACCTCCATGCTTCACATCATGATGCTGCCACCACCGTGCTTCATTCATGATGCTGCCACCACCATGCTTCACATCATCATGCTGCCACCACCATGCTTCATGTCATGATGCTGCCACCACCATGCTTCACATCATCATGCTGCCACCATCACCATTTCCCTGTTATTTTGTCTCCTTTCTTTCCCCATAGCTCTGTTGTCTCACTGTTTCAGGTTAGTACTGATAAAATACATTTCAGCTTGGATTCCTTCTGATTCACTAATATACCAGGAGAATGTTCATACAAGCAGTCTGTGTTGTAGTTCCAGTAGAAGTAATGAAGGAGGGGTCAGGCAGCTTCTTAGTAGCCGGTGCTTTTGATTTAAACTAATTTACAGCTTTGATGAAAGCTCTGACATGCGTGATTAGCATCGAGGATGATTTTCAGCAGCCTAGCGGTGTAGCGTCATGGTGGCTATATATGGTTCTGAACCGTGTCAAATAGCTGATCAGTAATGAAAGAAATGTTTTATTTTTTTAAAAAATAGGTTCGCTGATGACTCATCAGATTAATTTCATGCCTTTTAATGTCAGGCCACTGAAGGTAATTCTGCTGCTCTATTAGCTGGCGGTCTGAATATGAAACCCAGCATCAGGGGGTCTGAGGTCTAAATATAATCACTGGCAGAACACATCGATGTAGGAGTGTCAAGGCTTCACCACGCTTTAAATGTACATACATTTACATCCAAGGCTAGTCAGGATGCGTTCTATACGATGGCAGCTAGTCTTTAATGCATTCAATATATTATTATAGATTTATATAGAATTCCATTATCAAAAAGCCTTCAGTTAGTCAGACAGTACATAGTTTCTAAGAATACACAACCAATATTTAAAATGTTTAACCATCTGAAACTCAAACAGCCTGCAGGGTTTGAAAGGCAAATTTAAAAAAATGCAAATGTTCTATTGTTTATCGGAGCCAGAAACTTTTAAAACAACAAAAATTGTTGGATTTCCCGCTTTCCTTTTCCACTTACAGGCCTTGAATTAATCTAACGTGATGCATCCTTCTGTCAGAGAACTTCACTGCATCAAAGCTTAGAATCATGTGTTCTTTGTTTCACACTTTGCCTAACATTTATGTTTGGGGAAAAAGAGAGTTCAGCCTAGGATTTTTTGGGAAGATTTTTGCAATTTTTTTGAAAATATTTACAAGAATTTTCTTGCCAGATTTGGGGGATTTTTTTTTTTCAATAAAACTTTTAAGGAATTATTGAATTTTCTTCCTGAAGGTTTTGCTAATTTTCAGAAATTTGGGGAATTTTTTGCTGAATTTTGGGATTTTTTTCAGACAAGGAAACAATATTTTTTGGTGCCTGTAAATGAAGGCAACAGGAGGGTGAAGATAAACTGGGATTAATCAAGACAGGGTTCGTACGTTCAAGAGGTGTGTGTAACTGCAGCTTGTGTTGATGAAAACATAAAAAAAGAACCGGGCTTCAGTTTGAGTTGTTCCCCAACAGTTAGAAAACAAACTGATCCTATTAGAGACACGTAAAGACAAATTCCATCCACTTTACTTTATATAAAAATGCACTTAACCAACACTTTACCTGCAGTAATGAGCTTTAACAGCCTTGTGGTTCTACAGCAGTTTGTGGAAACAGCACTCAGTTCCTCCCTGTGTTTTCTGTGAAGCAGTTTGTTTGAACTGGCAGCGTTAACGTTTGAAATCACAGGCAGCGCAGCGCTTAAAGCCTCAAACCCTCCTGCTTCCTCCTCCTCCTCCTCCTCTGCTGGACTCCCAGTCCTCACTCTGCTCCCTCTTCTTCAATTAACCACCTCCTATTCCTGGACTGTGAGCCGCTTAATTGCAGAGTTGAACTAATCATTATGAAAGAAAAACAAATGCTCCATTATATTTTCCAGATGCTGGGTAATTTTAATCAGCGCACATGAAAGAATAATATCTTGGTGGAGCTGGATAATGAATAAATGAGGATTTTTCATGTCTTAGTGTGTGTGCAGCCGTGTGTGTGCTAACGCTCCCTAAGGAAACAGCTTTAGAGTGAGTTTGTGTGTGGCGAAGCGCTGACAACGTGCACGTTTAGCTGGGTGTGTGTTCGTATTTATGCAGCGTTTATGTGCCTGAGCCTGTGTGTCCTAAATTATTGCCCAACTTGATTATTGCATTCTTGCTAAACTACATATTTCCCCACAGGCTGTTTCTGATGCCCGCATAATGATGGCTGTTTTGCACATTTGGGAGATGACTGGATGTGACTGCGAGTAGGCTGGTGCATGCTGGGATATGAAGGGGTGTGATTTGGACAGAAGGCGGTGGGAGTTAGTGTCTAGTTGTTTTTCATGCTCCATTGCTTCGTTTGAGCCTCGCTTAGATCTCATGACGGCGAGTCGCGCTGCTAGACGAGGTGATTATCGCTTCGCATGTAAACCGGGGATTCTTTATTTGTTCAAGATTCCACTGAAGAAGCCTGTTTATCATCGACAGGATGCTAACGTTCCTGTTGTGCTCTTTTACAGACAACCAAAAATATTGTTTCCCTGTCTGAAAAAAATCCAAAAAATCAGCAAAAAAAATCCCCAAATTTCTGAAAATTTGCAAAACCTTCAGGAAGAAAATTCCAATACTTCCTGAAAAATTTTATTTTAAACAAAATCCCCCAAATTTGGCAAGAAAATTCTTGTAAATATTTTCAAAAAATGAGTAAAAATCTTCCAAAAAAATCCTAAAACTGTCTCAAGTGATTCCATATATATCAGTAAAACTTCAGATATTTTCTTTCTTTTTTTGTGAATGTTCTTAAAGAAACATTTTTAACGTTTCTTTTTTTCCACCAAAAAATGTTCAAGATTTCCCAAAAATGTTGAAAATGAGGACATCAGAAGTTTCACTATGAAAACATATATTCTTCCCACATTTTCAAACTTTAAAACGGGTTGATTTTGACCCGCAGGACGACAGGAGGGTTAAGTAAAGCGTCGTACATCTCAAACACACGTGCAATGAAGGATTTGAGTCGTTCCTTCTGCTGCTTGTTCGTCTCGTGGAGGCAGCAGGCCTGCAGGACATTCATCTGTCCGTCCACGTCCTGCAGCTCTTCCTGGGGGATCCCAGCCCAGGTGGGATATGTAATCCCTCCAGTGTGTTCTGGGTTTGCCTCCTCTCAGCTGGATGTGCACAGAATACCTTCAGAGCAAAGCATCCGGGAAGCATCACAATCAGACCCCGGACCGTCTGAGTCGACTGGTTTCATTTCAAGAGGCGGCAGTTCTAAGAGGATGAACTGGGAAAGATCACCAAGGTGCTGCTGGGAAACGCTGCCCACCCTAAGATAGGACTGTAGAGGTGGAATTACAGCACAGGTAAGGGTCTGGAAGGTCAAGTTAAGAGGAGGAAATCACAAAAGTAATGTTTATAGAGGTCACACGTTCTCTAATAGATTTTATACTCAAAGAACAGCAGAGATTTCTGCAGCGTTTAAGAAAGGAGTCAATTTATTTTTAACTTCAAAACCATCTTATCAGCTAGAAAGTGGAAAAACATAAACAAAAGCCAGATTTTTAACTTTCTTCAGGGCCTTGAACTAATTCAAAAATGAAGCCAAGCTTTGGTTCTTTGGTTCTACTCTGGACTCCTAACAGATGTTTCCTAGAGCTTTACCTGCTGGAAGGTACACAGACTGAGTGCAACATGTGTGAGCATCACTGTCATGAGTCTGGATGGTACATGATATTGTGCTATCATATAAATTATACACTAAACTATCGACACTTTCATTACATGTGCAATACACAGCAAAATAGAGTTCTAGTTTAACATCTTGAAGTGTCTGAGGAACAACGTTGGGAAGAAACCACCTGAACTGAGGCACTATGCCATGATTAGGAGATGTTTTAACGGCCACATCAACACAATCAACAACCTAAACCAGCCTTCTCTCCAGATGTGGCTCCCTGCAACTGCTCCTCTTCCCTAATATTACATTTCAGTTGGAGGCTCTCAGGTTAAGAGGTTCAGCGTTTGATGCGTTTACCAGAAACATAACTCAGGAGGGTACAGTTGCTGTCTTTTTGTTAGGAACAGGCTCGTAGCTTTTTAATCAGCACAGACAGATCAACACGTCCTGAGCTTCACCTTTAAAGTCCAATTCCACCACAGTAATCTGGAGCAACAATCTGAAGTGCTGCTGCATCTCAACCCACCTGCTGCTCCTCAGTAAACAAACCTGGATACGTTCTGCTGATGTTTCATCAGTTCTACGGCCTCCGTCTAACTTACAAGAACAAATAATCCATTTCAGCGGTGCTACTAACAATTATTTTCCAATCTGTTATTTTTATTTGGCATCTTTACTGAGAAATTGTGCGAATCCCCGCGGAGCCGTGGTACAGTAGAGGCAGATCTGAGTAATGCACGGATAATATGCTGACAGTACGGGGATGAATAAGCCTTTTGGCAAAGCCATGACAGTAAAATGTTTGTGGACGGCAGTCAAGAAAACATCTCGCCTACTCTCTCTGCTGTCAGACGAGCCCTGCTGATTCACTCCAGAAACGAAAAGCAGAGGCTTCAGTGTTTTAGGAACACATTTTTAGAAAGAAACTGCATGATTGTACACCCAAAACAAAGATATTTTCCATATAGTGGGACTTTGTGCTGCTGTGGTTGGTGTTTCTGCAGCTGCACGTCATGATGTGGACATCAGAGGTCAAATTCCAGTCCATGAAGTACCAGAAAGCAGAGCTGCTGTCAGAAGTTTCCATGAAATCTTTATTCTCTGAGTCCCATTATTGCAGATCAAACAGTATTTATATGAAGAAATCGATTTAAAGTTCACATCTCATCATGAGTATGAATCATTAATGCAGAATTGAGCTGCGCTTTCGGTTAAATTAAGGTTTAAATGAGAACTTTTGTTCCATCACCTTCAAGAAAATGATCACTGCAAAAGTAAAACTAGTTCTGCTTAAAGGTGTTTTTGTTGCTTATGTCAAAGAAAAACCAGAACAAACAGACACACAACTCCATAAATGACTACTGCTGCATAGTAGCAGAGAAAGAAATCCAAGTTAAGGATCATTGCAGAACTGGAGGACATTTGGGCTTCGAAATGTTTGAAAAATAAACCAGTTTTCTGCTCCATATTGATCAATAATAGGTAATAAACTATCAAAGCTTCCACATCAATGGCAGCATTTTTATTCCATGTTTTCTGTGCTGGTTGCTAACTCTACTCTAATCCATGCTAATGTGATCTTTTTCTCAGCAGTAGAAGCTAGATATTTAGCTGCTGTTACTGCTGACCAAGAGGACAAACTGACTGATGGAAAACAGTCCAAAGAATTAGTCTGATCCTGATAATATGAGGTAGAGTGAGACGTTCAATCAAGGCTGACAATGGGATGAAAATATGGAAAATAGAAGAGAGGACATAGCTTTGCTCTACACATTCTATAGGAACACTGTTTGATGATGGAAACAACAAAAACAAGACACAAAACGACTGAAGCAAGACACAAAATGACAAAAACTTGAGAAACAACAACAAACACAAGATGCAAAAGACAAGAACAAGACAGAAAACAACGGAAATGAGACAGAAAATGAGAAGAACCAGCAGATATGCAGGAATGTACAGAAACTGAGCTGCTGCGGCCATAAAAAGACATCAATACATCAGGCACACTTTTAAGATAAGACGGATGGGATGAAGCCGTTGGGTCGGATCGCCGTCTGGCCGGGTTCAGCCGTCTGCTGGGGAGGGTGTGCATTTCAAAGTGTGTGTCCAAACTTATCCAAGAGCCTCTTATTCTGTTTCAAAGAGGGAAAGCCGAGAGGTTGGAAGAAAGAAGTCCGATAACGCCTCACATCTCTGCTCTTATTTATGAATGTGTTTAAATCCCATAATAACAGGCTGCCATGGACCCTTCTTAGAAAGAGTTTCAGTGCTAAGATCACGTTTGGTCCAGAGAGGAAGTGGAAAGATCACCAAGGTGCTGCTGGGAAACGCTGCCCACACTAAGATAGGACTGTAGAGGTGGAATTACAGCACAGGTAAGGGTCTGGAAGGTCAAGTTAAGAGGAGGAAATCACAAAAGTAATGTTTATAGAGGTCACACGTTTCTCAGAAAGATGGTATACCTGCAGAACAGCAAAGAATTCTGCAGGATTTAAGAAAGAAATCACATGTATGCAATTTATTTTTAACTTCAACTCAACCAAATGGTGTGTTTTCTCTTAAAATCATCAAAATTACACGTTTAATCAACTAGAAACTGGGGAAACATTAATAAAAGTCAGATTTTGGACTTCCTTCTGGACCTCATGAAAGTCTTTCTTCTGATTTCCATCTTTCAGTCATTTCTTCATTCTCTCTCCTTCTTCATGTTGTTCTGTTTCCATAGAGAACTTTATTTCTTTTACTGTATTTTTGCATCCTGTAGTTGGTATTTGGTGTCTCTTTGTGTGCATTTTTGTTCATTTAGTGTGTTTTTGTTGGTTCTGTCAAGAGCCAAACGTGGCTAGAAGCCAACAGTTGGCTTTACTGGACATCTGGAGATGGGAGGATTGGTTCCTGCAGCCTCTTGTCGATTAGCTCTGAACATTTTTGGGTTGATATCCAGCACTTTAATGTCTTTCTATCTTGAACACATATAGACTTTTTTGGAGTTGTCTCTTAGTCAGGTAGTTTTTGCAGGTGTTAAATGTTCATTTTGCATCTATTTTATGTTGGTTTGTGTCTCTTTCAGGCCATTTAGTGTCTTTTTGCTGTGTTGTTCTATCATCTAGTTGTTCTTTAGCATCACTTTGTGTTAGTTTTACAAAGAAATTCAACTTTTTCCCAAGACCTTTCTGAGTTCTCTCTCCTTCTTCATGTTCTGTTTCCACAGAGCTGCAGGACTTTACATCTTTTACTGTCTTTTTACATCTTGCAGTTGCTATTTATTGTGTCTTTGTGGCCATTTTTTGCACATTTTTGTTTTATTGTGTTGTTCTATTTTGTTATTTAAGTTTCTTTTTGAAGTCAGGTAGTTTTTCCAGGTGTTAATGTTCATTTTGCATCTATTTTCCTTTGGTTTTCATCTCTTTCAGGTCATTTTGTGTCTCTTTGCTGTGATGTTGCATGGTCTAGTTGTTTTTTTTACATCTCTTTATTGGTAATTTTCCAAAGAAATAATTATTTTTCCTTTGCTTTAATATAATTTTCTAACTGCGTCATTCTGGACAGAGGTCATTTCTGAGCTCTTCTTCATGATTCTACTGTTTCCATAAAGCTGTAGGACTTTATGTTGCAGTGAAAAATGAGCCGACGGTGAAGAAAAATGATCCAGGAGCAACAAAGACGAGCAGAAAGTGCTTCGGTGTTCTCCAAACAAAAGACGAAACCGTGTCCACCGGATCTGGATTACAGCGCCCTCAGAACGGCTGTAAAACGGGAGGACAGGAGGAATCTAAACCTGATCTCCAGCTGTGTCCAGTGTTTGTTCAAGCAGAGCTGCAGGCTTTAAGGTGGAGCTGCATGGATGAGCCTCCAGGGACGAGAAGAAGGAGGGAACAGGGAGGAACACGACACGAAGAAAGAGAAAGAACAACAAGAAGGAGGAGGACGGAGTGGGAGTCGTGGTTGGTGTGAAAGGCGGTCTTTGTTTGAGCTAAAAATACGCCGTCTGGACCGGCACAAGACTGTGTGAGTTTAACGGATCGTGTTTCTGCACGGCTGAGATTCAGGATTAACCCCGAGGGTCACGTCTTCACCTCGCTGCCACCCACACAACAAACACACACAGTCCAGCGCCCCGCAAAGCACACAACGCCAGCTACACACCGCGCCCCTCCGGACTCATTGTGCAGCTTTAAGCGCCTCTTTGAAGTGAGTCTAAATGGGCAGGATTAGTGTAATAGTCTAATGTTACACTGACATACTTCTGGCCGCCGTCTATCATGGCCTCCCCGACTCTCTGCACCCACAACAGCTCCTATAGTCCCATTATTTAACATAAATATACAGGTTGGGCTCATTTCCAGTTACTCTGGCCACTTTAGAACTTCAAGAATTCAAGTTATGAGAGACGAAAGTAGCATATGAGCTCGCTAGACTTCCCAGGATGCATTGCTGGAGACCTAGAGAGCAGGTTTTAAAAGTAAACTCAACAAAAGTGGCAGCTGAACTGGATCAAAGTCTGTCACTAGCTGCTGTCCATGTGGCTGCTTGATTTAACTCAAGATTTGAAGTTGAGTGAAGTCGGTTTTTTTTTTCAATTTCAGCTCATTTAATTTAGAAATTTTGGCACTTTTGCAACTCATAAGATGATTTTTGAACAAAAAACAACAAAAATATCAAGCTAAATGGAATTAAATTAGAGTTGCATGAACTCATTACTTTTGGTTAATTCTGAGCACCAGCTGTACAAATGCAGCCTTAAAGATGACTGAAGTTTATTCTGTGAGACTACAGAACTATTTAAACTTAGAAAGGAAAACACAAAAATAAAGATTTTTCACATTTAAAACTGTCTCAGCTCACAATGTTTGCAAAAAACAACTTTTTATTTTATTTAATTTAGCAAATTTAGGGAGTAGCCGAGAATGAATAAGAGAAAATTAAATTAAATGAATAAATAAATGATTCTGACTTAATTTTATTTGTGTATTTAGTGGTTATTTTTATTTTTTAACACCTGTTTTGTAGCATGATTGCTCACTATACAGGCTTAATACACATAGAAATACATACAAAATGTGATTTTTTTTTCCACCCTTCATTACTATTCATGTCATTTGATGTGTTTTGTGCTTTATCTCTAAAATCCGTGGAAAATACAAACGCTGCATGCTTCTTTCATGTGCAGAAGAGATAAAAAGAACACGAGAGTGGAAGTAAAGAAGGAGTGAAGGTTTGAGAGGGAAGATAAAGGTTCAGGTTCCAGCTCTGCAGGGGTCCAGACGACTCTCTGCCCCGGAAACCGGCATCAATAATGCATCCATGCGCACGTATGCACACATGTTCAAACACAACCCGCATAAATACGCAGCCAAACAAAGCCACTCATCAAAGCTGACCTGTTAACAGCAGAGAAACGGTTTGAATGGTGATCTCAGGAATCCCAGCGGGAAGCGAGGAACAGTCAGTCATCACGGCTCCAATGGAATAAATAGAGAAGTAAAGCAGAAAAGCTCCCAGAAAGACTGAAATATCTGCTCTGAGACACTGAACCGTGTAATCAGACGTCTAATCGCTGTTTTTGAAAAAGCTAAAGGCCGCCGCTGCTCCGATCGCTGCGTTTTCTTCACTTTTCATGTTCAGGAGTTCGTTCTAATGGAGAAATTACACACCGGTTTCTAAAGTGCAGCTTCTCGAGTGGTTCCAAGTGTCAGACGAACCTGAAAACATCTCCCATGTCACCGTCTGTATAGAAAAGCTCAAAACATGAGCAGAAACGGGATTTAATCACTGACATTTTGTCCCCTCAGATTTTCTTCACATCAGTAAGCGACAGTCACCTGAGCTCAGATCAGACTCAATTAAATAACCTGAGAGCATCTTATGAACAAGTGAACAGCATCAACAGTTACCTTTAAATACACAAATCCAAGCTGGAAATCCCACGTCCTTAAAAACACCATCATCTACTGCTGCATGTGTGTGAAAACTCACACACACACACACACACAACATGAAATATCTCCCCTTATTTGTCAGAATCTTGTGTTTGGTTGCTGGTGTTGTTTGTGTTTGCCTCTGTGTAGCTTTCATGTCCCTTTCCAGCTACTTCCTGTTTTATTTTGGAATTTTTGATTTCGTTTTTGCTGCCTTTTTGTTTCAGTGTTTCCTGTGTGTTTGAATACTTCCTGTGTTTCCCTTTGTGTGTCTCTGTTACTTCCTGCTTTATTTTGAAATTTAGTTTTTCTGTTTTTGTTTAACTACTTCCTGTGTGTCTCCTGTGATTCCCGGTGGGTTTCTCGTCCCTAATCAGTTACTTCCTGTCTTATTTTGAATTTTCATTAGTGTTTGCTATGTTTGAGCACTTCCTGTGTGTTTTTTCCTGTTTTTAAATCTGCTATAGACATCACAGATATTTATTATTTTCACTATTTTTAGCATATTTTTTATGGAACTCTTGCTGCCAGACATTCACCATTTATTTTATTTTTTACACATTTTTATTTGTTTAAGAATTTATAGAAATGTCGACAGATTTGACCTGTTCTGTTAAATTACAGCAAATAAACTAGTAAAATGACATAAAATAGGTATTTATGGGCGTGGTATTCCTTCAAAAAACAGCAAATGACAATAATTTGTTCTTTTCCAGTGTAATTATTGACAGATAGATTCCTAGAAAAACGTACAAAGCTACTTGCAATTGGACTGAAATTACTCCAAACATGTCTAAAATCACACTTCTTTCCCAAGAACAAACTAGGATTGCACAAAATGACTCAAAAACATCAAAAATTTGATCTAAATTGTCCAAAATACTTGAAATACATTCAAAATTCCTGCAAAATTGTCCAAAACAACAAAAAATTATGCAGTCACTTCTAAAACAAGCTAAAAATCACACAAAATGACTCAAAAACCTCAAAAATGAAATCTAATTTGTCCACAATTACTAAAATTGGACTGAAATTACTTTTTAAAAATGTCCAGAATGATACCATTTTCCCCAAAACAAGCTAAAACCACACAAAATGACTCAAAATGTGTCTAAATTGACAAGAAGTACATCCAAAATAACTTGAACTTGGACTGAAATGATTCAAAATATGTCCAAAATGTTACAACTCTGCTCTGAAGCTGCAACACAACAGGGACACAACAGGGTGGTGACTAAAAACAAGGTTTTATTGTAAAGCAAAACCAAGAAACAAGGAGCACCAAAGACTAGAAACCGAACCAGAACCAGGTTTCTGGAGCTCCAGAAGGAAGCAGCTGCTGTCTGGAAGAGAAGGAGGTTTGATGCAGTTTGATCCACTTGATCCCAGGTGTGGCTCAATCAGCTGATGACCCTCAGCTTCTGAACAGGAACACCTGGTGTCCAGGTGGAGGGTCGTCACACACTCCCCCTAAAGATGAGGCTTCTCCTGGGAGTCTGAGACTGCACACATCAACACTACAATCGCTTGCTGTGATAAATGGTCACCACAATACTTTCTGCAGATCCCATAACTGCAGGTACAGAACGTCCAGGCCATCCTGCACAGACCCTCCCTCCAGGTAACCCACCTTTCCAATCCTACACCCAGCAACCCCCGGTGATGGGAGAAGCACTAAGAGTGTTAGGGTTGGAAGAAACAGACAGAGTCTAGGAGGTCTAAGCACTGGATCGTCCAAGCACATTTCACCAGACAGGACTCTGGACAGCTCAAAGACATGACCTTGGCCAGCATTCATTTACCAGTTTGTGTAGTCTGCAGCCTTTTCTACCCCTCCACGGGACTGATGCTGCTGGGCCTAGGTCTAAACAGACTAACAAACTGATGAACCTCAGCTTTACGGTCATATGAGCCCTTCTTTTTACTCTGCAGAGGGGAGGACTGACTCCTCTTAGACCTAACATACAGAGACATCTCTCTTCAAACCAGGCCAAAAGATGTACTTTCAGAGGTGACAATACATCTTACCAATCCCTAGATGTCCATACTGGTCATAAGATGTCCTCAGTGTCTCCCCACGGAGCACTGAAGGCACAACAACCTGAAAAACAGGATCACAAATGAAACCTTTCCCAGTTGGCTCCCATTTCCTGACCAACAGACTGTTTTTCACCAGATAACCCTGTGCAGAACTCTGCCCATCCAAAAGCCAAGAATCAAACATTGCACTGAGGGAAGGATCAGCTTGTTCTGCTGCCAGGTCACTGTGAGAAACTGAAGGGAAACAATCAGGTATGACCACAGTGAAGGATACTCTCTGGACCACTCAGCTCAAGGTCTGATTCTGCCTCTCGACCAAACACTGACCAGGTAGCTGCACTCACAGGGAACATCTCTGCAACAGAAGGAGAAAAAGTTACTACATGTTGAGGTGGACCATCAGCCCACACACGGCTACCAGCCAGGTCATTCCCCAGAACAACCTGCCCCCCCTGGACTGGTAGAGCTGGACGCACCCCCATGGTTACCTCCCCCTGTAGTAGACCACAGTCCAGCCTCAGTTTATGAGCTAGAACAGGAAACACATCCAACTCCATTCCCTTCATCAGAACCTTATCACCAGTAGCAGAACTCACAATATATGAGCAGCTCGCTCCAGTATCTCTCAGGATTCTTACTGGTTCCTTATCATTACTACCTACCAGAGACACGTAGCCATCAGACACAAAAGCTGAGAAGTCAGACTGGAACCTCCCATGGACCACTGCAGATTCCCCCTTAAATCTGGGAGAACAGACACCAGGAGAGAGTTCCATTAACACAGGGGGGAGACGTGTTCCAATTTAACAAAGTTTATTAACAAATCATAAGAAAGGAAATAATGTCACACACACACCAGTTAACATACACTAATTAAAAGAAAGAACGGGCAACAAGGAATAAGAACCCGGGCTGGGGGTTACCCTGCAGCAGGATCACCACAAGGGGAGAGGAATCCTCAAATGAATCCCCCTGACACTGCAAATAACACACACACACACACACACACACACACACACACACACACACACACACACACACACACACACACACACACACACACACACACACACACACACACACACACACACACACACACACACACACACACACACACACACACACACACACACACACACACACAACCATCAGGGATGAACTGCTGCAGTAAGACACAGCACCTGTAAACAGGAGACAAAGATTAATAAAACACGCCCAAACTAACCACAACTGGTGTGGACAAAAGAAAACAAAGAACAATAAATGATGGATTAAATCAATACATGAGGCTGAATAAACTCACAAAGTAAAAAAAAAGACAATTAAACCAACTAATGCAACAAAGCAAACCAAAACAGCAAAAGGAAATACCTGAATTAATTTCCAAATAACAAAGAAAACCAAAACGCCATCAACTGAAGTAGCCCTTGCAGCTGTACAGGTTCTGGCACAGCAGCAACACAACCGGCAACACATCCGGCAACACAACCAGCCTCTGCACGGAGCGCACGCAGACTGAAGTCCACTCCAAGCCGCAGCAAACAAACAAAACCAAAAACACACCAACAGTTGACCAGACGAATATTAAAGAAAAGCAGAACAGCAGCTTTGAACTAAATAGACAAGAACTGCTCCATCCACGTTCCCACCACACTACTGACCCCCAACGGACTCCAAGGGAGTTCAGTCTGAAGCCTAACAGGGACAGAACCACAGCAACTGTCCACCACTGTACAGTTAGAGAATCCATAGAACAGAGACACAAACACCAGCATCACACCCTGGAGACAAACTCCCTCTGAGCAAATATACCAGATTACTTGAACTTACAGAGAGCTGCTCTTTAACTCCAGAAAACACTCACCACACGTTTTCTCCCAACAACCAGAATGTACAGAGCTCCATTAAACGCTGAACAGCCAGACCACACCCAGAGTCCCTCCAGACAGCAGCTGTCTTCATTCACACAAGTTACCAGTCTCTGTCCACGATGGGAATCACCCAGCAAAGCTACAAACATTTACACTGGTTCCCCTGATGTGTAGACGAGCCCACATCTGTTACAACTCTGCTCTGAAGCTGCAACACAACAGGGACACAACAACAGGGTGGTGACTAAAAAAACAGGTTTTATTGTAACACAAAACCAAGAAACAAGGAGCACGAAAGACTAGAAACCAAACCAGAACCAGAACCAGAACCAGGTTTCTGGAGCTCCAGAAGGAAACAGCTGCTGTCAGAGAGAGACAGACACTGGAAGAGAGGGAGGTTTGATGCAGTTTGATCCACTTGATCCCAGGTGTGGCTCAATCAGCTGATGACCCTCAGCTCCTGAACAGGAACACCTGGTGTCCAGGTGGAGGGTCATCTATACATATCTATATATATATATATATATATATATATATATATATATATATATATATATATATATATATATATATATATAGATATATATATATATACACACCTGAGTCCTAATAATGAAAAGCTTCTCTCCTTTAAGTCCAAACCTGCAGCTCTTCGTTGATGAAACTGAGGCTCTTTCATTTTACAGAAGTGCTGAAGTATAAAGGATTATATGTTGGAAGAGGAGGAGTTTTATTCTAACAGACAAATGATAGAAATGTAGAAATTAGAGGAGAGAATAAAAGGCTGGAAGTGAACGGATGTGGTGACCTCAAAGAGGAAACATTTCTTTCTTTCTTTCTTCCTTTTATTCCACATCTGTCACACAATTAAACAGCCGTCTGTCCACACCAGCAGAAATGTGCATATTTGGCCCGACATCACGGCGTTCTCTCCTTTAATTTCTCCTCTTTCTGCTCCCTCCATTCATCCCTTTCATGCCAGCTCTTTTCAGCGGTAATGAATGCCATAATCTGGAGGGGAGCGGGTTTCATCCAGAGCTTTTAGCTGCTGGACCGAGCATGAAAGCTGGGCTGGGAGCTTCCAGCGAGGCCTTCCCTCCTCCGGGACGACTGGCTTCGCTCTCAAAGCACAAATGTTTGTTTTCTGACCAGAGAGAATCAGAGCGTCGGTTTGCGAGGGACACAATTAGAGCTCTGTCATAACGTTATTTATCTCCTCTGATGCTGAAACATCTTCAAGTCAAGAACGAATCAGATTCACACAGAAAAACACAAATCTTTGGTCACATTTATAGAAGCAGAGACATGTTGAACTGAGATTCTTCTCTATAGGTAGATTTTTCAGTCATCAAAAGAAAGAACTGAACTTTTATTTCCCAGATAAGACTCTAAAAGTGTGTCTCTTGCATGTGTTTGAGGAAAATTAATGCAACACTTTGTTAAATATGAACTTTTATGTCTATGAGCTGCTGTTGACTCCGCCCCCTTCAGGAAGAAGACTCTCTCTGCATCTGTGTTTGATTTTCTGTCCCTTCTAACTTTCTTTCTGATGATTATTTTATATGGACAGCAGATTTAACCTGCAGTTGTTTTTTAAACAATATTTTGCAGAATTGACTTCTTTTGTTAAATTACAGCAAATAAACTAGAAAATCCCACAAAAAGTATTTATCGACATGCTAGTCCTTTGAAAAATAAAATAAAACAAACAGGTCAAAACTAAAAACTGTAACATTACTTTAGTTTTAGTTTAGCTTTTCTAACTAAATTACGTATTTTCCCTGTTTTGATAAATTACATATAATATCCAGTAATAATTTACATGAGGGCAAAAAAAATACAATAAATTTTTTTAAAAAACACAGGCCAAAACTATGCACAATATCCACTTCAAAATAAATCAGAATTTTTACAATAAATAATGTGTTCTTTGATCATCATTGCATAGACATTTGTTGTTGTTTTTTTTTAACTGTTTTTAGTGTTTTATTCCATTATTTTTAGCATATTTTTTGCACTTTTGTTGCCAGATATTCAGTTTGTTTACAGATTTTTATTCATTTAAGAATTTTTTTATTATATAAGAATTTACTAAAATTTCACAGATTTGACTTTTTGTTAAATTACAGCAAATAAACTAATAAAATCACACAAAATAAGTATTTATTGACATGTTAGTCCTTTATTCCTTAAAAAATGTATTTATTCTTTTAAGCATGACTGTAAAATTACACTATTTTATTGTATTTAAATTCCAAATGAATTAAATGTAGATATTATCAATACTTGCTGTTATTTGAATTGTGTAAATTGAGCAAATATATTTTTTAAACAGTGTCTTGTTTTATTTAATCACAGAAAAACACATTAATTTACATATGGAATAAAAAAAGAAAATAATCAACTATTTTTTCCTGTTTTTAAATATCATCTTTTTACATATACTTGTCGTTATTTTCACTGTTTTTAGTATTGAATGTTATAGTATTCCACTATTGTTAACATTTTTTCTGGCACCTTTACTGCCACATTTTCGTGATTTTTCACATTTAAAAAGATAGAAAATAGTCCAGGCAGCAGCGTGCATATCTATAAAACACTTCACTCTGAGTGTTTCCTAACTGCTCATTTAAATGATGATAGAAATGACTGCATTCGTTGTGGAGAAGAACATCTGGAGCCTCTGAGATCAGGTGAATAAATCACGTTCTGTATCTTTAACCCGCATTGATTCGAGTGTCTCGGTGTTGAAACAGGAAATAACGGCTCGTGTTATTTGACTAAAATGTCAGAGCTTTATAGAGGTCGAGGCTTCGTGGACGGAAAGACAGATGAGGTGTGAATACTAAAGAACTAAAACAAAGACTTTTTAGTCAAAACGCAGCTTTTAAACGAGTCCTAGTCCGGAAATCAAGTGTAAAACAGTTAATAATGTGTAAAATATCTCACCTGAAACCAGCAGTTGGTGTTAATTTTGTGTTTCAGAGAGAAACATTGCAAACTAAACTCTTCTGATGCCATACAACAACCTTTTTATTGCGTTTTTCTTATCGATTATCCTTCTGTTGCGAGAGAAATAGTGATTTTAAAAAGCTGACCGCATGATTTATGCTGCGTGTTGATCCATTCATCAAGCACAGCAGAAGAGTCCAGCAGCAGCTTCTGTGTCGCTCACATGAGGCCTGATGTGTGGGCTGCTAAACATGGCCGCTGCTAAACGTGGCCGCTGCTAAACATGGCCGCTGCTAAACGTGGCCGCTGCTAAAGAAGGCCGCTGCTAAACATGGCCGCTGCTAAACGTGGCTGCTAAACGTGGCCGCTGCTAAAGAAGGCCGCTGCTAAACATGGCCGCTGCTAAACGTGGCCGCTGCTAAACGTGGCCGCTGCTAAACGTGGCCGCTGCTAAACGCCGCTGCTAAACGTGGCCGCTGCTAAACATGGCCGCTGCTAAACGTGGCTGCTAAACATGGCCGCTGCTAAACACCGCTGCTAAACATGGCCGCTGCTAAACGTGGCCGCTGCTAAACATGGCCGCTGCTAAACGTGGCCGCTGCTAAACGTGGCTGCTGCTAAACGTGGCCGCTGCTAAAGAAGGCCGCTGCTAAACATGGCCGCTGCTAAACGTGGCTGCTAAACATGGCCGCTGCTAAACGTGGCCGCTGCTAAACATGGCCGCTGCTAAACGTGGCCGCTGCTAAACATGGCCGCTGCTAAACGTGGCCGCTGCTAAAGAAGGCCGCTGCTAAACATGGCCGCTGCTAAACGTGGCCGCTGCTAAAGAAGGCCGCTGCTAAACATGGCCGCTGCTAAACATGGCCGCTGCTAAACGTGGCCGCTGCTAAAGAAGGCCGCTGCTAAACATGGCCGCTGCTAAACGTGGCCGCTGCTAAACGTGGCCGCTGCTAAACGTGGCCGCTGCTAAACGCCGCTGCTAAACGTGGCCGCTGCTAAACATGGCCGCTGCTAAACGTGGCTGCTAAACATGGCCGCTGCTAAACACCGCTGCTAAACATGGCCGCTGCTAAACGTGGCCGCTGCTAAACATGGCCGCTGCTAAACGTGGCCGCTGCTAAACGTGGCTGCTGCTAAACGTGGCCGCTGCTAAAGAAGGCCGCTGCTAAACATGGCCGCTGCTAAACGTGGCTGCTAAACATGGCCGCTGCTAAACGTGGCCGCTGCTAAACATGGCCGCTGCTAAACGTGGCCGCTGCTAAACGTGGCCGCTGCTAAACGTGGCCGCTGCTAAACGTGGCCGCTGCTAAACATGGCCGCTGCTAAACATGGCCGCTGCTAAACATGGCCGCTGCTAAACGCCGCTGCTAAACGTGGCCGCTGCTAAACGTGGCCGCTGCTAAACATGGCCGCTGCTAAACGCCGCTGCTAAACGTGGCCGCTGCTAAACATGGCCGCTGCTAAACGAGGCCGCTGCTAAACGTGGCCGCTGCTAAACATGGCCGCTGCTAAACGTGGCCGCTGCTAAACGTGGCCGCTGCTAAACGTGGCCGCTGCTAAACGTGGCCGCTGCTAAACGCCGCTGCTAAACGTGGCCGCTGCTAAACGTGGCCGCTGCTAAACATGGCCGCTGCTAAACGCCGCTGCTAAACGTGGCCGCTGCTAAACGTGGCCGCTGCTAAACGAGGCCGCTGCTAAACGAGGCCGCTGCTAAACGCCGCTGCTAAACGTGGCCGCTGCTAAACGTGGCCGCTGCTAAACGTGGCCGCTGCTAAACGTGGCCGCTGCTAAACGAGGCCGCTGCTAAACATGGCCGCTGCTAAACGTGGACGCTGCTAAACGTGGACGCTGCTAAATGTGGCCGCTGCTAAATGTGGCTGGCTGCTAAACGTGGACGCTGCTAAACGTGGCCGCTGCTAAACGAGGCCGCTGCTAAAAGCCGCTGCTAAACGCCGCTGCTAAACGTGGCCGCTGCTAAACGTGGCCGCTGCTAAACGAGGCCGCTGCTAAACGAGGCCACTGCTAAACGCCGCTGGTAAACGTGGCCGCTGCTAAACGTGGCCGCTGCTAAACGTGGCGGCTGCTAAACGTGGCCGCTGCTAAACGTGGCGGCTGCTAAACGTGGCGGCTGCTAAACGTGGCCGCTGCTAAACGTGGCCGCTGCTAAACGAGGCCGCTGCTAAACGAGGCCGCTGCTAAACGTGGCCGCTGCTAAACATGGCCGCTCCATCATGTTATTGATTTCCTATCTGGTGGTTGGACACGGCTGACCCACTCCCTGCTTCACCACCAGCCTCTAATGTAATAGAGATATCTGAGCCTTCAGACGCTCACAAACACCCAAAACTAAGACAGACAGCTCAGCAGCGCAAAAAACACTTCAGATAGGAGAAAAAAGGGCAAAATAACAGAGAAAACTAGAGTATTTACATTTTCTGCATTCTGGTCACCTTTTATGCACTGACTGGTGAACCTGAAGTTTGCAGAGTTTCCTTAGGACAAAGAGGCGCTGATGGCATGTGGAGAAGATGCTTCACTGGTTGGTTGGAAGCTGAGTTAGTGATCAATGGTCGTCCCGACTCAACTCTCTGTAATGCCTGGATGTTGGCGAATCGCTGTGAAAGTCCACAGCCAGTTCTTTAGTTTTCGAGGTCCATCTCACCCTGTAGTCTTTCAAAGCCTTTCATGACCAGAGATGTTCGCGCTACGGGTTGGTAGTCGTCGTCACAGCTGGGTTTGCTCTATGGGACAGATGGTCGAGGACTTCCAGAGTCCAGGGACTGAGTGTTCAGACAAGGAGCGCTTAAAGAGATGGCAGAAGACAGCAGCAAGGTTTAAAACAACAACAACAAGAAGAAACCATATATGCAGTTATCTCCATTTTAATGTCCAAAGGGTTCTGTGGCTCCTGGTGTTTTCTATTCTGAGAGAAACGGGTCCAGATCACTCTTTGAGTGTTAAAGGTTGCTGACCCCTGTACCAGACACTGCATTTCTCATGTTTTAATCCACTTTTTTTCTATTCCAATCTCTTTTAACTCAGTAACTTTTATTGTATGTGATGTATTTTCTACTTGACACTGCATTTGTCATGTTTTAATACTGGGCGCTTTTGTGCATTTTTATCCAGGCTTTTCCATTTTAGTGCATTAACATCCATGTGTTTCATTTATACTAAGTATAAAGTTGACTATTTGTGCATTTCTGGCTCCATAAAAGCATCAGATTTTACAGTTTTTCATCATATTGTGAAGAAAGAACTGCCTACTACTGTCAGTATTTGTCAGTCTTGTGTTCCAGTGCATGTTTTGTCTGCATATATTTGCTCGCTCATCCTCAGAGTTCATCCTCCAGGTTTCCCTGATTGCAGCATCCTCATTCTGATGCCTGTTGGTCGGTTTCATCACCGTCTGCCAGCAGGACTACTTAGCAGAAAACCTCTCATAGATTTCAGACTCATGAATTATTCACGAAGGAAAGAGTCTATCCTCCCGCTTCCTTTATTCAATCCCCCAACACCGACTCGCTCGCCGCCTCCCGTGTATAATTACATTAGGGTGACTGGGATTGCACTTCACACACCGGTGGCAGAAAAAAGGAAAAGAAACCCACAGTCGTCTCCGTCTTCCTGCACTCCATTTTCAATAATCAAGGCGCATGGTGTAATAATTTCACGCTGCAGAATTATTTATTAGAACACGTTTGCAGGTGAAGCGTGAATCACTGAAAACAAACAAATTCTTTTTTCTCTTCCCCCCACCTGTAGTGTCTCTGTCTTCCCTGAATATTAAAATAAGAGGCAGAATCGGCAGCTAAAAGGGGAATTTCATTAGCATAATGAACAGCAGGAGCGAGGAGGGGACTGTTTTTCATTAGGTCCTGTGTATAATCCACCCAATTTGAAAGCGAGGTTAAGCGGGGATGTGTTTAATTGCCTGCTTAGAGGCTTTTTTGTAAATTAATTGCTTTGGGAGCAGAAAAGGTGTTGGCATGAAGTTATCCTCACAAATTGATGTGTGAAGATGTTGGCAGACGTCTTCATACCTGCAGGATTGAGCACATATTTGCTTCTCGCAGAAAGAAAACAAACGATTTCTAAGAACAGAAGGTGAATTTATAGGAAACAAGCAAACATGAGGAGAGAAACAGCAGATTTACCAAAAACTGAGCTCCCATCTCTACGTCTTTTATCACTGTGGTGAAAATCAACAATAAATTCAGCAAAAATGAAAAGTGAAGTTTGATGCGACGGTGAGAAGATCACATAGAAATCAGTTAAATGGTCAAACTTTATGAGGCCACCAGTAAAGAACCAATGGTGAAGGAAATCCTTCAGAGAAACAGTCTCACAAAACATGAAATGCAGTGTCTAGTAGAAAATACATCACATAAAATAAAAATAAATGAGTTAAAATAAAAGCAGAATAGAAAAAAACTGGATTAAAACATGAGAAATGCAGTGTCTGGTAGAAAACAATAACATGTGTAAGATACATTTTTCATAAACAAAGACGATTCACAATAATTCGATGCAGAAAATACACAATTTGCTGCTTAATGCACCAATAATATCAAAAACCTTCATATTGTATCAAAAAAGTATCAAAACATGGAAATGAATGCATCAAAATATGAAAAACCTGGATAAAATTCACAAAAATAGCCCAAACCTGGATGTTAATGCACCAAAATATCAAGAACCTCAATATAAATGCACAAAAATGTCAAAAACCTGAATAAACATACACAAAAGCATCCAAAACCAAGATATTCATGCACAAAATTATCAGAAACTTGGATGTTGTTTTACAAAAGTCCCAAAAACCTGCATATTATTGCACTAAAGAAGTTAAAAAATTGATATATTAATGCACAAAGGTAAGAACAATGTGGATATTCATGCACAGAAATATTAAAAACCTACATATTAACATACGAAATTATCAAAAACTTGGATGCTGTTTTGCAAAAGTCTCAAAAACCTCCATGTTATTGCACCAAAATATTAAAAACCTGAATAAAAATACACAAAAGTGTCCAAAACCTGGATGTTAATGCATCAATATAGCAAAAAACCTGCATATTAATATATTAAAGTATCAAAAACCTGCATATTAATATATTAAAGTATCAAAAACCTGCATTTTATTGCAGTAAAACGTCAATAATCTGCATATTAAAACAAAAAGCTAACAATAACACAGACATCAACACATTTATTTTGGATATTTGCTGCAAAGTCTCTCAGAAAATCACCATAAATGCCATAAAAACATGCACCCAAACACATAAACAGCTGGCTTTACTCAGGCTGAACACACAAACAGAAAGTCAAGAGCTGCACTGAGAGTCCTGACCACTAAATGCTTTAACACACTCACACACACGTGCACACAAACACACACAGACACACAAACACACCGAGCGTCCCGGCTGCTAAATACTTTACCCACCTGGCAACCCAGAGCTCTGCTAGTTAAAAGCTTTCCGATTAGATGTACACGGATCCAGTTTCACTTTAAAGAGCCTGCGGGAAGCAAAGCTGTTCGCCATCGGCGGGAAAACATCACGCTTTTATTCCCGGAAAGTCGGAGAGAATGAGGCGATGACCGGCAGGAGAGATGGATGGATATAGACGGAGGAGGCAGAGTGCAGGAAGAAGGGTTGGGTGGAATTAGTTTATCTCATATCGCTGCACTTCCATCTCTGTCATGTTCTCTCCAAGTCACTGCTGCTGTCTGACTGCTTTCTGCTCACTCCTCTCATTAACACACCAACACTATGCACAGTTGGTTAGAGGGAACAGAGTAGATATTAATGCATGAAGGTATCAATCACCTGGATATCAATGCACCAACACATCAATCACCTGGATATCAATGCACCAACACATCAAACACCTGGATACTAATGCACCAAGACACCAAAACCTGGATACTAAGGCACCAAGACATCAAACACCTGGATACTAATGCACCAACACATCAATCACCTGGATATCAATGCACCAACACATCAAACACCTGGATATCAATGCACCAACACATCAATCACCTGGATATCAATGCACCAACACATCAAACACCTGGATACTAATGCACCAACACATCAATCACCTGGATATCAATGCACCAACACATCAAACACCTGGATACTAATGCACCAAGACACCAAAACCAGGATACTAAGGCACCAAGACATCAATCACCTGGATATCAATGCACCAACACATCAAACACCTGGATACTAATGCACCAACACATCAATCACCTGGATATCAATGCACCAACACATCAAACACCTGGATACTAATGCACCAACACATCAATCACCTGGATATCAATGCACAAACACATCAAACACCTGGATACTAATGCACCAAGACACCAAAACCTGGATACTAAGGCACCAAGACATCAATCACCTGGATATCAATGCACCAACACATCAATCACCTGGATATCAATGCACCAACACATCAATCACCTGGATATCAATGCACCAACACATCAAACACCTGGATACTAAGGCACCAAGACATCAAACACCTGGATATCAATGCACCAACACATCAATCACCTGGATATCAATGCACCAAGACACCAAAACCTGGATACTAATGCACCAACACATCAATCACCTGGATATCAATGCACCAACACATCAATCACCTGGATATCAATGCACCAACACATCAAAACCTGGATACTAATGCACCAAAACACCAAAACCTGGATACCAATGCACCAAAACACCAAAACCTGGATATCAATGCACCAACACATCAAACACCTGGATACTAATGCACCAACACATCAAACACCTGGATACTAATGCACCAAAACACCAAAACCTGGATATCAATGCACCAACACATCAATCACCTGGATATCAATGCACCAAGACACCAAAACCTGGATACTAATGCACCAACACATCAATCACCTGGATATCAATGCACCAAAACACCAAAACCTGGATATCAATGCACCAAAACACCAAAACGTGGATATCAATGCACCAACACATCAAACACCTGGATACTAATGCACCAAAACACCAAAACCTGGATATCAATGCACCAACACATCAAACATCTGGATATTAATGCACCAAGACACCAAAACCTGGATATCAATGCACCAACACATCAAACACCTGGATACTAAGGCACCAAGACATCAAACACCTGGATATTAAGGAAGTAAAACATCAATCACCTGGATACTAATGCACCAAAACACCAAAACCTGGATATCAATGCACCAACACATCAAACACCTGGATACTAATGCACCAAAACACCAAAACCTGGATATCAATGCACCAACACATCAAACACCTGGATACTAATGCACCAAGACATCAAACACCTGGATATTAAGGAAGTAAAACATCAATGACCTGGATACTAATGCACCAAAACACCAAAACCTGGATACTAAGGCACCAACACATCAAACACCTGGATATTAAGGAAGTAAAACATCAAAAACCTGGCCATTAATAAAAAAAAAAGCATCAAAAACCTTGAAATTATTGCACAAAAATCTGGATATTGTTGAATTGAAATATCAAAAACCCTAGATATTATTGTACAAACATATGAAAAACCCAGATACCAATGCACCAAAATGTCAAAAACCTGGCTATAGTTGCACAAAAGCTTCAAAAACTTGGAATGCTCTCAAAGACACAAATTAACAAAAATCTGGATATTATTGCAACAAAACAAATGATTGCACAAAAGTGTCAAAAATGTGGATATTAATAAGCAAAAATATCCCAATCCAGCATATTAATGCACCAAAAAGCAGGATGTTAACATAGAGAGGAATCAGAAGCCTGCATATTATTGCATCAACTTATCAAAAACATGGATTCCCTCTCCAAACTTTCCTTGTACCTCTGCTTACCTTCTATCTCCTCCCTCTCCTCCAACACCATCCATCTTCCTGCTCTACTCATCCCTCCATCCAGCGTAATGTGTCTCTAAGTGAGTTACCCATGGAAACAAAGTGGGTCGCATCATGGCTAGAATCATTACATCACCGGCTGATATTATGGGCTGGATTGTTTATACTCGGGGAGCTCATGCTCCACTGTTCCTGTGTTTTATAAGGCCGGCGCTGTTTGCTTTATGGGGTTATCAATCCCGACGCCTGCTCTGAATCAGTGTTGTGGTAATAAGCCGTGGCATTTTCATGTAAATAAACGTCCATTTCACTGCACTCAGTAGTTCAGAGGAGCCTCAAATCACCGCTTTCCATCTGCAGGAACAGTGGCCTGGAAAAGACAAAAAGGAGACAGAAAACATTAAATAGGTATAAAGCCTGGATGTTAATGCACAGAAGTATCAAAAATCTGAATATTAATGTGCAGAAATATAACAAAATGGATATTAATGGACAAAGACATTTAAAAAAAATGGATATGGACAAATATATTTACCAAAAAAAATTATATTAATGGACAATGATACAAAAAAATAACCTGGAATTAATAGACAAAGGTGTCAAAAATCTGGATTTTTCCACCAAAAATGTCAAACTAGAGTCGTAGATGAGCTGCTGTGCTGGAGCTACAGTATAAAGCTGCATCATTTTAAGGTAGGAAATGATCACTTTCATCACATAACCTTCTACATCTGTAGCTTTGATGCACAGAGGTGAGATTTTAGGGATTTAAATTAACAGTTTCACACAACATTTGTGTTTAATTGTGTTAAAATTCCAAAAGAAGAACTTAAATTAATGCTGAAATGTTGAATTAATGCAAAAATAAACACAAGATAACCACAGTATGGTCAAGACAAAAAGAAAAGACTGAATCCTTAAAGGATTAAAAATCCCAAACACAGTGATGGTTTTCAGGTCTATTTGGCAGATTTTGATGTTTTAAATGAACAGGTGAGTCATGCTGGATCTGCAGAAGAGTAGAGTTCCATCCAAACATGTGATTATTATTTAACCAGTTCAGTAGATCTGTAGTGATCTGACTTTAACAACCAGGCAGAATCATCTCTGCTGGATATTTTCTGAACATTTAAAGCTTCCAGCAGAGCATTTAAAGACAGAGAGCTGCCTGGAAGTGGAACCCTTTGGTCCCGAGGCAGTTCACCTGGTGGGGATGTAGAGTGATGGAGAACATGGGATGGAGGAGGAGGGTCACACATCAGGAGCTCCAGACTGAACCTACGAGGTCTGAGGGTTGATCTGCTGAGGATCTGTGGCCTCACATGTTTTTTAATATCCGTCCTGAACGTCTGAAGGCAGAGCAGCGACCACAGAGACCGAAGGAGGGAAGCAGTCAGCTGATGGAGACCATTTAAACTCAGGTTTCATTCAGCTGATGTTGCTTTTAATATTACTGCAATGTTAAAACATGATGAGGAAATCTGGCCAGAAAACCTGTTAAAATGGTAGAATAATGACTTTAAACAACAAACAGCAAATACAAATGGAAATCTGGAAGCAAAGATGGCAGAAAAAATACATCCAAAAATGTTAGAATACGCCAATATTAAATCACAGTTAAAAAAAAAAACACCAAAGAACAACAACAAAGGTGTAAATTGGTCAAAGATGCAAGAAAAAAATGTTTTCAAATGATAGAATGATATAATGTTGAACGAGGTGCAAAAAAAATGTATAAAAGACAGGGTGCAATACTTAAAACTGTAAACAACAAACAAACAACAAAAACAAATGGAAATCTGGCAGCAAAGGTGCAAGAAAAAAACATTAAAAATGGTAGACTAGTCTAACATTAAATAATGATAAAAACAACAATAAAAATAGTGGAAATCTATTAAGTGGGGTCAGAAAAAATCTTTTAAAATGGTAGAATAATGTAACATTAAACAACAAAAGCAAACAAACAAAACAACAGAAATCTGGCAGCAGAGGTGCAAGAAAAATATGCAAAAATAAAACTGCAAATAACAAACACAAAAAAATAAATAAATCTGCAAAAGTGCTGGAAAAACACATCAAAAAATAGCAGAATATTCAAACATTAAACAACGATTAAAAGAAATGTCATGAATAAAATAATATAAAATTGGTCAGAAAAATGCCAGAAAACAATGTGCTGAAGTTAAAAATGTCAGAATGCTGCAACATTAAACAACTGGAAAACAAACAAAAAACAGTGGAAACCTGGCAGCAAATACGGCCGAAAGTTGGAGTTTTCAATTTCACAATGGAGTTTTAACCAACTAGGTCGCCATGGTAACTGATGCTGCACGTGTAACCTGCTAGATCGTCATGGTAACTGATGCTGCACGTGTAACCTGCTAGATTGTCATGGTAACTGATGCTGCACGTGTAACCTGCTAGATCGCCATGGTAACTGATGCTCCACATGTAACCTGCTAGATCGTCATGGTAACGGATGCTGACGACCTGTTCTGTCCAGAGGTCAGGATTTTAATCAGAAGCAGTTCTTTTATTCTCTCGGAATGTTTCAGAATCTATACACGTGTCGCGCTGTACATTAGGAATCAACACTGTAGTTACAGCAGGACAACTGGATGCATCGCGTTGCTACGGTAACCCACATGCTTCAGCAGGTGATGCAGAAAACACATTAACATGTTTTTATGTTTGCTCCTGATTTGCTGCTCAGTTCTTCTACACTGCAGCTGGTAGAACACATCGATCTATTTGTATTTATCAGACAATATTCAGTCAATAACATGGATTTCCTTTGATTTAGCTGAAAGCTGAAGTGATTCCACGTTCATGCCAGACCTGAATGTTCAGCATCGTATTTAAACAAACAATATTTGACATAATTGACACATTTACATCACATACTGATGAATCCTGAAAACTCTCAGGTGAATAATTAACACCTTCCTGCACAATGTAAATATTTACTCTTTTTTTTAAAACTTATTTTCACCTTTCCTGACTTACTAACTGAATCGCACATCTTCTTTTTTAAAATAAAAAATTCTTCATTCTTATTTCAAATTTCTCCACTTAGATGAATTATTTAATTATCCCCAGAGGGAAAAGTCGTTACAACAGCATGTATATTCAGAAAAGAGGTAAACAACAAGACAACACAGAATGTTAGGGGATAAAGTGAAGACAAAACAAAATAAAAATAAAATTAATTAAGATATAATAAAATAAATAAAATAGATATAAAAATATAAATACAGTAAGATTAAAATTAAATAAGATAAAAAAATTAAATAAGATCAAATAACATAAATCAAATAAGATAAAAATAATATAAGTAAAATAAAATTAAAATAAGATAAAACATTAAATAAGATAAAATAAATAAAACAAAATTAAACTAATTTAAATAAAATAAAGTAAAATAAAATTTTAAAAATATAGAAAATATAATATAGAAAAAAATCAACAGAATATTCAAGAGTGACAGTATTTTTTTTATTTATTATTATATTATTTATTTATGAAAGAATATACAGAAATGTGCAAATGAGAATTTGCTTGGATGTGCAAATGACATAAGAAGGTGCAGATAAGTTTACAGATATAATGAATGAATGAACTTGTCACTATTCACTGTTTTGCACTAAAACATGTTTGGTAATAAATAAATTCTGGCCTTTTCCTACTGTATAATGTAGATGTTGGACTGTGTTTCTTTGTTTGCTAATTTATTTTATGAGTCATATTTCTGTGTGGATCTGGGATTATTTTATGTTTTCTTAACATTAGGACATCTGAATTTGGAACATATGATCAGTTCTTCATGTTTATGAAAAGAAGCTGACACTAAAGCTGAAGTTTCTTGACACATTTTCAGACGTTTTCCAGTTTTGGACGATAATCTGTGGACTGTAAAACGTTCCAGAGCAGCGGTGAAGCAGGAGCTGATGCTCAGAGTCCATCTGAGCTGCAGACTGACACCCAGCAGATGAGGATATTACAGAGAATCAGTGGAATGCTAATGTTTACCCACCCAGGGGAGAGCACAGACACTCGCACAAGCCAATATGAATTTCTCCGCTTTTATGTTTGCATCAGCTTCCCTCCTGAGGACATAAAAAAGAGCAGAAAGCTGCACCGGAGAGTCTCTTTGTGCTGCTCAGCCTGATTGTATTTTCCTCTACGTGACTAAACGCCGCTGTGTTCTCCCACCGAATTACAGAATCTCAATTAAGAGGAGTGTGTTTGTTCAGCAGGAAGCAGCGCTGCGACTTCCTGCATTATTAGCTGTGCAGTAAAATGCTAATTTAGAGACAAAAGAGGCTCAAGATGGTCACAGCGCTGTGATGTAATGCGACCTGATGGAGTTATGGATCAATAATTTGTTCTGTGTATTAAATAAAACCCCACAATGGAACAGCACGTATTTTGGTTAACTTTATTAACTCATTAGCATTTTTTCCATTTAGAAACAATGTGCCGAAACGATATATCTTTAAAAAAAAACAAAAAAAAACCTCAACTTTAAGCTGCAACCACAACAGCAAAAAACTTCCCAAAGTCAAGAAAGTACATATTACTTTAATTAAACATGAGCATGAAAGTAGCACAAGATGAATTTTGGTCATTTTTGGTCAAAGTTCTAACCAATAACGTGGTCAGACTGGTGACAACGAGCCTCAGTTTGATTCTAAATAGCACAAAATGTTTTTCGATCAACAAATTGCTCATAAAATACAAAGAAAACCCTGTAAGTGTTTGTTAATTTGCATCTTTATGCTAATAAAATGATCTTGTTTGACTAATCAGCGATAAAATGCTGCAAAGAGAGTCACGTGGACGACAAAACATTGCTCTGGAAAACTGGAAGATATTTCTTTGCACTATAATGACAATAAAGCTTCTAATTCTAATTAACAACCAAAAACAAAATGTTGAAAATTCAGGCCCCCGAAGTAAAAATTGAAAGTAAACTGAGCAAAAGATTTGATTTCCAAAGCTGTGAAGTGCCTGAATTTTTGTTAAACTCTCCTAAAATTGGGAGAACCTCAAAGAACTCTAAGAATGCTCAAAGAGCCTTGTTTGTTTTGGGGTTTCTGGAGGAACCTTTAAGTTCATTTTATAATGAAGAAACATGCTAAAACTAAAAATTATTCTTTATTTTAGTCAAGTTTAAAAACGTTTCTAGTAATAATCATAATAATTTTTTATAAAAAAGACTTCAAAATGGAGCCCCAAACCCTACAAAATGGATCTTTGGAGAACCTTTCTGAGGGATTTCTGGTCACATTGTTCCAAATATGAGCCTCCAAACCACAGAAAAACACAAAAACAACACAGAAAAACTTATTTTTCCAATGATTAGGCAGCAATAATACAGTGGAGTATCATGCTGCCAGCAGAACTCACCGTTCCTCTGGTTCTTCGTCTTCTTCTAGGTTCTTTGGTAAACCAGCTTTAGGTCCATTAAAACCAGCTACTGGACCTGAGAGAGGAACAAAAGACTGGAAGAAAAAACAAAAAGAAAAGAAAAAACTACATCCTCTTCATCAACTCCATGCCTTTAATACATTTTCACCAAAATGCTTCTCCAAGGAGACTCTCCAGCTTTTCAACTTTCCCTCCTTCTCTCCCAGTGGTCGTATTTATAAGGAAGAGACCGACTTCCCAGTTTAAACCGACCAATCAGATCAGAGCTCCAGAAGGAAGTTAGCAGCAACACAAAAGATTTTCTTAAAATTCATCCAACCACAACATCTGAATCCACAGATCAACAATCAGTCGTCATTAATGTACATAAATATTTCTGCCTCCTTCAATTTTCATCTCATTTACTGTGAATTTCATCACACATCTATTGTCCAATCAGATCTGAGACACCGCCCACTCATCGACCAATAGAAGAGCTGCTTTGGAGCTCCGCCTCCTCTATGACCCCCAGGATAAGATGGTTTCCAGCACTGTGACAGATGAGGACTTTTAGAGCTTAATGAGTTTTTTCAGCTTTAAGGAGAAGTTCAGACCAATCTGCAGCTTTTTTAACTGTAAGATTCAAGTAAACGAGTAAAATAACGTGTGGTTAACATCCATTTTTCTCAACAAAAGAGCTTGAATGTAGTCAGGAGGAGCTGCTGCTTCCAAACAGATCATTTAAGGATTTATTCCTGATGTTTGTGTCCACAGAAGGCAAAAACTCAGAGCTGTATTAACCTTCTGATTTCCAAAAAGTCGCTGGCAGGTTTGAAAGGCCTTTCCAAGAAATGACACCATTTTTCTGAGAAGCGTTGAACATCCAACATTCCAACGGTCCATGAACTACTCATCTGAGCTTCAAATTGTGATATTTCATCAAAACTCACTTAACTCTACATGTCTGGATTTAAAAATTGGTCCAAAATAAACCATTTGCTCAACAAGATTCTCTAAAAAATAAGGAAATTCTGCACTTTTCTGCACAACGGTGAAACCAACTGCTGCAAATAAACCACCAAATGTTCTCAGAAGTAGAAGAACCTTGAAGAACTTTTTGGGATTCCTCTTTATTGTTGCTGTGGAGAAACATTTTCACATTTCAAGGTGGAAGATTTGTTGCAGAGGTAACTCCAGAAATCCCTCAGAAAGGTTCTCCAAAGACCCATTTTGTAGGATTTGCAGTTCCATTTTGAACTCTTAATTGCAATTATTACTAAAAATGGTTTTATTTTGTACTAAACTAAAACCTTAAAGTGCTTTAAACGAATTAACCAAAATGACTTTATTGTATATGTACGTTTAAATATTGGAATGTAGACAAAGAAAATCCAACGGCAGGTGTAAAACATCAGTAACTGTAGAAGAAATCCTCCAGGAACCGTCGTGAGTTATGAAAGGGTTTGATTTGAGCTGTAAAAAGTTCATCCAGGATGTCACAACCAATCAAAGATCCTTGAATGTCCATAAAGTTCCTCCAATTCTAAGAGTGGGACAACATTTGGGGGACTTGCACTTTTGGAAATCACAGTTTAGTTTCAGCGGATTCATTGGGTTGTATCGAGTTTCTACTTTGGGGTCTGAAGTTTTAATATAGTCTGTCTTTGTTTTTAGTTCTTTAGAATTGGAAGTTTTATTGTCATTACACTGCAGCAATGAAACGCTATTTGGAAGGCAGGATCTGATTAAAATGTGCAAAACAAAGCATCTAAAAAGACCTTGCAAATAGTACAAAAAGACACTTTCTAAGAGTCTATAAAGGACATTCTCAAAGTTAACAACTGGGCAATTTGGAGCTTAATAAACACCTAAAATATTCATAAGAGGAAATCAAGAAGGCAACTTATAAATAACCACCAATTGTTCTCAGAAGTACAAGAACCTTGAAGAACTCCAAACTAACTAACCCAAACTCCAGAATTCTCTTAGAAAGGTTCTCCAAAGACCCATTTCATGGGGTTTGTGGTTCTATTTTGAACTCTTTATTGCAGTTATTACTAAAAATGGTTTTATTTTGGACTAAAATAAATCATTGTAGTACTTTAAAAGCATTAAACAAAAGGATTTTATTATATATAAGTTTATATACTGGAATGTAGACCAAAAACATCCAAAGGCTGGTGTAAAATATTGGTAACTGGAGAAGAAATCGTCCAGGAACCCTTGTGAATTATAAAAGAGTCCTTGAATATCCTTAAAGTTCCTTGAAGTTCCTCCAATTCTAAGAGCGGGGCAACAGTCGGGGTATCTGCAGTTTTGGAAATCACAGTTTAGTTTCAGTGGATTCATTGGGTTGCTTCGAGTTTCTGTTTTGAGGTCTAAAGTTTTATTATAGTCTGTCTTTGTTTTAGGTTCTTTAGCATCTAAAAAGACCTTGCAAAAAGTACAAAAAGTCTATAAGAAAAGACATTTTCTGAGATTCTATAAAGGACATTCTCTAAGTTAACAACAGGGCAATTTGGAGCTTAATAAACCCCTAAAAGATTCATAAGAGGATTTAGAAATGCAGTTACTGATGCACTTTGGAAAGATTTCATCTTTTAGTGATGTTGCTCAGGGTTGCACAGTTTCCTGTGCATGCATGCATGCTTTCACATGAGTTTTAATGCTAACACATGCATGTTCTGGTTGTTCTGAGCTGACATTAGCTCCTGTTGTCAGTAACCTTCAGGTGAAACTGATCACGTCCGGTCAAACACAAACATCTCGTCATTGCTTCGTCTTTTCCCTCCAACACTCTAACAAACCGTCGGCTCTCTCTACAGCGGCGTTAAAGCCTTAATCTCATTCATTTATTTCTCATCAGCGTGTGACGGGAAGAGAAACTGTTGCGTCACGTTTCCAGGAAGCTCTATTAAAGAGGATGTTCGCTCTTTCTCCTCGCCCCGCTGCCGCTATTTACCCAGAAGTCTCGGTAATCTGTTTAGAGGGCTCAGAAAGTGCTCTTTCCTCACGGCCGCTGGCTCATTTATCAAGCGAGATTAAGAAAAGTCCAGAAAGTGTTTTGAATACGCGCTATCAGACACCTCTCAGCTGCAAATTAAATTGTACCGAGTCGTGTGTTGTGAATGCAGCGTTTGAGCAGCATTTGATAAAACCTCGACCGCCCGCTTACTATTATTCATTCAGTCAGTCTGCTGTGTGCTCAGAGTTTAAAGTCAAGTTCTTCTCTCCAACACATCTTCATTCTGAGGGTTTTCTCTGGGATATTAAAGCAGAGACAGAAACTGCAGGTTTTATCTTCATTTCTATTGATTTATTTGGCTATTTTTTGTAAAATTCATCAGAAAAACATCAACTAAGCACCACATGTGATCATTTTAAAGTGCCCATGTTCTGCTTTTTAGGTTCCTTTAATGTTATTTAGATTATTATTTTTGTGCATTTTAAAGATCTGCACCAAAAAAAGCACCAAGTCTGACCGGTTAAAACAAGAAAGCAACCATTTATAGTAGGAAATTACAGGTCATCCAGATCTTTATGTCCTTATGTGCTTTACATAAAACATTAAGAGCATTACAGTGAGGTGCAGATAGTTAAACGATATCGTGCAGATTTAATGCATGGGCGCGTGAGAAAAGAAATGTTTTTAACCTGGATTTAAAAGTGTCTATATTTGGTGAAAGTTTAATCTCCACCGGCAGTTTGTTCCACTTGTAAACGGGATTTGTAAACGATACGATGGAGATTGGTCGTTAAGAGCTTTGTCTGTCAGGAGAAGGATTTCAAATTCTGTTCTAGATTTCACCAGAAGCCAATGAAGAGAAACCAGTACAAGGGGTCCTCGACTTACATCAGAGTTCTGTTCCTACAGTGTGACGCAAGTCCATTTTTGCTGTAAGTTGGAACTCCAGTGAAAATGTAAACAAAGCCGTTAGGATATCGACAGTCATTAGCTCACACTGAAACACAACTTGGTAGGAAAATACCGGTGAAAATGTAAACTGTAAGTCTGACTTACTCTTGAGAGCCATAATGAAGTTAACGAATGTAGCATAATCCAGTATAAACAAAGCCATCTGATAGCACGCATGGCTACTGTACATACGGTATTCATCCGCTCTGCTCGCCAATTACTTCCACTGAACCAGTTCTAACGTAGCGACGAAACGCCGCACCTTAAACCGAGGAGCGGTCTGTAATCAGTTCCGACACAACGGCGAAACAACGTAAGTCAAGGACGTCATAAACTGAGGACCTCCTGTAAAGGAGAAATATGATCTCTCTTGCTAACTCCCATCAGAACTCTTGCTGCAGCGTTTTGGGTCAACTGTAGGTTCTTCAAAGAGCTGTTGGGACATCCTGTCTGTAGATTCTATTTCTACGCTTTTAGGTGCATTGTGTAGTCAGAAACCTGTGCAGGATCTTAAATCTGTCAGCAGACATTCAGACCAAACACCAACCAGGAAACACACATGATGAGAAACCAGCATGAAGTAGAAACGACGTCCATGAAGTCTGTCAGCTGACTCACATGTGCTCAGAGCTATGACCTCTTCAGCAGCTCCTCCTTTTATTCCTCCATGAAGAATGAAATCCTGAGTGCGTTTTTACGTTTGCATTATGAGAACCAAATGTTCTCATGAGAACCAAACGTCAGCGTAGAGTCAGGAAACTCTACAGGTTGTCTGGCGGCTGCAGGAAATGAAAGCTGAGTGTTTAATGGAGACTTTTCAGATTCATTCCAATAAATAATGTTTCAGTTGAACTTTTCACCCCAGACCTTAGCATCATGCTAACTTTAGAAGCCCCTCTGCTGCCGCTGTTTGTTTTTGTCCTGTTTTGTTTCTCGTTTGTTTGTTTCCTCAATACTTCTTTGTTGTTTTTTTTGTGTGTGTGTGTTTCTCTTGCAGTCAGTCTTGCTCTTGTTAACATATTTAATCCTCAGTGGCGGCGGTAAATTAGCATTTGGTTTGTGTCCCCTGTCACAACAAATATTTGTCCGTGGATTGTTTTGCTGCTATTTGACAGCAGATCATCGGCGGCTCTGTGTTGTTCTGGGAGATCCGGTTGTTGCTCGTCCACGTAGCGCTCCTCATGGGCAAACTGATGCCTACATTCTATTTTCAGCCTCATTCTGTATGATTTTTTATCATGCATGAAGTTTCAACTGTTGCCGAAGAGCAAAGTTTGTGCAGAAACTTGATTTTCAGACATCTAGAATTGAATATTTGCTTTAAATGTTGATAGTTGAACTCCTTTATTCTTTAAAATAACAGAAAATGTTCCTGTTTTATCACCTGTCAACAAGAAAAATAAAAAATTTTGGCTGCATTTTTATTTTTGTTGTTTTCATTCTTTGTATTAATTATTTCTGTTTTTTATAGTTAACTAAATGCTGCAACCAATACATATTTAGCTGTAATTTAATAAATAAATAGAAATTCATCTGCAACTTGGTGGGAAATTTAACCAAATTTAAGCTTTAACAATTTTTTAACAATTTTTTACTTTTTTCAAGAAAGTTTGAGTCATTTGAACAAGTCTGTAGTCAGATTTGGACATTTTTAAGTCATTTAGGACACATTTTAATAATTTCAGAGAAGGTTATTGTCATTTTGGGCAAATTTTGAGTAATCTGGAAGACATTTTAGGTCAATTTGTACAAATCATTTTGGACAAAGCTCACATAATTTTGACATTTTCAGTACTTTTGGATGAGTTGTGAGTCACTGTAGATGTTTTTTGAGTCATTTAGAACAGATTTTAATAATTTTGGACAAGATTTTTGGTCATTTTGGGCAAATTTTGAGTACCTTTAAACAAATTTTAGGTCATATTGGATAAATATTGAGCAAGTTTTCAAAAATTTACAGTAATTTAGGACATATTGGAGTCATGCTGGACAAATTTTAAGGATTTTTTGAACATTTCCAGTGATTTTGAACATTCCTCATTCCTCTTTACGGGTAAATTTGTGGCTGCACCAGCGTTAAATGAGGTGATAAAGTCCTGTTCCATGTGAGATAATGATGTGTGATATCGTTGTGTTGTTGCATGGATCTGATCAAATGTCTATTGTTGTGTAAATGTTTGCTGTGACAGTCTTTTACTCGGGTCAGGAAGCGTCTCTAGCCGTCTTTCTGCTCCGTCACGTCTTCCTCGGCTCCTTTTCAAGGCTTTGTTCGCTGCCATTGTGTCGTTGAACCGCAGCGTTTCTCAGCTCTTTGTGATTTTTAGCTTTTTAATCTCGCTTCGGTTTGACGTTCGTCGGTTTTAATCTTGTCAGCTCTGCGTGTAAACAAATGTTCAGGTCAGAGTGTTTCCGTTTCCTGGTAGTTTATGAGGAACAGACGAACGCTCCGTCATCAGAAAATAACTCAGAGGAGATGATTCTGAGGCGCTTTCATGTCGACGTCTGTCTGTCCTCAGTGGCTGATTTAGACCAAAACCAAACAAACAGCAGAGTTTGTCTGTTTTCATTCAGTACTGTCTGTATTTGTGAATATTTATGAGTGTAAAACCTCTAAATGTGACCTTTAGGCCCTACAGATTAGGTCTTAAAATGCTTTAATGTTTTAATGACACCTTTTAAATTCTGTAAAAGTTTATATTAAACAGCTTTTGTATTTTAAGTATATTATAGATATGTATTAAATAGAAAATGTCTTCCAAGTAAAGAAAGAACACTGAGAAAGGTGTTTTTCCAGCTTGAAAAATCATCATATTTACGTTTCCATGCTTCACTGTCAGGACTCTGCATCCACTGTGGTGGTCCTGGTCAGGTTCTCACCAAACATCTGGATCCATCTCAGCCCATGAGTTGATCTTCCTGGATCCTTTGTCAACTTTGTGACGTCTCAGTCAGATTTTTTAGATCCTCTGTTCAATCCTTTTCCATTGTGAAGCCATTTTGGACAAATTCTGAGCAATTTTTTGAAAATTTTGATTCATTTTGGGATGGAATCTGAGTCACTTGGGCAACATGTTGGATCCTTCTGGACCATTTTACTTGTTCTTCACTCATTTTCAGTCACTTTTGAAATGTTTTGAATCATTTTGGACAAATTTTAAGGTAATTTTGGACTAATTTTGAACATTTCATTTTTCAGATTGTGCAGTTCTTTTCTATGTGGATCCACGAGGCAGACATAGATAGAAGCCGTCCATAGGTCCAGAAGTGAGAACGTTCTGCTGTTCACAGCTCATTTTAGAACCATGTTCATCAGTTAGACTGATTGGAAACAGCTGGATTCACTTTGGTTGCATTTACTTTGTGAAGTCCTTGGTTTTGATTGTTCATAAGAGTAAATATTCAGACATTAGACTTGGAAATAATGAAATTCTTGACAGTTTAGAGCCATTTGACAGCTAACTGACTTTACAACTTGTGTTTTATATAGAATATTTGTCAAATAATCCTCAAATTTGACACAAAATCCAACAAAAAATCCAACATGTGCACTTTTAGATGAACATATTTTCACTTATGTCCCTTTAAGAACCAGAAGCTGAGACCTGATGTTAATCTAAGTGTGAGGAAATATCGAGCCAGTTCAAACGTCTCCTGTTGTTCCTCCCACATCATCAGCTGGTCATTATGAAGCAGAGACCTGGGAGAGGCTCTTCTTTTTTCATTTTTTGGATGGATGTTGCCTCTAATGGTGGAGATATTGAGCTCACAGGGAGGCTAACTCTGTCCTCTCGGTTCCTCCCACATCATCAGTTAGTCGTTATGAAGGCTGAGTCATTAGCATCAGACAGATCGTTAATGCAGAGACGGATCGTTATGAGGGACCAGCTCATTGTCCTTATTGAATGGGGAAGGATTATTTTCACACCTGAGTGTCATTCGTCTTCGTGACGGTGAACGGAGGAGCGGCGGCAGATTTATGGACGGCCGGAGTCTGAAGAAGACGGCGTTGTCCGATGTCTCAGAGCTAATGTCAAGGCTAATTATGAGGCGGGGTGACGCTCTGATGCTGGCAGGAGACTCTTCAACATTCACTCTAGGTTCCTTAAGAAGTTTAATAAGCCAGGCAGCAAACTCTGAGCTTTCCTGCTTCGTTCTTTCAATTTCATTGACAACATGTGAAATCCTCAAGGTCTCGTCTGATTTACCTTTCTGTAAAATTAACACTTTATAATATTAGTGAAACTATTTTGAACACTGGTGCCATGAGGCCAACAAATGCATAAAATATAAACAAGATTTCTAATCATTTCCATGTAGGTCAGAGCTGGTTATCTGTTTGCTCATTAAACTTCCAAAGCACAAAACCTGCTAAATTTAAATTAAAAATGGCCAAAATGACCTTGAACTACTCACCTGATGTGCTGCTCATCAGGAAAACAAACTGAATCTAAGCCTGAAATTGTGATATTTGTAAGTCACTTTATTCTACATGTCTCATTTGAAAATCTGGATAAAAATAAAGTGTTTGTTTAAACCAGATTTTACAAAAAAATCTAAATATTCTGCACTTCTCAGTGGAATCATGAAGCCATGATTCACTTGGCTGAGACCAACTGTCACTTAACAAAAAATCTGAGTTTTCATCGGAACTGCAGGCAGTATTCACACAAAACCATGTAACACAATAAACATGTAGTATGTGGAAGCTCCAGTTTTCCACTCCTGGTATCACCTGTCCACACTTGATAAATGATAAATAATCGAGGAAAACAACTTAAGTTTTCTTCTTTTTTTTCAGATTTTCCATCATTTTAACTGCACAGAAGACATTTCTTCATTCTCTCTTCTTCCTCATGTTGTTCTGGGTCCATCGAGCTGCAGGACTTTAGATCTTTCACTGTCTTTCTGCATCTCATAGTTTTGTGTCTATTTAGATGTAGATTTTGTCTCATTTAGGGAATTTTTGCATGCATTTGTGTTAATTTTGCATCTATTCTGTGTTGTTTTGCATCTCTTTCGGGTAATTTTGTGTCTCTTTGCTGTGTTGTTCTATCATATAATTGTTCCTCGTGTCTCTTTGTGGTAGTTTTAAAAAGAAATGTAACTTTTTCAAGTTATTTCTGAGTTCTCCCTCCTTCTTCATGGTTGTTCTGTTTCCACAGAGCTGCAGGACTTTACATCTTTTACTGTCTTTTTGCTTCTTATAGTTGATATTTATAGTGTGCCTTTGTGATCATTTTGTGTGTATTTTTGTTCTATTGTTTCTGTGTCTTTTTTGGAGTTTTCTCTCAGTTATGTAGTTTTTCCAGGTGTTAAAGGTCATTTTGCGTCTATTTTATGTTGGTTTTCGTCTCTTTCAGGTCATTTTGTGCTTCTTTGCTGTGTTGTTGCATTGTCTAGTTGTTCTTTTGCATCTCTGTGCAATTTTTTAAAATTTTCTTTCAGATAATTTCACTCATTTTAACCATTTTACTGACAGAAGACATTTAAGAGTTCTCTCTCCTTCAGGTTGTTCTGTTTCCATAGAGCTGCAGGATTTTATATTATAGTAAAACAAACATCCAGTTCAGATGAGTAAAATGATGTTTATATAAAATATGATAATGTTTGGGCTTTACTTACAGTTCTAATCCAATTCCTCGTTCTACCAGCCATCTCTCCCACTTCACTCATGAGCTCTTGAATGGAGACACATTTACATGCACCGTTTTTATTCCACTCCAGTCCATATTTAAATCAAAACCTGCCATTATGTCCCTTATATACATGAGAAACAGCTCTGATCATACAGTGACGGATACAATAACAATAAACATAGATATTCTACCGCTGTGTACAGAAACCCTGCATTACTATTCAGTCTCCTGCTGATGTTTGAGCAAACAGACGATGTTTTACTGCTTATTGTTATGTATGTATAGATTTAACCCTCTGAATTACCGCCTCTGGGTCATTTTTCACTGCAATCTAGAGTCCTGCAGCTCTACGGAGAAGGAGGGAGAACGCAGAATAAACGAAGCAAACAAAAGTTGAATTTCTGACAAGAATCACAAAAAACAACTAGACAATGCAACAACACAGCAAAGAGACACGAAATGACCTGAAAGAGACAAAAACCAACAATAAAAAGATGCAAAATCAACATTACAACATTCAGAAACTATTATTTCTGTTATTTCTTTTACGAAATTTGCAAAAACTTGCAACTGTGCAGGGATGTTAAACAAACAAAAAAAAGCCATTTTTCCAAAATAAAACAAAAAACTTTGACTCAGAAAGTTTTCAAAATGAATTAAAATGGTCCGAAGTAAGAAGAAAAATTTGTATAACACATTTTAATAATTTTATAGAAGATTTTCGCCACTTTTGAGATTTTGAGTAATTTTAACTAATTGGATTGGATAAATTGAGGAATTTTTGAGCATTTACAGTAATTTAGGACATAATGGTGTCATGCTTGGCAAATTCTAAGGATTTTTAGAAAATTTCCAGTCATATTGAACATTTGGGTTTGACTTTGCTGTTGTGTTAAAACTCTAGGATGTTCTCCTACTCGAATATTCTTATAGAAGGAGTCATAGTCCCACTAATCAGGAGGTCAAGAAGGAGTCATAGTACCACTAATCAGGAGGTCTAGAAGGAGTCATAGTACCACTAATCAGGAGGTCAAGGAGTCATAGTACCACTAATCAGGAGGTCTAGAAGGAGTCATAGTACCACTAATCAGGAGGTCAAGAAGGAGTCATAGTACCACTAATCAGGAGGTCTAGAAGGAGTCATAGTACCACTAATCAGGAGGTCTAGAAGGAGTCATAGTACCACTAATCAGGTCTAGAAGGAGTCATAGTCCCACTAATCAGGAGGTCTAGAAGGAGTCATAGTACTACTAATCAGGAGGTCAAGGAGTCATAGTACCACTAATCAGGAGGTCTAGAAGGAGTCATAGTACCACTAATCAGGAGGTCTAGAAGGAGTCATAGTACTACTAATCAGGAGGTCTAGAAGGAGTCATAGTCCCACTAATCAGGAGGTCAAGAAGGAGTCATAGTACCACTAATCAGGAGGTCAAGGAGTCATAGTACCACTAATCAGGAGGTCAAGAAGGAGTCATAGTACCACTAATCAGGAGGTCAAGAAGGAGTCATAGTACCACTAATCAGGAGGTCTAGAAGGAGTCATAGTCCCACTAATCAGGAGGTCTAGAAGGAGTCATAGTACTACTAATCCGGAAGTATAGAAGGAGTCATAGTACCACTAATCAGGAGGTCTAGAAGGAGTCATAGTACCACTAATCAGGAGGTATAGAAGGAGTCATAGTACCACTAATCAGGAGGTGTAGAAGGAGTCATATTACCACTAATCAGGAGGTCTAGAAGGAGTCATAGTACCACTAATCAGGAGGTATAGAAGGAGTCATAGTACCACTAATCAGGAGGTGTAGAAGGAGTCATAGAACCACTAATCAGGAGGTCCAGAAGGAGTCATAGTACCACTAATCAGAGCTCCTAAAGATGAATATAAGCTTATATTTGGTTTGTTTCCCTGAAGAAATCTTACATGACTCATCAGAAAGTGGAACTTCGTTTTGTTTTACTGCAGTTTGTTTCTAATAAAAGGTGACATTTTGGTGATTTATTTAAAGATCTTTTAAACCTACAGGCAGGTTTTGAGGAGCATAAATTAGCTGGAATGAACCCAGTTTAACATCTAAAGATAGACGTCAGGTTTTTCTCTACGTTACATGTTCCAGGTGTTTCTTTTGTCCATTCCGGTTTGTTCCAGCAGGAGTCTGAGTCTGATGGAGGAAGTAAAGGGCAAACAGAGGTTTTTTTTCTTGAAATCAAAGCATATTTCCCTGCGGTGAAGAGCGTCCCCACAGCTCTGAAAGCTGTGGACAGAACCCCCGCGTGGTCTGAACTTTCCCCAGCTGGTTGTCTCTGCTCTGACATGAAATGGAATCGATATGGCTGCCAAGCAGAAGCTCTGGCTTCAGGTTCACTTCCTCCTGGTCCACCTGGAGGAGGGGCTCATGCTGCGCCGTCCAACCGGGACGCTCACGTGCACGCCGTGCACGCCGTGCACGCTCATCCAAGCAGCGACTTGAGTAATGAGTGGTTTTAGTGGAGGGGACAACTCACCTTCTCAGTGAGCTCCTCAAGGAGACTTCTGATCATTGCTGTCAGCCTCTGATTTAACCGGAGACGAGCTCCGAACTGAAGCAGAGAGTGTCGACGTTTCTGAGAGTGTGTGTCGACGTTTCTGAGAGTGTGTGTCGACGTTTCTGAGAGTGTGTTTCTGAGAGTGTGTTGTTCTCAGATTGCATGTTGTTTCTCAGAGTGTGTTGTTTTTCAGAGTGATTTTCAGTCTCTTTGGATCCGTTTTCAGTTATTTTGGACAAATCTTCCATAATTTTTGACAAATTTTTACAAATTTTCAGACAAACATCAGTTATACGAGGAAACCAAACTGAATACAGAACAAACCAACAGCATCTTGCTAACAATTTAGACCATCCATGATAACAAACCTGATAGGTTCTGTTTTAAAGCAGCAGATATGCAAGCGTAGTCAGTTGTTGGCTTTTAAACTCATGCCGACAGTAACTGAGCCCCAAAGTTCCCGTTTACCAACGTTTCAGCAGCAAATCACAGTCACAGAAATTCACCAAAACAAAACCGCTTGGAGGAGCTAGATCCAGTAAAAACACAAAAGTCCTGATCCCCTCGAAGCAACAAAAACAGCCACAAGTTACTCAGCTGTGACAGGAATTCAGAAACATTTCGGCTGAACTGCAGGCAGTGTTTACTCAGAATTAGTGATTGAGAGCAAAATAAAATGTACGTTAGCAATAAAATATATGCAGCATTTATTAAAAACAGTGAAGTTGTTGGAGGATACGGTCAGCATGGTGAAACATCTACAGCTGGTGAGCAGAGTAGAGAGGTGGTAAAAATGGTAATAAAATATCTAAAGCTTTCTAATAATAGCAACAAATGTGGGAAATACAGAAAAACCTCTAAGTATTTAAAGGTCTATTTATTTATTTTAAAAAGATTTTTGTCATTCTGAGTTCTCTCTCCTTCTTCACATTGTTCTGTCCCATAGATCAGAAAAAACACCCAGAAACTGCTCTGAATTCTGACTTTTGGGTTCATTTTTCACGGAAATATGAAATGCTACTAATTCTCTTCTTACTTGGGACCATTTTTTATTCATTTTGAAAACTTTCTGAGCCAAAGTTTGTATTATTATGGACAAATTTCATTTTTTGTTTGTTTAACATCTCTGGACAGTTGCAGGTTTTTGCAAATTTCATTTATATCCACTCTGTTATTTATCTCTGTTATTTATACTGTATATATGTAAATAGATTGTTTGTTTCTTTAAGATTTCCTTGCACTGAAAAGGAGAAGCTCTGCAATCTCATTATGCATTTTATAATGACAATAAAGAATAATCTATTCTATTCTATTCTATTCTATTCCGTCTAGTTGTTCTTTGCAATTTCTTCATGACAGTTTTGCAAAGAAATTCAACTTTTTTTGCTTCTTAGAGTGTGTGTCGTCTCAGCGTGTGTGTTGCTGTTTCTGAGTGTGTGTCGTTTATTAGAGAGAGTGTGTGTCGTGGTTTCAGAGTGTGTGTGTATCCAGGACTCCCCAACACCTCCCATCGCTGATAGCTGGATAATGGACTTTCCTCCCGGTGTGTGTGTTTGTGTGTGAAGGCAGCATTTAGCAGCCAATCAATCACCGGCTGTCACTCGGCTAAGTGTGGGGAACGATGTCGGCAGAGGTGACACGCATGTGCATGCACGTGCACACACACACACACACACACACACACACACACACACACACACACACACACACACACACACACACACACACACACACACACACACACACGTGCAGCAGCCTTCATGCATAAACATCAGAGCAAAACTTCAGTCAGCAGGTGGAGAAAAAGATCCAGAGGAGATTCTTTAAAGGAAAAAATCTGACCAAACTATTGAGCACAGAAACATGACCATTGAAGTAATTTTCAGACAACATTCCAGCCATGCTGGAAAGAATTCAAGTCATTTTTGTCAGTTTTAAACTTTTTACAGGCAAATTTTGAGTCATTTATAACAAATCTGAGTTATTTGGACAAATTTCAAGCAATTCTGGACAAATCTCACATAACTTTAGTCATATTTGATGTTGGGAAAAGGGGTTAAAGAAACGAGTAAACTCTCTACAGAAGAAGTCCTAATGACTCTCCATCATTCTCTTATTGACCAGGTTCCTTCCCACATCATTATCTGGCCGTTATGCAGGCGTTGCCCCCAACATCGATTAATGATTCACCACCGGAGTGGTCTACAATTCATGGCTTCGTTTTCCTCTGAAAAGACTCTGAATGTTTGAGGAAGAGGATAATGACGCCGTGTTGGATGAAGGCCCCTCATGATGACAAAGCGCATGAGGAATTTCATCAAATGAAAATTTAAAAGGCTTACCTCTCCATCACGGTGGGTATCGACTGACCTCACAGATGAATTCCTCCTTCATCACTATCGAGTGTGAGGCAGCAGCAGCCTTTTCCTGAATAATGACAGAGATGAAGTGAAGACGGAAGTCAGATATCCGATCCTCATGCAGCCCTGACAGCCACTTTTACACCAAATTAAAAGCAAGGATTCATAAGGAATGAAACTGAAGGCCATGGATCCTGATTTAGTGATACTGAGGTGAAAGAACATCAAGATGTCTCAGCTCTGACTGATAAATCTACGTTAACAGAGTGCTGTTATTTTAGACCTTTAGCCTGCAGACACTTCTTCATTTCATTCACTATATTTCAATATATATTTGTAAAAGTCACATTCACCAGAATACTGGCTGACCAGATGAGTTCCGGTCTGCAGAAGCTGGAAGAAGAGGAATATTCCAGCAGAATGTCCACAAGTTTTTATACAACAGCAAAGTTAAACCCAAATGTTCAAAATGACTTTCTAAAATTCCATAAAACTTGTCCTCAATGACTGAAAACTTGTCCAGCATGGCTCCAACATGTTATAAATTGCTGTAAATATTCTAAAATTAGTCAATATTTATCCAATATGACCTAAAATTGGTTCAAAATCACGCAAAATTTGCCCCAAAATGACAAAAATCTTGTTCAAAATTATTAAAATCTGTCCAAAATGACTCTAAATATCCAAATCTGACTGGAGGCTTGTTCAAATGACTCAAAATTTCCCTGAAAAAAAAGTTTAAAATGGTCACTAATGACTCAAAATCTTTCCAACATGACTGGAATGTCCAAAAATTGCTTAAAATATGTTCAAAGTTATGTGAGATTTGTCCAGAATCACTTCAAATTCATCCAATCGACTCAAATTTGTTCTGAATAACTGAAATTTTCCTAAAAATTACTCAATATGTATCTAATATGACCTTAAATTTGTTTAAAATGACCTAGAATTTGTTTGAAATTACTCAAAATCTGCCCAAAATGACAAAAATCCTGTTCAAAATTATTAAAATGTGTCCTAAATGATACAAAATTTGTCCTAAATGACTGGAATTTATCTAAAATGACTCTTAAATGTGTTTAGAATGACTCAGATATTGTCCAAAATGACTCGTATTCGATAGATTGGTAGCTAAGGGGGCAATTACTTTTTCCACATAGGACAGCATTTTAAATTCAACGAATAAAGTCATCATCTAAAAACTACATTCTGTGTTTTCTTGGGTTTTCTTGGGTTAACTCTAATTAGTTTGATGATGTGAAACATTTAGGTTGGAAAATAAAAGCTTTCTGCAGAGGGGCAAATACTTCTCCCTGCAGGAGATGCAGGATTTACAGAACTTTACTGTCAGCTGGCTGACATTGAATACAAATGAAGCAGGTTTTTTTTAATCTGGTGGTGATTTATTGGGAAACCTGAGGGGAAAGTGAGCTTTTCAACTCTCTGAAGACAGATGATGATGATGTGGAGGAAAATGAAGTCCCAGGTTAGTCGGTAGAGAAGTGAAGGAACCGACAGCAGATGGAAAAACAAATGAATCGCACCTCAGAGTTTAGACTGCTGACTCCAGGGACCCGGACTCCACCGTTAGAGCAGTTTATTACTGAGAGGTAAAGAAGTGGAGGAAAATTAAAAACAATACCCATGCAGGAAAAAGGGCTGCATGTTCTTGATGTGTGCTGGATTAACCCTCGTGTCGTCCTGTGGGTCAAAATTGACCCGTTTGTGGAAAAAATATATATTTTTACAGTGAAACTTCTGATGGCCACATTTTCAACATTTTTGGGAAATCTTTGAACATTTTTGGTGGAAAAAAGGAATGTTAAAAATGTTTCTTAAGAACGTTCACATAAAAATCAACCAAAATCCAGCGAATTTCACTGGATTTTGGTTGATTTTTATGTGAACGTTCTTGAAGAAAATATTAGAAGTTTTACTGATATATATGGAATCACTTTAGATATTTTTAGGGTTTTTTTGGAAGATTTTTACTCATTTTTTGGAAAATATTTACAACAATTTTCTTGAAATTTGGGGGATTTTTTATTTTTTTTTAAATAAAACCTTTAAGGGAAACTTTTAAGGAATTATTGGAATTTTCTTCCTGAAGGTGTTACAAACTTTCAGAAATTTGGGGAAATTTTTTGCTGAATTGTGTCCAAGAATTACTCAATATTCATCCAATATTACCTTCAATTTGTTCAAAATTGCCTAAAATTGGATTAAAATTAATCAAAAATTTCTCAAAATGACAAAAATCTTGTTCAGAATTATTCATATGTGTCCCAAACGACTGGAATGTTGACCAAAATGTACTTAAAATCTGTCCAGAGTGATGTTAGATTTGTCCAGAGTCGCTGCAGAGCTGCAGCAGTGACTCATTAGATCTGAGTCTTTATTATTCATGTGTTCCAGCGTGATCCTCTGAGCGGGTTCGTCACGTGTTAACATGTAAATATGGTCATGTAAATAAGCTCAGCACATGCAGAACGTGTTAATTGGTGCTGATGAGTCGCTGGGAGGGAGGAGCTGGTGAACGGATGAAGAATATTCAGCAGCTTTGAAGCTCAGAGAGGAATTAAGTATTGATGAAGTGAAGCTGTGGTTATTCCAGTAAACCTGGATGGAATTCAGAGAGAGAACAAGTGGAGATGAAACATCTTCTAACAATAAACAGAAAAAGATTTCTCACATTATTTTATCCATTCCTTCATCTCCTGCTGGTTTTTCCATTTTGCTCCCTGGATTCGTCGTCTCTTCCTTGTTATTCTTAAAAACATATGATGACATTTCACTTATGTCATATTAAGTATTTAGTAGAAAGAATTATAGCATGTAGACACCTTTATATTAAGCTCTGCTATTTTTACTTTATTATTGTATATGTTTCACTGAAAGTTTGATGGTTGGAAACCTCAAAGTTCTGTCTTTTTTGCAGGTGATAAATTCTGCTTTAACACAGTCAACAGCTCTGTGCAATGCTAATGTTAGCTAGCTGGGAGTTATGATATATCTCATCTGACCTGAGAGGGATTATATATCTCATCTGACCTGAGGGGGATTACATATCTCATCTGACCTGAGAGGGATTATATATCTCATTTGGCCTGGGAGGGATTATATATCTCATCTGACCTGAGAGGGATTATATATCTCATTTGGCCTGAGAGGGATTATATATCTCATCTGACCTGAGAGGGATTATATATCTCATTTGGCCTGGGAACACTTCAAAGTCCTAAAAGAGGAGCTTGAAAAGGCTGCTGGTTAAATGGACACATGCATATTTTAAATGTATTTTCGAGATTGGTTTCATTTTTATTAATGATTCCAGTTCCTTTTGCTGCAGCATCTCGGGGGAAACAATAAGTGATTTATGCATATTTTAAATAAATCTTTCAGGTGGAAAAACACCAAACTAAAACTAAAACTGAAACTGTTATTCAGTTTCGGTCGCATGTTTTGGTGTGTTCTAAAGGCCTCATGTTTCCTCTGAGAGCTGCTTCTAATTAAAGCAGAGCAACGGCTGCTTGTGACGGCAACACACAAACACACTGTAACACACTGCAACACACTTTAACACACTTTAACACACTGTAACAGCCCGTGTCCTGATTATAATGAGTTCTTATTGTGAATGTGAGGCGCTAAATACCAACTGCAGTGAAGCTCTGCGGGGAAAAACAGATCAGAGCTTCATTTGGGTCACGGGTGTGTTTCTACATGTATGTACAAAAATAAAATAACTGACAGGGAGTTTAAGAGCTTCCTGACGTCTGAATTTGATCCTTCCTGTTGTTGGTGCTAAACAGCAGATATCAGTTTCTAAAACTTCTGTGGTGGTTAATGAGATGCATATAGCAAAGAAACAAAAATGACAGAAATATACAAAAAAGAAACAAAGATGCAAAAATGGCAGAAATATGTGAAAAAATAATTAAAAATGATACAAAAACATGGAAAAATGCCATAAAAGCACAAAAATAAATGAGAAAATGTCCTGAAAAGATTGAAAAATGACAGAAATGTACAGATTTTTCCTTAAATTACCCAAAAAGTACCAAAAATGACCAAAATGTACAAATAAAATCAAAAAATGACCCAAAAAGATGCAAAAAATGACAGAAACATACAAAAAAAACAAGAAGTACACAAAACAATATCTTCTATACCACAAATCAAGAAAGAAAAAAAGTTGATTTTATTTGATTATTTTCACAGAATTTTTTTTAGAGCACTTTGCTTGTAAATTTAACAGAACGCGAATTAATCGCAGCTTCACAGGTGAAAATATGACTTTTATGACCTTTTTTTTAAAATAAATAAATGATAATGACCGACACATGCAGCTTTTATTAGAAATCCAAACAAATACCATAAAAATGAATATCATGTTCTCTCACCACAGTTCTGTAGAGTGTTGATTAATAATCTAAATTAATTTGGTAATTTATTAAGATTCTAAACTTATAATTCAGTTAGAATAATCTGCATATTTAATAATAGTGTGTTAAACAGCATTTTAAATGAACCCGACAAGTTTAAATGTTTAGATTTAAAATCTAATGAATGTGACTTGACTTGTTGGTTTCTTCTCTCTTTATTTTGTAAATAATATTTTACTTCAGTCAGTTTCAAGCTCTAACAGAAAAGGTGAATGATATTCATCCATGGCATTAATTCTGAGTTATTTCTCCGTTTTGTGAACACGACAACACGTCTTTAGTTTCTGAACTCTGCCGCTGCTCTGGAAGTTAATTGAAGCCGCCTGTCACTGATTTCATTACGGAGTTACAGAGCGTCACGGTCTGAAAACATTCATTAGGATCGGTTTCAGTGCCAGGCTTTTACTGCCACGTGTCATTTCAGGGAAATTCATTAGTATTGGTTCCAGTGGGGAGTTTTCGTACTTCAAGGTCTAAACGCTTTTTCAGGGGAATTTCTATTCAAGATTTAAAACCCAAAAACACACTGGCCACCTCTCCCCTGCAGCAACACCACAGCTGGTCCTAAATGTAGTAAAACTTTACACATAAAACCACATATCAGTACTATTTAGTAGTCAGATACCAAGTTTAAAGTATTCATTAGTGTCAAAAGGGACAGAAACAGTCATATAGATGGCTCATTCCAACTTAGTTGTTAGCAGTTAAATCAACACTAGCAAAGAATATACCTTTATCGTATTACATCTAGTGCTAATTAGCTAATGCTACCATGCTAACACGCTAAGCTAAGATGGTAAACGTGATAAATCAGGTTTTTATCACCTCCTCATTGCTGTCTTTGCTCTTGTGTTTCTTCTTTTCTGTTCTCTGTAAACTTCTGTAAGCTGGGCTGTGACCTTGGTTGTGTTTTCTTTGTGTGACTCAGCACTTTTCTAAAATACAATATTTACATGCTGATGACAACATTTCAGAACGTCACCCCCAGGCCTCTCAGATCAGCTGCTCTAAACTGTTTTCACCGTCGATGCTGCTGCAGATCAGGACTTTACAGCTGCAGCTTTGTGTTTTAAATAAAAATCTAAAGACGTACCTGTGTGGGTGCTCTTAAGTCAGTTGAACAAGTTTCAAGTCATGGTGGATGAGTTTTGAGTGATTTTGGACAAACTTTGTTTAATCCTTGACTAATTTCCCTTCTTTTTGAGTCATTAGTTGTTAAAAAACGACCTGAAAGTGCCTTTTTGTGCTTCCTCCATTGTGTGATATTGTTGAGCAGCTCTCAGTGTGAGGCCTTGGTCGGCACTGAGAACTCATAAATACTGTTCTTTCTACTTCTGACCACTCGCCATCCTTGGGTTAAGTAATTTTGCCAACGACCCGTGCAGAATCGGGAGGTAATGTGGGTCCAGAGTGTGTGAAGGAGACATATTTTTCATCCCCCCCGTCTGTCTCTCTTTTCTGCCTTAATATTTCAAGGATTCTGTCTCACTCGCTGGCATTCAAGGCTGCCACTAAATTAAACGCTCTGCAGTGATATTAAAAGGTTATTCTGTGCTCTTCATAGTGCAGCAGGAAGCAGCTCTGAACGGATTAAATTTACTGTTCAGTAAAGCACAAAGCAGACACATTTATAGGTTTGAATACAGTGAAATAAATACTGCTGGGTTTTAGCCAATCTTTTCTCTTATTATTGAGCTCTAAATGACTTTAAGGTCATCTTTACTGTCTTTATTATCACCGAGGGGCATTTTATCCCACTGTCACCTGAACACCACCCTGTAAAATGAAAATAAAACAAAATAGATAATCATAAAAGATAAAATAGATAGTAAAAAAAAACAATAATAATAATCAGTCATAGACAAAAAAGATGACAAAATTGAATTAAAAAAAGAAAAAATATAACATAACTTAAAATAAAATAGATTAAAATAAATAAAATGACATGAAGTCATAAAATAAAATAGAATAAAATAATACATTTATATAATATAAAATCACATAAATTAATATATTTATATAACATAAAATCACATAAATTAAATAGATTAACATAGATAAAATTATACAAAATCACATAAAAATGGATTAAAATAAATAAAATTACATACAATTAAAAAGATAAAAGTAAACACAATATAAAATAACACAAAATTAAATAGATTAAAACAAATAAAATAATAGAAATTCAGATAATCTCGTTTTTAGTGTTTTTGAATGGCAGGGAAACCAAAATCATCTTTTTTCAGTTTATTATTTTTGATGCTAAATGTTCTGAAATAACAGAAAACGTTTAATTGATTAATTTAATACAGATACCTACATTTTATATTTCAACTTCTACCTGCTGCTCCTTTTTAATGACTGACAGCTAGAATGTTTCTGTCCCTTTTACTGTCGTCTTTGTACTAATGTCTGTGATTTATTTTTTTCAAGAGAACAGGTCAAGAACAGTCTAGCAGTATTATAAATATATTAAATGCTCCTCTGTAGGTCTAGAAGTCCTTTTATTTTTTGGGTTTGTTGTACTACACGTCCTGTGAAGTCGAGTCTTTAAATAATGCAGAGAGTCTGAGGGTTACTTACGGCGTTTCTCTGCTGTTAATGGAGACGATGACATTTCCAACAGCAGGAAGCCGTCGGTCGGAACCAGAACGTCCCTGAAAGGAAAAAGGTGTTGGAGTGAATTAATGTGAGGACAAAGAGGGACGGGAGGAAAGTAGAGGGATTAAATAGAGTCACAGAGAAACCAGTTTAGTCTTTATTTAGAGCCACAGGAGTCAGATAGCTGCAGGAACAAAGACTCTCATATATAATATATATGGATATGGATAATTCTGTTCCCCTTTCTGGTTGTTTTATGTTAGATTTTGGTTGTTTTGTGTCACATATGAGACATTTTGTGTGTGATTTTAGTCTTTCTGCATCACTTTGTGTTCATTTTGTCTGGTTCTGACCATTTCTTTGTTCCATTTTAGTTGTTTTCTGGATCAAATTGATAATTGCTTCTCTCTGTGTCTGGATGCTGTAGTAAAATTTTGGTCATTTTGTGACACGTGTGGATTGTTATGTATTTAGCTTTCCATGTTGTGCGTTTCAGAATGGCAAATTCCAAAACAACCTGAAAGCTGGTTTTTAAAAAAATGACCCAAATTTGTCCAAAATAAGATAAGGGTTGGCCAAAGTGGCTCAAAAACTGACCAAAGTGACAATAATGAACAATTAATGGACCTTGAAAATGAAAAAAAATCCAAAACTTCCAAACCAGGCTGGTCTAGTGTCTCCATAAAGTTCCTGTAAGTGTGTGTCTATGGATGGATCCATATTTCTACTCAAAAATTTCTACAATTTCTACTGTTTTCTTATTGTAAACAGGCGATTAATCCCATTTTTCATGTTGGCATTTATTCACTAATTAATGATGTTGCAATAAAGCAGTGAAAGCAGTGAACACATCCACAGTCATTAGCAGATACTTCCTGTCAGTCTGTGATATTTTGGTTTCTCTGTTTTCCTGATTCATGGATGCCTTCAGGGCAGGATTTACAGGGTTGAACAGCTACTGAGCAGCTTCTCCCTCGTCTCCAGGTAACCAATCAGCACCATGGAGGAGATATGGATCCACTTCCTCCACTGCTGTCTGCATCATTTCATCCCGCTGAATAGTTTATAGCTGCCACTTTAAACCCAACACAATGAACGGACATCTGCAGAGTCCCTGTTTGTTCATCCTTTGGTCATTTTGGACATTTTTATCAGTGTTGGACGAGATCTGACTAATTCTGGACACATTTCAACTCATTTTGGACAAATTTGAAGTAAATGTGGACAAATTTCAAGTCATCTGGGGGAAGATTTTATTCATTTATTCAAGTTCTGAGCCTTTTTGGAACATTTTTAACTAATTTTGGATCAATTCTGAGTTCAGTTTTGAATAGTTTTGGACATTCTTTATCTTTTGCTGGTCGCTTTTAACAAATCTGAACAAAATGTGCGACAGATTTAAGTAATTCTTGACAAATTTTAGATATTTTTTGTAAAATATGACAAATTTTCCATCATTTTGGACACATTTGAACATTTTTTTGGACATATTTTAGGGTAATTTTTGACAGATCTTGAGGCATTCTGGACAATTTTTGGGACAATCTGACAAATTTTCAGTAATTTTAGATCATTTTACCACATTTAGAGTAATTTCAAACAGCTCTGAGTAACACTGGACAACTTTAACGTTGCTCCGGACTGATTTCAAACCATTTTGGCCAAATTTGGAGTCATTTAAGACAATTTTTAACATGTTTTGGACACATTTGGAGTCAATACGAGATAAATTTGAGTCATTTTGGTCAAATTTTCAGTCCTTTCCAGTGAGTTTCAAGTCATTTCAGACAAACTTAAATGCAGTTTGGACACTGTTGAGATACTGTGGACATATTTTGAGGTTTTTGATATTAAAAATTCAGGCCCCAGCAGCAGCTAAAGTGAGTCCAGGAATCATCTTTTGAAGGGCAGATTTTCTCACCAAATTCACGTCTTCCAGTCACAGATGTGTGTCTGAGGCCTGTAAAGCTCCTCCATTCAGCTAAAACGATGCAGATACTGCTCTGGAAAACGTCTGGGTGCTGCAGAGGAAAGAAAAGAGAGCAGAAAGGAGCTGAAGTTCGTGCATCTTTGTGCTGAAATGTTCTCCGACTGTAAATCAATCCTCCTATTTAACCCTCGTGTCGTCCTGCGGGTCAAATTCACCCATTTTAAAGTTTGAAAATGCTGAAAATAATATATTTTTATGTCCACAATTTCGACATTTTTGGGAATTGTTTTTAACATTTTTGGGGGGGGAAAAAAGAAATATTAAAAAAATGTTTCTTGAACAACATTCACAAAAAATCTAGAATAAATTTGTGAATGTTCTTAAAGAAAATATAAGTTTTACTGATATATATGGAATCACTTTAGATATTTTTAGGATTTTTTTGGAAGATTTTTATTCATTTTTTGAAAATATTTACAAGAATTTTCTTGCCATATTTGAAGGATTTTTTTTATTTTTATTTTTTTTTACAAAATCAAACTTTTCAGGAATTATTGGAACTTTCTTCAAAGGTTTTGCAAATTTTCAGAAATTTGGGGAATTTTTTTGCTGAATTTTTGGAATTTTTTCAGACAAGGAAACACTATTTTTTGGTGCCCATAAATGAGGACAACAGGAGGGTTAATGAATATATTCTGATGGCGCTGCAGCTCTTGAATATTTTTATGCAATTTCGGAGGAGGATGGTGGGATCGGAACAAAGCTCTGCTCTCCGTCCGCCAACATTCTGCTTTAATTCTGTTACATGAGCGAAGAAGAGCAAAGATGAACCTTCTTCTGGTGATCAGCTCCTCTCAACCTTAAATCCACACAGCTGAGCCGTTATTTCTGCAGTTAAAAGTGTAAAATTATTGCTGCATTACATAAATTAATCCTAATAATGACGGCTGTTTGCCATGTTGCAGGGGTGTCCAACATGAGGCCCGCGAGGCCAAAAGCGGTCCTTCAGAGGGTCCAATCCGGTCCTTCAGAGGGTCCAATCCGGTCCTTCAGAGGGTCCGATCCGGTCCTCCAGAGGGTCCAATCCGGTCCTCAAAGTGTAAAAATTCCAGAGAAGACATTAACTGCAGATTGTAAATTAATAAAACTATAAATTTAAAATCCTTTCTAGACCATGACAAGTTTTTTGGATCAGAAAGTAAAATACTAGATTGTTCTTTGTTCTTTTTGTCATTTTGTGTCTCGTTTTTGTAATATTTTGTCTTGTTTTTGTTGTTTTTTTTTTTTTACTAACTTTTGTCGTTTGTCTCATGTTTGGGTCATTTTGTATTTACTTTATGTCTCGCTTGTGTTTTTTTTGTATACTTTTTTGTTGTTTCGTTTCTTGCTTCTGTTAGTTTTTGTCCCGTTTGTCGTTTGTCTCATTTTTTGTCATTATATTTCTCATTTTTGTAATATTTTGTCTCGTTTTAGTTGTTATTTGTATTTTTTTTTTGTCTGACTTTTGTCATTTTGATCATAAAGTAAACTCCTACATCATTCAGTAACAGATGACTAAATGTTGTGTTCCTTTGTCAACACTCTGATCTGGAAGTTGTAATGTGGAAATGATAATTATGAATTTATTTTTCTTCATAAATTTCAGGTTGTTCATAATGTTTTGTAAAAAGATAATTCCTTCAATGTGAACATTTTTGCACTAAAACAAGTGAACCATGAGGAGTTGTGGTTATTTACAGGTTATTCTGCTGTGGTTTCACTGGTCCAGTCACTGGAGATCAAACTGGACTGAATGTGGAACCTGGATTAAGATGAATTTGACTCCTCTGCCATGTTGTCTTATATTTCCTGAAAATATGTGTAAAATACACTATAAAAGTAATGATTCTGAGTTAAGACAGCTTCTAATTAAAGGTATTTTTAAGTCATAAATATTTAAGCTTTCCAGGTATTTTAAGGCAAAAAAGAAGAAAAATATAAGTTCTAAAGTTAATTTCATGAACTTACCTCTACTTGAATTTAGTTTTAAATCAAACAACACAGATTTTATTTATATTTAAAATGATTCTGGCAGCAGAAGTCCACAAATCCGTTCCAGGTTCAGCTTCATTTAGCAGCTTTTCTCAAGTTTTCAATCATGGTAAACGGTGAATTAAAGTGATTTTTAAAACATGCCTTTGGGTTGTAGAGGACGAAAACACACACAGGTGCATATAAACAATACGACAAATCCGCCATTCAGTCACTTCATGTTTAATGAAGACGGGATTGCTGGTTTGTGACTGTCTGCTTTTATAGCCTCATGGGTTTATCTGAGCTGATGAACTGACGGACTGACAGAGGACACTAATTACTCATTTCTGTTCTTATTAGCTGACCGGCCGGCTGCCAACATTCCACCTGTCGGCAGTCATATGTTCCAAAACAAGCAGTTTGTTCTCAGCCGTGACATTTAAACCTCGTCTGTTTGAGCCTTTTTCTGGAAAAAAGAAATATTAAAAATGTTTCTTAAGGACATTCACATAAAAATCAACCAAAATCCAGCAAATTTCGCTGGATTTTGGTTGATTTTTATGTGAATGTTTTTAAGAAAATATTAGAAGTTTCACTGACATATATGTAATTGCTTTAGATATTTCTAGGATTTTTTTGGACGATTTTTACTCATTTTTTTGAAAATATTTACAAGAATTTTCCTGCCAAATTTGGGGGATATGGTTTTTAAAATTAAACTTCCAGGGGAAACTTTTGAGGAATTATTGGAATTTTCTTCCTGAAGGTTCTGCAATTTTCAGAAATTTGGGGAACTTTTTTGCTGAATTTTTGGATTTTTTTCAGACAAGGAAACAATATTTTTTGGTGCCTGTAAATGAGGACGACAGGTGGGTTACTGGAGCTTAACTGAGCTAACCAGCCGTCCAGGCGACTGACTGCTGGATGCTCCTGGGTTCAACCAGATGTTGGCAGAAACATCCACAGTCCTCCTCTAATGCTCCTCACTGCCCTCCCTCTGCTGGGTTTTCTCATTTTCTGCCCCCCATCCCTCAGCTCCCACCCCGTGTCCTTAAAGAGTGGTCGGCAGGATGGTAATTAAAGTCTGCAGTGATTGGAAATATATCCGCGCAGCATATCATTTTAATGCCAGGGCCCCTAATATGCCAAGATACTGGCTGTAATTGGATTTTGATTGGTTACTAATGAAGATGCACTTCCTGGGAGACAGACGTGACAAGTCATCTGTTTTACCCACCGAGTGTCTGCAGCGGCACACACAAGTAGTTAGGAAAGTTCATCCCTGCTCGCACATGCAGACGTGCACAGCTGCGATAATGCCTCGGCAGCACGGCGACGCCGGCTGAAAGCTGCATTAATCAAACAGGGAAAAAAAGATACACAGCAAACTAACAGACAGCAGTGAGTTTTTACAGAGAAACAGGATCATTTGTTGTGTTTCTGGTTGTCTAATAAAATCCAACATTCTCCCCTTTAAGATCTGCTTTGGTTCCTACAAACTTCAGAGAAAAATCTGCAAAAATCACTTCCAAAAACTGTAACAGATGCAGCAACGAACATAATATTACAACAAAAACACTGCAAAGTAGTGAGATGTTTACATTTTCTATGGTTTTTCATGAGGTGGGACTCCTTAATGTTGAAAAACAACTGGAGATTTGTGTATTTTAAAGCCAACGACTGAACGACAAACAGCTGTGATAAACATTTACACTCTGTGTTGAAAAATAGACATGGAATACAGATACAACAACATCTAGACCTCTATGAACATGTAGACCTCTATGAACATCGAGACCCCTATGAACATCTAGACCTCTATGAACATCTAGACCTCTATGAACACCTAGACCTCTATGAACATCTAGACCTCTATGAACACCTAGACCTCTATGAACACCTAGACCTCTATGAATACCGAGACCTCTATGAACACCTAGACCTCTATGAACATCTAGACCTCTATGAACACCTAGACCTCTATGAACACCTAGACCTCTATGAATACCTAGACCTCTATGAACACCTAGACCTCTATGAACATCTAGACCTCTATGAACACCTAGACCTCTATGGACATCTAGACCTCTATGGACATCTAGACCCCTATGAACACCTAGACCTCTATGAACATCTAGACCTCTATGAACACCTAGACCTCTATGAACACCTAGACCTCTATGAATACCGAGACCTCTATGAACACCTAGACCTCTATGAACATCTAGACCTCTATGAACACCTAGACCTCTATGGACATCTAGACCTCTATGAACACCTAGACCTCTATGAACATCTAGACCTCTATGAACATCTAGACCTCTATGAACATCTAGACCCCTATGAACACCTAGACCTCTATGAACACCAGGTTCTGGTTCCTACCAATGAGTTCTCATCAACAATTAGTCTAAACATCTAAAAACTGGAATCTTGTCTGATGAGACTTTCCACACATCAGATTCTACTGATATTAGAGCCTCAACAGTTGGTGAAATGTCGACCAAAGACTGGATTTTACTAGAAATATGGATCCATCCATAGATATACACTTATAGGAATCAACCTTGATTGGGAATTCTGCATTTTTTTTTTCCATATTCAAGGACCGATTACTAAAAACCTGGCCTCTATTGGATCCATTCAATCATTTAATCTGATGAAACTATTCTGTCTGAGTCCTTGTTACATTTTGTGGCTGTTGGGGTTTTATTTCTGGAGATAATGAACCACAAAAAAGTCCTTCAATGTCTTATTTTTGTCTTCTAATTCTATCTTCTTTCCATTTAAACTGTTCCGTGGAGCTTCTAGGGCCTCCTCCTGCTGTGATTTCTGTTCCTATTTATGATTTAAACGTTTAAATCTGTTCTGCAGCTTCATGTACATGCAGAGAACATGCAGTGAATTATTGTCTTTTAAACCTTCATCTTGTTCCAGAGCAGCTCCATGAAGCAGATTATTCTCTCTGCTCTCAGATATCTCCTCAGTGTTTTACTACCAGGATTAAACTCAGCGAAGCGTTAAAAAAGAGGAGAAAGTGTGACTACAGAGCTGCTGTTTAACATTCAGATTCACTTTTCCAGGAAGGTTTTTATCACCTGAACACGATTCACCTGTAATTTAGCTGAAATGTGGCGCGGTAACAGACATCAGGTGGGTGTTTTACACACAGAAACCAAAATGAAAGCATCATTTTCAGATAATACGAGAACCAACAGGTGGAATTTACAGCAGCACAAATAAACATTTATAAGAACAGTCAGACGTGTTTCCACAGGGGATATTTATGTATATTTTTTTAAGTATTGTTTTAGAAAAAAGTTCAGGGAAACAGTAAAATGGCTAAATGTACAAACAAATAAATAAATCAATAGACTATTAAAATATTGCTTTTGTAAAGGAGTTAATGTGCATAATGAGGATATTTTTGTTGTTATTGTATTATTATGATTGTTATTGTTATTATTATTATTATTATTATTATTGTTATAATAATAATAATAATAATAATAATAATAATAATAAATAATTTTCCTGATTTGCTAAATAACAGATATCTGGTAAAATAAATACATTTACATGTTAATTGTAAAAACTGTAAAAAATTAAATAAAACGCAAAAAAATGCCATTCCTTTACAATGTTTGACTGAAGGTTTAAATCATTAAAAAATATTATTTAACAAGTATTTTGCTTATATTTAAAAGAAAAATATATAGCGAGGATTACAAAAATATTGAGCATTCTTTTAACTGATATTTTACATATTTTCCCAGTTTTGTTAAATGACAAAAAAATTCTAATTACAAAAAAATTGTTAAATTAAATGTCAATGTAATGTAATTTGTTATTTTACAGTGTTTGACTGTAAAACTATACAATTGCACTGTATTAAAATAAAAAGTAAGTTTACAATTATTTTTGCTGTTATTTGAAAGAAAAAATATATATCAAGGATTTAAAAAATATAAAATGTAATTATAAATGATCGTTTTAAATTAATAATTTGCTGACTTTAATCTTTACTGTAAAAATAAAAAAAAAAAATAAAAATACAGAGCAAAACTGTAAATAATGTCCTCATCTAAAATCTGCAGTATTTATTTATTTAGTCTACAGTATAGAATATGTACAGAGACACAACTGAGGCTTTGGTTCCTCTAAATAACTGTCTCAAACCGACTTTGACGCTCCGACTATTTGATGCGTTCAAACCTCTTCAGATTCATCAAGTCGCTGATTTGGGAAACAAATTTTCGAAGCAGGATGCTGCAGAATTATCCAATTATCCGTCCGTAAACAGAATCCTTCCTGGCTGCATGTTTGAGGATGTCTCTGCTGACATTTCATTAAACGTTCATTGGAAATATCTGCCTCATGCATCAGGGGCTGGAAGAGCTGCAAACATCTAATTTTATCTCCTCACGCTGAGATTCTCTGGTTTTGTTCTCAGAAATGCTCCCTGATTAGCCTCCATCCCCCGTCCTCCATCCTCCGTCCTCCTCCATCCTACTCCGTCCTCAATCATCCTCCATCCTCCTCCGTCCTCCGTCCTCCATCCTCCTCCGTCCTCAATCATCCTCCATCCTCCTCCGTCCTCCTCCATCCTCCTCCGTCATCCGTCCTCTTCCGTTCTCCTCTGTCATCCGTCCTCCATTCTCCGTCCTCCATCCTCCTCTGTCCTCCATCCTCGTCCGTCATCGGTCCTCCTCCATCCTCATCCGTCCTGCATCCTCCATCCTCCTCCATCATCCATCGTCCCCCGTCCTCCATCCTCCGTCTTCTATCCTCCATCCTCATCCGTCCTCCATCCTCCTCCGTCATCCACCTCCAGCCTCCTCCGTCATCCGTCCTCCATCCTCGGTCATCCATCCTCCATCCTCCTCCGTCCTCCATCTCCCTCTTCCGTCCTCCATCCTCCTCCTCCTCCGCCATCCGTCCTCCATCCTCGGTCATCCGTCCTCGATCCTCCTCCGTCCTCCTCAGTCATCCGTCCTCCAGGCTCCTCCGTCATCCGTCCTCCATCCTCGGTCATCCATCCTCCATCCTCCTCCGTCCTCCATCGTCCTCTTCCGTCCTCCATCCTCCTCCGTCCTCCATCCTCGGTCATCCGTCCTCCATCCTCCTCCGTCCTCCAGCCTCCTCCGTCATGCGTCCTCCATCCTCGGTCATCCATCCTCCATCATCCTCCGTCCTCCATCATCCTCTTCCGTCCTCCATCCTCCTCCTCCGTCATCCATCCTCCGCCATCCTCCATCCTCCTCCGTCCTCCATCCTCCTCTGTCACCCGTCCTCCTCCATCCTCCTCCGTCCTCCATCCGTATCCATCCTCCTCCGTCATCCGTCCTCCTCCATCCTCCATCCTCCTCCATTGTCATCCAGCCTCCTCTGTCCTCCATCTTCCATCCACTTCCGTTCTCCGTCATCCGTGATCCTTCCACCAGCCTCCTCCGTCAGCTGTCCTCCTCCGTCAGCTGTCCTCCTCCGTCAGCTGTCCTCCTCCGTACTCCATCCTCCATCATTCATCCTCCTGTCATCCATCCTCCTGCGTCCTCCATCCTCCTCCGTCGTCTGTCCTCCAGCCTCCTCTGTCATCAATCCTCCTCCGTCCTCCATCCTCCTCCGTCATCCAGCCTCCTCTGTCCTCCATCTTCCTCCGGCCTCCATCCTCCTCTGCCCTCCATCCTCCTCCATCATCCGTCCTCCTCCGTCCTCCATCATCCTCTGTCCTCCTCCATCCTCCTCTGTCCTCCATCCTCCTCCGTCCTCCATCATCCTCCATCCTCTGTCCTCCTCCGTCCTCCATCCGTATCCATCCTCCTCCGTTCCCCATGCTCCTCCATCATCCTCCATCCTCCTCCGTCCTTCATCCTCCGTCATCCGTCCTCCTCCATCCTCTTCCGTTCTCCATCCTATTCTGTCCTCCATCATCCTCCTCCATCCTCCTCTGTCCTGCTCTGTCCTCTACCCTCTACCCTAACCCCTCCTCTGTCCTCCATCATCCATCCTCCAGCCTCCTCCGTCCTCCATCTTCCTCCGTCCTCCATCCTCCTGTCATCCATTCTCCTCCGTCATCCGTCCACCAGCCTCCCCCGTGACCAATCCTCCTCCGTCCTCCATCCTCCTCCGTCATCCATCCTCCTCTGTCTTCCATCCTCCTCCATCATCCATCCTCCTCCATCCTCCACCGTCCTCCTCTGTCATCCATCCTCCACCGTCCTCCATCCTCCTCCGTCATCCATCCTCCAGCCTCCTCCGTCCTCCAGCCTCCTCCGTCATCCATCCTCTAACCTCCTCCGTCCTCCATCCTCCTCCGTCATCCATCCTCCAGCCTCCTCCAGCCTCCTCTGTCCTCATCTTCCTCCATCATCCTCCGTCCATCGTGCTCCATCCTCCGTCCTCCTCCATCCTCCGTCATCCATCCCCCTCTGTGATCCGTACTCCTCCGTCCTCCTCCATCCTCCGTCCTCATCCGTCCTCCATCCTACTCTGTCATCCATCCTCCTCTGTCATCCATCCTCCATCCTCCTCCGTCATCCGTTCTCCATCTTCATGTGTCCTCCTCCGTCCGCCATCATCTTCTGTCATCCATTCTCCTCCGTCATCCGTCCACCAGCCTCCCCCGTGACCAATCCTCCTCCGTCCTCCATCCTCCTCCGTCATCCATCCTCCTCTGTCTTCCATCCTCCTCCATCATCCATCCTCCTCCATCCTCCACCGTCCTCCTCTGTCATCCATCCTCCACCGTCCTCCATCCTCTTCCATTCTCCGTCCTCGACCGTCATCCGTCCTCCTCCATCCTCTGTCATCCATCCACTAACCTCCTTCATCCTCCTCCGTCATCCGTCCTCCATCCTCCTCCGTCATCCATCCTCCAGCCTCCTCCGTCATCCATTCTCTAACCTCCTCCGTCCTCCATCCTCCTCCGTCATCCATCCTCCAGCCTCCTCCAGCCTCCTCTGTCCTCATCTTCCTCCATCATCCTCCGTCCATCGTGCTCCATCCTCCGTCCTCCTCCATCCTCCGTCATCCATCCCCCTCTGTGATCCGTACTCCTCCGTCCTCCTCCATCCTCCGTCCTCATCCGTCCTCCATCCTACTCTGTCATCCATCCTCCTCTGTCATCCATCCTCCATCCTCCTCCGTCATCCGTTCTCCATCTTCATGTGTCCTCCTCCGTCCGCCATCATCTTCTGTCTTCCATTCTCCTCCATCATCCATCCTCATCCATCCTCCACCGTCCTCCTCTGTCATCCATCCTCCTCCGTCCTCAATCCTCTTCCATTCTCCGTCCTCCACCGTCATCCGTCCTCCTCCGTCCGCCATCCTCCTCTGTCTTCCATCCTCCTCCATCATCCATCCTCCTCCATCCTGCACCGTCCTCCTCGGTCATCCATCCTCCATCCTCCTCCGTCCTCCATCCTCCTCCTTCTTCCATCATCCTCTTCCGTTCTCCATCCTCCTCCTCCGTCATCCATCCTCCGCCATCCTCCATCCTCCTCCGTCCTCCATCCTCCTCTGTCATCCGTCCTCCTCCATCCGTATCCATCCTCCTCCATTCTCCATGCTCCTCCATCATCCTCCATCCTCCTCCGTCATCCGTCCTCCTCCATCCTCCTCCGTCCTCCATCCTATTCTGTCCTCCATCATCCTCCTCCATCCTCCTCTGTCCTGCGCTGTCCTCCATCCTTCTCCATTGTCATCCATCCTACTCCGTCCTCCATCTTCCATCCACTTGCGTTCTCCGTCATCCGTGATCCTTCCACCAGCCTCCTCCGTCAGCTGTCCTCCTCCGTACTCCATCCTCCATCATTCATCCTCCTCCATCCTCCTACGTTCTCCATCCTCGGTCATCCGTCCTCCTCCATCATCCTCTGTCGCCCTCCGTCCTCCTCCATCCTCCTGCGTCCTCCATCCTCCTCTGTCATCCATCCTCCTGCGTCCTCCATCCTCCTCCGTCGTCAGTCCTCCTCCGTCCTCCATCCTCCTCTGTCTTCCATCCTCCTCCATCATCCATCCTCCTCCATCCTCCACCGTCCTCCATCCTCCTCCATCCTCCATCGTCCTCCATCCTCTTCCATTCGCCGTCCTCGACCGTCATCCGTCCTCCTCCATCCTCTGTCATCCATCCTCTAACCTCCTCCATCCTCCGTCCTCCTCCGTCATCCGTCCTCCATCATCAGTCCTCCGTCCGCCATCCTCCTCTATCCTCCTCTGTCATCCTCCGTCATCCATCCCCCTGTCATCCGTCCTCCTCCGTCCTCCTCCATCCTCCGTCCTCATCCGTCCTCCATCCTACTCTGTCATCCATCCTCCTCTGTCATCCATCCTCCATCGTCATCCGTTCTCCATCTTCATGCGTCCTCCTCCGTCCGCCATCCTCCTCTGTCTTCCATCCTCCTCCATCCTCCACCGTCCTCCTCTGTCATCCATCCTCCATCCTCCTCCGTTCTCAATCCTCTTCCATTCTCCGTCCTCCACCGTCATCCGTCCTCCTCCGTCCGCCATCCTCCTCTGCCCTCCATCCTCCTCTGTCTTCCATCCTCCTCCATCATCCATCCTCCTCCATCCTCCACCGTCCTCTTCGGTCATCCATCCTCCTCCATCCTCCATCATCCTCTTCCGTCCTCCATCCTCCTCCTCCGTCATCCATCCTCCGCCATCCTCCATCCTCCTCCGTCCACCATCCTCCTCTGTCATCCGTCCTCCTCCATCCTCCTCCGTCCTCCATCCGTATCCATCATCCTCCGTTCTCCATGCTCCTCCATCATCCTCCATCCTCCTCCGTCCTTCATTCTCCGTCATCCGTCCTCCTCCATCCTCTTCCGTCCTCCATCCTCCTCCTCCGTCATCCATCCTCCGCCATCCTCCATCCTCCTCCGTCCTCCATCCTCCTCTGTCATCCGTCCTCCTCCATCCGTATCCATCCTCCTCCATTCTCCATGCTCCTCCATCATCCTCCATCCTCCTCCGTCATCCGTCCTCCTCCATCCTCCTCCGTCCTCCATCCTATTCTGTCCTCCATCATCCTCCTCCATCCTCCTCTGTCCTGCGCTGTCCTCCATCCTTCTCCATTGTCATCCATCCTACTCCGTCCTCCATCTTCCATCCACTTGCGTTCTCCGTCATCCGTGATCCTTCCACCAGCCTCCTCCGTCAGCTGTCCTCCTCCGTACTCCATCCTCCATCATTCATCCTCCTCCATCCTCCTACGTTCTCCATCCTCGGTCATCCGTCCTCCTCCATCATCCTCTGTCGCCCTCCGTCCTCCTCCATCCTCCTGCGTCCTCCATCCTCCTCTGTCATCCATCCTCCTGCGTCCTCCATCCTCCTCCGTCGTCAGTCCTCCTCCGTCCTCCATCCTCCTCTGTCCTCCATCATCCTCCGTCATCCTCCGTCATCCGTCCTCCATTCTCCATTCTCCTCCGTCCTCCATCCTCCTCCATAATCCGTCCTGCTCCGTCCTCCATCTTCCTCCGTCCTCGATCCTCCTCTGTCATCCATCCTCCTGCGTCCATCCTCTTCCATTCTCCGTCCTCGACCGTCATCCGTCCTCCTCCATCCTCTGTCATCCATCCTCTAACCTCCTCCGTCCTCCATCCTCCTCCGTCATCCGTCCTCCTCCGTCCTCCATCATCCTCCTCTGTCATCCATCCTCCACCGTCCTCCATCCTGCTCCGTCCTGCATCTCCTCGTCCTCGATCCTCCTCTGTCATCCATCCTCCTCCGTCCCCCATCCTCCACCATCGTCCATCCTCTTCCTTTCTCAGTCATCCGTCCTCGACCATCATCCGTCCTCCATCCTCCAGCGTCATCAATCCTCCTCCGTCCTCCATCCACCTCTGTCTTCCATCCTCCTCCATCATCCATCCTCCTCCATCCTCCACCGTCCTCCATCCTCCTCCATCCTCCATCGTCCTCCATCCTCTTCCATTCGCCGTCCTCGACCGTCATCCGTCCTCCTCCATCCTCTGTCATCCATCCTCTAACCTCCTCCATCCTCCGTCCTCCTCCGTCATCCGTCCTCCATCATCAGTCCTCCGTCCGCCATCCTCCTCTATCCTCCTCTGTCATCCTCCGTCATCCATCCCCCTGTCATCCGTCCTCCTCCGTCCTCCTCCATCCTCCGTCCTCATCCGTCCTCCATCCTACTCTGTCATCCATCCTCCTCTGTCATCCATCCTCCATCGTCATCCGTTCTCCATCTTCATGCGTCCTCCTCCGTCCGCCATCCTCCTCTGTCTTCCATCCTCCTCCATCCTCCACCGTCCTCCTCTGTCATCCATCCTCCATCCTCCTCCGTTCTCAATCCTCTTCCATTCTCCGTCCTCCACCGTCATCCGTCCTCCTCCGTCCGCCATCCTCCTCTGCCCTCCATCCTCCTCTGTCTTCCATCCTCCTCCATCATCCATCCTCCTCCATCCTCCACCGTCCTCTTCGGTCATCCATCCTCCTCCGTCCTCCATCATCCTCTTCCGTCCTCCATCCTCCTCCTCCGTCATCCATCCTCCGCCATCCTCCATCCTCCTCCGTCCACCATCCTCCTCTGTCATCCGTCCTCCTCCATCCTCCTCCGTCCTCCATCCGTATCCATCCTCCTCCGTTCTCCATGCTCCTCCATCATCCTCCATCCTCCTCCGTCCTTCATTCTCCGTCATCCGTCCTCCTCCATCCTCTTCCGTCCTCCATCCTCCTCCTCCGTCATCCATCCTCCGCCATCCTCCATCCTCCTCCGTCCTCCATCCTCCTCTGTCATCCGTCCTCCTCCATCCTCCTCCGTCCTCCATCCGTATCCATCCTCCTCCGTTCTCCATGCTCCTCCATCCTCCTCCGTCCTTCATCCTCCGTCATCCGTCCTCCTCCATCCTCTTCCGCCCTCCATCCTATTCTGTCCTCCATCATCCTCCTCCATCCTCCTCTGTCCTGCTTTGTCCTCCATCCTCCTCCATTGGCATCCATCCTCCTCCGTCCTCCATCTTCCATCCACTTCCGTTCTCCGTCATCCGTGATCCTTCCACCAGCCTCCTCCGTCAGCTGTCCTCCTCCGTAACTCCATCCTCCATCATTCATCCTCCTCCATCCTCCTACGTTCTCCATCCTCGGTCATCCGTCCTCCTCCATCATCCTCTGTCGCCCTCCGTCCTCCTCCATCCTCCTGCGTCCTCCATCCTCCTCTGTCATCCATCCTCCTGCGTCCTCCATCCTCCTCCGTCGTCAGTCCTCCTCCGTCCTCCATCCTCCTCTGTCCTCCATCATCCTCCGTCATCCTCCGTCATCCGTCCTCCATTCTCCATTCTCCTCCGTCCTCCATCCTCCTCCATAATCCGTCCTGCTCCGTCCTCCATCTTCCTCCGTCCTCGATCCTCCTCTGTCATCCATCCTCCTGCGTCCATCCTCTTCCATTCTCCGTCCTCGACCGTCATCCGTCCTCCTCCATCCTCTGTCATCCATCCTCTAACCTCCTCCGTCCTCCATCCTCCTCCGTCATCCGTCCTCCTCCGTCCTCCATCATCCTCCTCTGTCATTCATCCTCCACCGTCCTCCATCCTGCTCCGTCCTGCATCTTCCTCCGTCCTCGATCCTCCTCTGTCATCCATCCTCCTCCGTCCCCCATCCTCCACCATCGTCCATCCTCTTCCTTTCTCAGTCATCCGTCCTCGACCATCATCCGTTCTCCATCCTCCAGCGTCATCAATCCTCCTCCGTCCTCCATCCTCCTCTGTCTTCCATCCTCCTCCATCATCCATCCTCCTCCATCCTCCACCGTCCTCCATCCTCCTCCGTCCTCCATCGTCCTCCATCCTCTTCCATTCGCCGTCCTCGACCGTCATCTGTCCTCCTCCATCCTCTGTCATCCATCCTCTAACCTCCTCCATCCTCCGTCCTCCTCCGTCATCCGTCCTCCATCATCAGTCCTCCGTCCGCCATCCTCCTCTATCCTCCTCTGTCATCCTCCGTCATCCATCCCCCTCTGTCATCCGTCCTCCTCCGTCCTCCTCCATCCTCCGTCCTCATCCGTCCTCCATCCTACTCTGTCATCCATCCTCCTCTGTCATCCATCCTCCATCGTCATCCGTTCTCCATCTTCATGCGTCCTCCTCCGTCCGCCATCCTCCTCTGTCTTCCATCCTCCTCCATCCTCCACCGTCCTCCTCTGTCATCCATCCTCCATCCTCCTCCGTTCTCAATCCTCTTCCATTCTCCGTCCTCCACCGTCATCCGTCCTCCTCCGTCCGCCATCCTCCTCTGCCCTCCATCCTCCTCTGTCTTCCATCCTCCTCCATCATCCATCCTCCTCCATCCTCCACCGTCCTCTTCGGTCATCCATCCTCCTCCGTCCTCCATCATCCTCTTCCGTCCTCCATCCTCCTCCTCCGTCATCCATCCTCCGCCATCCTCCATCCTCCTCCGTCCACCATCCTCCTCTGTCATCCGTCCTCCTCCATCCTCCTCCGTCCTCCATCCGTATCCATCATCCTCCGTTCTCCATGCTCCTCCATCATCCTCCATCCTCCTCCGTCCTTCATTCTCCGTCATCCGTCCTCCTCCATCCTCTTCCGTCCTCCATCCTCCTCCTCCGTCATCCATCCTCCGCCATCCTCCATCCTCCTCCGTCCTCCATCCTCCTCTGTCATCCGTCCTCCTCCATCCTCCTCCGTCCTCCATCCGTATCCATCCTCCTCCGTTCTCCATGCTCCTCCATCCTCCTCCGTCCTTCATCCTCCGTCATCCGTCCTCCTCCATCCTCTTCCGCCCTCCATCCTATTCTGTCCTCCATCATCCTCCTCCATCCTCCTCTGTCCTGCTTTGTCCTCCATCCTCCTCCATTGGCATCCATCCTCCTCCGTCCTCCATCTTCCATCCACTTCCGTTTTCCGTCATCCGTGATCCTTCCACCAGCCTCCTCCGTCAGCTGTCCTCCTCCGTAACTCCATCCTCCATCATTCATCCTCCTCCATCCTCCTACGTTCTCCATCCTCGGTCATCCGTCCTCCTCCATCATCCTCTGTCGCCCTCCGTCCTCCTCCATCCTCCTCCGGCCTCCATCCTCCTCTGTCCTCCATCCTCCTCCGTCCTCCATCATCCTCCATCCTCTGTCCTCCTCCGTCCTCCATCCTCCTCTGTCCTCCATCATCCTCCGTCCTCCTCCGTCATCCGTCCTCCATTCTCCATTCTCCTCCGTCCTCCATCCTCCTCCGTCATCCGTCCTCCTCCGTCCTCCATCATTATCCATCCTCCTCCATCCTCCATCTTCCATCCACTTCCGTTCTCCGTCATCCGTGATCCTTCCACCAGCCTCCTCCGTACTCCATCCTCCGTCATTCATCCTCCTCCATCCTCCTACGTTCTCCATCCTCGGTCATCCGTCCTCCTCCATCATCCTCTGTCGCCCTCGGTCCTCCTCCATCCTCCTGCGTCCTCCATCCTCCTCCGTCGTCTGTCCTCCAGCCTCCTCCGTCCTCCTTCATCCTCCTGCGTCCTCCATCCTCCTCTGTCATCCATCCTCCTGCGTCCTCCATCCTCCTCCGTCGTCAGTCCTCCAGCCTCCTCCGTCATCAATCCTCCTCTGTCCTCCATCCTCCTGTCATCCATCCTCCTGCGTCCTCCATCCTCCTCCGTCGTCTGTCCTCCAGCCTCCTCTGTCATCAATCCTCCTCCGTCCTCCATCCTCCTCCGTCATCCAGCCTCCTCTGTCCGCCATCCTCCTCTGTCTTCCATTCTCCTCCATGATCCATCCTCCTCCATCCTCCACCGTCCTCCTCTGTCATCCATCCTCCATCCTCCTCCGTTCTCAATCCTCTTCCATTCTCCGTCCTCCACCGTCATCCGTCCTCCTCCGTCCGGCATCCTCCTCTGCCCTCCATCCTCCTCTGTCTTCCATCCTCCTCCATCATCCATCCTCCTCCATCCTCAACCGTCCTCCTCGGTCATCCATCCTCCATCATCCTCCGTCCTCCATCATCCTCTTCCGTCCTCCATCCTCCTTCTCCGTCATCCATCCTCCGCCATGCTCCATCCTCCTCCGTCCACCATCCTCCTCTGTCATCCGTCCTCCTCCATCCTCCTCCGTCCTCCATCCGTATCCATCATCCTCCGTTCTCCATGCTCCTCCATCATCCTCCATCCTCCTCCGTCCTTCATCCTCCGTCATCCGTCCTCCTCCATCCTCTTCCGTCCTCATCCTCCTCCTCCGTCATCCATCCTCCGCCATCCTCCATCCTCCTCCGTCCTCCATCCTCCTCTGTCATCCGTCCTCCTCCATCCTCCTCCGTCCTCCATCCGTATCCATCCTCCTCCGTTCTCCATGCTCCTCCATCATCCTCCATCCTCCTCCGTCCTTCATCCTCCGTCATCCGTCCTCCTCCATCCTCTTCCGTCCTCCATCCTATTCTGTCCTCCATCATCCTCTGTCGCCCTCGGTCCTCCTCCATCCTCCTGCATCCTCCTCCGTCGTCAGTCCTCCAGCCTCCTCCGTCATCAATCCTCCTGCGTCCTCCATCCTCCACCGTCCTCCATCCTCCTCCGTCCTCCATCGTCCTCCATCCTCTTCCATTCGCCGTCCTCGACCGTCATCCGTCCTCCTCCATCCTCTGTCATCCATCCTCTAACCTCCTCCATCCTCCGTCCTCCTCCGCCATCCTCCTCTATCCTCCTCTGTCATCCTCTGTCATCCATCCCCCTCTGTCATCCGTCCTCCTCCGTCCTCCGTCCTCATCCGTCCTCCATCCTACTCTGTCATCCATCCTCCTCTGTCATCCATCCTCCATCGTCATCCGTTCTCCATCTTCATGCGTCCTCCTCCGTCCGCCATCCTCCTCTGTCTTCCATTCTCCTCCATGATCCATCCTCCTCCATCCTCCACCGTCCTCCTCTGTCATCCATCCTCCATCCTCCTCCGTTCTCAATCCTCTTCCATTCTCCGTCCGCCACCGTCATCCGTCCTCCTCCGTCCGGCATCCTCCTCTGCCCTCCATCCTCCTCTGTCTTCCATCCTCCTCCATCGTCCATCCTCCTCCATCCTCAACCGTCCTCCTCGGTCATCCATCCTCCATCATCCTCCGTCCTCCATCATCCTCTTCCGTCCTCCATCCTCCTCCGTCCTCCAGCCTCCTCCGTCATGCGTCCTCCATCCTCGGTCATCCATCCTCCATCATCCTCCGTCCTCCATCATCCTCTTCCGTCCTCCATCCTCCTTCTCCGTCATCCATCCTCCGCCATGCTCCATCCTCCTCCGTCCACCATCCTCCTCTGTCATCCGTCCTCCTCCATCCTCCTCCGTCCTCCATCCGTATCCATCATCCTCCGTTCTCCATGCTCCTCCATCATCCTCCATCCTCCTCCGTCCTTCATCCTCCGTCATCCGTCCTCCTCCATCCTCTTCCGTCCTCATCCTCCTCCTCCGTCATCCATCCTCCGCCATCCTCCATCCTCCTCCGTCCTCCATCCTCCTCTGTCATCCGTCCTCCTCCATCCTCCTCCGTCCTCCATCCGTATCCATCCTCCTCCGTTCTCCATGCTCCTCCATCATCCTCCATCCTCCTCCGTCCTTCATCCTCCGTCATCCGTCCTCCTCCATCCTCTTCCGTCCTCCATCCTATTCTGTCCTCCATCATCCTCTGTCGCCCTCGGTCCTCCTCCATCCTCCTGCATCCTCCATCCTCCTCCGTCGTCAGTCCTCCAGCCTCCTCCGTCATCAATCCTCCTCTGTCCTCCATCCTCCTGTCATCCATCCTCCTGCGTCCTCCATCCTCCTCCGTCGTCTGTCCTCCAGCCTCCTCTGTCATCAATCCTCCTCCGTCCTCCATCCTCCTCCGTCATCCAGCCTCCTCTGTCTTCCATCCTCCTCCATCATCCATCCTCCTCCATCCTCCACCGTCCTCCTCTGTCATCCATCCTCCATCGTCCTCCATCCTCCTCCGTCCTCCATCGTCCTCCATCCTCTTCCATTAGCCGTCCTCGACCGTCATCCGTCCTCCTCCATCCTCTTTCATCCATCCTCTAACCTCTTCCATTCTCCGTCCTCCACCGTCATCCGTCCTCCTCCGTCCGGCATCCTCCTCTGCCCTCCATCCTCCTCTGTCTTCCATCCTCCTCCATCGTCCATCCTCCTCCATCCTCAACCGTCCTCCTCGGTCATCCATCCTCCATCATCCTCCGTCCTCCATCATCCTCTTCCGTCCTCCATCCTCCTCCGTCCTCCAGCCTCCTCCGTCATGCGTCCTCCATCCTCGGTCATCCATCCTCCATCATCCTCCGTCCTCCATCATCCTCTTCCGTCCTCCATCCTCCTTCTCCGTCATCCATCCTCCGCCATGCTCCATCCTCCTCCGTCCACCATCCTCCTCTGTCATCCGTCCTCCTCCATCCTCCTCCGTCCTCCATCCGTATCCATCATCCTCCGTTCTCCATGCTCCTCCATCATCCTCCATCCTCCTCCGTCCTTCATCCTCCGTCATCCGTCCTCCTCCATCCTCTTCCGTCCTCATCCTCCTCCTCCGTCATCCATCCTCCGCCATCCTCCATCCTCCTCCGTCCTCCATCCTCCTCTGTCATCCGTCCTCCTCCATCCTCCTCCGTCCTCCATCCGTATCCATCCTCCTCCGTTCTCCATGCTCCTCCATCATCCTCCATCCTCCTCCGTCCTTCATCCTCCGTCATCCGTCCTCCTCCATCCTCTTCCGTCCTCCATCCTATTCTGTCCTCCATCATCCTCTGTCGCCCTCGGTCCTCCTCCATCCTCCTGCATCCTCCATCCTCCTCCGTCGTCAGTCCTCCAGCCTCCTCCGTCATCAATCCTCCTCTGTCCTCCATCCTCCTGTCATCCATCCTCCTGCGTCCTCCATCCTCCTCCGTCGTCTGTCCTCCAGCCTCCTCTGTCATCAATCCTCCTCCGTCCTCCATCCTCCTCCGTCATCCAGCCTCCTCTGTCTTCCATCCTCCTCCATCATCCATCCTCCTCCATCCTCCACCGTCCTCCTCTGTCATCCATCCTCCATCGTCCTCCATCCTCCTCCGTCCTCCATCGTCCTCCATCCTCTTCCATTAGCCGTCCTCCTCCGTCATCCGTCCTCCATCATCAGTCCTCCGTCCGCCATCCTCCTCTATCCTCCGTCATCCATCCCCCTCTGTCATCCGTCCTCCTCCATCCTCCGTCCTCATCCGTCCTCCATCCTACTCTGTCATCCATCCTCCTCTGTCATCCATCCTCCATCGTCATCCGTTCTCCATCTTCATGCGTCCTCCTCCGTCCGCCATCCTCCTCTGTCTTCCATTCTCCTCCATGATCCATCCTCCTCCATCCTCCACCGTCCTCCTCTGTCATCCATCCTCCATCCTCCTCCGATCTCAATCCTCTTCCATTCTCCATCCTCCACCGTCATCCGTCCTCCTCCGTCCGCCATCCTCCTCTGCCCTCCATCCTCCTCTGTCTTCCATCCTCATCCATCATCCATCCTCCTCCATCCTCCACCGTCCTCCTCGGTCATCCATCCTCCATCCTCCTCCGTCCTCCATCATCCACTTCCGTCCTCCATCCTCCTCCTCCGTCAGTCATCCTCCGCCATCCTCCATCCTCCTCCGTCCACCATCCTCCTCTGTCATCCGTCCTCCTCCATCCTCCTCCGTCCTCCATCCATATCCATCATCCTCCGTACTCCATGCTCCTCCATCATCCTCCGTCCTTCATTCTCCGTCATCCGTCCTCCTCCATCCTCTTCCGTCCTCCATCCTCCTCCTCCGTCATCCATCCTCCGCCATCCTCCATCCTCCTCCGTCCTCCATCCTCCTCTGTCATCCGTCCTCCTCCATCCTCCTCCGTTCTCCATGCTCCTCCATCATCCTCCGTCCTTCATCCTCCATCATCCGTCCTCCTCTATCCTCTTCCGTCCTCCATCCTATTCTGTCCTCCAGCATCCTCCTCCATCCTCCTCTGTCCTGCTCTGTCCTCCATCCTCCTCCATTGGCATCCATCCTCCTCCGTCCTCCATCTTCCATCCACTTCCGTTCTCCGTCATCCGTGATCCTTCCAACAGCCTCCTCCGTCAGCTGTCCTCCTCCGTACTCCATCATTCATCCTCCTCCATCCTCCTACGTTCTCCATCCTCGGTCATCCGTCCTCCTCCATCATCCTCTGTCGCCCTCCGTCCTCCTGCGTCCTCCATCCTCCTCTGTCATCCATCCTCCTGCGTCCTAAATCCTCCTCCGTCGTCAGTCCTCCAGCCTCCTCCGTCATCAGTCCTCCTCTGTCCTCCATCCTCCTCTGTTATCCATCCTCCTGCGTCCTCCATCCTCCTCCGTCGTCTGTCCTCCAGCCTCCTCTGTCATCAATCCTCCTCCGTCTTCCATCCTCCTCCGTCATCCAGCCTCCTCCGTCCTCCATCTTCCTCCGGCCTCCATCCTCCTCTGCCCTCCATCCTCCTCCGTCATCCGTACTCCTCCGTCCTCCATCGTCCTCTGTCCTCCTCCATCCGCCTCTGTCCTCCATCCTCCTGGTTCCTCCATCATCCTCCATCCTCTGTCCTCCTCCGTCCTCCGTCCTCCATCCTCCTCTGTCCTCCATCATCCTCCGTCCTCCTCCGTCATCCGTCCTCCACTCTCCATTCTCCTCCGTCCTCCATCCTCCTCCGTCATCCGGCCTCCTCCGTCCTCCATCATCCTCCTCTGTCATCCATCCTCTACCGTCCTCCATCCTGCTCCGTCCTCCATCTTCCTCCGGCCTCGATCCTCCTCTGTCATCCATCCTCCTCCGTCCTCCATCCTCCACCATCGTCCATCCTCTTCCATTCTCCGTCATCCGTCCTCGACCATCATCCGTCCTCCATCCTCCAGCCTCCTCCGTCATCAATCCTCCTCTGTCCACCATCATCCATCCTCCTCCGTCATCAACCCTCCTCCGTCCTCCATCTTCCTCCGTCCTCCATTCTCCTGTCATCCATCCTCCTCCGTCATCCGTCCACCAGGCTCCCCTGTGACCAATCCTCCTCCGTCATCCATCCTCCTCTGTCTTACATCCTCCTCCATCCTCCTCCGTCCTCCATCGTCCTCCATCCTCTTCCATTCTCCGTCCTCGACGGTCATCCGTCCTCCTCCATTCTCTGTCATCCATCCTCTGACCTCCTCCGTCCTCCATCCTCCTCCGTCATCCATCCTTCTCCGTCATCCATCCTCCAGCCTCCTCCGTCCTCCAGCCTCCTCCGTCATCCATCCTCTAACCTCCTCCGTCCTCCAGCCTCCTCTGTCCTGCTCTGTCCTCCATCCTCCTCCATTGGCATCCATCCTCCTCCGTCCTCCATCTTCCATCCACTTCCGTTCTCCGTCATCCGTGATCCTTCCAACAGCCTCCTCCGTCAGCTGTCCTCCTCCGTACTCCATCATTCATCCTCCTCCATCCTCCTACGTTCTCCATCCTCGGTCATCCGTCCTCCTCCATCATCCTCTGTCGCCCTCCGTCCTCCTGCGTCCTCCATCCTCCTCTGTCATCCATCCTCCTGCGTCCTAAATCCTCCTCCGTCGTCAGTCCTCCAGCCTCCTCCGTCATCAGTCCTCCTCTGTCCTCCATCCTCCTCTGTTATCCATCCTCCTGCGTCCTCCATCCTCCTCCGTCGTCTGTCCTCCAGCCTCCTCTGTCATCAATCCTCCTCCGTCTTCCATCCTCCTCCGTCATCCAGCCTCCTCCGTCCTCCATCTTCCTCCGGCCTCCATCCTCCTCTGCCCTCCATCCTCCTCCGTCATCCGTACTCCTCCGTCCTCCATCGTCCTCTGTCCTCCTCCATCCGCCTCTGTCCTCCATCCTCCTGGTTCCTCCATCATCCTCCATCCTCTGTCCTCCTCCGTCCTCCGTCCTCCATCCTCCTCTGTCCTCCATCATCCTCCGTCCTCCTCCGTCATCCGTCCTCCACTCTCCATTCTCCTCCGTCCTCCATCCTCCTCCGTCATCCGGCCTCCTCCGTCCTCCATCATCCTCCTCTGTCATCCATCCTCTACCGTCCTCCATCCTGCTCCGTCCTCCATCTTCCTCCGGCCTCGATCCTCCTCTGTCATCCATCCTCCTCCGTCCTCCATCCTCCACCATCGTCCATCCTCTTCCATTCTCCGTCATCCGTCCTCGACCATCATCCGTCCTCCATCCTCCAGCCTCCTCCGTCATCAATCCTCCTCTGTCCACCATCATCCATCCTCCTCCGTCATCAACCCTCCTCCGTCCTCCATCTTCCTCCGTCCTCCATTCTCCTGTCATCCATCCTCCTCCGTCATCCGTCCACCAGGCTCCCCTGTGACCAATCCTCCTCCGTCATCCATCCTCCTCTGTCTTACATCCTCCTCCATCCTCCTCCGTCCTCCATCGTCCTCCATCCTCTTCCATTCTCCGTCCTCGACGGTCATCCGTCCTCCTCCATTCTCTGTCATCCATCCTCTGACCTCCTCCGTCCTCCATCCTCCTCCGTCATCCATCCTTCTCCGTCATCCATCCTCCAGCCTCCTCCGTCCTCCAGCCTCCTCCGTCATCCATCCTCTAACCTCCTCCGTCCTCCAGCCTCCTCTGTCCTCATCTTCCTCCATCATCCTCCGTCCATCGTGCTCCATCCTCCGTCTTCCTCCATCCTCCGTCATCCATCCTCCTCCATCCTTCATCCTCCTCTATTCACCGTCCTCCTCCGTCATCCATCCATCATCAGTCCTCCGTCCGCCATCCTCCTCTATCCTCCTCTGTCATCCTCCGTCATCCATCCCCCTCTGTGATCCGTCCTCCTCCGTCCTCCTCCATCCTCCGTCCTCATCCGTCCTCCATCCTACTCTGTCATCCATCCTCCTCCATCATCCGTTGTCCATCTTCATGCGTCCTCCTCCGTCCGCCATCCTCCTCTGTCTTCCATTCTCCTCCATGATCCATCCTCCACCATCCTCCATCGTCCTCCTCTGTCATCCATCCTCCATCCTCCTCCGTCCTCAATCCTCTTCCATTCTCCGTCCTCCACCGTCATCCGTCCTCCTCCATCCGAAATCCTCCTCTGCCCTCCATCCTCCTCTGTCTTCCATCCTCCTCCATCATCCATCCTCCATCATCCTCTTCAGTCCTCCATCCTCATCCTCCGTCATCCATCCTCCACCATCCTCCACCGTCCTCCTCTGTCATCCATCCTCCATCCTCCTCCGTTCTCCGTCATCCGTGATCCTTCCACCAGCCTCCTCCGTCAGCTGTCCTCCTCCGTACTCCATCCTCCATCATTCATCCTCCTCCATCCTCCTACGTTCTCCATCCTCGGTCATCTGTCCTCCTCCATCATCCTCTGTCGCCCTCCGTCCTCCTCCATCCTCCTGCGTCCTCCATCCTCCTCTGTCCTCCATCCTCCTCTGTCATCCATCCTCCTGCGTCCTCCATCCTCCTCCGTCGTCAGGCCTCCAGCCTCCTCCGTCATCAATCCTCCTCTGTCCTCCATCCTCCTGTCATGCATCCTCCTGCGTCCTCCATCCTCCTCCATCGTCTGTCCTCCAGCCTCCTCTGTCATCAATCCTCCTCCGTCATCCAGCCTCCTCCGTCCTCCATCTTCCTCCGGCCTCCATCCTCCTCTGCCCTCCATCCTCCTCCGTCATCCGTCCTCCTCTGTCCTCCATCCTCCTCTGTCCTCCATCATCCTCCATCCTCTGTCCTCCTCCGTCCTCCATCCAAATCCATCCTCCTCCGTTCTCCATGCTCCTCCATCATCCTCCATCCTCCTCCGTCCTTCATCCTCCGTCATCCGTCCTCCTCCATCCTCTTCCGTCCTCCATCCTATTCTGTCCTCCATCATCCTCCTCCATCCTCCTCTGTCGTGCTTTGTCCTCCATCCTCCTCCATTGTCATCCATCCTCCTCCGTCTTCCATCTTCCATCCACTTCCATTCTCCGTCATCCGTGATCCTTCCACCAGCCTCCTCCGTCAGATGTCCTCCTCCGTACTCCATCCTCCATCATTCATCCTCCTCCATCCTCCTACGTTCTCCATCCTCGGTCATCCGTCCTTCTCCATCATCCTCTGTCGCCCTCCGTCCTCCTCCATCCTCCTGCGTCCTCCATCCTCCTCTGTCCTCCATCCTCCTCTGTCATCCATCCTCCTCTGTCATCCATCCTCCTGCGTCCTCCATCCTCCTCCGTCGTCAGGCCTCCAGCCTCCTCCGTCATCAATCCTCCTCTGTCCTCCATCCTCCTCTGTCATCCATCCTCCTGCGTCCTCCATCCTCCTCCGTCGTCTCTCCTCCAGCCTCCTCTCTCATCAATCCTCCTCCATCCTCCACCGTCCTCGTCTGTCATCAATTCTCCTGCGTCCTCCATCCTCCTCCGTCGTCAGTCCTCCAGCCTCCTCCGTCATCAATCCTCCTCTGTCCTCCATCCTCCTCTGTCATCCATCCTCCTGCGTCCTCCATCCTCCTCCGTCGTCAGTCCTCCAGCCTCCTCCGTCATCAATCCTCCTCTGTCATCCATCCTCCTGCGTGCTCCATCCTCCTCCGTCGTCTGTCCTCCAGCCTCCTCTGTCATCAATCCTCCTCCGTCCTCCATCCTCCTCCGTCATGCATCCTCCGCCATCCTCCTCCGTCCTCCGTCCTCCTCTGTCATCCGTCCTCCTCCATCCGTATCCATCCTCCTCCGTTCTCCATGTTCCTCCATCATCCTCCATCCTCCTCCGTCCTTCATCCTCCGTCATCCGTCCTCCTCCATCCTCTTCCGTCCTCCATCCTATTCTGTCCTCCATCATCCTCCATTGTCATCCATCCTCCTCCGTCCTCCATCTTCCATCCACTTCCGTTCTCTGTCATCCGTCATCCTTCCACCAGCCTCCTCCGTCAGCTGTCCTCCTCCGTACTCCATCCTCCATCATTCATCCTCCTCCATCCTCCGACGGTCTCCATCCTTGGTCATCCGTTCTCCTCCATCATCCTCTGTCGCCCTCCGTCCTCCTCCATCCTTCTGCGTCCTACATCCTCCTCTGTCCTCCATCCTCCTCTGTCATCCATCCTCCTGCGTCCTCCATCCTCCTCCATCGTCTGTCCTCCAGCCTCCTCTGTCATCAATCCTCCTCCGTCATCCAGCCTCCTCCGTCCTCCATCTTCCTGCGGCCTCCATCCTCCTCTGCCCTCCATCCTCCTCCGTCATCCGTCCTCCTCCGTCCTCCATCCTCCTCTGTCCTCCATCATCCTCCATCCTCTGTCCTCGTCCTTCCTCCATCCTCCTCCGTCCTCCATTCAAATCCATCCTCCTCCGTTCTCCATGTTCCTCCATCATCCTCCATCCTCCTCCGTCCTTCTTCCTCCGTCATCCGTCCTCCTCCATCCTCTTCCGTCCTCCATCCTATTCTGTCCTCCATCATCCTCGTCCATCCTCCTCTGTCCTGCTCTGTCCTCCATCCTCCTCCATTGTCATCCATCCTCCTCCGTCCTCCATCTTCCATCCACTTCCGTTTTCCGTCATCCGTGATCCTTCCACCAGCCTCCTCCGTCAGCTGTCCTCCTCCGTACTCCATCCTCCATCATTCATCCTCCTCCATCCTCCTACGTTCTCCATCCTCGGTCATCCGTCCTCCTCCATCATCCTCTGTCGCCCTCCGTTCTCCTCCATCCTCCTGCGTCCTCCATCCTCCTCTGTCATCCATCCTCCTGCGTCCTCCATCCTCCTCCGTCGTCAGTCCTCCAGCCTCCTCCGTCATCAATCCTCCTCTGTCTTCCATCCTCCTCTGTCATCCATCCTCCTGCGTCCTCCATCCTCCTCCGTCGTCTGTCCTCCAGCCTCCTCTGTCATCAATCCTCCTCCGTACTCCATCATCCATCCTCCTCCATCCTCCACCGTCCTCCTCGGTCATCAATCCTCCATCCTCCTCCGTTCTCCATCATCCTCTTCCGTCTTCCATCCTCCTCCGTCATCCATCCTCCGCCATCCTCCATCCTCCTCCGTCCTCCATCCTCGTCTGTCATCCGTCCTCCTCCATCCTCCTCCGTCCTCCATCCTCCTCCGTCATCCAGCCTCCTCCGTCCTCCATCCTCCTCAATCATCCTCCATCCTCCTCCGTCCTTCATCCTCAGTCATCCGTCCTCCTACAGCCTCTTCCGTCCTCCATCCTATTCTGTCCTCCATCATCCTCCTCCATCCTCCTCTGTCCTGCTCTGTCCTCCATCCTCCTCCATTGTCATCCATCCTCCTCCGTCCTCCATCTTCCATCCACTTCCATTCTCCGTCATCCGTGATCCTTCCACCAGCCTCCTCCGTCAGCTGTCCTCCTCCGTACTCCATCCTCCATCATTCATCCTCCTCCATCCTCCTACGTTCTCCATCCTCGGTCATCCGTCCTCCTCCATCATCCTCTGTCGCCCTCCGTTCTCCTCCATCCTCCTGCGTCCTCCATCCTCCTCTGTCATCCATCCTCCTGCGTCCTCCATCCTCCTCCGTCGTCAGTCCTCCAGCCTCCTCCGTCATCAATCCTCCTCTGTCTTCCATCCTCCTCTGTCATCCATCCTCCTGCGTCCTCCATCCTCCTCCGTCGTCTGTCCTCCAGCCTCCTCTGTCATCAATCCTCCTCCGTACTCCATCATCCATCCTCCTCCATCCTCCACCGTCCTCCTCGGTCATCAATCCTCCATCCTCCTCCGTTCTCCATCATCCTCTTCCGTCTTCCATCCTCCTCCGTCATCCATCCTCCGCCATCCTCCATCCTCCTCCGTCCTCCATCCTCGTCTGTCATCCGTCCTCCTCCATCCTCCTCCGTCCTCCATCCTCCTCCGTCATCCAGCCTCCTCCGTCCTCCATCCTCCTCAATCATCCTCCATCCTCCTCCGTCCTTCATCCTCAGTCATCCGTCCTCCTACAGCCTCTTCCGTCCTCCATCCTATTCTGTCCTCCATCATCCTCCTCCATCCTCCTCTGTCCTGCTCTGTCCTCCATCCTCCTCCATTGTCATCCATCCTCCTCCGTCCTCCATCTTCCATCCACTTCCATTCTCCGTCATCCGTGATCCTTCCACCAGCCTCCTCCGTCAGCTGTCCTCCTCCGTACTCCATCCTCCATCATTCATCCTCCTCCATCCTCCTACGTTCTCCATCCTGGGTCATCCGTCCTCCTCCATCATCCTCTGTCGCCCTCCGTCCTCCTCCATCCTCCTGCATCCTCCATCCTCTTCTGTCCTCCATCCTCCTCTGTCATCCATCCTCCTGCGTCCTCCATCCTCCTCCGTCGTCTGTCCTCCAGCCTCCTCTGTCATCAACCCTCCTCCGTCCTCCATCCTCCTCCGTCATCCAGCCTCCTCCGTCCTCCATCCTCCTCCGTCCTCAATCCTCCTCCGTCCTCCTCCGTCATTCGTCCTCCATTCTCCTCTGTCCTCCATCCTCCTCCGTCATCCATCCTCCAGCCTCCTCTGTCCTCCATCCTCCTCCATCATCCATCCTCCAGCATCCTCCGTCATCCATCCTCCTCCGTCCTCCATCCTCTTCCATCATCCTCCATCCTCCTCCGTCATCCGTCCTCCATCCTCCAGCCTCCTCCGTCATCCATCCTCCTCCGTCCTCCTCCATCCTCCTCCGTCATCCGTCCTCCATCCTCCTCCGTCCTCCTCTTTCAAGCCAGACCTCGTTTCTTTAACCCAACGTCTCATTTACAGCCAGAACCAGCTAACAACATGATTTCTTCTCCTTCTATCCTTTTATTCTTTTAAACTTTCCTCATCAAACGTCGATCTTCTGTCAAGTTTCCTCCTCAGTTACCGTCGATTATCTCCTTCGTTTTCCTCTCCATTCATTCTCTGCACCTTTTATTGTTTGTTTTAGAACATTTTCATTTCTGACCTTTTATCGGCACTGGAAAAGAAATCTGTAAAAAATATGGAAAGGCAGCGACAGTGACAGAAAAAATCTGCTGACAAAAAGGTAGAATTTTGAAATATTTAAAACTGTAAAAGTGATGAAAATACAAGAAAATATCTCTAAAAATGATGTGAGGTAGATGTAAATTCCATTGTCACACAGTGTAGAAGAACAAATTACTATTTGTTTTGGGTTTTTTTTACGGTCAACGTGTATATTCATAATTACTTACATTTTTGAAATCAGACATTACTTTAAGAAAACAACGTAGGTTGAATAAATTTTTATTTTGAATTTTTGCATATTTTAATACAATAGAGTCAAATATTATAAGAAGAGCAAATGACCATTTATTAAAAAATTGATTTTTGATGTGGACATTATTTGCAGTTTTGGACCCTTGTTTTTATACATTAACGTGTAAATTTATAATGTATAGTCTGTGATTTTACCGGGTATTATCTGGAATTTAATAAAGCAACAAAATCAAGAAAATTATAGCTATAGAGATAACAATTATAAGATTGAAAATAACATAATTATTATTTTAAAATCCATAATATACAATTTTTTCATTCAAAAAGCGAAATATCAGTAAAAATATTTTGATTTAAATACAGTAAAAAATTATGTGCAATAATGATTATAATAATGCTCATTATTATTTTTTGTAGTATTATTTTAGAAGAAAATAATAATAATAGCAATAATTATTTTATTATTTTCTTCTTAAATTATTACTATTATTATTATTATTATTATTATTATTATTATTATTATTATTATTATTATTATTATTATTATTATTATTATTACTATCATCATCAGTACTAGTATTAGTATTGTGGTGGTGCTGAATAATTATTATGAATAATATTTTTTGAATATTTAAATTATTATTCAAATATTGTAAATGGTGGAGTTATTTTTCAGTAAAATATATTTTTTGATGTGGATATTATTCACAGTTTTTACCTGTTTTTTTAAATTATTATTTTAATGTGCATTTTAATATATTTTCTGTTTGGGGCGGCTTGGCTCAGTGGGTAGAGTGGCCATCTTGTAACTGGGGGTTTACCGGTTAGATCCGGGCCTGGAGAGTTTATGTCGAGGTGTCCCTGAGCAAGACATGTACATGTTTTTTCTTTCAAATTGTAGCAAATATCTGTAAAATAATCACGTTTTGCTCATTTAAATACAGTAAAAAAAAATTATGTAAAATTGCATATTAACCGGTAGTTTGTTCATTTGCTTTTTAAAATTTTTTTACATGCAAGTTGATATATTTTTTCAGATTTTACTGTACATAACTGTAATTTAACAAAATATGTAAAATAACAAAAAATGCAAAACAATTGCTGCCAAAAAAATGTATTTATTTACTTATTTTTTATTTTATTTTATTTTATTTACAGCGTGCTTAAATATCCTAAACATCCATCTAGTTTTTTATCTTCTGTTTTTGCTGCTGATCTTTGACTGCTGGTGTCGGTCTGTGGGAGGTTGTGTGTGTTTGTTGTGTGTGTTTTGGTCCATGTGTGTTTGTTGGCGCTCGTATGGCAGCCCATAAGGACAATAATCTGTTGGAGCATCTGTGTCTCAGATGGACTCTCAGGATTTCCCACCAGGCCTGCACACAAACATACACACTAAAACACACACTATAACACACACTAACACACACAGGGCTAATCTCTGCTGAATTAAAACGCTCATGAGACGACGGAGCTGCTGCTGGAGACGTGTGAATAATTACTGCTGATGGTGGAAAACATGTTTAAAGCGATAAATAAAGTTAAATATCAAACAGACATTCTTTAAGCTTCACTTCGTCTCCTAGAAATCAAGTTTTTTTTAACTGAACTGCAAAAGGACAGAAGTTCTGAAGGTCATTTATTCAGGAAAATATGACATCAAAAATAATGTAGTTTTTCTTTCAAAATATTCAATCTTACAGTAAAATAACCACTTAGAGCTTTTTTCCCTTAAATTAAAACGTCTTCCCACAAGCCTTTAAAGACGGTAACTGGAAGTTACAGTAAATGGAGACTAAAAAACCACATCGTGCATCAAAATTCTGACAGTGGGCTTCCTCCATTAAACTCCAGAACACTTCAGCCACCAAATCTGATTACTGGGAGATGTAAAAAGGTTCAGGGCCGACTCAAGGCAAACCACAGACCTTTACAGCTGAGAGGAGTTTATTTTTTAAATTAAGATACTGAAGAATGTGTCGGATAAATGAAGGAAACCAGTTGACGGTGTTTAATTTAATTCATTTTTTATAAATTTAACCTAATCAATTAGTTTAAGAAACAGCTATAACGCAGCAGAAAAACATAAATTCCATGTAATTTCTTGCAATTTTGCAACAGATTACTGCCCCTGCAGCCTCTTCTTTGCACGTCTTCACAGGCCTTTGCCTCGTTGAATTTACTTTAGCAAAGTCTGCAGGTAGCGCTGATCTTTTCCAGTCAGAGGAAGGTCAGAAATATCCATTTATGCAAAGAAAACTCAAGTGAATTTTGCTTTCAGTCAAGAGAAATAAGCTTAAAACGCCCAGAAAAGCTAAATATATAGAAGATTTAAGTGTGCAGATGTAGTCGGTCTGACCCATCGCCTCTGAAAACTGGAGGTTCTTTCACATCTGACTGTAGGACTAATTTTGCTCCATTCAAGTTGAGGTAAGTGGAGTCACTGGGTAACTGGTCTACACCACTCTGAGCATGTGTGCACCAAACATCCCTTATTCCACATTCCTCCTTTAACTGGTCACTTATAGGCTTTCCCACCTCATGGGCAATATGTATTATCAGATTACTTAATGTAGGGTGGGTTGTAGTTAAAGTGTCTGAAAGCATTTCACCTGGTCTAGAACTGGGAGCTATATGGTCAAGTATACGAGTGGAACAGAAAGCTGGTGAGCCTGTATTATTTTCACCTCGGACTGGTGTAAAAGGTAAACCACTAAGTAATCTCCCTCTACCGATTGAAGGATTGAAAGTATCAGCTGGAACTCTGTCCTCATTCATATTTCCAGTATCATACATCATTGTAAGACTTTTGTGCAATAACAAACCGCGCAGCAAGAAAAGAAAAATCTGCTGAGATAACCAATTAGCTTAAAATGGTAAACAACAAAAAAAAACAGTGTTAATCTCCTTATATAACTTATTCAGTACCAGCATGTAACTGAGGGGAACCTCTGGTGTCCAAGCTGGTGTTGATCCACTGCTCCAGGAATCACGACGAACCAGTCTGAACCAGTCTGAACCAGTCTGAAGCAGTCTGAACCAGTCTGAACCAGTCTGAAGCAGTCTGAAGCAGCGTGGAAATAAAATGCGTGTTAGATACAGCAATGATGCGGTCTCTCGCTAGCCGCTCTACTCCCAACGGGGTCACGGGCCGTCTCGTATAACATATTACACAAGCACAATATACATAAACATTAAGACAGAACTATGAAAAAGATTGAACAATATTTACAAAAGACAAAAAAAAGAGAGGGAGCTCACATACCTAGTGCTAATAAAATGCGTTAGATAAAGCAATGATGCGGCCTCTTGCTAGCCGCTCTGAAAAGGAGATACAAAAAGTCCTCACTACACCGCTGTACCCTACCAAAAACACCTGTATAAAACTCAAACAACAGACAAAAAACATGTAGAAATGACGAAGCAGATTTTAAGCCACATTCTAATGTTTTTTTTTCTCTGTAACGGAACCAACAACTGAGGGCGCTCTCTGTTCACTCACCTACTCCCAACGGGATCACGGGCCGTCTGAGGAGATGAGCGCGAACACAGAGGAAGTGACGCGCAAAGGACAAAGGTCAAGTAAAAATCGCAAAAATAAAAGTCACAATGTCAAAATAAAATAAAGCTCCCAAAAAAAGAATTGATACACAATAATAATGACAAAAAAGGACAAAAGAAAATTGAATAACAATGTAAACAAAAACAAGGAGGGATTTTGAGTGAAATTAATAGTTATACTGACACACCTGTTACACAGACACAATGCACGATAACACAATGAAATCAATTTAGTTTTGAACAGGAAAAGTTGCTCAAAAAAACAGTTTTCTTTGTTTTTTTAAAGTCATGTCTTATTTTTTGCATCTGATTAGCTACTTAAATGAAAGCTCAGTGGCTTAAAACGTGTTCAACTGACTTAAAGTCTGTCCAAAACAAGACAGAAATTGTGCAAAATGACTCAAACTGTGGCCAGAAGACCAGGACTGCCACAGTGAATGCATAGTCCTGACAGTGAAGCATGGGGGCTGCTTCCCTGACTAGAAATTTGTGCAAAAACAAGTTCAAAATTGACCAAAAATTACTCAAAATGTGTTTGAAGTAACTACAAATTTGTCCAAATGACTTAAAAATTGTCCAAAACAAAATTAAAACTTGTCCAAAATGCTGTTTTCTGTGTTTTTTAAAGTCACGTCTTCATTTTTGCATCTGATTATCTATTTTAAAAAAGCTTTTATCATATTTTGAAGAAGCTCAGAGAGAAACATATAAATTTTATGTCATTTTTTGCAATTTTGCTACAGATTTGTGCCCCTTTGGCTCAGACCTGCACTGATCAAAAGCTGCTTTTCCACAACAGAATCCGAGCAGCAGACATGTTGCTCATACGAACAAACACACCCACATTCAGTAGCTGTTAAAAAACCTCTAAATTCTGGTGAAACAGACAAGAATCCCGGTGTAATGGGGTTGTAATCTCATTTTTAATTAGCCCTTTCATAAGAATAGGTATGCAGATTGGGTTTCTGTAGCTTTTCAAGCCGAGATAACATCAAGAGCTCGATGTGGCGGAACACTCAAGGGTAACTTAAAAGCTTGAATAGACTGCATTATTCTGCTGACCGTCATGACCTTGCAGATGCAGAGATTCTTTGTGTGTGCGTCACCGCATGTGTCGGCGAGTCTTATCGCCGTTTGCAGCCCGTTCTAATGAGCAGAGCTTGGACGGTGTGTATGTGGGTCTAAAGTCCTCCAAAATTCGCTGTATTTTGTCACCCGGCGAAAGGGATTATATCAAAGATCAAGCACAAACACAACAGCAGCGAGCGGCTCAGACACTTCAGGCAAATCCGCTGCATTAGATAGCGTTATTTGATGCATTCAGACCGATGCAAAGTCGCTCCGTCTTGCTTTAGCTTCTTATTTCTGTCTGTTGCTGTTGGGAATAAAACCCTTCGACCCCCTTGGAGGTGGAAAGTGATGTACCGCACGTCAAACCCTTCGTTTATTTGAATCAGCCTCACAAAGTGCGATGTTCGCTGCAGAGCTTCCGCTGCTGATTTTGACGTGTGAAGACCCAAACGGTGTAAAACTTGTTTTTTCTGGTCCACTGGCTCTGTTTGAACGGACTTAATTGGCTTTTGCCAGGGAGAAAGTTACACCCTGACAAGCTGATCAGCGTCTCTAAAACCAGAGGAGAGCGTCTCCGAGCGCAGAAAATCTGCCATTTTTAGCCGTTAGCTGCAGAGCGCTAAGGGCGGCGGTGTCAGTCATTCAAGAGGTTTCAGTCTGGATGGAAATATCTCAATATTTACTGAGTACAGTGGAGCAGAAGGCTGGCACAGTGGTTCCTCCACGTTGTATTTCAAGAACGTGGTCGATGTTTAACTCTCTACAACACTTTCTGAAAATGCTGCAGAACTATTGTGGCCACAGAACTAGTTTCACAATCTAGCTGTAAAAAAATAGATGAAATAAAGGTTGTTAATGGAAACTATGGTGCTAAACTTCCTGAAAGTTTGCTAAAGAACATGAGAAGAAGCCTGATGGCTGTTGGAGAACATTGTTTGGTCAGATGAAGAGTGGAGTCCAGATGTTTGGTGAGAACCTGACTAGGACTACCACAGTGGATTCATAGTCCTGACAGTGAAGCACGGAGGTGGAAGTATGATGATATGAGGCTGCATGAGGTCAAAAGGTGATCCAGGAAGATCAATGAGCAACTAAAAATCAGTGAAGCACAGAGTCAGCAGTAATCAGGAGGTGTAGAAGGAGTCATAGTTCACCAAAGTGACTCAAAATGTGTTTAGAATGACCAGAAACTCGTCCAAACATCTCTAAATTACTTCAGTGGAATTATAATTTCAAAGTTTTCCCTTCTCCTTCCGTTGAATATTGACAGTTTGCGACTCTTCTCTGCTGAATCAGTAAAACGTTCATGTTCCAACACACATTTTAAAACAACCTTGAGCAAAAGTTGAGCAAAGAGCGGATCAAGCAGAAGGTTTGTGGATGTTTTTCTCTCCGTTACTTGCAGGAACAAAATCAAATTTGCCGTCAGCTTTGGGGAATTGATTTATTTTCCTTCCACGGACTCGACGAAGACTGTGTTTTCAGGGATTAGAGGTGCCGGTCAAGGTCGTCCTGATTCATTTCACATCCACAAGTCCTCAGCTGGGATTTGAACCTGCAACCTCCCGCTGCAGAATAACAAGTCCAGGTAGCGGATTACAGCAGCAGAATACAAATGTGACTCTTTATCTGTTTGAGCTGCAGGAGATTATTACCACAAACTCATTATCAGCGCTTCGGGCCTCCACGGCTGCAGCTGCTATTACCTTCAGCCAGACGCCAGAAAAGACTCATTTACTGGAGTTTTATTACATTTCAGATAGCAGCAACTTATCTCTGCGTCCGTCCATCTGTCTTTATGAGCCGACCGGCAGATTACTTTATTATCTTTGAGTTTCATTTTCGATAGCTGCAACTTTATTATCGCGCCATCTCGCCTTCTCCTTAACAATTCCAAATTTTCTGTCTCCTGTATTTCTCTTTTATGGCTCCCGTCTCTCCGTTTCTCTTTTTAAAAAGATGTGACATTAGTGGGCTTTAATTGTCGACGGCCGGCAGCAGAGATGAATAGACCAAAAAAAAGACAAAAATTGTCTGCAAGAATGAGAAAACTGGAGAATGATAAGAAAAAAAGGCTGTCGGACAAAAGGAAACTGTGAAATTACATGAGGAGAAGATGAGATGGGCAATCAGAAGAATGACCACGAAGACTGAAGGATTTATTCTGAATTAACTCCATCAACTCTGAAGGTGAACTACTGCTGCAGAATCCTCACTTATCCAGCATTATATGTAATAAATGACTGGAAATGATCTATAATTACTCCAAATTTGTTCAAAATTACTCAAACCTTGTCCATAATTACTCAAATGTGTCTTAAATTACGCAAATTGACTTGAATTTTGTATAAAATGACTCAAAACTTGTCAAAAATTACTCCAAATAACTTCAAAATAACTCAAAACCCATACAAAATTATCTAAAATGCGACCAAAATTATGTGAGATTTGTTCAGAACTACTCACAATTTGTACAAAACAAGTTAGAAATTGACCAGAAATTCCTCTTTTTTTTCAGAATGACCAGTAGTTTGTCCAATGTGACTTCAATTTATCCTAAATAACTGGACATTTTCTAAAATCACTAAATATTTATCACAAAAATGGCTCCAGATTTGTTCACAATTACTGAAATTATAGAGAAAATTACTTTACATCTCCCAAAAATGACACAAATGTGTCCTTGCCGATACAAAATTTGTCCAAAAAAGGTCTAGAATTACTCCAAATTTGCCCACCAGAAGTTTATTATCGTTTAAAACAAGTCAGAAATTGTTCAGAATTTCTCAAAATTTGACCAAAGACGACTCAAAATGTGTTTGAAATGACTAGAAACTTGTCCAAATGACTTAAAATAGAGTTCTCATATAGTGAAATATTGCACATAAACGAAAACATTAAACATGCTGCTGCAGCTTTATGTTGCACAAACTACTGAGAAAAGTAAAAAGACAGAAATGATTGTAGTTCAGATGTAAACACTGGATGTTTCCACTCTTCGTCTGTTCAGATTGATGCCAGGAATCTGAGGTGACCTTTGACGACTCTCAGCTGGACCCAAACTAAACATACTTCAGTCAGTCACGTTGCTGATCCAGATATTGACTGACCGCCTCCAACGATTACGCCTAATCGCTGCATTTCAACAGCTTTCTAAAGTCGCAGCCCGTTACCATGGAAACGTGGTAAATAAAGGCCTGTAATCTGCTGCCATGGAGGTAAAAAGAAGGAAGTTTGGATTGAGATCAGTAAAATGTATCATAAAGAACTACACTCATTTTTATGAGTTGAATTAAAAAGCCGGCGGTTTGTTGTAATCTGGGAGGACCAGTTAGGAGTTAACTGGACTGTAAAAACGGAGACATAGAAAAGGACCATTAAGGATGAGTCCAGATTATAAAACCATTTATGATCACATTTAAAGGCTCTCGTGTGGCTGCAGGATGTTCCAGAGGACGTTCCAGACGTTACAATCCTCCTCTCGGATCATTTCTGCTCTCTGCTCTCAGTTCACTGGAAGCTCTGGACGTTTGGAATAAAGAGAGAAAACTGATCTACGTCCGAAAATACTAAAATAAATCCATTCTACTGCTCAGAGTGGCTCTTTTTTGAGGGAATGCAAGTCAGAAATTTGTGTTTATGAGTCACAAAAATATCTTTTATGCAGGAATAAATGAAACTGATGATTCTTTACATCTTAAAACCACCTTAGAGTTGTAAAGTCATGTTATCTATAAAGAAATAGAAAAAACTGTAAGAATTGCAAGTTTATAACTTTCCAGCAGTTATCTGTTAGAAAACTTCATCAAATGTGAATTTAAAATAGTATTATTTCATCAAAATGATGTTTTTCTTAGATCACTTTTAATCTTTAACTCTTTTATGCTTTCATACCTGCTCTTTACTATGTTAGTTTTTGGTTTTATTATTTGCTTTTATTTGTAAAATGTATTTTTTCCTACACATCTTGTTTGAAAGTCCAAAACCAGAAGCTGGATGTGATTGTATTTACAGTGAAGCAGGATCGACGTCGCTAAAGAGGCAGACTGGTGTTGATGGAATAATTAAGATACAGAACGACAGAAATGAGACTCAAAATGACAAAAATGAGACACAAAACAACAAAAATGAGAGAAAATGACAAAAACAAGATGGAAAATGACAGACATGAGACACAAAATGACAGAAATGAGACAAAAACAAGCCAGAAAATGACAAAAATAAAACAGAAAATGACAAAAATAAGACAAAAACAACGACAGCAATGAAACAGAAAACAACAAAAAAAAAACAGAAAATGACAAAAACGAGACAGAAATGACAAAAGCCAGACACAAAATAACAAAAACGAGACAGAAAACGTCAAAAACAAGACATAAAATGCCAAACGTGTGATTGTGTTGCAGTGAAGCGATTCTGACGAGGCAGACTGGTGTTGATGGAATAATTGGGGCCACATCTGGCCAGAATCCTGCAGAGTCCCAGTAAAAACCATCTCCAGGCTTCAGGCCAGCACAGGTGTTCCTGCTGCTGCTGCTGCTGCTGCTGCTGCTGCTTATATAGAAATAACTTCTCACACACACACACACCTCCACATGCAGCTGCTAACACAGAAATCACAAAGTGCAGCGCTAAGAGCCCAGATTAGGATCAGCAGAAACAGAAAGTGAGCGCTGCTGCTACCAGTGGAGAAAGAACAAAAACAATTCTCCAGCAGGAAGTGATAGAGGAGCTCATTTCATGCCCTGCTGCTTAAGTTGTGGCATTCCTGTCAGCTGGCTGTGGAAATCACTCCGGCATCATATATCTGCCTCCATTCCAGAGTGGAGCCCAAAAAACAGGAAAAATAACACTTCCTGTTTGTTTCAAATGCAAAAAAAGCACATAAGCTGCCATATATCCCCCCAAAAAGCCTGTAATAAATCAATTTAAATAAAAGAAACTTTAAAATTATGAACTGATAAAGGAAAATCTAAATACAGCTGTTCAGATACATGCTTTTCAATCCCAAATCTGATCCAAAACTGATCAGAAATATAGCAGAATAAAATAAAATTAATCAATTCGATTTAAAAAAAAAAAGTTGTATAAAAAAAAGGTACAGAAAAATTAAATTAAATTCTCAAAAATTTGCAAAAAAGTAGCAAGAGGTAAAAATAAAAATGTAAAAGATAAAATATATAAAAGAATAGAAAATATAGATTAAAATTTCAAGACAAAAAGTTCAAATTAAAAGTCCTGACAGTTTAGAGCAGACTTAATCATTTTATTTTATTATGTATAAAGTTTTTTAATATATATATATATATATATATATATATATATATATATATATATATATATATATATATATATATATATATATATATATATATATATATATATATATATATATATATATATCTTTTTCTATACAAGTATTTCTGTATATTTATTATTGAATCAGTCAGAATCGAGTTGCTGTTGGCTGTGAGAGTGAACACAACAGTCTTCATGCACTAAAACTTATTGAAAATGACTCAAAACTTGTCCATAATTTATTTAAATGTGTTGAAAAATGACTCCAAATTTGTCCAAATTGACTTAAAAACTCTAAAATGTCTGAACCTTCAGCAGAACTCATCAAATGTTGCTGATGCAGAGAGAGTTTTCTCCCTGAAGGGGGCGGAGCCAGCAGCAGCTCAGCTACATTTCAAGCTGCAGACACTGATTTACCAGAACTGAAACCAGCTGTAGAGGAATTAACTGTATTTTCGGTGGTTTGAAATAAAAATATTCATCTTTGGAACATAATTAATATCCGTTAAAGAATTACTAGCATTTTATTTTATCGTTGGTGTTGGTTTTGTGGATCTCAGGCTGGTTTTTAACTCTGTGGAGCTCCTTCTGCCTCTTTACTGTTTGTGTGGGTTTGATGTTTTCATTCTGTCGTGTTTATTTCTTCTAATTCTCCGTCTGGATTGTTTCTGACTCGCTGTCGTGTTTCTTTCTGATCTCAGCAGGTTGAAATTAACCGTAATTGCAAATTGTTTTGCTTTCAACAGCCACCTAACATCTTTTATTTTCTCTCCAGGAACACGTTCCTCATCCGCTGCAGAGCCGCTAGAAATGGTTTTTCCTGCGTTGTGTGGAGGTTCTCTAAAGATTACCGTCAGGAAAAGTTGATCCTATTATTTTCTTCAGTTTATCTGTCTTTGCTCAGTGGGATAAAGTCGTCTGTTGTGTCGCCGCTCCTCATTTTATCCCAGATTACTGCAGAAACACAACAAGGTTTTAACACATCTGAGCCGACACATAAATAACACGCTTCTGACATGACGTTAGCATGTAATGAACCACAGGAAGTCTCTCCGACTAAAATAACATGAGAGGGCTTAATAGTTTTCATATCTCGTCCTCAGTTGAGCTTTTTTATTGAAACATGTTTTAAAAAAATGAGTTTCATTCCTCAGATTTATCCTAAATGACTGGAAATGTGTTAAAATTACTTCACATTTGTCCACAATGACTGAAATCTTGTCCTAATTTACTCAAATTTGTCATAAATGAGGCAGAAGTTGTTGTAAATGAGTCAGTATGGACAATTCTCACATGATTTTGGACATATTTTCAGATATTTTGGAAGAGTTTTCAGTCATTAATCAGTAATCCTAGACAAAATTTCAGTTATTTGGGAGAAGATTTAACAAATTTTTGACTAATGTAAAGTAAGTTTGGATTAGTATTGAGTCCTTTAGCCAAATACTGAATAATTCCAGTAAATTTCAAGTCCTTTAGTAATGAATGATGCTGGACAAGTTCATTTTGGACAAACTTGAAGTAATTTTGAACACATTTTTGATAATTGCTGAAGGGTTTTTTCTGAAAGGTTATTTTCAACACATTTGTATTATTTTGAATGAGTTTTGCATCATTTTGGACAATTTTTCAGGCCATTTACGAGAAGTTTGAGTGCATGAAGACGGTTGTGTTCACTCTTGCAATCATCAGCAGGACATCTGGTGAGTTTTGCTCAAGGTTCAGACATTTTCAAGTCATTTTGAACACATTTAATACCTTTTTATAAATTTTGAATGATTTTGGATGAAGTCTAAGTAATTTTCAACATATTTAGATTATTTTGGGCAAGTTTTGAGCCATTATCTACAAATTTTGAATCATTTTGACCACACTTTGATGAATTTTGGACAATTTTTCAAGTCATTTTGGACTAAATTGAATGGGCAAAGACTCTTGTGCTCTCTCATGTAGAACACTGCAGAAGATTTAATAAGTTTTGTTCGTGCTTCAGGCATTTTAGAGTTTAGCAGAAGCAGCTGTAGAAGGTAAACCTGGTGGACTGAGAGGCAGCTGTTAATTCTGACTGTTTGTTAACCAGTTTCTACACAGACACTGAATAAAACCTCCCTGGACCTTTATTACTCAACACGCATAACAAGAAATTTAGCACTGTTGTGTGATTTGGAGCTGTTTCCAGTGGAGAATTGTTGTGATTTGCGTGGGTTTGATGTGATCTCAGCTTGTTGGCCGAGTGTCAGAAAGGCTTCAAACGCAGCTCGGAGACGCAATCAGAAAGTGTGTAATCTCCCAGCAGAACACAAAGCAGTGAATCATCGCATCTGATGCAGCCGTGAATCACTTATAGTGGCTGATTGAGGAAAAAATAAAGAAAAAAAGCCTCACAAAGAGACGAGAGACTTGGTGGAATTAAAGAAAGACCGTTTTCAGTTTCAATGCCATCCAGATTTCAATGCCAGCTCCAACGTTTACATCTAATAATTAAATAAAATACCTGCAGCAAGTATTTCACAGTGGAATGTGGCTTTTACCTGCTGCTTTATTTCTTCTACATTATTTCTTTTTGTGCTCATGTCTTTAATAAGGACCGATTATTTTCCCACCAGCAACAACCACAGAAATAAGATGGGAAAACGTCCACTGAGGACAAATAAAAATCAGTAAAAGACGATAATCAGGAGGCATGAACCTGACAGTGAAGCATGGAGGTGGGAGTGTGATGATATGACTAACTTTGGACACATTTAGAGTCATTTCTGGTCAATTTTTAACCTTTTTCAGGCAGATTTTGAGTCATTTGAACAAGTCTCTAGTCAGATTTGGGCATTTTGAGTCATGTCATACATAATTCCACTTACTTAATTTTGGACAAGGTTTTTGTCATTTTGGGCATATTTTGAATAATTCTAAACAAATTTTGGGTCATTTTGGACAAATATCACAAATGAACATATTTTGGGAAACTGTGGATGACTTTGAGACAATTTAAGAATTTAAGAAGTCATTTAGGAAACATTTTGGATAATTTAGGAGAAATATAAGTAATTTTGGACAATATCTGAATAATTTTAAAGACATTCAAGGGTTAAAAATTCCAGTCATTTAGAACACATTTCAGTCATTTCAACAAATTTCAAGGAATTCTGGACAAGTCTCACATGAGTTTGGACATATTTTAAGTAATTTGTGGACAACATTCCAGTCATTGTGGACATTTTTGAGTCATTTAGGACTGTGTCATTTTGGACTAATTGTTATAATTTTGGACATGGTTTTTGTAATTTGGGGCAGATTTTGAGTAATTTTAAGTCACAAATTTTAGGTCACATTGGCTAAATATTGATTAATTTTCAAAAAAGTACAGTAATTTAGAACATATAGGAGTCATTTTGGACAAATTATATACATATAATGTCATTCAAAATGACATATATTTTGTTCAAAATTATTAAAATATGTAGTAAATGACACAAAATTTGTCCAAAGTAACTGAAATTATGTCCAAAATGACTCAAAACATCCAAATATGTCTCGAGACTTGTTCAAAAGACTCAAAATTTGCTAGAATTTTTATTTTTAAATGGTGAAAAATGACTTGAAATGCAGGGTTGGACTTGTCTGTGCGTTTTGTATCTTCGTCTTGCTTCCTTTGTCAAAGCAAGACGCCTAGAAAGAACATCATGAGAAACCGAGGAAAGGCATGAAAACTCTGAGAGGAGACGGAGGGAGAGTCGGAGTGAAGGTGTTGGAGATAAAGCAGAAGAAGACGGAGGAGCTGGAAATAAAAAGGTAATTCTCCTGGTGAGATTATGCAGCTGCTATTATTCTGGATGTGTGAGGTTCAGCAGATACAGAAAACACTCTTCCTTTGCTAATCTGCAGAAATAATACGAGGAAGACTCAGGACTACAAAGGACTGGCTCCACTTCTCTCGGTTTTTACAGTAATATCCTGTTTGAAAGCTACAGACGTCCTGATTTTAATTCTTTTATTCATTATGCTGATACCGAGTCCCAATCTGGTACAGTTTACCTCCATAATACACCCTTCAAGGGCATGAAAGGTGTGACATTTGATTGGTGCATTTAGCTGTTTGTACTCATGAAATATTGTTTAAAGTATGTCATTTGAAGCTGTGAACCGTCTGTTTTGTAACTTTATCAGAATAAAATGGAGATTATCGTGTCAGAATCCAACTTTGATCTGCCTTCATTGTGTCTCTGAGAATGAAATAAAACCCACAGGATGGAAATTTACCTTTAATCTACAGTCAGCCAGATGCAGGCTGATGGTGTAGACAGTGTACGTGTGTGTGTGTGTGTGTGTGTGTGTGCAGTGTGTAGATGTGTGTGTGTGTATATAGTTTACATGTGTGTGTGCATGTAGTGTGTACATATGTGTCTGTATAGTGCTTATGTGTGTGTTTATGTGTGTGTTACTGCAGATACTGCAGTTTTCTTTGCTGCAGTACTTTAACTTCCTCCTTCTTCTCCCTGAAATCCACCTGGCTGGTGGGCTTCTGTGCTGCTGGTTCAATTTCACACACACACACACACGCACACACACACACACACACAGTAACACACACACACAGTAACACACACACACAGTAACACACACACACAGTAACACACACACACACACACACACACACACACACAGTAACACACACACACAGGTGGTGAAATGTCCTTTAACGCATCAGGGGTCTCTTCCTGTGTGTCAGACTGCTGCTCGCTGAAGCCTGCTGATTGAAAATAACGTTTATTTTACTTCCTGTGCTGCATTCAGGACAAACACTCTCTGGTTTGTTCCATCCACACCAACGTTTGCACCTTTTTGTTCTGCAGGAATTAAAGCGGAGCAGTTTATGAATCCTCCTGAATCCTGAAGTTTGACCACATAGAGAGAAATCTGCTAAACTGCTTCATGGCACGAAGAAAAAAAGAGGACAAAACACCCATTTCTATCCACATGATACTGATTAAAAACAATCCTGCAGCTAGATGTGCTGTCCTGTAATGGCTAGATTTGGTTCATTTTTCCTCTAATGACCTGCATGTCACAGATAAACAGATCAAAGACAGGAAGAAACTTGAAAATGCAACAAATTTGTATCTTTTCACAGATTCCAGCTTTGATAAATGGTGCAGTTTTGTTGAATTTTCAAAAGACAGCACGTCTTTCAAAGCTGTCGGCAGATTTTGGAGTTCAAGTTTACCGCTGATCCTCCACCACCTCTCCTCCTTCTCCTCCTCCTTTTTCCTCTTCTTCTCCTCTACTGATGAATACAGGTGAGGAAGGATGAGAAGGTAATTCTCGTTGCATCTTGTCTGAGGAGTTTTCATCACATTTCTCCATCAGGAGCTCAGTTTTTTGAGTATTTCCCTCTAACAGCCTTCAGCCCAGAGAGCTGAACTTTCTGCTGCTGAAACATGATGTTTTTCTTTCTCAGTACAAGTGAGTTTTGTCCCATAATGCAACACTGCGTCTCCGGTGACGGTTCGTCTGCAAACCTTTGACTCGTGACTCCGGTGGAGAGTGTGTGAATCACCTCCCTTTGATAATCAGCCTGGGGATGTTTTCTGGACTCCAGACCTCGGCTTTTGATGGTCTGCTGGAGACACATTTCAGACGGAGCGCGGAGGATTGGATCGGCAGCTTTATTGACAGCGCACATATTCATGTCATCCTGGAAACAATCTGCAGCCGTTGATTCATCCCGCTCCGTATCTCTTTGTGCTTTTTGTTGAGGGTCATGGCGGGCAGCGGTGGATCTCTCAGAGCTTCTTCAGACAGTCCAAGTCCTCTGCAGCCCAGACGGATGTTTGCAAAGCTGTGGACGAACACGTTAACCTCACACTGGAAGGAGCTGGACGGGGCTCAGAGCATCTCTGAGGTCTACCTTTAGATCCTGTTACATTTTAAACCTGTAGTATTTACTGCAGCATTCATTTACTGCAATATTCTAGCTGTAATATTGATCAGTTACTGCAGTATTTCACCTGTTCTGTCCATCATTTACTGCACTTTTCAACCTTGTGTCATGCTGTCTTGTTTATTGCTGTTTTGTCATGTTTTTGTCATTTTTTGTCTCGTCTGTGTCATTTTCTATTGTGTTGATGTCGTTTTGTGTCTCGTTTATGTCACATTGTCTCACTTTTTTGCCTTTTCATGTCATTTTTTTGTCTCGTTTTTGTCTTTTTGAGTCATTTTATGTCTGTTTTTGTAGCTTTTGTCTTGTTTCATTTGTCATTTTGTCATGCTGTCTTGTTTATTGCCGTTTTGTGTCAGGTTTTTGTCTAGTTTGTGTCATTTTCTATTGAGTTGATGTCATTTTTTGTCATTTTGTGTCTTGTTTGGGTCGTTTGGTGTCTGTTTTTTATTGTTTTGTGTCATGCTGTTGTTGTTCTCTATTGCTCGTTTGGGTCTCATTGGTGTCGTTTCATGTCTCTCTGTGGTCACTTTATTTCCACATATTGAACTATTCCCACGTTTCCAGACTGGGACTAAATATTAAATGGCTCAGATCAAAGCAGGACAAATAAACCATCTGTACTATAAACAGAACTTACCTAAAAACAGCAACAGAGACATTTCAAGGCTTTTCATGCATCAGGCTGCAGACTCTGATGTTATCTGTGACTTTACGGTGAATAAAACCTTTAACTTTAGGGTTCCGTCCCTGATAAAACTCCAACAACTCATCTGAAGGACGATCTCAGGGCAGAAAAGTCCTAAAAGCTTCATAACTCCTGCAAATCTAACGTGAACACATCAGGGCATTTTAAACTTGTCAACAAGAAACAAACAAAAAAAGCTGATCTGCCGCGGCTGATTGCTGCTTGGAGCATTAATGAGGTTAGATAACGGTTAGACGCGGGGGTGTGGGAGGATAAATGCTCACATTCAACGCTACAGTCTGTACAAGCTTGCTTTGAAAATGTCAGCAAAATGAGTTCTCTCAGATCAGAACATTTCTTCCAATGGTTGAATGTAGAAACTGTTGTTTCTGTTTGTTTTTACTGCTGTAGTTTATGATAAACCAGACGCTACAGGTGGTTTTATGGTTTCATATTACCAACCGCATTCTTCTTTCTCACCAGTTTTTTTTTTTGTTTTATGCTTTTGTGATTTTTCTGTCCTTTGTTTACATTTTTCACTGCAATATAAAGTCCTGCACCTCTGTGGAAACAGAACAGAACCTGCACCTGGGTCAGATTCTAACTGCTAACTAGCTGTTTAGGGGCTCAAGGAATGGCGGAAGTAAACATCTTTGTTACGGCAGGTTCCAAAAGCCGCAGGCAGGAGTCAGCTTCACTAAACATAGAAAACAGGATGAATCAAAGTCCAAAGGCTGGTGGTAAAGACAGTTCTACTCCTCGTACTGACTGGAGATGAAACCATGGTCCAGCTTTGAATGAAGGCTGCAGTCTGCTTTCATGGAGACGCCCAGAGACCAATCACTCAGCTCCACCTGCAGCTCATCAGCTGATTATCATGGAACACACCTGCTGCCAGCTCCACCATGAGCACACCTGGGAGAGAGAGAGAGCAGGAAGCAGGAAGTACTACCACAACCCACTGCCTTCAACTGGGGCTGTCACACGCTGTCATCTTTATTAAAGCTACAGCATATTTACGTTATTTCATACAAAACATGTCGGTAAAAGCAGATTTCTGTTAGGAAAAGAAAGAAAAAATTGTATTTATTTTTATTTAATTTTTTAAAAGCTTTTATTTTGCACCTCCAAGTTTCTAACAACCATAAAACACAACATATGGAACCTTTAATTGATCAGTATCAGCTTTATTCCAAGCACATCTTACATGTACATCTGCTGGTAGCCAGGTGTTATAGCAGGATGCTAACAATGCTAATTCTGAGTAACTTTTTGACACAACACAAACTAATATTTTTCAGCATACACACAACTTTGATGTTATTTGAAGAAAAATGTGTATATTAAGGAGTGATAAATGGTGAATAATCTTTCAACTGTTTCAACCTTCAACTCCTGAATTTTGACAAACAGCAGAAACTTTATTTACAAAGTTTGACCCGAAAATTATTCTATTTTTACTCCATTATTTCTGAAATAAAAATACAATTTTACTGATATTTGCTGATATTTTGTCTGGTTTATTACATGTTCAAGTCTCAGATCTGCAGGCAGCAGTTTGAGTGTTTTTTTAGTATATAATATAATAAAAATAAATAAAAAATAAAAAATACATTTAAAAGAAAAATCTTTATTATGGTATTATTTCTGAAATAAAAATATTATTTTACAAATATTTGCAGATATTTCCTCTGGTCAGCTGCCACTTTGACTGATGATGAGTATAAATCTCTATTTTTTTTTTTTTTTTACATTTTATTTTATTATATTCTCAACGCTCATATCTCCAGGTTGCAGTTTGGATGTTATTTTTTAGTATTTAAATCCAGAAAAAATAAAAAGCTGTACCTGTTGTTTTAAGGTTTCTTTAAATTTTGGAAAAACAGAGAAATGTTATTTTCTTCTCATTTTTTCAAATGAGAATTCTCCCTCCTTCATGTTGTTCTGTTTCCACAGAGCTGCAGGACTTTTTATCTTTTACTGTCTTTTGCATCTTGTAGTTGCATATTTTGTTGTTTCTCTTTTTGAGTAAGGCAGTTTTTGCAGGTGTTAATCTTTATTTTGCATCTATTCTGTGTTGGTTTTCATCTCTTTCAGGTCATTTTGTGTCTCTTTGCTGCATTTTTGCATCGTCTGGTCATTCTTTTGGGATTCTTCCTGGCAGTTTTGCAAAGAAATTCAACTTTTCTTGACTTCTTTTTGAAGGATTTCCATCATTCTAGCTGTATTTTACTTCAGTTTTTTCTCCTTCTTCATGTTGTTTTGTTTCCAAAGAGCTGCAGGACGTTTAGATTGAAAAATGAGCCAACAATGAGGAAAAATGTGTAAAAACAGTGGATTAAAGAGGGTTAATAAAGAAAACACTGCATCCTCTGTCAGTTTTTCTTCTCATAGAGGTGATGAAATGCTGATATTTTCCAGGTAAATACATCCTCTGATCTGACGGGACGTTAATTTGCAGCCATAATAATGAGCGGCCTGCAGACGGTGGAGGACATTCATTAGGAATCATCAGCCTCGGCGGGACGACTGAAGCCTCCAGCAGGATGTGGACGATAAAGCCGGTCCTCTGGACGTAACCGGAGCTGAATTATGGTCACCGGTCCACATAAAAACAGGGTCTGGAACCTGACAATAGACTGTTTCCACTCCAGAGACGTTAATCCTCCCAACGGCTCTGAGCAGAAACAACCAAATAATCCAATCAGGACTCTGTTCAGCGTTAGCAGCCTCCTCTTCACACCAGCTGCTGTTTCTACCTGCTGCAGAATATTTACAACCAGCTCAGGACCAGGTTCAGTTCCTGTTCAGACACTGGTTTAATGTACGGCATATTTACAGGGGAGTGAAGGCAAGTTTTGTTTATGTAGGAGTTTTGTGTCTGAAACTATTTCACACATTTTACTGTTAGCATAAAGTTAGCGCTGAACTGCCTGGATGATTTGTTCAAATGGTGGCAGTGAGGTTAAATTGATCCAGAAGGATGATGTATGTCATAAATAACTACATTACTGATAATCTAGAGCTACAGTTGTGCTCAGAAGTCTAACTGCTCTGAAAGAATGAATAAAATGATGTGCTGATGAGTTCTGATGTCCACATTTTCACACACATTCACATAAACCCTAACCCTAAACCAACAACGAGACACAGAATGACAAAAACGAGACAAACAAGACAAAAAATTTCAAAAGCAAGACACAGAGTGCCAACGAGAGACAAATTTAGAAAAATGAGACGGAAAGAGACTAAAAAAAGAGATGACAAGAAACAAAATGGCTAAAAACAAGACAAAATATGACAAAAATTAAATACAAAATAACAAAAACGAGACACAAACGACAGCAAAAATGAGATGACTGAGACCAAAATAAGAAAAATGTGAACGTTTTCGGATTTTTTTTTGCACTAAAACAAAGAGAAAAGCTCAGAGTTGTGTTATTTATAGGTTATTATGCTGTGATGTCACCGGTCCGGTTCACTACAGATATGAGGCCCTAAAATAAGATGACTTTGACTCTCCTGATATAAACTAACCGACCTGCAGCTCAGGAAACACGTCCATCGCTGTGATGTTCGGGTTAAACCAGGAACTGATGCAGCAGGTGTGATCTGTGGAGGAAACTGGTTTATTAGAGCTGATGGAGAGACAGGAATGAATCCTCCAGAGGAAGAGAAACTCTGTTTACTGAGAGGAAGCTGCAGAGAAACGCTGTGGGATTCATGCAACGTCCTGCTCCGTCTCAAACCCTGGATGCAGATGGGCTCTGAGGCCCAGATGAAGCCTGAAGTGAGTGTTTCTGAGCAGAGATTAAATCAGACGCTGCACCTGGAGAGTCTGAATCTAATCTAGCGCCGGTCGGACGGATGAACACGGAGCTCTGAGGCTTCTGTCATGTTAACAGCCGCCGCATGACGGATGACAGAGCTGCACCGAGACATGAACGCTCATTTTATAAAACCAATAACCCACATCGAGCCGGGCTGCATGGAAAATCTATCGGAGCCGAGGCGCCGCTGTCAGAACTGGCAAGGTTTAGGAGAGAACGCTGTTAAAAAAATCCATAAAACAGGTCAAAATGTGGCAGCAGAGGTGTCAGAAAAAACTGCAGTGTTTAAAAACTAAAATAATGACAAGTATCTGGTCACACATCACCCACTAAACACTAAGATTTTCCAGAATATGTTTGTCAAAAGTCATTAACTGTCAAAGAAGTCTTTGTCATGGTGCTCGTTGCTAGCTAAACCTAACACAATGTTCAAAAACTATAAAAATATTATCAAATTAATGACACATCTGGTCACACGTCCACTCAACACTGACGTTTTCCAAATTATGTTAGTTGGAGGGCATTAACTGTCACTGAAGTCTTTGTCATGGTGCCTGTTGCTAGCTAGATGACCACAACATTCAAAAAAACTATAAAAATGGTGAAAATTATGACAAATATCTGGTCACATGTTCGTCATTCAATGCTGTCATAGTGAAGGATTTCTCCAAACACAACGTCCTGGTGCACTTTGACAAAAGCTCCCAAACTTAAAATAATTTTCTCAACCAAGAATTTGCATTTGTTGAAACGAATTGAGCTCAGTGGCCGATATTTTCTGGTTTAGCCACAAAAACATGCTATTTGTTGCAAAAAAACTGCTTAGTTATATTGTCCACTCAACTCTATCATAGTAAACTGAACATTTTCCAAAATATGTTAGTCGAAAGTCATTAACTGTCACAGAAGTCTTTGTCATAGTGCCCGTTGCTAGCTGGACCCCAGCAATGTTGAAAAAAAAACCTGTAAAAATGGTGAAAATAATGACAAATATCTGGTCACACATTGTAAAAAAAAAACCATACATTTTGACTGAACAGATTTTTGACATGGACTGTTTGTTTTTAATTTAATATTTTTTAAATGTGATCTTCCTATATGTGATTTGACTGCACAGAGAAAATATGTGAAATAAAAACTACAAAATAATTTAGCATTTTTAATCCTAAAAATACACCATCTTTCTTTCAAATATTGTTTACCATTTCTGCATATTTTTGGCGTTTCTTTTTTTGGCATCCCTCAGTTAGATTGATACATTTTTTTGTGATTCCATCTCCAAGAAAAACCTGCAGTTCAGCCGAAAAATCCCAGAATTTTTCCCACATGACTGTTGATCCCAGCTGAGTGACAAATGGCTTTCCAGTTATGATGAAAAGTGCAGAATTTTGTGCTTTTTTGCAGGATGTGGTGAAAGGAAATTGTCAATTTTTTGTCAAATTTTGAAATGTCATACGTAGACTGAAGTGATTTCATTAGAATCCTATGGTTTCTTCAGTTTTTAGAGCTTCTGTGTCTTGAAAATGGTGTCATCATCGTAACGTCTTTTAAAGTAGTTGGCAGGGTTTGGGTTAGGAGGATTAAAAGTCAGAATTGTTCACATAATTTTGACCTGTTTTTAAATGGCTATCCTGCAAATTTATACTTTTCTTCCCTGTAATTTTACTAGATATTATATGTAATTTAACATAACTGGGAAAATCTCTAAAATAACAGTACATTGTTCTAAAGATTACACCTAAAACCAGGTTAATTTTTTACTGTGTTCAGTGTTGAGATGATTCGCTGCAACAGTTTTAGGACTTTCCTTGTGTCGGCATACTTTAACTGAAATATGATTTCCATGTAGCGCAGCCCATTGTGGGTTATTGCTGTAATAATACCTTTACTGTGATTACAGCCGTGGCGGTGATTTAAGGCGGTATGCAGTGATTTAAGGCGGTATGCGGGGCGTCGGGACAACAAAGCCTCCTCGGTGGGGCGTCCTCTGGGGATCTTTATGTAACCAGCACATGTGAAGCTTCGTCTGCAGATGAAGCAGGAAGGACCGTAAACTCGATCCTCTGTAGCCAAAAGCATCCAATAAAAGACAAGGACAGGAGTTTAACGAGACTCATTAGCGTGATTTGACCTGTCAGACGGCCTGATTGGTGTCTTCTAGAGGCTGGTGAACACAGGAAACTAATAATCTGGAGTTAAAAAGCTCACTGGGTTTCCATTTACACCCATTTATATCACATAGGAACATAAACACTGGTGTGAGAAATGTAATGTCTTATGAAAAGGGATTGTCTTTATGTTCTAGATCTTTATGGCGAAGCATAAAATCAGAGACGAGCTACAGGATCCCAACACGTCCTAATAAATCCTTATGAGATTCTGTGTAAATGTAGAAACTCCTGGATTCCATTCCCACTGAAGACAATAACCTTTTACAAGGTCGAGACGCGTTCTTATTCACCGGCAGTCATATTACTCTGCATGATTTAAAGAGAAGCCGAGGCTGCCGGGACTGTTCTAAATACAAAGAGGGTTTCTGCAGAGAGAAGGCGACTCGTTTTACAGATTCAGAAATCATACCAGTAAATTAAACGGCTCCAATAGAATTCCTCATTGTGCTGGTTGGAGAATGATTTCCACGTTTGGAGTCTAAAACACATGAATTTAATGGATGGCAATGTCGAGTTTGACAAGGAAAAATGTCAAGATATGAAACAAACTGCCTTTCTTAAGAGTGTTTTGTGCACATTGAGGAAGATGGAAACCTCACCATTGAACCATAAACCTGCTGTTAGATTCCTAAAACCCACTGAAACATGAGCTGAAGGTCATCAGAACCTTACAGATGAGAAAACTCACGACTATACCAACCTGGCCTCCATGAGTCTAGCAAAGAAACGGCAGCGCTGCATCAAATCAAGAATTAAAGAAGAGCAAACAGCTAGAATGTTTGGGAAACGTGCAAAAATCTCTCCAGACACATCATCCCGGTACACTTCAGAAAAGGAACTCAAGTTTTAAATAATTTCCTCAACCAAGAATTTGCATTTGTTGAAACAAATTGAGTACAATTGCTCCCATTTTGCATGTTAATGTAGCTACTTCCAGCTATGGAAGCATACTATTTCTATGTTATTTGATAGTCATTAATCATCACAGAAGTGTTTGTCATGGTGCCCGTTGCTAGCTAAACCTCCACATGAACCACCCATAATCAAGAACGTCACCAAAACAACAAACAAAATTACAAAAATGAGACACAAGCAGAAAAACGAAATGCAAAATGATAAGAAACAGAACGGCTACAGCGAGACACTCAGGATCATTAACCACTACAGAAGTCTTTGTCATGGTGCCTGTTGCTAGCTAAACTCCCACAATGCTCTCTGCTTGCTGACGTGAATGATCTGTAGTCCACAATGAATCAAAAAACAACAAAAACAAGACATAGAATCACAAAATCAAACTCCAAAATAACAAAAAAGTCACAAACTTTCCAGATGCAACAAGGAAGAGTAAATTTAGTGCTTTTTACACAATATGATTTCATTTTAAGATATATTCAAACGATACATGTCAAATAGCTTAATTAAGTTGAAATATTACACCTTCTTTGTGAAGGAACATTGTGCCACAGATGAGTAGTTTAAGGAGCTTCAAGAAGTCGAAGATGTCATGATTCTGGAGCCACTGAACTCTTCAGACCAGTATGACCTGGATGACTGTAAATATACAGATCTATTATTATATCTGACATTTAATTTGGTGGCTGAACTCTCTTCCATTAAACTAAACTTAATAAAGCTAAACACATAAACAGAACTAAAAGTGGTTCTGAGATGATCTACTGACCTGAGGAGAGTCGTTCAGTTCAACCGTCTATAACCCAACACCGACATCTGATCTTCGTTTAAAGCCTGAAAGGAAACATCTTCTGGCTGGAGGTGAACTCTGGGCTGAGAGCAACATAAACCACCAACATAGCGTCATACCAGCGAACCCAGAGGACAAAGTGCCCCCTAAAGAAAATACAACCTTTAACCTCCACCATGACGGCCACAGGAAGTCACAGGAAGTCCAAGCTTCATCCCAAAACCACCTTCTAGATGCCTTCAGCTGGATTTCACAGGACATTATGTTTCAAATATGAGGAGGAAAATGCCACATTAAAGCAGGTTTATGTTGTTACTGTTGAAGGAAAAGTTGATTTTCTGTACAAACTTTAAACACCAGAAGCCAGCTATGGAAATAATGTGAAGTAGAATTTATTAGAAAGGTTTTTATTTTATTTATTTACAAACCATTTATGAATGTACTAATATGCTCTGAAGCTACACATGAATACATTAATACTGTAGTGAGTTTACTTCTTTTCCTGTTTTACGGCTTCTTGTGATATAAACTTCAACACATTAACTGCATAAACACTTCCAGCCATTTCTACATGATCCAAACATGACATCTGTGGATTTCAGGTTGTAAAGCTCGTTGTTGAATTTAGGTTTGAAAGTCAGTAGCAGCTTTCAGGATCAGGTTTCAGCTCAAAGCGACGCCTCGGTTGTTGATTTAACCCTAAAAAATCATTTCTGTCCATCAAAGTTACTCATTTAGAAGTTTCTCTCCAGAAAAATAAACATTTTTTCTCATTTTAAAAAGGCTTAGATGGAACTCTGCACAGTTTCCTCCTCTAGAAAGCAAACATCTGTGTGTTGATTTCTGATTTTGGTCGTGATATCTCCTCCAGCATCTAAAAAAAACACCATATGGACATTTTAACAAGGTACAACAATCAGTGTTTCTTTAATCATCACAATCTTTTTCTAACTTTAACTAAGCAGTTTTTACACTCTAACCAGAATAAAAAGAAGACGTGTCAGTAATTAAAGGGAGATATAATAGTATTAATATATTTATAGCTCCTTAGTCGTAACATATTTTACAAATAGTACAAAACCTCTGCAGTTTTATAGTTTTTACTGATTTATTTAGCAGTTTTTCCATATTTCTCTAAATACACCAAAATATCAACAAAATAACCTGAAAAATACACTATAAATGTAAATGTTTAATGTAAAATAATGTCAAAAAGTGTCAATAACCATAAAAAGCCAATTTGTGAGAAACGTTTTGGCATATTTGACAAATGAAACAGTTAATTTCATGTTTAATATTTTAAATATATTATTATTATATATATTAATATTTCAATATATATTACCTACTATTATTATATTAGGTGGTAATAATAATAATAACAAAGAAGAAGCAAAAGAAGAAGAAGGAGAAGAAGAAAATCAGAGGTTTCCAGTAATTAATAAAAAACAAAGATGTTGGATCTGTAATTCTACATGGATTTTGTTTATTAAATAAGAGATATGTTGGATCATTGCAGACGTTTTCATGACTAAAATGTGTTTTCTTTAGTGTATGATATCTATAAGAATAGGTATTTTTATTATTATTATATTGTTTTTAATTTCATAGTTTTTACACATGGAAATATCCTAAATTAAACATTAAAATATTTTTTTAAATACTCACCTTTTTTAAAGGTTAGAAGGTGTACTTTCATTGATGAGATCATTTTATTTTTCTGTTATTTTATCGTGATTTTTGTACAAATTTCATATGTGTTTTTAAACAGTTCTGTTCAGTTTTCTTTTACCCTCACAGTGTTTTACCATTATATTCTGAGAGGGTTTTAATGTCTAACTTGATGACTTTTGAGGATCCTTCTTGGATCATCAGCATGAAAACACAACATCCTGTTTTATTTTTCTAATCCTGCATCTGTGAATATTCCTCTTAGGGTTTAATAAGCGTCCGTCCGTCCCTCCGTCTGTCCGTCCATCCATCCGTCCCTCCATCCGTCCCTCCGTCCGTCCCTCCGTCCGTCCATCCATCCCTCCGTCCCTGTGATCTCTGCAGACCTGGACATGTGAACGAGGAGGATTTTCACACCTCTTCCTGTCTTTATTCCACATCTCTGCTTCTCTTTTCATGTCTGCGCTGCAGTTTCACTTCATTTTCTGCCCTTTGTTCTGCGTCCATCAGCTTCTGACAGCTGCCGCTCAGCATCATGCAGGGAGGTTGCCATGACGACACGCATGTGTGATCAAATATTAAAGAATTCGCTTCTTTGTTTTTATTCTATTATTATTTATTAAAATGGTGGTAAAACAGCAAGGCCTGACTGATAATTTATTATTTCTTGTATTTATTTCTGCATCATTTCAAAAAACAACGATCCATTAATTAACTCAAGATATTTGAATAAATAACTATTTTACAGCAGTGGCTCCCTGCTGTCATCATATTTACATTTAATTCTCTAATTTTACATTTTGTTGTTAATTTCTAGCTTTTCATCTTCAATCTTGTTCTTCAATATTCATACTGCCTGCTTCTTTTGTTTGATTTACGTGCTAATAGAGCTAATTATTCATTGAACTTATCATTTCTACTATTTATTTTCATTGACTGCTCTGCTTTGTCTCCTTCTGTCCTGCTTGATTGTCTGTGTTTGCATGTTCTGATTGTCAAAGCATCTTGTGAACGTTGTTTTTAAGGCTGCTATATAAACAAAGTATTATTATTATTACTATTAATAATTATACATTTTATTTTTGTCATATTGTTTCTGTCTTGTTTGTGGAATTCTAGTTTTTGTTACTTTGCTTCTCAGTCATTTAATTTTTGCTGTTTGCACCTCGTTTTTGTAATTTTGTGTCTCATTCATCTCGTTTGTTACATTTTGAATCTTTTTTCTTGTCATTTTGGATCTTGTTTTTTGTAGTTTTGTGTCTGATTTTTGCTATTTTAAATCCAGTTCATCTTATTGTTGTCATTTGGGTCTCGTTTTTGTTATTTTGTATGTCGTTTTGGAGTTTAGCTGGCTAGGAGCACCATGACAAAGACTTCTGTGGAGGTTAATGACCTCTGAGTTTCTTGTTTTAACCGTTTTGTTTCTTGTTCATCTCATTTTTTGTCATTTTGGGTCTTGTTTTTGTAGTTCTTCATCTGGTTTTTGTTGTTTTAGAAACCATTTGTCTAATTTTTATCTTTTTGCGTAGCATTTTGAACTTTAGCTATCTAGGGACACCATGACAAAGACTTCTGGGACAGTTAATGACCCCGAGTGTCTTGCTGTAGTCATTTTTGTCCTGTTCATCACATTTTCATCTATATTGTTGATTATATTGTCTTCTTTTGTGATTCTGTTTCTTTGTTTTGTAATTTGTAGTCCTGTTTATGTAATTTTAGGAATTTTTTTGCCTCATTTTTGTCTGTCTTGTATTTGGAATTGTGTCTTGCGCCTCTTGTCTTTGTCATTTGCACCTCATTTTGTCGTTTTGTGTCTCATCCATCTTGTTTGCTTCATTTTGAATCTATTGTTTTTGTCACACCATGACAAAGACTTCTGTGATGGTTAATGACCCTGGCTGTCTATCCATGTTTTCCTTGTTTGTCTCATTTTTGTTGTGTTATATCCGTCTTTGTCATTTTGTGTCTTGCTTTAGGCAATTTGTTTCTTGTTCATCAAATTATTTTTGTCTTGTTTATGAGATTCTGTCTATTTTGCTTGTAGATTTGTTTATGTAATTTCAATCTTTCTTTTGGTCTCATTTTGTCTTGTTTTTATTTTGTTTCTTGCTCATCTAATTTATGTCATTTTGTGTCTCGTTTGTCAATGAATCATTTTTAATGTCAACCAGCATGTTAAAAACGAAAAAAATTAGAAGTATTTCTTCAGCTTTTCCCAACAGAGAGAAATAAATCAGTACTTTCAGATTTAAACTGTACTTGTGGATGAAGTAGAAACGTCAGCTTTTTTTTTCTTAAACTTGTGCAATTGTCCCATTTTTCAAATTGAAAAGCCACAGAATGCTGCTGTAAGGTGAATCACACAAACTCAGGTAAATAAACTCCAGTTATTTAAGGAGGCGTCACGTCTAGCACTGAATCACACGTTAGAATTGACAAATAACACAATATGTTGTTGAAATATTGGAATTATTCAGTGTAATTTATTTTTAAGTGTCGCAAAGACAAAACCTTCAGGCAACTTTTCTCCAACAAACTACTGATCTTTGATGTCTCGCATTAACTTTAAGCAAACCTCCAGTTGCTCAACTGGAAGCAAATGAGGACAGAGGAGGCTGCGAATGTGTGTGATTTAATGAATGTGAAGCAAGGTGTTCCTGGAATCAGCATGCACGCTCAGCAAACCTTCCTGGGAAACGTAGAACTTTAATAAGTGATGCTGCGTCCGCTCCCGTCCTATATTTCAGCTCAGTAATTAGTATGGGAGGTGGGCACGCTGCATCTTCTTTAAATGTTAATCAGGCTGAGCGCTAGGTGTATTCAAAACACTTCCAAAGATGCGTCTGCTCGCCGCCACATGCATGAGTTTAATCTCTGCCTCCGCCTTCGTCGGCAGGATTCTGGAAAGCCGAAAGGTCTGCTTCCTGAGATTGGAGATGGTTCGGTGTGCTGACGGAGCAGCCAAATAATCAAGAAAGTTGGTTTATTTTCTTGAACAGTGGTGAATTTCTTTCACCAAAACTTTGTGGCAGAAAGTTTTCAGCTAGTTTGACTCACCAGATGCAGACTTCAGGTGTAAATCTGCTGTTTCTGCTGCATATTTCTGCTCATTCCATTCCTTCTGCAACACTGGAAAGTAAAAGAAATCTACATTTTAGAGGAAAGAACAATAAAATAGTGATGCCCTTGTTGAGTTATTCAGCCTATGTCCAATCAGAGCCATTTAATATTCATTATTTGCAGATACTGAGTCCAAATCTGACACTGTTCTCCAAGAAAACACACTTAAAATACATTAAAGTTATTAAAACCAGTCCAATGCATCTGTAAAAACCTGTGCCATAATGTTCTGTAGGTGTTCACTGACAACTGGCTTTATCCAGCTCTCTCCGTCTTTGGAACTCAACACGTGGACGATTAGTTGGCATCCAAGAGTTCATAGAAGGCAGGTATTTCTCCCAGAGTGTTCCATCCAGATGAAGCCTGTGGTTCCCAGGATGAAGCTGGTGAGAGGTGGAATCCTCCTAGAACAGAATCCAAGGCAGAGCAGAGGACCAGCAGACTAGAAGATCCCAGAACCAGCAGGCTAGAAGATCCCAGAACCAGCAGACTAGAAGATCCCAGAACCAGCAGGCTAGAAGATCCCAGAACCAGCAGGCTAGAAGATCCCAGAACCAGCAGACTAGAAGATCCCAGAACCAGCAGACTAGAAGATCCCAGAACCAGCAGGCTAGAAGATCCCAGAACCAGCAGACTAGAAGATCCCAGAACCAGCAGACTAGAAGATCCCAGAACCAGCAGGCTAGAAGATCCCAGAACCAGCAGACTAGAAGATCCCAGAACCAGCAGACTAGAAGATCCCAGAACCAGCAGACTAGAAGATCCCAGAACCAGCAGGCTAGAAGATCCCAGAACCAGCAGACTAGAAGATCCCAGAACCAGCAGACTAGAAGATCCCAGAACCAGCAGACTAGAAGATCCCAGAACCAGCAGGCTGCAGTCTGCTTTCATGGAGACGCCCAGAGACCAATCACTCAGCTCCACCTGCAGCTCATCAGCTGATTATCATGGAACACACCTGCTGCCAGCTCCACCATGAGCACACCTGGGAGAGAGAGAGAGCAGGAAGCAGGAAGTACTACCACAACCCACTGCCTTAAACTGGGGCTGTCACACGCTGTCATCTTTATTAAAGCTACAGCATATTTATGTTATTTCATACAAAACATGTCGGTAAAAGCAGATTTCTGTTAGGAAAAGACAGAAAATTAATTAATGTTCAATTTACTGTCTTTTAAATCTTCTACATGAGATATTTTTTAGGATTTTTTTCACATTTTCTTTAAATTGCTTCCAGTATTTTTGTAGAAAAAAGCTCCAACAGTAACTGGATTTAATAGTTTTTGAATATTATATTTTTCTACAGAATAAACTGTTTTGTTTCATTTAATTTGCACTTTAAATTTTTAGAAATGGTCTAATCTTGTCACAAAATTCTTGTAAAGTGACATTCATGACTTTACTTTTACAGCAGATTTGTTTTTTGTCGCTTTGTAATTTTTTGTCTAATTTTTTTGATTTTTTGTTTTGTTTTATGTTCTTTGTCTCATTTTTGTTATTTTGTGTGTCATTTTTGTCATTTTCCTTCTTGTTTTTGTCATTTTGTGTTTCCTTTTTGTTTCGCTTGTGTTTTGTTCTCTACTTTTTGTCATTTTGTCCCTTTTTTCATTTTTTGTCTCATTTGTGTCTATTTTTTGTTTTCTTGGAAGTTTTTTGTCTAATATTTTGTCTCTTTTTTTGTTTTGTTTTGTGTCGCTTGTCTCAGTTGTGTAGTAGTTTGTCTTGTTTTTGTTGTTTGTCTGTTGTTTTTTGTCGTTTTGTGTTTCCTTTTTGTCCGACTTGTTTTTTTTTATTTGCATTTGGCTGTTTTTTTGGTCATTTTTTGTCTTGTTTTTGTCCATTTTTTTGCACTTTGTAACTTTGTTGTCCAATTTTTTGTCTCTGTTTTTGTTTTGCTTCATGTTTGTCTCATTTTTGGACTGAGTGTGGAACCTGAACTAAGATGAGTTTGACTCTCCTGATCTACAGTTTCCATAATAAGCAGTGAAATCTTCTTCTTCAGCCAACATTCTTGTATTTTTTTCGGCCCAAACCGGACGACTTATTGATAATTTCTGCTTTTTTATGGACGTCTATGAGCAGGCGGCTTCTGTGCTTCTTGAGTTCCTCGTCTACAGTCGGAGCTCTTCTGGTTTTCTGAGACATGAAACGAGCGTCTGAGATGTCGGATCAAATGGACTCATTTGGCCTCAGCCAGAACGAGTTCTTCTTATCTTAAAACAGCCGTTTAGTGTTAATTAATCCTCTGGACTGAAACCTCCCTGTGCAGCTGCAGCGATGCTTTCAAGCTGTAAGTGCTGCGACCACCTCCAGTCTGTGAAAACACCCAACTCTGACAGTCATTAGGAATCCTGCTTTCAGAATAAAACACTGGAACTGATGGAGGATTTACAGGAACTGACTGATTTCTCTGTTTCACCGCTTCAAACTGACTTAATATACACTGTAGTGAAAGTGAAAGTTTCCAAAAATACACACATCATTTAACAATTCTGTATATTTTCTTTCTAGTTTCACAGCAAAATTTAGGCAGAATTACAAATTTTCATTGTTAAATCATAGAAATACATCATAAAAAATTCTAATTTTCATGTTTCTATCTTTTAAAAAAAACTATTTAAAGTATATAAATGAACAAAAAAATGATGTTTGCCGATATTTGGATGGGAAAAAAACCCATTTACATTAAGGTTTAAAAATGATAAATAAACCTTGATTTTATAGATTTTCCCTGTTTTCCTAAATTGAAGATAATAAATCAAAGAAAGAAGTATTAATTGTACCTTCCAGCTCAGGTACTGCAGCTGCAATGATGTCAGTAAAGTTAATATTTTGTCTTTTTTACTCCATTTTTCATTTCCAAACCTGCAGAAAACAAATTTCCCTTCAAGCAAACCTGATAAAACGGTTTGTTAGTGTGTGAAGTTGGTTCCTGTTGCACAGTCGAGTGTTTAGTTTCTGCTCTGAGCTTCAACACGGCGTTGGAGTCGTGTTTCTGGTAAATGAACTTTGTTGATGTGTTTAACGTTCCAGAGGGACAAACTGAGTTTAGAATCAAACCTCAGTGGGTTTCTGTTCCACGTCAGACCAACCAGTCGTGTCATGAGGTCAGTTTGTCGACTTTTACTCAACAATGAGCCTCTCGACGCCTCAACTGACCCACGGAAGGTCCATGACCCAAGAAAGGTCCAGGGCCACAGTTTGAGAAACGCTGGGAGTGTAAATAAACAATAAAGAGAAGGAGAAGAAGGAGAAGCAGATTTAAAAGAAGCAGAAGAAAAAGAAGGAGAAGGAGAAAGAAGGGGAGGAGGAGGAGAAGAGGAAGAAGCAGGGTGTGTAAATAAAACTTTAAATATGTTCCCAGCCAATGAAAACATTCCAACAGAAACTCGCTCGCTTCTTATTTTAGGCCCCGAACAAAAAAAACAACGTTTAGTCAAAGTGTGGATGGAGAGCAGAAGTGGGTCATGGGAAGATTAAAACCGGCCTTCAAATTATTCTGAGAAATTGATGTCAGGACTCGTCGGCGCTGGAAGACCTCTGGGTTCTGAACTTTTCCACGAGTCAGCTGGAAATCGATTGAGTTCTTCTTGTGCTCCGTCGTCCTCCAGGGGAAGATTCCTGCAGCCGAGGGTTAAAGGAAACATCGATACGTTCATGAAAGACGACCCGACTTCACCCACATGCAGCAGTTTAGAGACGAACGGAATATTCATGTTTAACTGTATTCAAACATTTACTCTCCTGCTGAGCCTCCATCGACTCCATGCAACATCTGCAGGAAAAAGATGCTCCTCAGCTGTTCCTCAAAATATGAAAAAAAGGACCACTGATGGAGACATTTAGAAGATAAGAGTTGATGATTAATCTGCAAAAATCCTGCAAAAACAAGACTTCACTGGAGGAGAAGAAGGAGAAGGAGAAGAAAAGGAGAAGAAGAAGAAGAAGGAGAAGAAAAGGAGGAGAAGAAGAAGAAGAAGGAGGAGAATGTTTCCTTTGGAGAGGATCAGAATCCTACAGATTCTTTGACCTCCGTGGCACAAAACTGGGAAACAGAAAGTCTTTAAAACGGAAGCAGGACGTGTGAAATAGTGTTTGGTGTTTTTAAGTCTGTTCTGTTTGCTCAAAGTTCTGCTCTTAAACTTTGAGGGAAACATATTTTCTGCCAGATTTGCCTCTTTGTTCTTTATTTCACTGCCTCATTTTTCAGCAAAAAGGTCATACATTCGACTCCAGAAGCTTCAAACATATTTTAAAATTCACCCAAAAGCTATTATCTTTTCCCAAACTGATGGAGGATTTACAGAAAGTGTCTGATTTCTCTGTTTCACAGCTTCAAACTGAAAGCTGGAGGCTTTAAGAAAGTTACTACAAACTATAGAAATATTAAGAAGTAAAAATCAAATATCTGACAGTGAAAGTTGCTCCCAAGTTTCCAAAAAGACACAAGAAACTGACATAAATAATATATAAATAAAGCAAATAAGGAGATTTTCTCTGTCGTTTCACGGCTGAATTTAAGGCAAGTTTTCACTGTTAGAAAAATAAAAAACAATAATTAAAACACAGTATAAAAATCACAAAAACAACCCAATCTGAGTGTTGCCAACCTTTAAATTACAGCATAATTATGTTATTTTATAAAATATTTAATCAATTTATAATATATGTTGATAAAGGCACACATTTCTAGAAGAAAAAACAAAGAAAATGAAAATTTACATTCACTTTACTGTCTTTTAAATCTCATAAATGTGGTATTTTAATGATCTAGAAACCAAACCAAAGAATAAAAAGGTGCAAAAACCAAACTACCAAGCAGTTATCAGTTGTTTTGGAGCCTAAACTGAACCAAACTTTTCCATTTTCTTTGACTTCAACACTTAATTTGGATGCTTAAACTGAACACACTCCGAACGTAAACAATGACTGAAACCAAAACTTCAAGCTAATCTCTTCAAACCTGTTGAGAAAAAGTTACATCTGAACCCAACGAGGTTGTTTTCCTAAACTTAGCCACATAATTCTGATGTCTAAACCAAACTAAACCTCTGACATGTAGTGAATGGTGTGAAAGTGACGACCAAACCGTGATATTTTCTAAACCAAGCCATGTAGTTTGTAGTCAATGGATGGATGGATGGACGGATGGATGGATGGATGGATGGACGGACGGATGGATGGATGGATGGACGGACGGATGGACGGACGGACGGACGGACGGACGGACGGACGGACGGACGGACGGACGGACGGACGGATATCCTTTTCTCTTGGGGAAATCCAAGAATCACTGAAAGTAAACAAATGAAAACAAAACTTCAGTCGATGCTTTAAAATTAAAATTTCTTGTGAAAGATTAGCATTCGAAGACAAACTGTTCTTTTTTCTTAAACTTAGAAACACATTTTTGATGCCTAAACTGAACCAAGCATCCAACAAGGCGCTCTGATTGTGAAAGAATCAACCAGGGTGTGATATTTTCTTAAACCTAACTGTGTAGTTTTGATGCTTAAACTAAACCAAAGACTCAAGAAAACCAAAAGTAAGCAAGGACTGAAAACAAAACTTCAATCTAAGCTTCAAACTTTCTGAGAAAGAATCATATCTGAACCCAAACTAGGTTGTTTTCCGAAACTTAAATACATATTTTTGAAGTCTACACCTAATATATAGTAGTAGTAGTATATAGTGTCAACGAAACGGTGATATTTGAATCAAAATACAATTTTAAACTAAACTTGAGGATAAACTGACAAATGCTAAAAAGATCTGCACTGTAAACGTCAATAAAGACCCATCATTTATTTATTGTTTATGGAAGGTTTGCACGGCTTTTTCACACAGAAATGCGCCGTAAAGTGTCTGTCTTCTGTAAAAATTCAGCCTCCAACGTTCAGGAAATGACTGCTTTCTACCAAACAGAGCAGAGTCTTCGAGGCTCCTTTAGTATTTATGCACCAGAAGCTATAGCAGCATCGACTGTTTTTCCATGTAAAACTGAAGACGCAGCGACCCCAGAATGAAAGCTCTCCGTCTTAATTCAGCCGCGACCCTGTGTCCTACTGAAACTACACATGAACCGGCTGCAACGCTACACTTCCAGAGTTATCACGGCGTAAGAATAACGGCGCCACATGGGACATAAACCCTGAACTCCTGGGGTGAACATCCTGCTGCTGACTTATACCGCCATCCTTCCAGCAGGCACCTTGACTCCATCACTCTGGAAGCTCTTCCTACCAAGAAATATGTTTCCTTCAGAGCATAAATGCACTTTGGCTGTAGAGGAATGTAGGTCTGTGAAAGGGCAGATATAAGAGTCTACATGTGGAGAACATATGGATCCTATTACCCAGTTCCTCGTCCAGCTCGTTGTCTGGTGTCAGTCAGTCTGTCTCTGGTTAGCTGGCCTCTCTTTAGGATAATTACAGGTGATTATAAATGACGTGTGAATGCAGACTGACATGTGGAGCTGTGTCATGTCACTGGATGGATGGATGGATGGATGGATGGATGGATGGATGGTGTCGGGTTGAGTTTTAGATGGATGAACCAGACAATTACATCTCAAACTGGAGTTTGCTTCCACCATTCCTCGAGCCCCTGAACAGCTAGTTAGCCTAGCCAGTAAGAATCTGACCAAGGTGCTGCCTAACACCTAATCTAATAGTTGTCTGGAACAGACTAAAGCAGAGAGAGTCTTCTTCCTGAAGTAGGCTGTATTTAAAGCTACAGAAACTGAAATATGCATTTAGAGTGACTTAATCATCTTTGCAGCGTTTTAAGGAGGGAGCATGTAAAACTTGATTAATTGGCTGTAAAGAGGCACAAAAACTGCCTGGAATGCAGTTAAAATGTCATTTTAACAGGACGATTTGAGCGAATTAGCTTGTTTGACTGTAAAACTGAGCGGCATTAGTGAGTCAATGACCCTGCTGCTCTGTTTGTTCTTCCTTTTGGGCCATTTGATAATGAGAAGTTTCATTTCCACTCCACATCCCCCTTTTCCCCTCATTTCTTCTTGTTTTTCTCCTCCTCGAGGCCAACAGTTAGTATAATTTCCAGAATTTCAGCTTGAAGCCACAAACCTCCGTCTCCTCCTCCCTTCTCTTCCTGAGACCCTCCTCTGCCTCCTTTTAAAGCCCTCAGAACTGGAGTCTTTTCTTAACTCCTCTCCTCCCATATTTCCCTCCTTCCTCCCCTCCTGAGACCTTGGACAGTGATGCCGGGTGTATTTAAGAAGGAAGCCGAGGATTTTCCGCAAAGCTTCAATCTCGGTCTTTTACAGAGCGGCACCACATGAAGACACACCGGGCTGCCAGACCGGGCTTTACGACGGCTTAAAACGTCCAGAGGAGGGAAGCTGAAGGAGTGATTGAGAGAGGAAAAGGACTGACAGCGTCCTGAGAGAGTGGGAAAAAAGAAATCTTTGTTATTTAGAGATGAAATATGTCGAGTTGATTGTCAATAAAATCGTCCACAAAAGTACTTCATGTGCAGAAAAGGGAAAAGTTGACTAATGTGAGGATGAAAAAAGCAGCGAGGAGATGAAAATAAAAGGTTAAAAGAGAAGAAAAACAGTGAGAGTCTCGAGTTTCCTTCACTTCAGTGAGATCCAGCTGAGAATAAAAGCACAGATCCACGTTTCCAGCTTATAGTGCAGCGTGTGTTTCCAGATGTTAACGGGGTGTGTGGGGGCTATTTCTGTATTTACAATGTGTTTAAGTGCTCTGGTTTTGGAGTGTTTGGGAGAGTTTAACGAACCTGAATGTCCCTTTTTAACCATTTTGCTTCATTCAACTCATTTTTGTAATTTTGTGTCTTGTTTTTGTGATTTTGTGTCTCGTCTGGTTTTTTTGGCATTTTTGTGTCCCTTGCTTGTCATTTTACATCTAGTTTTTGTCATATCTTGTCTTGTTTTTATAATTCTGTGTCTGTTTTTTGTTAGACTGTTCACGTCTAACAAAGAGCATTGTGGGAATTTAGCTAGCAACGGGCACCATGACAAAGAATTCTGTGAAGGTTAATGACACCAAGTGTCTTGTTTTGGCCATTTTGTCTCTCATTCAACTCATTTTTGCGATTTTGGGTCTTGTTTATCTATTTTTGTTATCATTTTGTAGCTCTTCTTTGTCATTCTATGTCTCATTTTTGTTGTATTATGTCTTGTTTTTGTAATTCCATGTTTGTCTTTTGTTAGAAAGTGCACAGTGGTGCACAGAGAGCGTTGTGGGAGTTTAGCTAACAGGGAGCACCATGACAAAGACTTCTGAGGAGGTTAATGACCTCAAACCAGAGCTAATATGGTTTAGACAAGGTGGGATTAACCAGGACTAAGTTCTTATCACAGTGGTAGATGGAACAGATTTAAGCAACATTAGCATTGTGGGACTTTAGCTAGCAACGGACACCATGACAAAGACTTCTTGGACTGCTAATGACCTCCAACCAGTGCTCATGTTTTTAAGACAAACTAGCATCAACTAGCATCCTCATATCTCCGTAGCAGATGTAACAAAGCTACTTCAGCAGGACCAGTCGCTTGACTGAGCTCCAGAGCAGATGCCTGTTTGTGTTTTTATTCTTTTCCTGTGGCGTTGTGCAGCAGGTGTGCTATAATTGTGCGTCCATGTACAATAAATTGTGCAGAAATCTCCATATTAGCATGTCCATACACATGCTTGTTTATCTTTTTGTGCAACATTTACCGTGCATTTTGTGTTTTGTGTGTGTGTAATCCTCAGACGTTAGATTTTACAGCTTGGAAACGATGTCGCAGTCTTTTCTTCGTCTTCTACATCCAGAAATCCAGCATCTAATTTAGCAGAACGCCGTCTCGCTGCTTCTCATTCATCTTCCCATTACTCCTTCTCTTCTCTCTGTATGGAAATCTGACACCTAATCTAGCATGAGGAAGTGAATTAATGCAGATTTTTCGGTCTCTCTGTCGCTGTATCAGTCGCACTGATGTAGAAACTCACATCTCTGCTAACACAGCGGCTCGTTTTACGCCCAACAATCGATCAGAATCAGATAAATTAGCAGGAGTAAGCGGTTGGTAGGGAGATGTTAATAACCCGTACTTACAGAGCACTATTTATTTTTACAGTACAAGTTAGAAAGTGCTTCACAAGCCGCTGAAATAAGACACAGGTCATAAAAATAGACAGGTTACGGTGCAGTAAAAAATTAGCAAACAGTTAGTAGAAACAAAAATAAAAGGTTAAAATATGTTCCTGCATTGGAGCTACACAAAACGTTGCAGATGTTTCACCTGTTGTACCTTAAAACATATGAAAAGGTGTGTTTGTAAGGCATGTGACCCATTTAAGAAAATAAAATCAAACCACTAACATGTGAAGTAAAGTTTCATCCAGAAAACCAACTGAATCTGAGCTTAAAGTCGTCATATTTTAAAATCACTTTATTCTACATGTCTCATTTCTAAAAGGAAGTTTTTTCTCAAATCAGATTCTGTAAAAAACAAAAAATTCTGCAATCCCCAGTGCAAACATGAAGCCATTACTGGCTCAGCTGCAATCAAAAGTCTCATGGCAATAAATCTGAGACTTCTGAGCAGATAAACGACAAGAATGGAAATAAATCGTACATATAAATAGTTACATCTGTTGTAAGTGGAGCCTCGATTTTTTCTGGTGTTGTAAAAAAGTAGAACATATTCATTCCACTTAAAAAAGAGAAAGAAATAAATGACAGAAAATTCAGCTTTCATTATTTCTTCTGTCAAATTCCACAGAAGACATTTAGAGTTTTCTCTCCTTTACAAAAATGTTGATTCCATTTTTTCCAATTCTAGTAAAGTAAAGAAAAGTTTTTAAAAATCAACTTGGGTTTTTTTTTCAAACTTTTTTTACTTTTATTATAATTTATGACGTACGTTCAGTTTGTTATACTGAACAAAAATGTATCTGATGTTTTTTTAAAGTCTAGCTGTAGCAGAGAGCATTCTGGGAGTCTAGCTAGCAATATCAGTAAAATAATATTTTTATTTTAGAAATAATACCGTAAAATTGTAAATGTATTTGTTGCTATTTCTGAGTTCAGGGGTTTTAAGATTATTTACCATTTTCCAGTCCTTATTATACATATTTTTCTTTGAAATAACATTAAATATCTATACAGTAATTATAGTGTTGGTGGATATAATACTAAAATAACATCCAAACTGCTGCCTGGAGAATGAGGGTTAAAAATATCATAAAATAAAAAAAATATCATTTTCCTCAGAGTGGTATTTTACTGGAGGATTAATGTAGATCTAATTATTCTAATCATCCCTGTGTTTATGTTAAATATGTTAAATTTAACGTGTAGTTCTGAGCTTCATGTTTGCACATTTCACACATTTGTTCCATGGATGAACAGATTTAACATGAATCTGCTGTTTTAAAGGAATAAATCTGGAAGTTTCTTGGTGAAGATTCTCTCCTCCAGCAGTCGGTCTTAATGAAGCGTTTGTTGTTGAGGAGGTGAGAACGTCTCTTAGCACCTTCCTCCTCCAGATCCAGCACAGAGACGCTTCTAATGAAGGCGTTTATCTGCAGCTTCAAACCCGCCATGAAGCGTTTCTGCATCTGTTTCCATCCAGACGTTCATCAGAGCAGCAAGTAAAGTGAGAAAAGAGAGAGAGAACGTTCTAGAAAAACCTCCACGGAACGCAGTGAGGATGCAGAGTCACATCTGGAAAAAATCTGGGCTTAAACTGTATTTTTATTTTAAACTATTTACTGTTGTTGTTTACCTGTTTTATTTAATAAATAAAAATGAAAAGAAGTAGTTTTAGTTTTACACATTAACTGTTTGAAAAAACTACAATAATAATTTTTAAAAAACCAAAACGGGCCAAAACGAGTCGACGTCACACAGACAGGTTTTTATAAATGGTTATAAATTATTTTTGTTTTATTAATTTGTCCTGAGCATTATAGAGCATAAACATAAAGAATCCTCCAGTAATATTAGAGTAGATGTGAAGAAGATTCAGTCTGATTTCTCTCTAAACCCTCGCTGTTCTCCAGAGATGGTTTTTCTCCTCTTTGTTCTTCCTCCATTTATCTGCTCCTTTCCTTCCTTCTTTTCTCTCTCTGAATGTTTCTCCTTCACTGAACGTTCTGGATGGAAAATCTGAGCATTCAACTGAACTCGGCCTCTGCTGCTGTGTGTTGGTGCACGTGCACGGCTGGAAGTCCGTGCACGTGTGAGCAGAGCTGTTAGATTAAGATTGATCCATTGGCTTCGGCTGAGAGGGGTCGGCCGGGTTTTATTCCTCCTAGTTCGTCCCCTCAGGTCGGCCGGGTTTCATTCCTGCTAGTTCGTCCCCTCAGGTCGGCCGGGTTTCATTCCTGCTAGTTCGTCCCCTCAGGTCGGCTGGGTTTCATTCCTCCTAGTTCGTCCCCTCAGGTCGGCCGGGGTTCATTCCTTCTAGTTCGTCCCCTCAGGTCGGCCGGGGTTCATTCCTTCTAGTTCGTCCCCTCAGGTCAGTCGTGTTTCGTTGTACCTCGATAGTCTGGATGTGATACACAACAGCAGCACAATAAAGGACTACAGCGAGAAGCTCTGGTAGGAAGTGGACATACAGGAGGACAGAATGAAGGAGACAACATCAACGAGGACAGATGGAAAAATTAAGACGATTCATATTTAATGAGTCGGAATAAAGAAAAGAGAAACTCTGAATAATGAAAACCTTCCTGTTCATCTTCTGTCTGCAGACTCACCAACTCATTCACAAAGATACACACACACACACACACACACACACACACACACACACACACACACACACACACACACACACACACACAGTTAGCTCTTAGCTGTTAGCCGTTAGCTGTTAGCCTTCTGGCCTGTCTTTGAGTTGGTAAGCTTAATATCACCCTCCATCCAGACTTTACACATCATTTCTGCTACAAACACACACACCTGCACGTGCACAAACATGTGTGCATATACATACACACACACACACACACACACACACACACGCACGCACTGTTAGCTGTTAGCCTTCTGTCTTTGTGTTGGCAAACTTAACATCACCCACCATCCAGACTTTACACATTATTTCTGCTGCAAACACACACACACATGAACACACACACTGTTAGCTGTTATCCTTCTATCTTTGTGTCTGTTAACTTAATATCGTTCACCACACAGACTTCACACATCATTTCTGCAACAAACACGCACACTTGCACGTGCACAAACGCACGGGTGCACTTACATACGTGCACACACACACAAACACACACTCACATACATGCACACACACTGTTAGCTGTTAGCGTTCTGTCTTGCATTTGTGTCTTAATATCATCCACCATGCAGACTTTACACATCATTTCTGCTACACACACACACATGCATGTGCAGAGACACACACGTGCACACGCATACATGCACACACATACATGCACACACACATGCAGTTAGCTGTTAGCAGTTAGCCTTCTATCTTTGTATCTGTTAACTTAATATCACCCACCATCCAGATTTTACACATCATGTCTGCTACAAACACACACACGTGCACGCACACGTGCACACACAAACGTGCACACCCATCAATCTGACAGATGAGCAGCCCGTTTGCCCCCCAGCGCCCCGTCCTCACCCTCTCATTTCCTGTACGGGATGAACTCGGCACAATGAGCGCTCACTGCCATTTGGTCCGATAGACTTTTAATGGATGAGTTAATTGCGAGATAATTAAATAGAATTTATCAAAAGGAGCTGCGAGGGACCTCGGGCACGAATCATATTACTTCCAACAGTCGCTCTAGTGTCCGGGGGTTCGTCACGCTCATGTCATGTACATATGGAGTCATTCTGCTTCGTCTTTGTGTTACTCAGAGAATGAGTCTGCTTTCTGTCAGATCTTTGTTTAACTCAGACCACCACAGCGACACTTCATTTAATCACAGCTTCATTCCGAGATTATTCTAAGATAGAATTGTAGTTTATCACTTAAAGGGAGGATGTGTGGCAGATGCAGGCATTTTTTAATAATAATTACCAGCTGTAACCTCAGACTGATCCTTCGTGTACTCCTGCCGTCACACAGGGATGCAAAAATTTAATCATTTGCTTCATCAATAATCAATGGTGTTAATTAAAAATACACACTGAGTTGTTTTAGTCACATTTGTGCCACTGAGTTCTAAGAACATTATCTCACTCTTAAACACCTGAGTTCTGGTCGGAGGTCATTAAGAATCACAGAAGTCTTCGTCATGGTTCCCCTTGCTAGCTAAACTTCCAGACAGGAAGTGGTACTTTGGATGCAGTAAAAACTTTGCTTTTTCAAAATTACTCTTTGAATGGAATAAACATTAAACTTAAATTAACCCTCGTGTCGTCCTGCGGGTCAAATTGACCCGTTTTAAAGTTTGAAAATGTGGGGGGAAATATGTATATTTTCACAGTGAAAACTTCCACATTTTCAACATTTTTGGGATATTTTTGAAAATTTCTTGGTGGAAAAAAAAGAAATGTTAAAAAAAATGTTTCTTTAAGAACATTCAGAAAAAAAATCAACCATGTGAATGTTCTTAAAGAAAATATTGGAACTTTTACTGATATGTATGGAATCATTTTAGATATTTTCAGGGGGGTTTTGGAAGATTTTTATTCATTTTTTGAAAATATTTACAATTTAAAAAAAAAATATTTCTTGCCATTTAAAAAAAAAAACTTTTAAGGGAAAGTTTTAAGGAAGTTTTGGAATTTTCTTCCTGAAGATTTTGCAAATTTTGTATAAATTTGGGGAAGTTTTTTGCTGAATTCTTGGAGTTTTTTCGGACAAGGGAACAATATTTTTTAGTGTCCGTAAATGAGGACAGCAGGAGGGTTAAAGCTAAAACTTACTTGGATCCAAAGGAAATAAATAAAAGGTTAAAATACAGCCATTTTAATGCAGAAATAGTGATTAGTTTCAACCCTAGCTGTTTCTTTTTCTGTCCTTGTACTTTTTCAAACACGCCGACCCTTTACTTGCACATATTTCTTTTTGCACTTGATTAATGATTTCTATTTAATCAAATTGCAGCAGAAAGAGGAACTCCCCGTGTGGTTAGTTTAGGTAATTATGTGTTTTATCTTGGAGAGCATTTAATGCAAATCAAACCAGTGGTTTGTGTGTAATTAATGTTGAGCTGCAGCATCCCATAAAAAGGCGTCTGTTTGCATTTTGTTGCTTTCATCTGTTTTCAGTGACTAATAAGATGCTCCAGAACTGTCGGTTTGTGTTTACTGCCGATGTCAGCGAGATGGAGACATCACACACACACTAACACACACTAACACACACAGTCTGGGTGGGTTTGTGCAGATGGAAATTTCTGAGTTTTTCAAAATTCGAGCTGCTGCACAAACAAACAGCAGCAGCGTCGATCTTGTTAAAACTGTGATTTAAAGACATGAATTGTAAAAAGACACATGCAGGACTGGGAGCGTCTCTCCTTAACGAACCGACTCAAACAGACCGAAATACATCTGCACCTCTTTTTATGTTTGTCTCAAAGTGAATTTCCAGTTTTTACATCAAAAAAAGAGCAGTTAGGAGTCCGTTAAATTAGGAAGAAGCTGCAAGAAAAACTAAGTTATAAAGAGAAGAAACAGGAAATATTCACTAAAACGTGAAATCTGTAGCACAGATTGATGATTCTTTGGAGAATTTTAACAAATTTCCTTCAGTTAATTGAATTTTTTGATTGCACAGCTGAAAAATCCCTGAAACATGTTGAATATCAATAATTAGAGCTCACTTTAAATGACCTATTTTTAGTAAAAACACTGAAAAAAAGGTTTGTTTTGATGATCAGCCACTTTAGCCTGTTGAAAACGATGACAGTCGATCATTTTAATGTTAATACAACAACAGAACAGACATAAATGGCTTTAACGCATCCCAGTGTCAAGTCGTCAGTGTTCATTTTTATTTGGTTTAACAAAATTTAGTTCAAGAAAGTGATGTATTTTGAATGAAACTTGTAGAATCATGTGATTTTGATCAAATACGAACATTTTTAGGTTGAATTTGGTGAACCTAGCAAACTTAACCACACATAAGACATGATTAATATGATAGATATTTAACTGTTTATGTTTTGAATTAGCTTCCATACTGAACACTGCCTGCAGTTCAGCTGAGAATGCACTGAATTTATGGTTCAAGAAAACTGTTTATTTCTGGCAATTCTAACTAAATTGTGTAGAGCAAAGTGGTTCTGATGTGTTTTAAAGTTGAAAAGGCAATGCTTCAGTCAGTTTTTACAGATAAATGGTGTCATTTTGGTCATTTAAAAATTAAAAAGGCCAACTAGTGTTGACATTCAGAGGGTTTTAAACCAGGAGAAGTTCTGTCATCGTTACAGTCTCGTAGAAACAGATTTTGCAGTTGAGTTTTATGCTTGTTTTATATTAAAAAACATCCTGCGTGTAACATAAAGATTATTTCTCCAACATGATGGCAGCTGATAGCTGTATTTTTCTTTTTTTTAATCACATGCTGTTATTACACAGCACAAATTGTCACAAATTGAGGAAGATGAGTTGTGAAATTACCTATTTGTGGGGGGAAATGGTTATCGAAGAGGGAATATAGGTTGTATAAACTGGTCCGTTGCCATGGTAACCACCATATGATGAAACAAATGCAAAAAAACCTGTGACCAAAGACAGAGTCCCAGCACTGAGCACACACCTGTAAATCCAGAACATGTGACTCCAGGTGTGAAACGTTCGACTCCGTCTGCAGATTCTGCATCTTCAAACCCAAATGTCACCGGTTTAAAATGTGTTTTATAAAGACAGATTCCTCCTCTGTTCTGGCTGCATCATCAAATATACAGAGGTGTGAAGAATCGAGAGTCAGTCACAAGTCTATTAGGGTCATTTTTTATTTTCTACCACTTCAGGTGTTTTATTAAAAAAGAAGAAAGAAAAAACAAACGCTGGTGGCTTTTCTCTAGAACCAAAGATTCAGCTAGAAGTTGCCTTTTGCTGAAACAACCCAACAAGACAGTCTCAAAAATACATCTAGAAAACTAAAAATTCTAATTAAAATAGAATAGCATGGATCTTTCTTGGTTTGCTCAATAATAACACCTACAAAATAGAGCCGAACTTGTATTTCCAAATGTCTGTGTTGTATTTAACTGGTCTGAAAACACGAGAGCCGAGAAAAAAAACATGTTTTTAACTGATCCACTACGATTTGAGACTGAAAATTGAAGCTGGAGTGTGAAGCCTTTACGAAAAAATGAACATCTGCTGCGTTCGAGGCCGGCAGCAGATAAATCGTTGTGTGTTTTAGCAGAGTTTAATCTGCCGTCTGTGCTGACATTCCCACTGGTGCTCCGGATGTGTTTTACATGTTGTTGGGTTGAAAGAATCCTGATAAAGCAGAAGGACACTCGAGCTGTGTTTCCATAATGACTTTTTATGAGCATTTTGATGTATTAAAGATATAAAACAATCCAAAAGTGATATAAAATGACTGAAGAGTGAAGCAAAACAACCACAAAAACAGGTAAAATGACCAATATGTGAAGAAAAATGACCAAATTTCAATTTGAACAGCCACAAAGACTTGATTTCAGCAAACAACTGTAATCGTTTCCTTGTTAATGCCTGATAGAACTGTTTCTTTACCACGTCTGATGTGTGTTTGGGCTCATTGTCTGGTTGAAACGTCCAACTGTGTCCAAGATCAACCTTCTGCTGATGGTTTTAGGTTTTAATTCTCCTTCTTCATTATTCCAGTTACTTTGTGTAAAGCTCCAGTTCCACAGAGCATGAGACTGCCACCACCATGCTTGGTGGTAGGGTTGGTGTTCCTGGGCTTAAAAAAGACCCGCCCAAGACAGTCCTAAACCAGTCCTCATCCAGGACCAGATCCAGAGTAAAATAAATCCTAAACCAACTTTAAATCACATCCAGAACCAGGAGAACCAAGACTGAAACCAAACATAACCCAGTCCCAAGAAAGTCCAGAACCAGTCCAACATCCAGTCTGAAACCAGTCCAGAAGCTCTTCTAGAAAGCCCCAGAGCATGATACTGCCACCTCCATGCTTGATGGTAGGTTTGGTGTTCTTGGGGATAAAGGCCTCACCTTCAGTTTTTGTTCCATCTGACCAGAGAACTTTCCTCCAGAACCTTTTCTTTGTCCATGTGATGAGTGGAGCTTTAAGGTTCTGCTTCTAGAGGAAGAACTTCCTTCTTCATGGATCCTCTAGAACACTGTGGACACTGACAGCTGTGTTCCAGCAGCTTCTCATTCATTCAGACCTGCTTTCTGATGGTTCTTGGTTGACTCTTGACCATCCTGACCAATGGTCTCTCAGCAGCAGATGATAGTTTGTGTTTTCTTCCTGATGGTGGCAGTAACACAACTGGACCATGAACTTTATTCTGACAAACACATGATTCTGGATCTGAAGCTGCTTTGAGATGACTCCAAGAGACTTTCTGACTTATTTTTCAGATCTTTGCTGAGCTCCTCAGACTTTCATAGTGTTTGAGTCTAATGAATGGATCTTATGAGTTCTATTTAAACTGGATCAGAGGAGTCAGCAGCTGTAGTCGACTGTAATCACTTATGGGAAGTTACAAGGCCATGAAACTAAGAAAATTTGATTAACACAACTTTCTACATCATCAAAACTGTTAATTAAAGTTGATGTATGTATATTTTTGAGCCTGCAGATTATGTCATACTGCTAGAAGACCTATAATAAACAAATACTAGACAAAGACTCACGAAAATACAACTGTAAATGAAAACACGACTTCAGATTGTGCATCGAAGATGGCAGTGTCCTGTTTTGTAGTTTAAGTTGTTCATACTGGCACCAGAATATATATTTCTGTCTGTGCTTCACATGTTAGTCAGTTTCATGAACTCTGACTTTGTAGTTCTTGCCTAATCTTTGCTCGTAGTCTGAACTTTTCACACTCAAACGCTGCATGCTGATAGGTGTTGATGAGTCTTTAGGTTCGCCTCATTTATCTCTTCCAGGAATAGATGTGAGTAAAGAGAAGTAAAGGAGTTCCTGTTAGCTGTATATGTGAACCGGGCTCTAATGGCTGGATGCTGTTACACAGGGCTGCTAATAAATACACTCCGTCTCATAGCTATTTTTGCCCAGAGCCTGACTTTTGAAGGGTGCATGGAGTTACACGAGGCTGGTAATAAATAGACTTTGGAGATAAGACAACTAAGATCTCTCCTCGTCTCCCTCCTCCCCCAGTGATGGAGTGGAGTAAAGTGATTAGGTTTTATTATTTTCTGCAGACTCTGGGCCTGCGCTTGATTAAATTAAAGTGTGTAGCGGCTTGTCTGAACACAGAAGGGGTCAAAACGAAACAGAACAAAACAGCTCCGGGGGATCGGAGGCAGCGTGAATGCAATATGATAGATAATATAGTTTTGTGACGGGCGGGTGAACCAGCCGAGATAATAATTATTGCACTGTCTTGGAAATCGGTATTTCAGAGAGAAGCTGGATGCAGGGAGATAGATGGCAGCAATATGCTCTGGGAAGGAGATGATGGCGCGAGCAGCGAGGGTCAGATGCAACATGGGAACGTTTCATTTCTATCTGCAGATGCCCACTAGCTAAGAATAGTTTAATATTTGTAGTTTAATTTAAGAGCAGCAGATAAATATGCGTATAAATGCTGCTTGACTAGTGCAGGAGGAGAGATATTCAAGCGAGCTGCACATAAACGACATCAAATAAGACGTTAAAATGGATCATTCTGGAAACTTAGTGGAAGGAAGCAGATATTGATTTATCTGTCAAAGACGTGTCTGCGTTCATTTTTAAGGGAGCTAAAAATTATGCAATTAACAGTAGTGATGTTTTTTTTCTTCCCTTAAAAAACAGAATGAATAATTTGTGGCTTCTGATAGCCTAATAGTCATTAAAATTTCAGAGTCTCTCCCTGCGTGAGAATACAGTTTCATGACATCAATGCTAATAAACATATCTTTTTGATGGAAAGACTCAAATGTAATGTAACTTCAGCTTAAGGTTTGGGGGTTTGATTGAGGCAAATTATTGATTCTAAAGTCCTAAAAAGTAAATATTTCTAGCAGATAAAAACAGTATTTCAATGTTTCAGGCAACAGAATTAGAGACAGTCTTCAAAAAAAGTCAGGAAATCCCAATTTATTGAGGGTTTTTTTCAACATATTCTATTAAATTGTTAGCATTTTCCATCAACTAAATGCTTTTATTTGCAAAGCCTTGTAGTTTTTTGCCATTTTATCCATACAAAATAACGATCCAGGCAATCATAGGAGGTATTATATGTCAGAAAATGCAGTAAAGTCGACCATATTTTACATTTCCAAGCCTGAGTGTTTGGGATATGAGCCGTTTCTAACAAAAACATGTTTCTCCATATGCAGACTGCAGCTTTCTGTCAATAGATGGAGCATCAGGGGAATCTAATGCTGTTTTTAACTTTCCAAAGCAGGGTTTTGATCTGGTTTTGCTCATTATATTCTAGTCAATACCTGCTTGTGAAGAGTTGCTGCACGTAATTTAGATTTTCACAGCTCCGCTCCACGCAGAGAAAATATGAAACACACAAATATAAACTGTTTGTGATGCACCTGCATGTGGATTCCTGCATCTGCCAGCTCAGACTCCACCTTTAGGTGATGATATTCCTACAGCAGGACTTATTAAGACGTATCTGTTTCATGCGGGGACCCAGGGTAAGAATATTCTCCCACTCTGGGGCCGAGGCTCCATTAAATATAGCAGCAGTGGTGTCAGGTGGGAGTTTAACCTAAGTAAATGTCATCCTCCACCCGGAGACCAGCGCTGATTAAAACATAAAACCAAAAGCTCGCCTGTGAACGCTTTTATCTTCCTAATGAACCGTCTGCAGGAGACAGAACTGGATTTATTCACAATGATTGAAAATGAATTATCGGAGGAGCAGCTGGACGGAGAGATCACAGACAAGATCTCAGGTAATTCAGTGAAAAACTAAATGGAGTTCCTTTGTTGATATTTTAGCTCCACTGCTGAAACAGAATGAAGCTTTTGTTTGGCCACTTTTCATTGTCTGACGACGTAGTTCATCTCAGAAGCCATAGCAGACAGAATGCCACAGAGCTGAGTTTTCCCCAATGTCAGCTAATTGTCACGTGATCAAAAGTTTGTATCACTTCTCGTTAATCGCAAAAAGTGGAAAAGTTGAGTATTTTCTCTTAAAAACAATCAGATACAAAAACTTTAGAGATTAAATTGAAAATTCAGGCCCCAAAGTAGAAACTCAAAATAACCAAAGTGAAACTAAACTGTGATTTCCAACTAGTCTAACTGCATGAAATCTAAACTGAGCAGAATTTTCTCAGTGTTGGACCAATGGACTGAGTCTATCTGTGTCTACATCATGGCTTCACATGGAAAAGAAGTGAACAGAGGAAGTAAAACACCTGACTGAGAGTTAGATAGATAAAAGACATTAAAAATGGGGAAAAAGATCCAAGCAAACTGACCAGGACTACCACAGTGGATGTATAGTCCTGACAGTGAAGCACATCGACTTTTTGTGTCTCTTTGTGGTTGTTTTGTGTCTCTTCTGACCAGGACATTTACTACAGTGGATGCATGGTCCTGCTAATGAAGTGCAGAGGCCTTTTGACTGCTGTTGTTTTAGTTTTGTATTATTTTGTGGTCATATTGTGTTTCCTTGTGATTGTTCTGTGTTCCTTTGTGGGATATTTGTGTCCCATTGTAGTAATTCTGTCTTTTTGTGGTTGTTTTTGCGTCTCTCCTGACCAGGACTACCACAGTGAATGCATCGTCCTGACAGTGAAGCACGTGGTGGGATAAAAAACGGAAAACTGCAAATATCTTTACAAACACTAATTTATTCTTTAACATTTACATTGTTTTACTGTATTTAATCTGCTAGAAATGTCATTATTTCACAGATTTTTAAACTTACTTTCTCAGTGTTTTTGACAGTTGTTGAAGGTTGCAGTGTTGCGTCTGGCTTTTTATTGCTGGATTTAAACATTTTTCTTCTCCGGTCTGTGAAAGGAATCGAGACAGAACGAGTTAATTATGGAGTTTGTTTGAATGACTTCTTTTTTTAAAACCAGCCTCTTTTATTCCATAACGGGACATTCCCAGTGTTCCCAGTTTTCTCCCAGCCAGAGGAAGTGACTCAGCCTCTAATGTAGGCCACGTCGCCGTCTGACTCTACATATAGGCATGTGTGAGTATTATGGGATGGCTCTGGTTGACTTCCAGCGGCTCACATACCGACAGCATGACATGCTTCACCACAGCACTCACTGTAAAACTGCCAGAACTCATGGAGTAGCCTGGAATTAAACCCAATTAAACACCTGTTTTCTTCTTCTTGTCATTTTTTCATCACTGCTTTGTGTTTTTTGCTCCTGGGTTTGACTGGATTGAGGCAGAAAAAGCTGCAGGGCCTTGAAATGTGTCAACATTCGGTGTGTTTTTGTACAACCAGCCGACGGCTCAGAACCGGAAGACAAACAACAAGAAAATAACATTTAAAAAAGACTTTTCTCATCTTTATTTACACTTTTCATCCAGTGGCAGCTCCTTAACTTTTACATTTTTATTTTACAGAGGTTCCCTGTTTTGCTAAATTACAGATAATAACAATTAAAATCGTAGAAAAAAATAATATTATGTTACACATTTACCTTAAAATTAACAAAAAAAATGTGAATACCATTCACAAAAATAAAAACAAGAATAATTTTTAAAAATTGCTGCATTGAAATCAGCAAAAATATTGTCAAGTCAAACTGGGAGAAGCTGAAACCTCAAGAAAGAAGAAGCTGAAACCTGATAGAAAGAAGAAGCTGAAGTCTGATAGAAAGAAGAAGCTGAAATCTGATAGAAAGAAGAAGCTGAAGTCTGATAGAAAGAAGAAGCTGAAATCTGATAGAAAGAAGAAGCTGAAGTCTGATAGAAAGAAGAAGCTGAAGTCTGATAGAAAGAAGAAGCTGAAGTCTGATAGAAAGAAGAAGCTGAAATCTGATAGAAAGAAGAAGCTGAAACCTGATAGAAAGAAGAAGCTGAAGTCTGATAAAAAGAAGCTGAAATCTGATAGAAAGAAGAAGCTGAAGTCTGATAGAAAGAAGAAGCTGAAGTCTGATAAAAAGAAGCTGAAATCTGATAGAAAGAAGAAGCTGAAGTCTGATAGAAAGAAGCTGAAATCTGATAGAAAGAAGAAGCTGAAGTCTGATAGAAAGAAGAAGCTGGAATCTGATAGAAAGAAGAAGCTGAAGTCTGATAGAAAGAAGAAGCTGAAGTCTGATAGAAAGAAGCTGAAATCTGATAGAAAGAAGAAGCTGAAGTCTGATAGAAAGAAGCTGAAATCTGATAGAAAGAAGAAGCTGAAGTCTGATAGAAAGAAGAAGCTGAATCTGATAGAAAGAAGAAGCTGGAATCTGATAGAAAGAAGAAGCTGAAATCTGATAGAAAGAAGAAGCTGAAGTCTGATAGAAAGAAGAAGCTGGAATCTGATAGAAAGAAGAAGCTGAAACCTGATAGAAAGAAGCTGAAATCTGATAGAAAGAAGAAGCTGAAGTCTGATAGAAAGAAGAAGCTGAAATCTGATAGAAAGAAGAAGCTGAAACCTGATAGAAAGAAGAAGCTGAAATCTGATAGAAAGAAGAAGCTGAAACCTGATAGAAAGAAGAAGCTGAAATCTGATAGAAAGAAGAAGCTGAAATCTGATAGAAAGAAGAAGCTGAAGTCTGATAGAAAGAAGAAGCTGGAATCTGATAGAAAGAAGAAGCTGAAATCTGATAGAAAGAAGAAGCTGAAGTCTGATAGAAAGAAGCTGAAATCTGATAGAAAGAAGAAGCTGAAGTCTGATAGAAAGAAGAAGCTGAAGTCTGATAGAAAGAAGAAGCTGAAGTCTGATAGAAAGAAGAAGCTGAAGTCTGATAGAAAGAACAAATCAACAAAAATTACAATTATTTTACTAGTATTTGTTGCTGTTGAAAAGGAAAAAAGTACATATCTGGTCCAGGTTCAAAAATGGTAAATATTTTAATAACTGTTATTTTACAGATGTTTTCTGAAATTACAGATAATAAAATCACAGAAAAAGTAGCACTAAGTTACACATTGTGTAATTTTTAAACAGGCTGAATCTAAACTGTGTCTTTTCTGCTTCCTGCTGATCAGTTTCTGTTTCTCTGATCGATTCCTGCAGATGGACAGAGTCCAGGGATCTGGTTAGTTCCTGCCAACAAACACAAACTCCCTTTATCACTGGAGGAAAACCAGAGCTAGTGACTTTATTACATGAATTATTTCAAAAGAGAAAGCTGTAGTTTAGATGAACAAAGAAGTCCTCCTGACTGTTAGTGTGTGAATCTGAAAACTAGAACAGTCTGACCTGGAAGTGACCGACGCTCCGTTAAACGTTCCACTGGATCACAGAAACTTTCCTACCAGGAACCTTTCAGGCTCCTTCAGCTTTTCATGGGTTTTCTCTCAGGAATCAGACAACACAAAGTCGTCTGATGTCATTTCACAGATTTATTTGAACTTTATAGCTTTGATTTTATTGTTATTTTCCACTTCTAATCTCTTTAAAGTTTTACAGTGAATCAGATTTACTGCAGCAGAAACTAAAACACAAAGTGATGATAAAACAGTTCAAAATCCTGATAACTGACCTGAGAACACTTAGAATGTCTGTTATAGGTAAAATAATCAGTATAGATATGAAAAAACACATAAAGAGCTGTTTAACAAGACATAAATTCCTGCTTAAAATGACCCAATTCTGTCAATTTTAGTCATTGTTTCACTATATTCTTAAATATTTATACAGAATTCTACAGTATTGATTTATTTATTCACACATAAAGTGTAATATGTTTATAAAGGATGTATTTTGTATAGAATTACTTTACTGATATTTTTGCTTTGATTAGATAGAAAAAAAATGTGTATAGTAAGCAGGGAAAATGGTGAAAATTGAAAAATAAATTTCTTTATTTTGCAGATTTTCCATTTTGTTAAATGACAGATAATAAATAAAATCACAGGGAAAAAAGTATTATTTGCACATATCTAGAAAAGAACTGTATATGTATGACATAATGTCTACATTATTATTATTATTATTATTATTTTACTCATATTTACATTTTTAAAGTATATTATGGAAATTAGAAATAATAAGATAAAAGTCATTACAAAAAATGAAAGACATCACAAAAATAAAAGCCGCTACAAAAATAAAAGACATTACAAAAACAAAATAAATTAAAATAAAATAAATCTACACTGTGTAGGTTGCACTGTATAAAATAAAATAAAAGAGCAGATTATTACACACAAGGTAGAAATAGTGGAGGGGTATTACATTCAGCAATTAAATGATAATTAAGTGCCTAAAACACCAAATTTCCTTTTAAATATGGTAGAAAAACCAGCTGGAACAACTTGTATTCATGCTACTAAATATTAAGTAAATAAAACTAGTTTTGATTAAAGAGGGAAGCGAAGTCTCTGAACTCAGTTTAGCTCCTTGGTTGAGTGTAATTTTATGAAATAAATCCAACAAATGGCAGTTTTTTCTGGAGGTTAAACATTATTTCACTTGAATTCCTGCAGTGGAAAGTTTCACAGATTCACATTAGAGCTTCGACTGTAGTTTTTCTGCAGATGTGACTCTAACTGAGGACTTTCAATCATGAGAATGAACTATTTGTGGCAGATTGTTGGGTTAAAGCTGCTTCACAGCTACAAGCTGACGGCTTTTCTTCTACAAACATCTCGACTCATCGTCTCTCTGCTGCCTCTGCTCAGACTTTCTCTCCTTTCTCTCCTTCTTTTCTACTTCTAGGCACTTATTACTGGTCTAATTAATTCCACATGCTGACGTCGGTCCGCTCTGCGTCTCTCAGACTTTTCATTCTCCTTCTTTCAGTAATTGCACCAAACTGCTCCCAGCCAGGGCAATTAAGTTCCCATCAAAGTGGAAGCAGAGGCCTCAAAGCTGGAGGTTCAGATGGAGACTCTGCTTTTTATTCTGACTACAGGTTTAAACTGTTTAATGTCTGATTATTCTAAACTAATCCTCCAAATGTTGCCCTATGCAGCTCAAATTGAGCTTTTTCTGCTTCCTTCAGTGTGTTAAAAAGCTGCTTTTTGTGCTTTTTAGAAGTACAAAGCTCAAAATAGAGCTGCTGCCTCCCAGTTCAACATTATCTCCTCACTAGAGACACTTTTATAAGAACTACATCCCTAAACTCAGAGATCTGGAGTCACAAGCCAACTTTACTGAGCGTTTCAAGGGGAAAAGTGAAGCTAAAACAGTGTTTTAAAATAAACTTGTTTACAGCCTGATATAAGATGTATTTTTCCTGGATTTCTAACAGTCCTACTAACAGAACACATTTCTGATTCTCTCTCCTTCTTCATGTTGTTCTGTTTCCACAGAGCTGCAGGATTTTTCATCTTTTACTGTCTTTTTGCATCTTGTAGGTGATATTTATTGTCTCTTTGTGGCCATTTTATGTGTATTTATGTCCATGATGTTCCTCTATTTTCTTTGTTCTGTCTCTTTTTTTTATTTTTTGCAGTTTTTGGATTTTGGATCTATTCTGTGTTGGTTTTCGTCTCTTTCAGGTCATTTTGTGTCTCTTTGTTGTGTTGTTGCATTTTCTAGTTGTTCTTTTGTGGTTCTTTGTGGTAGTTTTTGACCAAAACTCTACTTTTCCTTGTATTTTTATTATTTCCGTCATTCTAAAAGAGTCCTACAGCAGCTGAGTGGTGTTTGCATGTGTTCATGTTGATTTGAATCTATTTTCTGTTGGTTTTCACTTCTTTCAGCTCATTTTGTGTTTCTTTATTGTGTTGTTGCATCGTCTAGTTGTTCTTTTGCCATTCTTTGTGGCAGTTTTGCAAAGAAATTCAACTTTCCTTCTTTTCGTAAGCGTTCTGGTTTTCTGACGGTGTTTTCCTGCACAGATTGTGTCTCTGGGTTCTTTGTCCTTCACAGATCTGCAGGACTTTAGAGTAAAAAAGAACCAAAGTTCTGTGTTTCAGAGACTAAAGCAGCAGCAGCAGCAGGTCTCCTCAGTTTCTCCACACCGTTCTAAAGATGCTTCATGGTTCATTTGTTCAGGACCTGTTGGAGAACATGTCACGGTTCTTCTGAGGATTTCAGGTCTTTCAGGTTCTTTTGTCTCTTCATGTAATCCAGCAGCTCAGAGTTTTCTTTGTTGGTGAAAATAGTCTAAGAACCCAACGTGCCTGGAAGCATTTGTTCGATGCTTTCTCTTTAAATTCTTTAACATCATTGACCCTAAAATAAAAGATTAATTTCGCTGAAACCACAAAAATTCACAGCAGCTCCTGCAGCTGTGATGGTTCCAGCGTGTGGTGAGATAAAGATGGAAGAAGAAGAAGAAGAAGTCCAGGCTCAGAGCGGCTGATGTGATCTAAATGAGAACGTGCAAAGTTGTGAAGTGAAACATGAACTCTGAAGCTGCAAAAAGAGAGAAAAGAGGAATCTGGGGAGAAATACGGCCTCACATTCAGCCGTTTGAAATCTGATAAGTCCAGCTCTGCTTCTCCCCAAAACCCCAGAATGGAGAGAAAAAGCCCGTTTGCCCAGATGTTTATTCCCATTCCAAGTGTGACCATGAAAGAGAAAGACGAGGAGGAGGAGGATGGAGGGAAGAAAAGCGTTTCTGCAACTCTGCAGCTCTGCGGCGGCTTTGAGGCTGTAATGAAACAGCCGGCTGTGGAGCTGCACTTCTGGAAGCAATCTGCAGCCACACACTTCCCCACAGCTGTCCATCCGTCCGTCCTCCATCCGTCCCTCCGTCCATCCGTCCTCAGCTCTGCACCACCGCCAGCCGCCTTAATGAAAGCCTGTAAATCTATTTGTGGAGCTGCAGCTACCAGCAGCAGGGCAGGGTCGCTCCACAGCATCCAACTCTTAAATATATACTCGGTTTTTAGAGCTCCGGCTCCTAAAGCTGTGTGATTATAAAAAAGAAAGGAAAAAAGCCATGATATCACGTCTCACCACGACTCATGAGAACACGGAGAAGGACGGAGCATTGGAGGAGTTTCTGGTTAGAACAGGGTGGATGAAGCTTCACTGCTTTTTACTGAACTCATAAAGTGGTACTGCAACTGTTAGTGCTGCTGTTAACCCTCTGAAGCCTGGCTGCTCCTTACTGCTTTACTCCTCACTGAGGCTCCAAGTCCTGCAGCTCTATGGAAACACAACGTCATGAAGAAGGAGACACATACAAGATGTAAATTTTGTTCCAAACTGAAGCATCGCTGACACCTCATTAGCTCCAGGAACATGTTGGAGCTTCTCTGCTGGACTTGTATGATAAATATTAAAAATCATTGATAGTTTTATGTTTGAAACCATCCGTATGTTTTATTTCTCTAACCTCAGACTTTTGAAGGAACTTGGGAAGACAAACGTTGTGATTGGTTCCTCCAGAAGTGCTCATCAAGCAGTGAAGAGGGCTGATCTGAGCCTCGAGCTGCTAATAACGGCTTTGTGGGAGCAGATCTAGGTCCAGAGTGGCTCTCAGAAGAGTCTGGATGGAATAAAGATGCATTTAACCTCCACTCCACTCTGCCGGCAGTCGGCTCTGATTGAGGCGTAATCAGGCCTCGAGTCACTTTCAGGTAGAATCCACCGAAAGCCCCAGAAATCTAAAAATAAAACACAAACCGCTGCTGTGGAACATATTCAGGACATTTGTTCTTCTCCTGAAGTTCAGAAAGCAGGAATCTCAGCTGAAAAACCAACAGTTACCTCTAACTGGTTTACTTTTTAAATTTTTGACATTTTTGATTTAAAATCTGTCCAAAATGAGCTAAAATTTGTCAAATATAACAAAAAAATGTTTGATATTAGCTCAAAATTGGCCAAAATGAGTGGAAATTTGTCCAAAATAACTCACAATTTGTTTGAAATGAGCTAAAACTGTCCAACATCAGCGAAACTTTGTCAAAAATGACAAAGGGGAAAAAATGTGTCATTCAGGATGTATTTTGAGTCATTTCAGTCCAATTTTAAGTAATTCTGGATGCATTTCTAGTAATTTGAGACAATTATTTATTATTTAGGACTATTTTTAACTACATTTGGTCCGGATTCTGGTCTGTTTTGACTAATTTCAATCATTTTGGACAACTTGGATCTCATTTTGTTTTAGGTTTTTGACTCATTTTGTGCAGTTTTAGCTTGTTTCGGAAAACAATGATGTCATTCTGGACATATTTTGAGTCATTTCAGTCCAATTTTAAGTTGTTTTGGACAAGTTGGATCTAATTTTTGAAGTTTTTTTTTGGTCATTTTGTGTGGTTTTAGCTTGTTTTGGAATTTTTTGAGTGATTTTATACACATTTTAAGTGTTCTCAGACAAATTTTAAGTATGTTTGGACACATTTTCAGTTATTCTGAGCATTATTAATGTTCTTTTAGACAAATATTAGTAATTTGGTGTCATGATCCTGCTCCAGCTCCTGCTCTGCTTCCCCTTCTTCCTCTTTTTCCTTCTTTCTCCTTTGGGTCCTGATCTGTTTCTGTTTTGACCTGTCTGTCTGTCTGTCTGTCTGTCTGTCTTTGGCTGCCTGTCTGTCACCTCTCTCTCCTGTCTCTCTCCCTCCTGTCTCTCTCCCTCCTGTCTCTCTCTCTCCCTCCTGTCTCTCTCCCTCCTGTCTCTCTCTCTCCCTCCTGTCTCTCTCTCTCCTGTCTCTCTCCCTCCTGTCTCTCTCCCTCCTGTCTCTCTCCCTCCTGTCTCTCCCTCCTGTCTCTCTCCCTCCTGTCTCTCTCCCTCCTGTCTCTCTCCTCCTGTCTCTCTCCCTCCTGTCTCTCTCCCTCCTGTCTCTCTCCCTCCTGTCTCTCTCCCTCCTGTCTCTCTCCCTCCTGTCTCTCTCTCTCCCTCCTGTCTCTCTCTCTCTCTCCTGTCTCTCTCCCTCCTGTCTCTCTCCCTCCTGTCTCTCTCTCTCCTCCTGTCTCTCTCCCTCCTGTCTCTCTCCCTCCTGTCTCTCTCCCTCCTGTCTCTCTCCCTCCTGTCTCTCTCTCCCTCCTGTCTCTCTCCCTCCTGTCTCTCTCTCTCCCTCCTGTCTCTCTCCCTCCTGTCTCTCTCTCTCCTGTCTCTCTCTCCCTCCTGTCTCTCTCCTCCTGTCTCTCTCTCCTGTCTCTCTCCCTCCTGTCTCTCTCCCACCTGTCTCTCTCCCTCCTGTCTCTCTCTCCCTCCTGTCTCTCTCTCCTGTTCTCTCACCTGTCTCATTCTCTACCTCCTGTCATCTCTGTCTCACTGTCAGTCTCTCCCTCCTGATCTTCTCCCACCTGTCTCAGTTCTCCCTCCTGGATCTCTCTCCACTACTGAGTTCTCCTTCCTGATTTCTCCCACATGGACTGAGTTCTCCTTCCTGGATTTCTCCCACATGGACGAGTTCTCCTCTCCCCCTGGATCTCTCTCTCCCACATGGACTGAGTTCTCCTTCCTGGATTTCTCCCACATGGACTAGTTCTCCTTCCTGGATCTCTCTCTCTCCTGGATCTCTCTCCCACATGGACTGAGTTCTCCTTCCTGGATTTCTCCCACATGGACAGAGTCTCTCCTCTCCTGGCATCTCTCTCTCCCACATGGACAGAGTTCTCCTTCCTGGATTTCTCCCACATGGACAGAGTTCTCCTTCCTGATTTCTCCCACATGGACAGAGTTCTCCTTCCTGGATTTCTCCCACATGGACTGAGTTCTCCTTCCTGGATTTCTCCCACATGGACAGAGTTCTCCTTCCTGGATTTCTCCCACATGGACTGAGTTCTCCTTCCTGGATTTCTCCCACATGGACAGAGTTCTCCTTCCTGGATTTCTCCCACATGGACAGAGTTCTCCTTCCTGGATTTCTCCCACATGGACTGAGTTCTCCTTCCTGGATTTCTCCCACATGGACAGAGTTCTCCTTCCGGATTTCTCCCACATGGACAGAGTTCTCCTTCCTGGATTTCTCCCACATGGACAGAGTTCTCCTTCCGGATTTCTCCCACATGGACAGAGTTCTCCTTCCTGGATTTCTCCCACATGGACTGAGTTCTCCTTCCGGATTCTCTCCTGCCCTGCTTCAGTCTCCAGCCTTCCATAGCTCCACCCTCATTCCCAGATAACTTCCAGTCCCGTCTGTCTTCAGCTTTCTGTCTGCCTACCTTGTCCCGTTAGTTCTGTTTTCCCCCCTGGTTTTGTAAGTACTTTGTTTTGTTGTCTAGTTCAGTTATCCCTGTTTTGTAGGTCTAGTAGTGTAGCTTCCTTTAGTATTAGTGTTTTCTCCTGGTTGGTTTTCTCTTTTTGTGTTGTTTTAGTTCCTGTTTTGTTCAAATAAAAGCTGTTTCTATTCACCACCTGTCTGTCATATCAGTGCCTGGGTTCTCCAACCCTCCTGTAACTTTTGGGGTGTTTTTCAAGAGGTTTAGACAATTTTCCACTCATTTTGGACAAGGTGGATCTCATTTTGAGGTTTTGGGTTATTTTGTGCTATTTTATCTTAATTTGGGGGAAAAAATGTGTCATTTTGGACATATTGAGTAATTTCAGTCCACTTTTAAGTAATTTTGGATGTATTTCTAATAATTTGAGACAAATTCTAGGCCTTTCTGGACAAATTTTGCATTATTTTGGACTATTTCTTTTTAACTAAAGTTGGTCAGGATTCTGGTCTGTTTTGACTTGTTTCAATCATTTTGCACAAGTTGGATCTCTTTTTCTTTTTAGGTTTTTCCATCATTTTGTGCAGTTTTAGCTTGTTTTGGGAAAAAATGGTGTCATTATGGACATATTTAGAGTAATTTCAGTCCAATTTCAAACGTATGATCATGTGTTTGCTTGTAATTCTCCTTCAGGAAGGTTTTGTCTGCCTCCTGGAGTCGACTCTGATTGAATTAGTGACTGAGACCTGTTGGGTTTAACTAGCTGCCCTTTAGCTTTAGTTTAACTTTACAAGCACAACGCTGGGCTCAGAATAACAACCTGACATCGATTCTCCACCTTTCAGACTTCCAGATGTGTCTGATTCAAACCAGCACCTGGCAGCTTGGCTCCGTAAACACAGAGTGGTTCTAGGAGGAATTTACTGCTTCCTCTTTATTAAAACGCCGTGTGGAGCAGCTGAAGGTGTGAATGAATCTTCAACCGACTCCCACAGGATCAGACCCAACAGAGCCGGAACATCTGGACCGAGGACAGCGGCAGTCAGGTTTGTCAAAAATGATTCAAATGTGTCTGATATGATCACAAAAATCTACAAAATGATTTAAAAAATGTACAAAATGAGTCAAAATTTGTCTGATACAAGCTAGAACTTGTCAAAAATGGGCTAAAATTAGTCAAAGATGACTAAAGTTTGTCTGATAAGAGCTAAATTACACTAAATGTGTCCAAAATGATTTAAAATGTGTCCTCAATCACTCAGTCAGAATTTATCTGACATGATCTAAATATTGCCCAAAATTACCTGCAAACTGTTGTCCAAAATGACTGAGAATTTGTCCAGAAAGACTTGTTTGTCCAACGCTGCTTGAAATTGGACTGGAATTTCTTAAAATGTCCAAAATGACACATTTTTTTCCAAAATGAGCTAAAAGTGCACAAAATGACTCAAAAACTTCAAAAATGAGATCCAACTTGTCCGAAATGACTCAAAACTTGTCTAAAGTTATTTGAAATGCATCTAAAATTACTAAAAATTTGTCCAAAAGAAGGTTAGTGTTACTCAAAATGTGTCCAGAAAGACCTGACATTTGTCCAAAGTTACCTAAAAGCTTTAGGTGGATCTGATCTTTGGACAAGTTGGATCTCAGTAAATGTTTTCCCATCATGACGTCCACAAGGTTCATCGAGAAGTTTATTTAAAGCAGCTGTTAGGAAGGATTACATATAATATTTAAAATAGTAAAGTACCTGCTGCTCTAACTCTCCAAAATGACATAAAACTTGCCTGAAATGATATGAAAATTATCCAAATTGAGTTAAAAATTGTCAAAAATAACTCAAATTTTGTCTGAAATTAGCTAAAAATTGTCCAGAATGACACTTTTTTGTTTACTACATAATTCCATATGTGTTAATTCATAGTTTGATGCCTTCGAGAGAATCTAGAATGAAAATAGTCATGAAAATAAAGAGTAAATGAGACGCTGTGTCCAAACTACGGACTGGTAGAGTACATGAGAAAGCAGAACAAAGACATGAAAGTGGGTTTAAAGTGTGAAACTAAATCAGTTGTCCGTCTGGTAACGACCTCACATCCCCATCGACAGCGAGGAGCAGCTCCAGTTGTGATCAGAGCGAGTGTTGCTGTGAACGTGGAGATGTTCTGGTCTGTACAGGAGATCCTGTCGGCTTCACCTGTTGTTTACGGAGATAATGAGGAGACGGACTGATGTTCTGCTGCTTGTCTGAAGGCTTCCGTTAGTCCCCAGCTGTCCACATCCAAACCTCAGGGTTTCTGCTCTGCTCAAACTCTAATTAGGAGGAATCGCTTCTACTGTTGCTGTTTTGATGCTCCTTATTATCAGAGTCCAGGTGAAGACGAGCTCTGAGACGTCTTCGTCCACTAATGAACAATAGCTGCTGCTGCTGCTGTGGTGCAGATGTTCCAGCTCAGTGCAGAAGAAGAGGACGATTACATGTTGGAGATGTTCTGAAGGTCCAGGTGAAGCTGCTGAATGTCAGATGTAGCATCAGGATGCTGGTTCTGATGCTGTTATTGGTGCTTCACACATTTGCATCAACACTGGTTTTAGCATATTTGTCCAAAATGGGCTGAAACTTGTCAAAAAGAGCAAATATTTTTCAAGTACAAGTTAAAATTGTTGAAAATGGCTCAAAATTTGTCTGATGTGAGCTAAAAATTCTCCAAAACGGTTTGAAATTTGTCTAAAATTGTCTGGAAAGATTTCAAATGTGTCCAGATTGTCTGATATGAGCAAAATTCTGGTCCAATATGAACTAAAAACTAAAAAATAATGCAGAACAAGTTCACTCTCCTCATCAAAAATCTGTATTTACATCTAAGACCAGAGTTTAAAGCAGCTTTTAAAAAAAGCTTCTTATGTTTTTATTTCAGGGAAAATGCTTCTGGTTTCTAGTTTGTCTGAAAATGTAAATTCCTCTCTGGAGACGTTCTGCAGCCGATTGAATCAGAATTCAGGACCTTCAAGAACTAAAGTCTCCAGCTTGTTTCCTGTTTGGTTCTGAAGTAGTTCTAGATTCTTTACTGGATCCAGAGAAGATCTGAGCAGCAGCATTGAGGCCATCAGAGGCTCTGGAGGCGAGTCGTCGTCCGTAATTACAGGAAGATGGATTTCCTGAGTGACGGCTGCAGAGCAGCTCCTGGGGATTTGTGGTTTCAGAGTTTATCGACACGAGTTTACAGCCGAGACGACAGAAACCAAACCTGGTTCTGATCTGTTCCAGTCTGACAGCATCAAGAGCTGCTGCACTCGCTCACACCTCTCACATTATATGAAATAATAATAATGATGATGATGATAATGATCTAAAAATATAAACAGCACTCACTCCAAATATAATATAAAATAATAATAATCTAAAAATATAAACAGCCCTCACTCCAAACATAATATAAAATAATAATAATAATCTAAAAATATAAACAGCCCTCACTCCAAACATAATATAAAATAATAATAATAATCTAAAAATATAAACAGCCCTCACTCCAAACATAATATAAAATAATAATAATAATATAAAAATATTAACAGCACTCACTCCAAATATAATATAAAATAATAATAATAATATAAAATAATAATAATAATAATAATAATGATCTAAAAATATAAACAGCACTCACTCCAAACATAGTATAAAATAATAATAATAATATAAAATAATAATAATAATAATAATAATGATCTAAAAATATAAACAGCACTCACTCCAAACATAGTATAAAATAATAATAATAATATAAAATAATAATATAAAATAATAATAATAATAATAATGATCTAAAAATATAAACAGCACTCACTCCAAACATAATATAAAATAATAATAATCTAAAAATATAAACAGCCCTCACTCCAAATATAATATAAAATAATAATAATAATATAAAATAATAATAATGATAATAATGATCGAAAAATATAAACAGCACTCACTCCAAATATAATATAAAATAATAATAATAATCTAAAAATATTAACAGCACTCACTCCAAATATAATATAAAATAATAATGATCTAAAAATATAAACGGCACTCATTCCAAATATAATATAAAATAATAATAATAATAATCATAATAATAATGATCTAAAAATATAAACGGCACTCATTCCAAACAGTATAAAATAATAATAATCTAAAAATATAAACATCACTCACATCGTAGGATAACCAGAGAAATATAGATAATATAGATAATGATACAAACATCATTCACTCTAACCATAATCTAAAATTAGAATAATATAAATATATAAACATCATTCACATCATAGGTTAACTGGAGAAATATAGACAAAATTATTATAATATAAAAATATGAACATCATTCGCTATACTGTTAACTGGAGAAATATGAACATAAAATACAAATAATATAAAAATGTAAACATCATTCACTCCACTGTTCACTGGATAAATATAGAGGAAATAAGGAAAATGTCCTCAGTTCAACAGAAAATATATCACTGAAAAAACATGGAAAATATTTTTCTGGTTAAAATACAGTAAAAAAAAAAAAAAGAAAAGAAATATTTTGGTCACACTGCAAAAAAACAAAACCTTATTTTTGAGATTATAAAACTACAGATTTGGGTAAGCATTTACAGTTTGGGACTGTTTTTTACGTAACGTGAATTAATATTTTTTTGTTTAATTTTCCCATTTTTTTCCTAAAATTTATCAAAACAAGAACAATCTGTAATTTCTGACAATATTTTATCCCTAATATACTTTATTTTCTCTTTAAAATAAAATAAATCCATAAAACAATATTTTTTGATTGATTTAAATCCTGTAAAACTTGTTTTACAATCAGAAATTCAGAAATAACTATTTGTTAAAAAAACAACAAAAAAAAACAGATATTTGATGTAAAAATATCTGCAGTTTAGTTCTTTTAAATTTAACGTTTAAACTGTTTTTTTTTCTCAAATCTGTAATTATCGACCACTTTTTAGTCCTTAATATACTTTTTCTTGCTAATAAGTCAATAAATTTTTTTTTCTTCTTATAAATATGTAGAAGATTATATACAAGAGGATGAGGTATCAGTTATTTCACTGATGAGGTAAAAGAAAACAGTAGAAGAAAGCTAAAAGTGTGAAAAAGTCGCTATAAACAAAGAGAAGAGTCAGAGCTGCTGCAACTGGCTGCTGCTCAATCAGCGCCATCTTTAATTTAGCAAAACAGACAAAGTTTGTAAAATGACATTAAATTGCTGAGTTAAAACATATAAGCTAAGATAAGATAAAATAAGATACGATACGATAAAATAAACTAAGATGAGATAAGCTACAATAATCTAAGCTAAAACAGAATAAGATAAACTAAGATAAGCTAAGATACGATACGATAAAATAAGCTAAGATGAGATAAGCTACAATAATCTAAGCTAAAACAGAATAAGATAAACTAAGATAAGCTAAGATACGATACGATAAAATAAGCTAAGATGAGATAAAATAAGATACGATACGATAAAATAAGCTAAGATGAGATAAGCTACAATAATCGAAGCTAAAACAGAATAAGATAAACTAAGCTAAGATAAGCTAAGATACGATACGATAAGATATGTTAAGATAAGCTACGATAAATAAGAGAAGAAAAGCTAAACTAAGCTAACAAAAGATAATATAAGCTAAACTAAGATAAGATAAAACAAAATAAGCTAAACTAAGCTCAGATAAGATAAGCTAAGCTAAATTAAGATAAGATTTTTAAAAAAATAAGCTAAGCTAAAAGAGCTAATTGACAAAGTGTGTGAAAACGTTCATTTTCTGGCTCTGTTGCTCTTTTATCTTGTTTTCTCGGAGCACAAAAAGACGAAGGAGGTTAAAGACAAACACCAGGAGAGAGCGTGGATGTTGAATGTTAATCAGCTTCTTATTGTTTGTAGCCGCTGGCGCACATTTCCACTCCACTCGCTGCGTTTGTGCGACAGCCAGTCGAGTCATCGGAGATGGGAACTCGTGTCTGGATGTCTGCGAGGATGTCAGCAGCCCAATGATCTGCTAAACGCTGCTGTGTTTGTGTGGGTGTTTGCAGGAAAATGGAGGTTTTTTCTGCCTTTCTTTGTCTGACTCTCAGTTCAGGAAGCAAAGAGTCACTGGCAGATAAAACTAGAGCAGGAAATGGAGAAAAAAACAAGAAACCAAAGCAGAGACACCAGGAAACACTGAACAACTCTAAACATCATATCCCAGAACAATATAGTGTGTAAGATATTTAAAGTAGAGCTTCCAACAAGAAGCTTTTATTATGTAGTGAGTTACAGCGTTCATCAAATTAGACGAAAAATTTAAACTTTTGCAGAATCCTTCATATCAGCAGGGACCTTTGAGTTGAATTTTCTGCAGCTTTCTTGTGATTTTAGTGAATTTCTCGCATCATAAACCTCCATCTTCAGATCAGATAAGAACTTAGAGGGACGGCCTGAATATTTCTTGTAGCAAATGTAGGAACTTAAATTTGACTACTTAACTGTGATTTTCTAACACTTTTCTGTCCTTTTTTCTCTTTTTCTGTAATAGAATAGTTTTTGCTATCGTGCCAATAATCATTTTGCAACTTTGAATAGTTTTGATGATAAAATTCAGTTTTTACATGAAGATAAATCCGTGTTTGTGCAACACTGCAGCGTATACGAACCCCAGATATCTTCCATTTACAGCAAATAAAGCTGGTTTTACTCTGATTTCAAAGAGCTAATTGTTGAAACGCTGCAGTTTTCAAATATCTTGGAGGCCGGAAGGCAGAATCCTCTCAGGTTGTTGATCCTTTTGAAGAGCTTTATTCGAGTGTTTTAGTCTTTAAGTTAAGAGGAAACAAAGCTTTGACCTCGGAGGACTAATGAAAGCTGCTGTACGTCGGCGTCAGAGTTTCTGATTCTTCTGAAGGAAAGAAAATGTGCTGAGAGCCAACGAGCAGCCAGATCGATGCTTTTCATTTCGGGGTCCTTGTGCCGACAGAAAGGATTCCATCAAAGTCTATAAAGAAGAAACGTTCTGGATAATATAACATGACGACTATCTCCTCCATCCAATCAAATCCTGTTTCTATAAAGCTGCACATGAACAAGGATTTGTATCAGACGGAGAAGATGGGAGAGAAATATTATGATTATTATTATTATTACAGAGAAGGACCTAAAACTGAAGCTTTTTGGGGACTTTTATTAACGTTTAATTGAATCAAACCTGCACAAAGTTTCAAAAAGACACAAAATGCAGCGTATTGTCAGTATAAACCTGAAGATGTGAAGAACTTAACAATCTCAAGGAGTTTATTTTCTCATATTTTCCTCACTGTGGCCTCATTTTTCACTGCAAAACGACCACAAAGAGACACAAAATGACCTGAAACTAACATAAAATAGATGTCAAACGAACTCACACACATGCAAAAAAACATCTAACTGAGATAGAACCAATGAAAAGACATAAAATGAACAAAAATACACCAAATATCAACCACAAGATGCAAAATGACAGAAAAATACATGAAGTCCTGCAGCTGTGTGGAAACAGAACAATCTCAAGGAGTTTATTTTCTCATATTCTCACATTTTTCCTCACTTTGGGCTCATTCTTCACTGCAAAATTACCACAAAGAGACACAACAACACAGCAAAGAGACATGAAATGACCCGAAATTGACGCAAACCAACATAAAATAGCTGCAAAATGAACATTAACACATTGAAAAAATACCCGACTGAGATATAACTCCAAAAAAGACACAAAACTAATGAAACAGAGCAACAAAATAAACAAAAATACACAAAAAATGGTCACAAAGACGCAAAAAATATCAGCTGCAAGATGCAAAAAAACTGTAAAAGATTTAAAGTCCTGCAGCTTTATGGAAACAGAATTATAGAATAGAAAAAAAATGAAATTTCTTTGCAAAACTAACACCTATAGACGTAAAAACACAACTACATGATGCAACAACACAGCAAAGAGACACAAAATGACCTGAAAATGGCACAAACCAACGCAAAGTAGATGCAACATTAACATAGATAGAAACCATAAAGCTAGATATAATAATGCACACAAAAAGATTATTCTAGGAAATAATAACGCAGAGAAAATGAAATATCATCACAACAATCTTACAAAATCATTATAATTTGGCTCCAGAGTTGACCTGAACCAATCATTTTAAAGGGAAATAACAGTGCAGCTAAACATATAACAGCAAACACAGTGAACTCATTTTAGACGTTTTCAAAGCTCCATTCGTCCCTTTTCTGTACGTCCAACAACAGCTGACCCAGTTTCTGTGAAAGGCCTCACAGAGGGGCAGCTATATTTCTATTATATCTGTTGTTTCGTCCTGTTTCTGCAGCGTCTGTGGACGTCGACGTGTTTACCTTGCTTTCTGTTTGGCTGTTTGATGAGTCATCCTCAGGTTAGCGCCAGAACAAGATTCATTTCTGCTCAGAGACGAGCCGCAGAATCCAATTTGGACAATGTCAAGCGTTTCATCTGCAGTTAACGTGAAGCAGCTAATTACAGATTTGCATTTCCATCTCGGCAGGCTGATTGCAGTGCAGATAGAGCGAGCACAAAGAAAGGGAATGACGGATGGAGATGCAGATTGAGAATCTGAGAGGAGGCTGCTTATTGTTGTTGGGATGAGAATAGTAATGAAGGAGGGACAGTCGCTGCTGCTGCTGCTGCTGCTGCTACAGGTTGATTTAAGCTTTTACTGCCTGCTGCTTTTTTAGGGTCCAGAAAGAACAACGTCACAAAAATCAGCTCAAACCAACTAATGATGGGGAATTCTTTGCTAGTTTTGCCCATTTGGAAACTAGAAAAAGCATCTCAGCAAAGAAAACCTGCAGAAGTAGCTGTTTTTTTTTCAGCTGTTTTTATAGCGTTAAGCATAAATTTCTGGCCAATCATGACGGTTTTTCATTGGTTAATAATGGCAGGAAGCTTGGCCCAATCGTTTGTCTATATCTACTGTAACATTAGTACAAGAAACATGTCACTAAACCAGTTGTTTTTTGTACCCGACATTTCAAAACACTTGTAGCTATAATTAGCAAATCATGCACTAACAGAGGTCATTAACCTGCACAGAAATCTCTGTCATGGTGCCCCTTTACAAGTTGCCTGCAGTTCAGCCAAAAACTCACAGATTTTTTGTCACATAACTGCTGGTCGCTGCTCAGTCAACGATTTCTTCACACTAGTGCAGAGAAGTGCAGAATTTTTAGTTTTTTACAGAATCTGATTAGAACAAAAAGGCTATTTTTTGACAAATTTTTAAAGAATAAAGTGCATTTTATGACATCAGGATTTTGAGGTGGTTAGAAAGTTCAATATTTAACTCTTTCTTATATTTTTACAGTTTCTGGCTGATAATTGGAGTCATTTTGGCACTTTTTTTGTAAAGACAACAAGCCTGTCTGCTCTCTATTTTCTTTTAAAGTGATTTCTCTTTATCTCTCTTCATTCTCTCATTCTTTATGTCCTATTTTCTACCTCCCTGTCGTCCTTTAATTTCTTTTTCCCTCCTGTCTGGCTCTCTATATTAAAGCTCCTGCTGTATTTTAAGCTGCAGACCTCATGTCTGACCTGGACTCTCTCTCGTTCGGTCACTTCACCCTCTCTGCTCCATAAATCTCCATTATTCTCACGCTTTGACACCCAGGCCTCAGATGCAGGTTGAGGTGAGTCGGACAGCGATCTGATTGGACGGAGGACGGTGCGTTCGCTGACAGCGCGTCACCTGCGGCTCCATAAGTCAGTGTTTGTGTAGCAGCAGGTTGATTTAGAGAGGCGGTCTAAATGCTAAGTCCAGACACTCATTCACTGCTCAGACAGCTGCAGCTCGGAGAAACCGCCGTTAATCAGCGGCCAATCAAAAGTCATCCGGAGACGACAAACTCAGCGACTGTAAAGGTGTCAGCAGAATAAAGCTTTATTATTAGTAGCATTATTATTTCTATAGTCAGCATCTCTGGTTTCTACTTACACTCAGAATTCTATAAAAAAAAAAAAAAAGCTTAGAAACTACTGAAGAATTCCGATCCTTTACAGCTGAACTACATCCTCAAGGTAAATATATTTTCTCCTGGATTTGTTTTTTTGTGATACGTCTTAATCAACACATCTTTGATATTTATTTTATTTTACTGCTTTTCTGTTGTTCCTTTCCTGCCAGATAATGATGTATTAGACAAGGAGGAAGACATATAGAATAGAATAGAATAGAATAGAATAGAATAGAATAGAATAGAATAGAATAGAATAGAATAGAATAGAATAGAATAGAATAGAATAGAATAGAATAGAATAGAAATATTTTATTGATCCCAAAGGGCAAATTCTGTGTATTTATTTATTTATTTATTTTTGGATTTATTTGGATTTCAGTTTTATTTATTTATCTACTTATTTATTTTGATTATAATGTTATTTACTTATGTTTGCATTTGAGTTTATTTATCATTGTAATATAATTTATTTGTTTATTTGTATTTTTACCTATTTATTTATTTATTTATTTATGGTTGTACTATTTTTTTGCTTATTTATTTACATTTGAATTTAATTCCATTTAATTTCATTCATTCATTCATTCATTTATTCATTATATTCTGTATTATAACTCAAATTATTATATTTCCTGAAGTTTAACGTAACATTACACACAGTTTTGTTTCCAATAAACTGAACCAGACTTCTTGTTCTGCTGGACTTTCTATGGCAGTGAAAAATGAACCAGAATGAGTTAAAATGAAACAGGAGCAACAAATAAACACCCAGAAGCTGCTAGAAGCTCACAGAGTTGAAGGATTTCTTGTCTTTTTGTGTATAAAACAGTAAAACGAGGTCGTAATAAATAGAACAAAGAGGAGAATTTCCAGAAATACATATTTAATAAATAGAGTTTTACTGTATTATTATTATGAAAGGAAACAATACGAGCAACAGAAAGCTGCCTTGAAAACATGCGGCGACACAGAGAGGAAAAAAACACTAAAAACAGCAGAAAATGTGAAAAAAACTAGAAGGTTGGGATGGTGTGATGCGGATCAGCGGCGTCTGATAATTAGACAGCACCGGCGTGGCAAGAAGACTAATTGTTCTCATCAGATTAAGGCAATAATTGTGTGTGGATACATCATCAAAACATGGCAGAGGCAAATTTGATCAGAGCAGATGTTGAATTAATTGGTTTTGAGGCTGATTGCATTAATGCTGGGAGTCTATTAGTGAGACAGACTAGTAATTAACACCCCGATGAAGCCTCAGACGACGCCTCAATGTGGATTTAAAGCAGAAGAAACACAAACTTTCACCACACCAGTGATTTTCTCTTGTTTCCAGACGATAGCGGCTCATTTTCTCCGTTTTTTTTAAGGTGTTTTCAGACAAACAGCAGCAGAGGAGGCTGGTATGGAATCAAACGCACCTAAACAGCAGCGTTTTAATTGTTTACTTCAAGGTTTCTTTGTAGTGCACGGATGCCTTTTAGACAAATCTTTACGGTTTCTTTTCTTCCTCGTCTGTTTTGATGCTGCAATTAAACAAAGAGTTTCTTCATCGTTGTTCAAGCCTGAAACCATCAGAACCAGACGGGTTTCTTCTGATCTTCAGCCGGCTTTAAATTCTGACGTATTTCACTGCAAACATTCACTAAAACCGCAGAAATGTGGAAAAGTTTGTGATGAAACAAAAGAAAATTGCAAAACTGGATGCATTCAAAGGGTCAGCTTTAATAACTTAACAGGAAACACGATTCTGACTTTTAGTTTTCTTTTTCCAACAACTTTTTGATGCATGAAATAAACCAAATGTGAAGTGTGATGCTCCGTAAAAGCTTCCTTTATGAACAGACTGCAGCTGGTTTCACATTGAAATGTAATCGAGAAAACTAATCAGCTGTGTGTGAATTTAATTTCTAAGAGATGCTGCTGCTGGACGGCAGAATTAAGGAAACATGTTGCTGCATTTCAGTGTTAATTTCATGAATCTGGACGGAAACATTCAATAAAATCAGCCACAGATGTTGAACTTCAACATGAAGCAGCTCTGCACATCTAACATCAACATCTAGACCCCTATGAACATCTAGACCTCTATGAACACGTAGACCTCTATGAACATCTAGACCCCTATGAACACCTAGACCTCTATGAACATCTAGACCTCTATGAACACCTAGACCTCTATGAACATCTAGACCTCTATGAACACCTAGACCTCTATGAACATCTAGACCTCTATGAACACCTAGACCTCTATGAACATCTAGACCTCTATGAACATCTAGACCTCTATGAACATCTAGACCCCTATGAACACCTAGACCTCTATGAACATCTAGACCTCTATGAACACCTAGACCTCTATGAACATCTAGACCTCTATGAACACCTAGACCTCTATGAACATCTAGACCTCTATGAACATCTAGACCTCTATGAACACTTAGACCTCTATGAACATCTAGACCTCTATGAACATCTAGACCTCTATGAACATCTAGACCTCTATGAACACCTAGACCTCTATGAACACCTAGACCTCTATGAACACCTAGACCTCTATGAACATCTAGACCTCTATGAACATCTAGACCTCTATGAACATCTAGACCTCTATGAACACCTAGACCTCTATGAACACCTAGACCTCTATGAACACCTAGACCTCTATGAACATCTAGACCTCTATGAACACCTAGACCCCTATGAACATCTAGACCCCTATGAACACCTAGACCTCTATGAACATCTAGACCCTCTATGAACACCTAGACCTCTATGAATACCTAGACCTCTATGAACATCTAGACCCTCTATGAGCACCTAGACCTCTATGAACATCTAGACCTCTATGAACATCTAGACCTCTATGAACACCAAGATCTAGACCTCTATGAACATCTAGACCTCTATGAACATCTAGACCTCTATGAACATCTAGACCTCTATGAATATCTAGACCTCTATGAACATCTAGACCTCTATGAACACCAACATCTAGACCTCTATGAACATCTAGACCTCTATGAACACCTAGACCTCTATGAATACCTAGACCTCTATGAACACCTAGACCTCTATGAACACCTAGACCTCTATGAACATCTAGACCTCTATGAACACCTAGACCTCTATGAACATCTAGACCTCTATGAACATCTAGACCTCTATGAACATCTAGACCTCTATGAACACCAACATCTAGACCTCTATGAACATCTAGACCTCTATGAACATCTAGACCTCTATGAACATCTAGACCTCTATGAACATCTAGACCTCTATGAACATCTAGACCTCTAGGAACACCAGTTTCTGGACTCTACCAATGAGTCCACATCAACATTTAGTCTAAACATCTAAAAACTGGAACCTTGTCTGGTCAAACTTTCCTCACATCAGATTCTACTGTTATTTTTGGACAATTATGAGTAACTATGGATCAATTTTGAGTCATTTTAAAGAGAAATCACACTAAACATCGAGGTGATGCTGACTGATGTTCAGTAGTTTAGAAGTTCCTGCTTCGATAGTCTTCATCTTTTTATAAGTGCAGTGGAAACTTGACCTATGAAAGCTTCCTTTGTCTGGGACTGAATCCAAACGGGATGATTTTATTTCAGAGAATTATTATCTCTGTATATTTCTGCCATTCTTAAGGCTGATAAACTGGCCCGTGAGATAAATCACAGCTAGCAAAAAGCAGAAACTCTCATTTATTTTCATCACACAGCAGCGGCGGTAGTAATTATGAATTTAAATGAATAGAGATGCAAACATTTAGAGAAAGAAAAAGAGAACATTGAATTTTGCTCACGTTCAGTGAAAGAAGAATCATTTTAGTCGTAATGAATGAACACATTCTCAAAACTCAGCAAAAACTTGTGATAAATTTCAGAGTTTAGGAAGGTTTGGGGACTTCCTGGGGAACATAAATTCATAAAATAAAGCAGCTATAGTTGTTTCATTTCTCTCTGACTCTGCACTCTGTTCATCCACCAGAGATTCCTTCAATAGATTTTTGTCTAAGTCCACAAAACTGCTGCTGTTTTGCAGACACGTCTTAAAGAAATGACATTATTAAACTACTAAACGTATCTTTGCTGTTTGTTGTTTATTGTGTGGCTCCAGCAGAGGCCATATTTTTAAAATACTGGTCTTTGACAATGGAAAAAAAAGTGCAAAAATGTCAATCCAGGCTGGTATAGTCTCTTAATTGTTCATTATTGTAATTTTTTGATAATTTGGAGCAATTATGGACAGAATTCAAGTCATTTTTGACAAATTTTCTGTCATTTCGGGCTATTTTTGTGCCATTTTCAACAGATTTCATGTCCAAATGTCTAAAAACTGGAACCTGTTCTGGTCCAACTTTAACACATCAGATTCTACTGATATTAGAGCCTCAAAGGTTGGAGAAATGTCAACCAAAGACTGTATTTTAGTAGAAACATGGGTCCATCCATAGATATACACTTACAGGAACTTAATGGAGACACTAGACCACATGATTCACAGTTGGTTCGCAGTCACAAACTTCCAGCTTTAAACAGAGGCGTTTTGCTGGATGTCGCATTACTTGCATTTCAACAGAACTCGTTTATCGTGTGAAGGAGCTGCAGCAGCTTTCTGTCTGCAGTTAACGTTTAAAAAAGACCCAGAATAAAACTGCATTCAGCTCAACTCCGCTGAGAGTCCGGCTTCTCGTGCAGCTCAGGCTAAAAGTGTGGTTTTGCAGATTTAGACTCAGCATAAGTGAGTCAGAGAACAAACCTTGTGTTTATTCTGTTACTCAGCAGAACCTCAGAGAATCGGCCCACAGTTTATTCAGCTCACTTTCCACCACAGTGTGCAGTATTGTCCCTGCTCAGGCCCTCGAGGCTCCGCTCTGCCCCACATCCCATAATGCTCCTCGGCGCTGTGCATGACAAACGGTCCTGCAACGCAGTCGAATGCCTGAGCGAACACAAAACCTAATCTCACACTGCCAGACATGTGTCTCATCAAATGTAGAGAGTCTGGAAAAATTCAAGAACAGAAAGGAGACGAGCTGAAACTGAAGCTAAGTAAATAAAATAAAACGACGGAGAAGCTGTTCGTCTGCAGCAGAAACCAAAGGAGAGAAATTAATTCAAATGTGCTGTTTTGACAGAAAAAAGGTGAAGAAATCAGAAAGAAAAAAACCCAAAAGGATGGAGGCAAAAACAAAACAAAACACAAGAACGTGGCATGAAAAGAGAGACGAATAAAACTGACCAAAACATTTTAAAGAACGGGAATTTTCCTGTAGCTGGGGTGTCGAAAAATATGTATATGAAAAGTCAGAAAGTGTAAAAAAAAATTAGTAAATTTTCACTTTTCATTTTAAGAGGCTAAAACAAAACAAAGCACAAGAACGTAACAGGGGAGACAAATAAAACTGCAAAAAAAATGCAAATAACCTGAATTTTGCTGCAGCTCATGTATATAAAAATGTAAAATACCAGAAAATAACTTTGCCTTAAAAATAGAATAATTATTAAAATATGGAAATATGTTTTCCAGCCCTAATTTTACACCATACACATACATGTAAAAGGAGAAAAAAAATCATCTGAGAAAATGTGAAATTTAAAAAACAAAAAAACCTGACAGTACAGTCTAAAAAAAACAAAAATAAAATAAAAAGTTAAAACAAAAGTGTATTTTTCCAGCAGCTTGAGCAACAAAAGGCTCATACACAAAAAAGAAAACACCAAAAGAGATTTAAAAAACTGATGATATATAATCATAAAAACTGCATTTTAACAAATTAACAATCCTTATACATAATATACACTCATTAAAACATCTTTTTTCAACTTTTTACTGTAAAGTGTCTGTAATTATCTAAGATATCTCTCATTTAATAAATAAATCTACATTCAATTACAGAACCAAGACTTTTTTCTCTGCTGTGACTAATTATATGTAATTTTAAAAAATATATTTACAGTATTAAACTTAATTTTAACACTTTGATATGTTAAATAAAAGGAAATATTTGTGAAACTACAATAAATGTATATTTTTATCTTCAGAAATGTCAGTTTTGCTGAAAAAACCCCAGAAATAATCAAATTATTTTTTGAAAAGTTTCAGACATCAGATATTTAAATTAATTGTGTATTTTTGAAATCGCATCCATATTTTACCGTATTTCAAAAATACAAAAATTAAAGGGAAAATTTCTGTAAAAATGCAGCTTTTTTAACAGAAGGAATGAGTCCATAATTTGTTTGTTTGTTTGTTTTTTGAGGCATTAAGGTTGTTAACACTGACACAAAATTGGTCCCGTAGCCTAAAATAATCCAAAACATCCGTTTATTTATGCATCACAATGAAAGAAATCATTTAGTGTGTTGACTATCTGGAAGCTTTTTTACTCATGTACAGTCAGATGCATCGTCCTGACAGTGAAGCAGTGATATGAGGCTGCATGAGGAAAAAAGGTGGCGTTTATAGATGAATGTCTGAGGATAAACCAAAACACTGGCTGACCAGATTGATCCACAGTGAATAAATATTCCTGGCAGTGAAGCACAGAGGTGAGATAAAGTGTCTTAGTGCTGCGTTTTGCCCCAAAATAAGCTTTGTTGTCCTTCAGTTTAGATTGTTCAAGTCTCTGGAAGCCTGCTGGAGGGATGGATCACCGTTCTTCCACAGAAGAACTCATGTATAGTCAGATATTCCACATACAGTGAATAAACAGTCCAGACAGTGAAGCTGTTTCTGCTGTGTTTGGATTCCTCAAGTCTCTGGAAGTCCACTAGAGGGATGGATCACCGTTCTTCTACAGCAGAAGCTTTTATTCCTCAGGTATAGTCAGATAATTGACATATAGGTGATGTTTTCTGTAAATTTCATATGAAAATTAGTTTCAAAGTTGATATAGTTGTTGCTGGACAGATCAAACCTCTGCTTCATCCGTATTTAGTTCTGCAAATTGCTCTTTTCTTCTACTTTTTGCTGAGTATTTAAATTCATTATTTTTTGGACAGAACATGCAGAAGAGAACCAGAAGAGTCTTTGTCAGAGGAGGGCATTTATTCCATTATTTCTACACTGAGGTCAGAATGAATAAGAGTCGGAGAGAGAATGAAAAGTCATCTTCAAAGAGCCGCCGCTATTATTCTCCGTCTGAAAGTGACTCTCGGCTCTAAGTGTTCCGCTTTAGGACGGCCTTGGGAGGCTGGAACCGTGAATGTCAGACCTGATTTCACACTCTGTAACTCTCCAGACTCTGTGATAGATGTGGCCCGCCGTGCACGTGCACACAGCGACGTGCACGCCCCTGGCAGACGCATGGAGACGTCGGCATGGACGATCCAGCCGAGCTCGATTTACCTCCACAGACTTACAGGTAGAACCAGTTTACAGAAAGCACAAACCGTGTTCAAGCCTCCTGCTGTCCTCATTTATGGACACCAGAAAATACTGTTTCCTTGTCTGAAAAAATACAAAAATTCAGCAAAAAATAAATAATTCCCCAAATTTATGAAAATTTGCAAAACCTTCAGGAAGGAAATTCCAATAATTCCTCAAAAGTTTCCCTTGAAAGTTTTATTTTTAAAAAATCCCCCAAATTTGGAAAGAAAATTCTTGTAAATATTTTCTAAAAATTTGTAAAAACCTTCCAAAAAATCCTAAAAATATCTAAAGTGATTCCATATATATCAGTAAAACTTCTAATATTTTCTTTAAGAACATTCACATAAAAATCAACCAGAATCCAGCAAAATCCGCTGGATTTTGGTTGATTTTGTTGTGAATGTTCTTAAAAAACATTTTTAACATTTGTTTTTTTCCACCAAAAAATGTTCAAAGATTTCCCAAAAAATGTTGAAAATGTGGACATGAGAAGTTTCACTGTGAAAATATGTTTTTCCACATTTTCAAAATTTAAAACGAGTCAATTTTGACCCGCAGGACGACATGAGCGTTAAACCTTCACTGTAAAAGTACAGCAGCAGGTTGATACTGTAAATGTAAATAAAATAGCTCCATTCAGAGTCAGAGCAAACACCTCTTCACCTGGAGGAGTTCCTTGAACAGGAGCTAGAAATAAAAAGATGGTTTTCCTTCCTCTTATCATAAACGGTCAGCGGCTCTGGAGAGGAGCTTTTTGCTAAGTGCTCTGCAATTCCATGTAAGTGCTGTTTGCTGATAGCAGCAGATTACTGAAGCCTCCGTCTGTCAAAATATCAGCAGGAAAGTCAGCTCTCACAGAAACTACTTGTGAAAATGTTGAAATATGCGAGCCTCTTTTGCCATTTTTATCGTTCATATTTTAACAATCTATAGAGAAACGTCAAACAATGACAGCTTCATTTCTCTGGAACTGGAACGGTCGAGTATTTCCTCTTATAAGCAATCAAAAGCAAAATCGTTATAAAGATTATATTGAAAATTTAGACCCCAAAACTCAAAACTCAACCCAGATGTGATTCCATTCAATCTAACTGTGACAGCCCCAGTTGAAGGCAGTGGGTTGTGGTAGTACTTCCTGCTTCCTGCTCTCTCTCTCTCCCAGGTGTGCTCATGGTGGAGCTGGCAGCAGGTGTGTTGCATGATAATCAGCTGATGAGCTGCAGGTGGAGCTGAGTGATTGGTCTCTGGGCGTCTCCATGAAAGCAGACTGCAGCCTGCTGGTTCTGGGATCTTCTAGCCTGCTGGTTCTGGGATCTTCTAGTCTGCTGGTTCTGGGATCTTCTAGCCTGCTGGTTCTGGGATCTTCTAGTCTGCTGGTTCTGGGATCTTCTAGTCTGCTGGTTCTGGGATCTTCTAGTCTGCTGGTTCTGGGATCTTCTAGTCTGCTGGTTCTGGGATCTTCTAGTCTGCTGGTTCTGGGATCTTCTAGTCTGCTGGTTCTGGGATCTTCTAGCCTGCTGGTTCTGGGATCTTCTAGTCTGCTGGTTCTGGGATCTTCTAGTCTGCTGGTTCTGGGATCTTCTAGTCTGCTGGTTCTGGGATCTTCTAGTCTGCTGGTTCTGGGATCTTCTAGTCTGCTGGTTCTGGGATCTTCTAGACTGCTGGTTCTGGGATCTTCTAGTCTGCTGGTTCTGGGATCTTCTAGCCTGCTGGTTCTGGGATCTTCTAGTCTGCTGGTTCTGGGAATCTTCTAGTCTGCTGGTTCTGGGATCTTCAAGCCTGCTGGTTCTGGGATCTTCTAGTCTGCTGGTTCTGGGATCTTCTAGTCTGCTGGTTCTGGGATCTTCTAGTCTGCTGGTTCTGGGATCTTCTAGACTGCTGGTTCTGGGATCTTCTAGCCTGCTGGTTCTGGGATCTTCTAGTCTGCTGGTTCTGGGATCTTCTAGTCTGCTGGTTCTGGAATCTTCTAGTCTGCTGGTTCTGGGATCTTCTATTCTGGTTCTGGAATCTTCTAGTCTGCTGGTTCTGGGATCTTCTATTCTGGTTCTGGGATCTTCTAGCCTGCTGGTTCTGGGATCTTCTAGTCTGCTGGTCCTGGGATCTTCTAGTCTGCTGGTTCTGGGATCTTCTAGTCTGCTGGTTCTGGGATCTTCTAGTCTGCTGGTTCTGGGATCTTCTAGTCTGCTGGTTCTGGGATCTTCTAGTCTGCTGGTTCTGGGATCTTCTAGTCTGCTGGTCCTCTGCTCTGCCTTGGATTCTGTTCTAGGAGGATTCCACCTCTCACCAGCTTCATCCTGGGAACCACAGGTTTCATCTGGATGGAACACTGGGAGAAATACCTGCCTTCTATGAACTCTTGGACGACTACTTACCTTCCATGTATTGAGTTCCTGAAAAGAGAGAGAGCTGAGAGAAGCCAGACCAAGGACTGATTCCTACTGATCAGCTAAGTTTCCAAGCCTTGGTATCACCAGACTATTAGTTTAGTATTTTATACGTTGAATTATTACCGTCTGTGTTCTGTAATTAATGTTAATTGTTTTTTATGCCCTGCATAAAATAGGTTTTAGTCTGGGGATCTCTGTTGAGGATTAGTTTGAGTTTAAGCTGAGTTACTTGTATTTTTGTTGTTGTTCTCTTACCTTGGTATAACCATACGTGGGTTAACTGTAGTTTAAGTTTTTCATCCTTGTGTAGTTTTCCTCTGTACCACTAGATGGTTTCTGGTTTTCTTGGTTTAGTTTCTGAGTTAGAGTTCTATTTCCGGTTCCTGTATATCTTTCTCGTTGTAAATGAAGCGTTGTTAAAGTCTTTTGACTGCAGTCTCCTTTCCTACTCCTGAGCCTTTTTGTACCTGCCGTAACAAACTGATGAACATGGTTCTAAACGAGCTGAGAACAGCAGAACGTTCTCAGTTCTGGGCCTATGGACTGTATCTATCCATGTCTGCATCATGGATCCACATAGAAATCCAAACTCTGAAAAACATATTCAAAATTAGTCCAAAATTACTAAAGATTAATCTAAACTAACGGTATTATGCAAACACATCCAAAGAGATTGGAAAAAATGGGTAAAAACAAGTAAAACTGGTCCAGAACTATTCATAATATTCCCCAAGTGCCTCAAAATTAGTCTATAGTGGTTTGATATTTGCTTAAATTGTCTGCAAAATGAAACAAAATTCATAATGAAAAAGAATTGAGCAGAGGATCTAAAAAAGAAAAACCTGACCGAGACGTCCCAAAGATAGAAACTCAGGAGGCATGAGCTCAGATGGATCCAGATGTTTGGTGAGAACCTGACCAGGACCACCACAGTGGATGAATAGTCCTGACAGTGAAGCACGGAGGTGGTGGTATGATGATCTGGGACCGCATGAAGTCAAAAGGTGTTGATGATAAAAGTCAGACAAACAAAACAATATTACAGGAATTAGACACCAAAGAACAAAGAACAATAATAATTTTACTAATTTACAATCTGCAGTTAATGTCTTCTCTGGAGTTTTTACCCTCTGGAGGACCAGATTGGACCCTCTGGAGGACTGCTTTTGGCCCGGGGGCCGCATGTTGGACACCTTAGATATAAAATAAAGGGTGATTGACTGTGCAGATTTGAGGTGATGATAATCTTTGACTAACACGAGGAAAATGTCGTTTTATTGAGTGCAGAACATGAAACGTTTGAGGTTTTATCTGAGATGCTGATTCCTGAGAAGGTCACCGTAGACGAGGCCTGGAGTTAGCGACGAGAACCGGGCGGTGACGTGAGGAAAACACTCTGCTGACAAAGGAAACCCTTGACATTTAGCAGGTGAAGCGAACGGTTTGGGGAGCAGATCGTATCAGAGGAGCAGATCACAGAGAACAGAAGCACAGCTGCTGACTAAGGCCTGAAACCCTGAACCAACATTCATTCTAATTCCTGCAGGAGACGGCGGCACGCCGGCAGCATCTTAAACACGTCCAGATCCAGGATGTCTCAGGACTGGAGCTAAAATTACACTGATTACCCTCCGAAGAAGAAGGAGGAAGATAGGAGCAGAACTAGGAGAGAAACGGATCAACACCTGCAGCTTCTCAGGACCTAAACGTGTTCGGAGTCTCAGTTAAAGTGATAAATTCACTGTGAATTCATTCTGACGCCTCATGGCACGTATTTGCTGTTTGTTCATTTTAAAAACATTTGCAGTCATTTTTGAAGTACATTTTCTCATTTTTTGGGAGGAAGATGTTTAAAAAATTGTTCTTGTAGTTGTTCTTTTAGTTCTTTTCATAGTTGTTGTGGTTGTTATCATTATGGCTGTTGTTGTTTTTGTCCTTGTCGTTGCTGTTCTTGTGGTTGTTTTTGTTATTATAATTGTTGTTCTTCTTGTTGTTCTTGCTGTCGCTCTTGTTCTTCTTATATTTGTTGTTTTTGTTGTTCTTCCTATAGTTATTCTTGTTTTTGTTGCTGTTCTTGTCATTGTTGTTGTAGTTGTTTTCATTGTTCTTCTTGTTAATATAGTTGCTGTTGTTCTTATTTTTGTTGTTGTTTCTTTGTATAAGTTGCTTTGTACTTGTAGGTGTTCTATTAGTTATTACAGTTGTTTTTATTATCTATGTAAAATAGTATTTTCTATTATAATATGTCAGGTTTGAAACCTTCACCTGCTAATTAGCATCATAAATAGGACTCCAGGCTCTTAGCCCTGATATTTAAACGTGTTCGGTTCATTCATCATCCAGTCTCGTTGTTTATGTCCTGGGAAGAACTTCTCTGAGAACATCTGTTGTGTAAAAACTAAAATATAAATCAGGAGCTGACTTGACCTCATTTAAACACACTGTAATGGTATAAAAACAGAAGTTCTGGGGCTCAGAGCTGAACGTAGAACCTGAATAAACTAAAACCTGATCTGAGAACTGCGTTTCCCAGCGTCTGAGGGTGAAGATGACATCATCTCACCTGGTCTGCAGGTAACAGAGGTCATGTTCCTCATCCCTCCATGTGATTTTATCATTTTCTCCTCATCCTGTCATCCATCAGCACAGAGCTGCTGCTCCAGTAATAAGACGCTCATTATCCAGCTCATATTCTTCATTATATATTTATTATCGGTGGTCGGAGGCCTGCAGCAGCTGGAGGTGAAGCGACGTGTGAAAACGTCTGAAGCTCATCCGTCTTTCTGTGGGTTTCATCAGCTGATTGCATCCATCAGACAGACTGGAGGAGGCTCTGATTGGCTTTTCATCACCGACACTCTTCTTTTATTTAACCCCTGATTTAAAGCGACGGCGAGTTAAAATTAGGTTCAGGAATAAAAAAAAAATCCAGTTCCACACCTGAGGATGGAGGAAAAAACTCAGCAGCAACTTAAAATCATTTCTGCTGCACCTGAAAGTAAAACTGAACAGAATCATGTCTGCAGTGATTTAATGTCCACATTTAAGATCATATCAAATCAAATCAACTGCATTTTTAAGTTCAGATTAACAGTGTTTCTTGTGGATTTGTTTGTGACGCATCATAAAATGTTTTTAAAATCAAGATATCTGTCAAAAAATAGTTTTCTCAGTTCAGTTTTACTTCTTTTTGTTTAGTTTCTACTAAACAAAAATGAGATAAATGACACAAAACATAATTTTGTCTCGTTTTTGATGTTTTGCATCTCACATTTGTAATATTTTCTTTTTGTCTCATTTTTTCATTTTGTGTTTTGCTTTATGAGTTGTTTTTTATCTTGTTTTTTGTCATTTTGTGGGTTTTTGTCTTGCTGGTTTGTTTGCTTCATTTTTTTGTCACCTTGTCATTTATTTGTTTAATTTTTTGTTTTGTTTCGTGTGGTTTGTCTCATTTTTGTTGTTTTGTTTCTCATTTTTGTTGTGTTGTGTTTCTTTTTTGTGTTGTTTGTCTAATTTTTTGGCACTTTGTAACTTTTTTATCTTATTTTTTGTCTCTTTTGCAATTAATTTCATGCCATCTATCTTATTTCTGGTCATTTTGTGTTGGTTTGTTCTATTTCAGGTCAATTTGAATCTCTTTGAGATAATTATCACAAAGAAATTCACCTTTTTTACATCTATTTTCTGAGTTCTGTCTCTTTTTTTGGAGTTAAATCTAATCAGGTAGGTTTTTTACGTGCTAGTATTCATTTTTCATTTATTTTGTGTTGGTCTGAGTCTCTTTCTGGTCGTTTTGTGTTGGAAAAACGAGACAGAAGCAGCAAAAATGCAACTTTAGGTTCAGAGAGTTCATGTCTGTTGAGTAGTTTAGCTTTTGGTGTCCCACTTCAAGTAGATTTAAAGACTTTTTTTTCTAGAATTCTATGTTTTCTGTTCAGTTTTTTTGCATTAGAAACATCAGACAGACGGTCCAGCCTTTGGATCCTCTGCTGGAGTTTAAATCCTGAATTATAAACTGAAATATTTGGAGCTAACATCGGCCAGCAGCTCCATTAGCCTCTTCACCGCTCTGATTTAAGCCTCTTGGATGTTTATTTTATTGATAATCAAGGATAAATCTCTTATTAATATCTGCCAGCCAATTAAGGAAAGCAGGCAGAGCAGCGTCCGGCCGGCCAGACGTCTCCTCTAACCTCCACCGTAATGTGTTCCTAATCTCAGCCACAGCATCGATCTGGGGAACGAGTTAAAACTTTATTTCCACTCAGGATAAATCAGTGAATTCATGTTTTAGTATGAATCACATCAACCAGAGGGATTTAGGAGGCAGTTTGTGTGTTTGTGTGTCTGTTTTCTGGGATTTTTAGACCTTTAAAAGTCAGGATTTGTTTGAAGGTGCATCAAGGTGGAGTTCAGGGGTGTCCAACATGAGGCCCGCGGGCCAAAAGTGGTCCTCCAGAGGGTCCAATCCGGCCCTCAAAGTGTAATAATTCCAGAGAAGACATTAACTGCAGATTGTAAATTAGTAAAACCATAAATTTAAAATCATTTCTAGATCATGACAAGTTGTTTTATCAGATTTCTGACACTTTAGAGGATTGATATTAGGGTTAGGTTTAAAGTTAACCCTCCTGTTGTCCTCATTTACAGGCACCAAAAAATATTATTTCCTCGTCTGCAAAAAATCCAAAAATTCAGCAAAAAAATTCCCCAAATTTCTGAAAATTTGCAAAACCTTCAGGAAGAAAATTCCAATAATTCTGTAAAATTTTTATTTAAAAGAAATCCCCCAAATTTGGCAAGAAAAATCCTGTAAATAAATAAAAATGAGTAAAAATCTTCCAAAAAAATATTTTAAATTTCTAAAGTGATTCCATATATATCAGTAAAACTTCTAATATTTTCTTTAAGAACATTCACATAAAAATCAACCAAAATCCAGTGAAATTTCCTGGATTTTGGTTGATTTTTTTGTGAATGTTCTTAAGAAACATTTTTAACTTTTCTTTATTTCCACCAAAAAATGTTCAAAGATTTCCCCAAGAATGTTGAAAATGTGGACATCAGAAGTTTCATGGTGAATATATATTTTTTTCTCACATTTTCAAACTTTAAAACGAGTCAGTTTTGACCCGCAGGACGACACAAGGGTTAAACCTAACCCAGTCCTGGTCCTGGTCCTGGTTCTGGAGTGTTTCCATGAAGGTATCCTCATGGTTTGAGCACAACGCTGCCTCTAATGTAGAACATGATAACTCAAGGACATGGCTGTCATATGTTCATACACACACGTGTGTGCAGTGTGATCATCCATTATTCATGCGTGTGATAGTAATGAGCTCGCCGGTCAGACGTGTGATTGATGCCGCTGTGTTTGTGTCTTTAACGACAGGTATGACAAGGTTAAAACGTTCCAGGTAAACAGGAAAACCATGGATGATGGATGGAGGGAAGAATGGCTGGGTTCAGAAATATGGTTCAGGAGGATGAGTGAAAGGAAGTGTTGGTTTAAGCCGTCTGACGTTAGAAAGATGGTTCAGGACGTGTTGGTTTTAGCCGTCTGACATTAGAAAGATGGTTCAGGAAGTGTTGGTTTTAGCCGTCTGACGTTGGAAAGATGGTTCAGGAAGTGTTGGTTTTAGCCGTCTGACGTTAGAAAGATGGTTCAGGACGTGTTGGTTTTAGCCATCTGACGTTAGAAAGATGGTTCAGGAAGTGTTGGTTTTAGCCGTCTGACGTTAGAAAGATGGTTCAGGAAGTGTTGGTTTAAGCCGTCTGACGTTGGAAAGATGGTTCAGGAAGTGTTGGTTTTAGCCGTCTGACGTTAGAAAGATGGTTCAGGAAGTGTTGGTTTAAGCCGTCTGACGTTAGAAAGATGGTTCAGGAAGTGTTGGTTTAAGCCGTCTGACGTTAGAAAGGTGGTTCAGGAAGTGTTCGTTTTAGCCGTCTGACGTTAGAAAGATGGTTCAGGAAGTGCTGGTTTTAGCCGTCTGACGTTAGAAAGATGGTTCAGGACGTGTTGGTTTTAGCCGTCTGACGTTGGAAAGATGGTTCAGGAAGTGCTGGTTTTAGCCGTCTGACGTTGGAAAGATGGTTCAGGAAGTGCTGGTTTTAGCCGTCTGACGTTGGAAAGATGGTTCAGGAAGTGTTGGTTTTAGCCGTCTGACGTTAGAAAGATGGTTCAGGACGTGTTGGTTTTAGCCGTCTGACGTTAGAAAGATGGTTCAGGACGTGTTGGTTTTAGCCATCTGACGTTAGAAAGATGGTTCAGGACGGACGTTCTGAGAGCAGATCTATTAGTCTGACTAACAGAAAGTAGACGGAGGGGACGAGGCCATCATTGGTCCATCATTTCACCTGGTTTTATCCTCCTTAAACCTGAAAATGTAAACTTCTGTTCAGGATTTCATGCAGTAAAGCGGCTTTAAAGGTGTTTTTTATATATAAATAATTCATGTTAATCTCATTAAGCCACGCTGCATGTAAATGTTCCACCAAATCAATCCCAACTGTAACAAAAAATAACCATAAAGTTTAATTTATTTAAAGATTTTTTTCAAATTTTTGAAAGAAACAAACAACTAAAGTGCAATATGTAAAAAAAAATACATCAGAATAAAATCAAAGTGATGAAATATAATGAATAAAAAACAGCAAGTTGTTGTTGTTGACAGTTAATCCCTGATGTTGTTTGTTTGACAGGAGAAGATCTGTTGTTTGTTTTTTATTCTTGTTTTACTGTGATGAAGTCGTGAGACGATGAGTTTCTGAGTTTAATTCTCTCTCCTCTTGGCAGCGATTCTTACACTTTGTTTCCTTTTCCTCCGAGTTTTCAGGTAAAAACTGGAGAACTGACAGGACAGGTGAGCTCTGGGATCCAGTTTGAAGCCGTTTTAATCAAATGAATTAAACTTTGCTTTGTGGTTTTTGGAAAGGTTTGGTAGGAAATAGTTTGGGGAGCTCCCAGTTATTAAAAATATGAACATAGTGGAGCTAAATAAACCAGAAACTCTTAACAGGTGTGTGTTTACCAGAACACGATGAAATGTAGTGATTAATTAACATTAATGCAAATTTAGGTCCACTTCACTTATTCTGCAAGACAATGTGGGGTAACTTCTGAATAATCGCGAACGTACTGAAAAAAATCTGGATCTAGACAGGAACTTCAAACTAAATGAAATTACCCAGAAAATATACATTTACATAAATGAATGTAGGTTATTAAATATATAAATATTCTTTTATTGTTATTTCAGTTGTTTAAAAAAAAAAAAAACCTGGAGCATCAGAAACATTCCTTGGATGCTTCGATGTTTTTTATTCACTAGAGGAAGAAATTTATGAGTTCTTTCTTCCAGATTTTTTGCAGGAGGATGGATAAATGTCTGCAGAATGTATTCCTTACTTAATAAGTTCATAAATCTTCTTTAAATCATGCTCTTTTAGCCTGAGTTGACCTGAAACCAACATGTGGAGGATTCATGAGCCTCAGAGGAAATGTTGTTTTTCCCGTCATGACAATCTGAGGTTTGAACCTTCAGGTCAATGCTTTTATTTTGAAAGGGAGAGCTGTTTATTACTTGAAGCATTCTTGTGTTGCAACACGACGAGCTTCTGGTGAACTTTTCTGTTTTTCCTCCAGTGGAATCAGCAGACGGAGACAGAAAAGGACGTTTATTCTCTCTGTCAGGCTGATGTGTTTTCTGCTGGCAGGAAATCAGGAGGGAAGAACAGTTCCAGGGGAAAAAAAGAGAAAACTTTCACAGTGTTTTCATTCCATAGAAAACACTGTTATCACACTTCACTCTGGTTCCCACAGTCCAGCTTCATGTGTGAAGGTTTCTGCTGCTCACCTTCCTTTATTTCTCCACTTCTTAATCCATTCTTTTGGAAGAACCCCGGAGGAAACGTTTATTCTCATCCAGAAGAGCAGCTTTCAGTCCTTCTGTGTTAGAATCCAACCAGAAACCACTGGTTACTGTGCAGAAATAATGTAGATTTCAGCAAAAAATCAACTAAAATTGACAATTTTTTAATTGTTTTTGGTCAAAATATACACATCAGGGCAGATTTATTTGTAGATTTTATTTAAATAAAATTTTTCACACAAATAAAATGCAATTATTATCTAAATTTTATTATTTATTGTATTTTAATAAATTATGATCACATTAGGTGTAAAATATGGACTTCTGCTGAAGAGACACGATCAGCAATGTAAACCCTGTGACCTCTGATCTTTGTATTGATCAGATCAATGAGGTCAAAGGTTTCCAAACTGCAGCATCCATCCATCATCCATCCATCCATCCATCCATCCATCCATCCATCCATCCATCCATCCATCCATCCATCCATCCATCCATTCATCCATCCATCTATCCATCCATCCATCCATCATCCATCTATCCATCCATCCATCATCCATCCATCATCCATCCATCCATCCATCCATCCACCATCCATCCATCCATCCATCATCCATCATCCATCATCCATCCATCCATCCATCCATCCATCCATCTATCCATCCATCCATCCATCATCCATCTATCCATCCATCATCCATTCATCATCATCCATTCATCCATCCATACATACATACATCATCCATTCATCCATCCATACATACATACATCATCCATCCATACATACATACATCATCCATCCATCCAACTATCCATCCATCCATCCATCATCCATCCATCCATCATCCATCTATCCATCCATCATCCATTCATCCATCCATCCATCCATCAGCCATCCATCCATCCATCATCCATCTATCCATCCATCATCCATCTATCCATCCATCATCCATTCATCCATCCATCCATCCATCAGCCATCCATCCATCCATCATCCATCTATCCATCCATCATCCATTCATCCATACATACATACATACATCATCCATCCATCCATCCATCATCCATCATCCATCCATCATCCAGCCATCATCCATCATCCATCATCCATCCATCCATCATCCATCCATTCATCATCATCCATCCATCCATCCATCATCCATCCATCATCCATCCATCATCCATCCATCCATCATCCATCCATCCATCCATCCATCCATCATCCATCCATTCATCATCCATCCATCCATCCATCCATCATCCATCCATCATCCATCCATCATCCATCCATCATCCATCCATCCATCCATCCATCCATCCATCCATCCATCTGTTTTATTACAGCAGCTCTTCCAGCTGCTGAGTTTGACCTTTTGCATTAAATGTAATATTAAGATGATGAAACAAAAAAGAAAAACAGTTTTTATGTTTGTAGGCATCAATTATTCTCCAACCTGGGTTTGAAGCGCGGCAGCCAGGCTCACCAGTCAGCTGCGAATAAATTAAGTCCTCCTGACATTTTCCTCCCACTCCAAGAAATCTACTTGTGCCTAATGTGCTTTTGGTAGTAGTAATATCCCTTCCTCTGTAGTCCTTTGTGTTTGACATTTTAATAAAGCGCTGCATTGTTAGAGCACACTCCCACTCTTCCCCCGTCTCTTTCAAGCTCGCGCTGTCTTTTATGTTCTCGCTCCGCAGAGATTGTCGTCAGCAGATTGCCTCGTATGAGATCAGTTCTGTCTGACAGCGAGAAGCAGAGGGAGGACGGAAGGAAGACGCTTCACCAGGAGTTTGATGCAGCGAGAGGGAGGGATGAACGAAAGCAAATTATGTGTGACTGATGAGAGCAAATGAGAGAGCAGACTGTGGAGATACGGAACCAAAGAGGAGGCTGAAGGGAAGCAGAATCACATGACAAACCAGCAGACATGGGTGTACTTTAGAAACATCAGGAGGAAAAACAACCTGTGCACTGCTGCTGCTGGAAGAAATGAGGTGCAAACATGGATGGTAGTTCCAAAAAAAGGTGCTAAAATCTTGATATTCACACAATGAATGTGCAACAATGTTGATAATAACAAATAATATGTAAAAAATATGGTTATTTACACAATAAACATGCAAAATTGTTTGAATTTACACAATAAAGGTGCAAAATTGCTTTTATTTGCACAAAACAGTTGTAAAAATGTTGGTATTTACACAGTAAAGGTCAAATATTGTTGGCATTTTCAAATAATGTGCAAACAGTGTTGGTATTTGCAAAATAAACATGCAAAACAGTTGGTATTTACACAGAAAAGGGGCAAAATTCATACAATAAAAGTGTGAATTTTTTTGTATTTAGGTGCAAAAATGGTTGGTATTTACAATAAAGGTTCAACGTTGTTGGTATTGGGATAGTAAAGGTGCAAAATTTCTAGTATTTGCACAATAAAAATGCAAAGTTGTTGGCATATGCACAAAAAAGGTACAAAATTGTTAGTATTTACAATAAAGGTGCAAAATTATTGATTGCTGCCTCACTTCCTTCTGAGATGTTATGTATCGGTACAGTTCAGACGATGCCACGGCCTGAAAACTCTTCATGTTGCTCTTCAATTTTAGCTTCATCGAGAAGAAGAAGAAGAAGAAGAAGAAGCAGGGAGACAAATCTGGAGAGGTGACAGCTACAGTTGTGTTGTTGTGGCCAAAAATCCTGCTTGTAATCTTCTGTCTCTTCTGTAATCTGTCCAGGTTTTTAACCAAATATTCTCCCTCAGAACTTCAGGATCTTACAGTAGAACTCTCTCTAGATTAAAGAGGATGAATTTGTGGAGCACAACCAATAAAACAGTGAGAAACTTGTGGTGTATTTTGATCTGATGCCTCTTTTCCAACGTTAAACTGTTGTTTCTTCTCCTGATGGTAGTTGCAGACCCTCCTCATGAAGACCCTCCACATAAAGGTTAAAGCATCCAGCTGCTGACAGAAATCTGAACTGTGCACCTATGAGTGTTTACGAAAACGAGTCCCAATGACAGAACAATGTCAGATGTCCACTAACTGTACATCCTCCGTTCCTTCAGTCTCCTCACATCTCACTTCTTCCAAGTGAAGGATGTTTTAAACAAAATGAGAAATCCTCACCTAAAACTGGCTGAAAGGATACAGAGCATTTAAAAGTTCTGAAATCAGAAATCAGACTTTCATCTCAGCGTCTTTTTTTATTTTATTTGAGATTCAATTTCCCTTGAATTGCCCTTTATTTCTTCCAGTCATGTTTTACCTTTTCTCTCTTGGTTTTTATTCACCGTGTTGTGTTTTTTTATGTCTTTTGCTGCCTTGTGAAGCACTTTGTTGCTTAAAACTACTTTATAATTGGAGATTATTGGAGTTATTTCTGTTCTTTTTATCCGACAACAAAGAGAAAATGATTCTCGCTTCCTTTATTGTCCCATATTTTAATGCTCGTTCTGTGGAATCCAGTGACAGCGAACAGTCAGCAGGAATGGGAGCTGGTTGTTGGGCAGCAGGTAAAGTAATTAACCCAGATACAGTTTGTTCTGCTGGCGCTTCATATTCCAGGTGAATCCTTCCAGCTCGGCTACAGAGGAGGTAATTAACGGACTTACGGAGGGAATACGACTATATTAGATCCTGGATGAGTGGTCCTGTGGGACGGTTTGTTCTCGTTCTTTCATTCTCTTTTCCTTTCACACGCCTCCATTCTTTTCAGTTCAGCATCTCCCTGGTTTCATTTCCAACCCCCCTCACTTCGTCGCTTCATCCCGCCTCAGGACATCCACCGTGATGGCTTCATTTCCTGGGTCGAGGAAGTTTCTTTATTAGCTCGTCCTAATGGCTCCCGACCACATCTTCAGCCTGTATTTAACGGGACTATTAGCCCGACGAGTCCACAAGTGGTTGATTGAAAAGGCATTTTGTTTCTCGGAGCTTTTAGCCGTCGATCCGTCGCTATCTCTCCTGATGTTTTCTGTTTTGTGCCGTCAGTAAGTGGTTGTGTCTGAATGTTGGCTCAAGGATCGACTTCCCCTTTCACTCCTTAAGTGTCGCTTCTGTCGGCATTCAGCATCGCGCTCCATTATCCGGGCGCTATTTAACCGCCAGGTCCAGCGGCAGCTTTATGAATACCAACAAATGATGAGCTCTTCTGGCTGTCGAAGCTTCTTTGCTCCTCTTATGCTGCTGGAGAGGAAGATTTCACTTAAAATGGAAATTAAAAGATGCATTTTCCCTCAGAGTTTCCTTCTAAGAATGATGAGGACAAACTGGAAAGCTGAAAAATAGATTTAAGGTTAAAACGACAAAGAGGCATCAGTAAAAAAAATGAAATATATAATTATATTTATTTACAAAGCACATTGAGAACAACTTCAATTTAAAGATTGGCAGCAACAGGAAATAAATGCAAAAGGAAGACAGGATTAAAACCTATAGAGTCAAACTGTAAAAGAAAACAAAATAGTCTGAATTATTACTAAAAACTATTACTAGAACTATTACTAAAAATGAAGACCAGTACAAGCAACCAAAAGCCATAAAAACATGCAATTCTTCAGATTTTTCATGAAAATTTGGCGTAGAGGAGGAATTTTTCATAGCAAAAGAATGACTATTTCAAATGTAACATAAACAAATATATTTAAAACGATGAGGTAGCAATGCAAAATATGTACAAAAAATAAAGTGTAAAATTAAATTAAATAGTCTAAACAAGACAAACCAGGATAGTCATTTGTAAGATCAAATTCTAAGAGAAAATAAACACAAAATACCCAAAATTAAGACCATAAAAAGCAACCAAAATGCATGAAAACATGATAGTCTTGAGATTTTTCTTTAAAATGTCAGAGAAACGCAATTCCAAATGTAATTTATATGAACAAATATATTTACTTAAAAACACCTGAGGTGACCAAAGCGCTGCACAACAAAAAAATAAAAATGAATGAATGAAAATCAGCATAAGTACATAAGTATAAAATACTAAAACAAAGCCCAACGGTGCAGCAGCTTAAACGATCAAAATCTACGATGAAATAAATATATATTAGTAAAAGTTGCATCTCGAAATTTTGAGATTTTTTCAGTTTTTGTTACAAGACAATGACTCTTTATATATAATAGAATGTAAATACACAAAATGTACAAAATTATAATGTAATTATAGATATTTAAACATATAATAAAGAGGGATTCATATCTAGTGCATCTCTCAAGGTAGAAGAAAAACATTTGTTAGAATGAATTGAAATTAATAAAAAGCACATTTATTGTCAAAGTTGGGTTGAATCTTACATCTAGTGGTGATATTTTCCAACATACGGCATATTTAGGTGAATTTAAACAGGTTTTTTTTGCCGTTCTGTCGGAGCACAATGTCCGGAGACTTCAAATTCCAACAATTTCAAGCTATATGCTGATTTTTTTTATTTTTTATTTTTGCGACAAGAGATCTGGTCTATTTTACGCTCAAGTATGCATTTTAAAATCCTCTGCCAGAGGTGTTTTGTTGGTTTAGGAGCTGGATGAAAGGATACACAGTCTTCACTATCTGAGAGCTTTTCTTGATTTGTTTGAGTTCCCATTTCCTTTGAACTGTCCTTTATTTCTTCCAGTAACGTTTTTACATTTTCCCTGTTGGTTTTTATTCACCGTGTTGTGTTTTTATGTCTTTTGCTGCCTTGTGAAACACCTAAATAAAGATTATTGCTATTATTACTGTTCTTCAAACTGGCTTCCAGTATGTTTTAGTCAAAGTCAAAGTCAGCTTTATTGTCAATTCTTCAATATGTACATGACATACCAAGAATCCAAATTACGTTACTCTCTCTTCGTGCAGCAGTAGACATTAAAGACATTAAAGTAGACATTAGGACAGGTTTTAGGATTTTTATGGCCTCTTTTCTGCTTAAATTTCCAACTTTTTTGTACCTTTAGCACCTGTATGCACTTTAAAATCCTCCATCAGAGGTCTTTTGTTGGTTTATGACCTGGCTGAAAGGAAACAGTGTTGACAGACTCTGAAGTGAGAAATCAGACTTTTATTTGAGAGCCTTTCTTGATTTTATTTGCGTTTCGATTTCCCTTGAACTGTCCTTTATTTCTTCCAGTCATGTTTTTACCTTTTCTCTCTTGGTTTTTATTCACCGTGTTGTTGCTTTTTATGTCTTTTGCTGCCTTGTGAAGCACTTTGTTACCGAAAAGTTCTTTCAAATAGAGATTATTGGAGTTATTTCTGCTCTTTTTATTCAACAACAAAGTGAAAGTGATTCTCCGGCTTTTCACGTTCTTTATTGTCCCATATTCTGTCCCGTGTTTTTCCTTTCAAGGCTAGAAAACACACATTTATTACATTAAATACTCTGTAGAGGACGACGAGGCGACTCCAGTGACCCGACTTGTCCTGTTTTTTTGTTTTTCTGTGTGTCGGTGGAATAAATGCTGCAGAGATAAGTCAGATTAACGTGTTTGTCTCCAGTCGTATCACTTCTTTTGTTGGCTGCGTCGAGGAATCTGGAATGAAAAGGTGATAATGAAGAGCTGCTGAGAGAAAACGCAAACCTGCTGCTGCTGCTGCTTCTTCTTTTTTCTCTTTATCGGCATCCTTTAAGGCTGAATTATTGAAAACACAAGGTCAGAAGGATGGATGTCAACGAGTCACTGCTCGGCTCCTCTCACTGATTACGTCTAAAGGTCAATTGGCCTTTGACTTTCAGCTAAAAAGAAGCTCTCGCCGTCGTCTCCGCCAGGCTTTCTGTGTGTTTTAAAGGTTTTCTGAGGACTGAATGGAGATGTCTGGTGTTTTATTCGTATTCACCGAGGGTCAACAGTTTTCTTCTGACCTGTCAGGCATCTTTTTCAGCACGATGTGAAATATTTTCTGGTGCAGAGTGAAAACAAAAAGCCAGAAAATGGAGCAGAATTTTCATTACATTTACCAGATTAAAGATATTTGAGGTCTCATTGGTTCTAAAGAGTCTCTGGGTAAAAATTGCACATAAATGTGTGAATTAAAACAAAAAGACAAAAAGAAAACACAAAATGACAAAAACGAGAAACAAAATGACAAAAACATGAGACAAATGCCAAAAGTCAGACAAAAAAGACAAAAAATAGCAAAAACAAGACAAATTATTACAAAAATGAGACACAAAATGACAAAAGCAAGAAACAAAAATGACAAAAAATTTGACAAACGGCACGAAACTAAACAAAAAAGAGACAAAGAATTTGACAAAATAGTTAGAAAGAGAGAAAAATTACAAAAAAATGAGAAAAAACATCAAAAACAAGAAATAATATTACAAAAATGAGACATTCTCATTTTTTTGTCGTTTTGTGTCTAATTCTGGGTGAAACCAAAAAAAGAGACAAAAAATTTATTAAAAACTTACAAAGCAACAAAAAAATTGACAAAAAAGAGAAAACATTACGCAAATGATGCAAACAAGACAAAAAGGAAACACAAAATGACAAAATTGAGACTCAAAATGACAAAAACGATTAACAAAATGACAAAAATCTGAGACACAACAAAAGTCAGACAAAATATTACAAAAACGAGAGAAAATGACAAAAAGGGAAGTTATCATGTGCAGGAAGTGCTTTTATTTTGGAGGATTCACAAAATCCGAGAAGTTTTCCTGTCAGGTTTTTCCTCTGTGACTCTTCCTGCTCTGGGTTTGAGTTCTGCAGCATTATGATTAAATCAGCGGCGATAAAACAACAACTGTAGATGTTTAATTACATGAAGGCGTTTGTAAGAAGCTGCAGATCTCAGATCTAATGATGATGATGAGATCTAATGAGCCCAGCAGAGTCCCAGGCCCACGGACAATTAGCCAGGAGAATCATCTCACTTCTGGCTTTATCTGCCTCTTTTTGTCTCTTTGTGGATAAAAGCCGGTCGATATGTGAAATGAAACTCATCAGACGGAGACTTTTAGCTTCTTGTTGAGTGGTCAGAATCAGTAGTGAGTGGGCAGAAAATCCGGCTTCAGCAGAAATATACAGACATACATTTAGAGATGTATGGAATATATTTAGAGATATATAGAAATATATTTAGAGATGTATGGAATATATTTAGAGATATATAGAAATATATTTAGAGATGTATGGAATATATTTAGAGATATATAGAAATATATTTAGAGATGTATGGAATATATTTAGAGATATATAGAAATATATTTAGAGATGTATGGAATATATTTAGAGATATATAGAAATATATTTAGAGATGTATGGAATATATTTAGAGATATATAGAAATATATTTAGAGATGTATGGAATATATTTAGAGATATATAGAAATATATTTAGAGATGTATGGAATATATTTAGAGATATATAGAAATATATTTAGAGATGTAAATATGGACACATTTTCAGTCATTTCGGACATTTTTAGTAAGAGAGAAAATTGTTAATGTCAGTAATTGGCAGCTTTAACACAAAATGACCACAATGGAAATTATTTAAGGCTCTTTAGAGTCAATTTGGTTTTAGGAACTCTGTCTCATTGCTATCCACATGTCTAAAAATACGCGCTGCAGTCGGAGGTCATTAATGAACACAAGAGGCTTTGTCATGGTGCCCGTTGCTACCTCAGCCTCATTATAATAGGCAAATACATCTACCCTCTCACACTTCCTTTACCCTCTAATACTACATTTAATTAATAACTTTAATCTACTTTAAGGTGTTTTGTGTAGAAGGCTGCTCTCAGATTGTGACTTATATCCAATCAGGGACAGAAAAACTTGATCTTTACATTTAAATCTTCTTCGTCTTTCCTCTGTTTCTTCATTCTGATCTGTTCCTGGGTGGATTTCCTGCAGCGATCAGCATCGTTATCCTGCAGAAAGTTAAACTTCAGCTCTGTCGCCTCACATCCAGCTTCTCTTTGATTTCATGCAGAGTTCAGAGCTGCAGCCAGAAACATGTTTCTGAGGACAAATAACTCGTCTTTGATTCGGCTTTTTAAACTGCATGTTCACAAGTAAAAGCTTTAATGTTGTTTTTTGGACTCCAAAGCCCAAATTAATGTTGGCTGCCAGAGTTACCTGCAGACACAATTCTAAGGTCTTTTTTTCATCAAACAGCCTCAAAAATATACCTAATAAACATAAATCCTCTGTCAGACTCATAGGCAGCTATAACCTGATGATGGACGTCAGAGGTTTAATGTCTCCTTACTTTGTACCATCAGAGCTAGAATGGGACGTGTTAATTCCATTTCCTGCACATGATTCTGCACCAAAAATCACAAAAGTATGGAAATAGTGAAAATGTTGTGTTACTCTCATTTCATTTTCTCTTGAATAAAAACATCATAAGTCACCCAAGTTTCATTGTTTCTTTCATATTTGTATCTGCAGACAACACACATTTTAAGAAAATATCTACTGAGAGGATATGAACAGGTACAGGAATGTGAAACAGATGAAATACTACCAAGTGTTCGGATTAATAGGTTTGGCTACGTGTACTGATGACGTTACACTATTAAATCATTTCTGTATTCTGTAGATTTTTTTTCTATGTTATATTTTATATAGGGCTGCACAGTGGCGTAGTGGTTAGCGCTTTCGCCTTGCAGCGAGAAGATCCCTGGTTTGCGTCCCGGCTTTCCCGGGATCTTTCTGCATGGAGTTTGCATGTTCTCCCTGTGCATGCGTGGGTTTTCTCCGGGTACTCCGGCTTCCTCCCACAGTCCAAAAACATGCTGAGGTTAATTGGTCATTCTAAATTGCCCGTAGGTGTGAATGTGAGAGTGATTGTGTGTCTCTATATGTAGCCCTGCGACAGACTGGCGACCTGTCTAGGGTGTCCCCTGCCTTCACCTGAGTCAGCTGGGATAGGCTCCACCCCCCCCACGACCCTAGTGAGGATTAAGCGGTGGATAGATAATGGATGGATGGATATTTTATATATTTTTATATTAATTTAATTTAAGTTGATTTTATTTTATTTCATTTCATACCCTAATATTCTGTGTTCTGCTGCTGTAACAACTTAATTTCATAATAAAATCATTTATGAACAGGTCTAATTGAAGTTTTTTAAAGAATAAATCCTTCTACAGTTGCTTCAGTTTTCAGAAATACTTGTTTTTTACCCTTAAAGTGAGTCTGATGCTGCAGAAAGATTCATATCCAGTGTGTGTTTTTTATTTTTTCAATTCATTGTTCGTCCTTATCTGATGCTAACAACAACAGGGAGGGATTGTGTGTCGGCCTTATCAGATTCTCCCGTCTTTTATCAGGATTAGGGATTAAAAGATTACACCGACATATAATCTGATTAGCTGCTTCATTATTAAAGCCACAGACCTCTGGCTGAGACTGAGAGCAGGTCAAACAGTAAAACAGTAAAACAGTCAAACAGTAAAACAGTCAAACAGTCAAACAGTAAAACAGTAAAACAGTAAAACAGTAAAACAGTCAAACAGTAAAACAGTAAAACAGTAAAACAGTCAAACAGTCAAACAGTAAAACAGTAAAACAGTCAAACAGTAAAACAGTAAAACAGTAAAACAGTCAAACAGTAAAACAGTCAAACAGTAAAACAGTAAAACAGTCAAACAGTCAAACAGTAAAACAGTCAAACAGTAAAACAGTCAAACAGTAAAACAGTCAAACAGTAAAATAGTAAAACAGTCAAACAGTAAAACAGTCAAACAGTAAAACAGTCAAACAGTCAAACAGTAAAACAGTCAAACAGTCAAACAGTCAAACAGTCAAACAGTAAAACAGTAAAACAGTCAAACAGTAAAACACAGCTTCACACGTTTACAGACCAGCGTTCGTTTAAAGAAGAACTTCTCCTTAATTACTCCAGTAAATGACTCAGTGGAAATTAGCTTTTTGGTTGTGAATTACAGGCAGACCCAGATTGAATCAGTTCAGCAGTCTCTATGAATTTTTTATTCATTCATATTTTGATTTTTGCCGTTATTTTCTCTGATTTTATACTTATTGAATATTCCATCATTTTTTTACGTATTTCTTCAAGCATTCAAGCATTTTTTTAAGGTGCAGTCATCGTTTCTGCCAGCGTTCATGTCATCTGTTGGCATCAAATAAAGACTTAGAGCTGGAAAACCTCCCCAGAGAATCAGAAACAGGTTGAATGTGTTGGATTTGCTCCTGCAGGACGTTAAACCTCATGTCGGTGCTTTAAAACATGCGTTTGACCTTTTTATCCTTCACAGATTGTCTTATCTCATGTGCAGCATTTGGGGAAAAGACTTTTTAACGGTGAGTTTAGGAGGAGAACGTTGAAAGGTCACTTCCCTCCAGACGGTCTTTGGAAGCTGCTTCAGAAAAACAAACTGGATCCCATGGAGGCAAAAAGGAATTCTTCATGAAGCCTTGAGAGGCCAGAAAACCTCGGCTCTTCCCTCTCTTTGTTGCTGTTCTCGGTGTTTTGTCCTCGTCTTCCTCCACCTTTTGGTTTCCTCTGTTGTCAGAGTAATTTCCCACAATCCACCTGTTTTTCCAAAGTCTTAAAAAACCTAAAACCTGGACCAAATCAAACTTAAACCAGTCCAAAAGCATGTTCAAAACCAGTCAGAATAAAGTCTGAAACCAGACCTAAAAACCCTCCATGTTCTGCACATAATGGAGCATTTTCATAACGGGTTGCATTTATTCTCGTCCTCCGTCTGAGAGGAGGGAAAAAAGCTGCAGCCAAGTGGAAACCTGCTGTTCTAAATGACGACCAGAAAAAAAAACATTCACTTAGAGAACGGCGGCAGCAGCACTGATGCATTGTGGGAAAACGTGTCCGGCCTCAGCGCTGATATTATTTGTGATTTTACTGTGAGCCGCTGCACTGAAAGCCTGTCGATCCTCTTCCTCCTCTCACCTGCAGCTGCTTTTATGCACAAAATGGACAAAATGACTAAATTGCCGATGCTGTTTGGATTTTAGGTTAAAAAAAGGCTCTCCTCATGCAGCTCTATGGGATGCAGAAGTCCTAAAATGGTCTAGAACAAGGACTAAAATCTGCAAAACTGATCGTTTAAGTTGATGTATCTATATTTTTGACCCAGTAGGTTTTATCATAATTCCAGAAAACCTTTAAAAAAATCTATAAAAGAACCAAAATTCATGATTGGAAACTCAAGGCAGGCGTGATAAACATCATATTCTCCACTGTTTCTACAGTGATTATCCAAAATGCACTTTTTTTTTAAGTGGCACATTCATAGTTTTTAATCCAAAGGAGGTGATTTCGTTAAAATAAACCGTGTTGCAAAGAAACAATGACTTATTTTGATCCTCTAAAAGCACCAACCTACCAGCAGGAAAAGAATTTGTGTTGCAGGAGAAAACTGGGTTCGGTCTTCAGAACAGTGTGTAAATCCAGCAGCTCTAATTCAGAATAAATGCATGCAGGGGGACAGTAACTCTAATACAGTATCAGTGTTTCCAGATAGCGGTGGCACAAGATATATAACTCTACTTAGCTGCCTCTTTCTGCTATCGCCGGCTCTGAGAGTGTTTTTCTGCTTGTTCCTCGTACATCATGCTAAGAGGCCATTTCTATAGATCCAGGCCTGCAGTGGCACCACGGCGAACCCTAATCACCTCCTGTCTCGGCCCGTCTGTCTCTGGACGTCCACTTCTTGTACCTCCGGCTCATAACGGCACCAGTCGGCTCTGGTGAGATTACCTCATCACCTAACCCTTTTCCAGAGAAGCCCAACTGGCTCGGGAAACTTTCTCCCCAACCCCAAATGCTCATTAGGCTAACACGGTGTCATTAACGCTGTCGTCTGCCGTTATTCATCTCAGAGGAGTCCTAAAAAGGCTTTTAGTGGCTGAGAAACCGAGCCAGTTTCTTTAGATGTTCATATATCTCCAACGGGCCACAAAATAAAACCAAATAAAAAACGCCTCCTCCTGCCGTAAAGCATCAGCACCACAAATACAACAACATTCAATTATAGCTGCAGCTCTCTGAAGGGTTTACAATCCACCGGCTTAATGTAGGCAGGAGCATCAACATGTCAACCTGTGGAGCAGTTTATTACAGCCAACAGACCTGATGCAAAGATTAAACCAAATGGAAACTGACGACTGTATCGGATCATAACTCAACGTCTATACAGTCTTTTAAATCCAACTGAAACACCTTAATGTGTCAAGTACTGCTTGGATTTGGTGTTTTCTGCTCTGAAATGTCTTTTCTGTAGCATGACACAGTTAAAACCATATAAACCAGCAATTTTTTATGTAAATAATACTGAGAAATACAGTTTCCATCCACTTATAAAGTCCATGTTTATCTGAGTTTCCAATGACTCCTAGAACTCTGAATTTTCTATATTGGAATCAATGAAACATAGAATCCTTGTCACCACAAAAAGAATCATGTATTTTAGTCATTTCATAGATTCATTCAAGGTCTTCTGGGTCATAAATATACAAACAGATATATTAATATTTGGTTAAATTTGTCCATTTTCACCTCAGTTGGGTTCTTTTGGTTTCAGTCTTCTGGTTTATCTTCGACTCCTCTGGACACCATATCTACCGTCAAGGCATGGAGGTGGCAGTATCATCACTCAAACATGACTCAAGGAGCATAAACCTGTCAACCTGTAGAGCAGTTTATTACAGCCAACACACCTGACGCAAAGATGAAACCAAATGTATCAGATCATAACTCAACGTCTGTACGGTCTTTAAAATCAGACTGAAACACCTTTTTTTGTCAAGTGCTGCTTGGATTTGGTGTTTGCTGCTCTGAAATGTCTTTTCTGCAGCGTAACACAGTTAAAACCCCATAAACCAGACATTTCTGGGAGTTCTTCTTCACTGTTTCCTCATTTTTCACTGCAATCCTCTATGGAAATAACCATGAAGAAGAACTCAGAAATGTCTTCTGTTGGTTAGAGTAACACACAAGAAGAAAAATAAATCTTGAATGTTTTAGATTTTTTGACTTTACAAAACTTGAAAACACTTAAAATCAACATATACTGCATTTTCCCACTGTGTCCAAGATCAACCTTCTGCTGATGGTTTTAGATTTTTCTGAAGAACATAGAGGTAATCGTCCTTCTTCATTATTCCATTTACTTTGTGGAAAGCTCCAGTTCAACAGAGCATGATACTGCCACTACCATGCTTTGTGGTAGGTTTGGTGTTCATGGGGTTCAAAGAAAACCCGCCAAAGCCAGTCTGAAACCAATCTTAAACCATTCCTGAAAAGGTCTAAAACCAGGACCAAAATCAAACTTAATCCAGTCCAAAAAAAGTAAAAAAAAAACACTACAATATCGGGACCAAAGCCAAACCTAAACTACTCCTAAAAAAAGTCTATGACAGTCTGAAAGCAGTCCTAAAAAGGTCTAAAATCAAACCTAAACCACTCCAAAAACTGTTCAGAATAAATCAGAATACAGTCTGAAACCAGTCCTCAAAAAGTCAAAAAGCACTACAAAATTGGGACCAAAACAAAACGTAAACTACTTCTAAAAAAGTCCAAGACCCACCCAAGACTGTCCAAAACTAGTCCTAAAAGGGCCTAAAACCAGGACCAAAGTCAAACCAAAACCAGTCCAAAAAATATTTAGAACCAGTCATAAAAAATAGTCAAAAACCAGTATAAAATCAGGACCAAAACTCTCTGGAAGACGTTTCAAGTAACGTCAGCAGTAGAGAGAGCTGGGAACGGTGGCTAATTCTGGAGCTAAGTTATGGGGTTTTTCTAGTTATTCTGGCGTTGATGTTGATAAATATTTAAAAACACAAGAAATAAATACATACATTTACATTAACTTAGGTATTTTTGCTTGACAGCTTAAACAGCCAATGGCCGTATATCCCAATGTCAAAATCAGCCAATCAGGTAGGGGTCACCTCCCTTCCTGCTCCCGAGCTGCGCGTGCCCTGTACGTGCTCCTCAGACACGCTCGAGCCGCGGACCGACAGAGATCCTTTGCTGATGGTGGAAAAGCTAACGCGACAGTAGCAGCCTTTTGTGGAGAATTTCGGAGAGTTGGTGAGCAGAAACCCACTAAAACTTGTGTAAGCATTGAAATATATAAATACAATGACAACTCGTTTAAAGATATTGAGAGATTCAAGGCTGTGAACCCTCGTGAGCTGGAATTCCCCTTGCTGCGCGTGGTGCTTAGCATGGTAAGTCCCATTGAGTGTGTGTGTGGGCTAATTTAGCATGCTAATCGCCGCTAGCTTAAATGCTAACCTCCGATTGGAACTTCTACTAGCTTTTCTTCAAAGAAAATGCACATTGTGAGGCCACACGCATAACAATGGGTTTATTTTACCAGATAACAAATGTTACTTGAAGGTTCCTGTGAAAATGATGTTGTAAAGTTGTGAAATGTGCTGTATTTTGTGTTTGTTAGCACTCGTTTTTATTTTCTATGGTGCTACTCTGTGTCAGCACACTGTAGCGAATCTGTGTCTTAATGTCAAGTGCATTTGATATATTCGGATACATTTACAAGCCAACTGTATTTCTGATCCACTTCTAAAGCAGTTTTGGATTAATTTATAGGTGTGTTCATCCGATACTTTTGAGCAGAGAAACTAATTACTTATTTACTGAATGTAAATTATCTTAATTTCATTTATTGGTAATTTGGTAATGTAGAAGGTTGATGTTGAATTATAAATTGTTGTACAACGTGGAAAAAGAATGTAGAAACTGTTGTAAAGCCTTTACAAACAGGGTAACAAGCTATAGACACTGCAGCTCATAGTTGAAGTTGCTTTATTCTGACCTGTTCCTCAGGTCGGGGTCTTTTTTTGGATCGGATTTGGAAATCTTGAGAAGAACCAAGGATCAACTTCCAGTACTGGATGGCGAACGTCAGCCCAAAGCGTCGAACAAACTGGTAGCTGGTAACCCAACTGGTTACATACACATAATGGTGAGCACTGAACTCTGAACCATTGACACTGAAAGACTAAAACAAAAAAACACTAAAGACAAAAAGGACTGTTTTTATTTCATTTTATTTATCTTTTATTCTCTTTTTGAAAGCGCCATTTTTTTATTATTGAGCACAAACCCCTTCACAATTTAAACTTTGAAATTAAATGCAAATTGTCTTTTAATACTGTGTCATGTCCCTTGTTTTTGCACACCCTATCCTCCTTTCTACTGTAGTACTTTGGTTAAAGGTAACTATACTGCCATACCTAGTACAAAGACAGTACAGAAGCACTTTAAGTGTTACATAAACGTCTCTCCATCTGTAGACTTCTCCTCCAGATGTGGCTTTTCTGCTTCATCTCCATCATCCAGCCATTCTAGTTTCAAGTTCTGTTCAGGTTCCACCAGAATGATGAGATGTTTGTGACACCGGGAGGTTAAAGGTTCAATACTTTCCGTCTCTTTCTGTGGATAACAACGACGTCGGCTGTACAGTGATTTTATCTGATATGACAGCAGCTGTCTGAGTTTATCTTCTGTCACTCTGGTCTCCACCAGACTGGAACTCTTCTTGCACATTTCAGCTTTTTAAACTGTTTAAGATAGATTTTCACCACTTGGATAGATGAACAGCTGCAAGATAAAAAGCTAAAGTTAATGCTTTAGTTAAACACATTATTAAGAAGGATTGAGTTCACATAATCTCATTAATAATTCCATCAAACTAACATTATTTTTGATTTGTGTTTCATGTTGAGAAAATCCTGAAAATAAATTAGGTTGCTAATAAAAAAAAATTACAGGATAAAAAACAGTTTGAAAGCATGTTTATTTATTTATTTATTCATTCATTTAAAAAAAAAAAAATTACAGGGGAAAAGAACATAATGACTTTAATGTTATCAGTATAGGGCTGCACAGTGGCGTAGTGGTTAGCACTTTCGCCTTGCAGCGAGAAGATCCCTGGTTCACGTCCCGGCTCGGACCTGGGATCTTTCTGCATGGAGTTTGCATGTTCTCCCTGTGCATGCGTGGGTTTTCTCCGGGTACTCCGGCTTCCTCCCACAGTCCAAAAATATGCTGAGGTTAATTGATTACTCTAAATTGCCCCTAGGTGTGAATGTGTGAGTGATTGTGTGTCTTTGTATGTAGCCCTGCGACAGACTGGCGACCTGTCTAGGGTGTCCCCTGCCTTCGCCCGAGTCAGCTGGGATAGGCTCCACCCCCCCCGCGACCCTAGTGAGGATTAAGCGGTGTATAGATAATGGATGGATGGATGGGTTATCAGTATAATTGAACCAGGTTCAGGCTCTTTTTTTATGTGTGTAACATTCCTCTGACTCCTTAAACTCTTTTCCTTTTCCTCTTTATTCTAATCACATGTTGAGTTCAAACTTCTCCTCCTCTGACGTTGAGACTGAATCCAAACATCACATTCCAGGATGTCATGAAATAAATGGAATAAAGCCTCCGACCTCCAGGAGCTCTGAGAGGCGTTCAGGGTCTGGAGATGTAAAGTTTCCTGCAGACAGAAAGGATCTGTGCAGCTCTGACACAAAGTAAACACTCCTCTGATTCTCCTCTGGTTGTTTATCTCTTTCACAACCATTTCTCTGTTCCAGCAGAACCAACAGTGGAAGCACAAAACACTTCATGTTTATTAAAGATGACATTTTCTTTTTACTGTTTTACAGATTTTTCTTGTTTTATTAAATTACAGGTAATATCCAGTAAAATCACAGAAAAATATATTTAGTGAAAGTCAGCTTTATTGTCAATTCTTCAATATGTACATGACGTACCAAGAATCGAAATTTCGTTACTCTCTCTTCGTGCAACAGTAGACATTAAATAAAGACTTACATGTTAACTATAACAAAGAACTGCAAACAAGGTTTAAAATATTTGTTGTTTTTCAATGTTTTTTTTTTTTTAAATGTGCTTAATTTTACAGTAATTAAATCAGCTAAAATGTAATTATTTTACAGATATTTGCAAAATTTCACTTACTTTCTTTACACATCTTGAACTCTACAGTATTCTGGAATTGTTTCATGTTTTGTGATTGTCAATTATTATTTTTTTGTGGCATTTTTTTGTTATTTTACCAAGTTTCTAAACTTCACGAAGCTTCTTACAGGTAGTTATTGTTGTGAAAATGTCCAACAAGTTATTTTACTAAACCAAGTTATAGTTTACAACAATAAACTAAGATTTATTAATAATGATCCAACACAGGATTTAACTTCGGTCTCTAGTTCCTGTTTGTGGCTCCTTCAGACTAAAAGCCTGAGACATCACAGTTTTATCTTTCAGGAACAAAATAACTTTCTTTTAAACCATAGTTTATTCGTACATCTACATTAGTTTTTACTAATGTAGATGTACAGCCTTCTTCTCCAGCCTTCTTTCTAAGGCTGTAGAAGTGAATTCACTCTTTTAAACTGTAGTTAGAGTAGTTCAGTTGTACATCTACTTCAGTTTTTTTCTTCTTTAAAGCTGTAGAAATGAATTCAGCTGCTTCACTCCACAACCAAACAAACAGAAACTCTTCTGTTCCTGCAGCGTTTCACCAGAACACAAAGTCCTTCACCGTGAATGAGAGGAAACGCTGAGTAGAAACATTTTGTTGTGACCTTGTGGAGAGTTTTACTCCGTTAGGACATAAAGACACTCCTTTCTCCTCCTCCTTTCAAATCCGTATCACTTTAAATCTTCAATCTGCAAAACAAGAAGGAACCTTGAACCTTAAAAACCTGTTGAGGCTTTTATTTTAGATTCACTACGAGCTGCATTCAGTGTACTGCTGCTGTGATTTGCTGTTTTATATCAATGAATCCATCAAATACAGTAGGTAAAGAGTAGTTAAATAATCGAATCTTCCAAAACTCAAGCTAGTCTTACTTACTGGAGGTCATTAACATCCTCAGAAGTCTTTGTGATGGTGCTCGTTGCTAGCTAAACTCCCACATTTGCTAAAAGTCCAACAACTGGAGACAAAAAGAGCCACTGATGTCAACAATTATATTAAAAAACATTAGTTTGAATAAAAAAAAAATACATGGTTTTTCAAAAATATTGATGTCTGTCCATTTTAAGCTTCAGTGTCAGGTGTTAGGTGTTAAGTTGACATTTGCAGTGTGACTCAAGATTTCTCCATTTCAAGAGTCTTCAGTTGGACGTTTCCACTTTTATCCTCCAGCAGCTAATCGTGTTCCCATGTTTCCCCAGAAATAACCTCAACGCTCCGATCATGAGACGTCCCATGACAGACGACGTTGAAGAGTCATGTGAGTCCAGCTAACATGCTAATTTCATCAGCGGCGCTACAAATGTGCACGTTTTGCACGTGACTGTAAACAGGAGCTTGTTCATCTAATAACGTTATTCCTCAGCTCACTCTGCTTTTATTCTCCTCTAGTTTAGCTTCATAACTCCTCCAGTTGCATCTCATTCTGGAACACAGACGCTTTGTTTCCATCTCTGTGAAATGAACTGAAGCGCTCGGCTCTCTATGATAAAACGCCATAAAAGAGAAATGACACAACGCCATAAAACTTTATTGGGCCGTTTGGTAGAAATGGACAATTGCTGTTTCATTTGGCTGCAGCTGCTTAAAGAGAACTCCACTTTAGATTTCACAAACAGACTCTCAGCAAGACACAAAGTGACAAAAATGAGACACAAAATGACAAAACAAGACATTAATAACAAAAACAATACAGAAAATGACAGAAATGAGACAAAAATGACAAAAACAAGACACAAAATGGCAAAAACGAGACACAAAATGGCAAAAATGAGATGCTTAATGACAAAAACAAGACACAAAATGACAAAAACTAGACCTAAAACAGCAAAAATGAGACACAATGTCACCACAGAGGCAAAAAAATTGACCAAAAACGAGACACAAAAAGACAAAATTAGCCAAGAAATGACAACAAACGCGACACAAAACAATATATAACAACACAAGTGAGACATGAAACGAGACAACAACTAAGATCCGAGACAAAACAGCATCAGCCAGACGAAAAGCGCCGAGAGGCTGAGAATCATCGTCGGTTCTCCTCCACTTCTGCATGATTCTGCTCCAAAACTCTAAAATAAAAACCCGCATCTGTGAATTAAACTCCGTCTTCATCTGCCAGATTTATTCTCCACGTTGTGGGAGATTCACAGAAGAGCAAAACTAGAAATCATTTAGCTTCAACGGCTCTGAGACGATATGTTTTGTTCTCCGTCATCGTTCTAACGCCAGAATTCAACTTCTTTTTAAAGATGTTCCACCAGGAGGCGAGAACCACCTGCTGTCTTTAAAATATCTTCATTTATTTTAGTTATTCATGAAAGTTAAAAACAAGCTTCTAGGTTTTTACAGTAATAATAAACAAAAATAAACAACAGATTCTGAAAAAATAAAATAAATGACTAAGTAATAATGATAATAATAATGGGTTAGTATATATACTATATCTATATAGTATATTAAAAACTTTTTTCAATTTAAATAAACATGTAATTTAATTTTTAACCTTTTGAAAAAATACAGGCATTTTTACAGAATGTTGCTGTTTTTTTTAAATATAAATAATAAACAATAAAAATCTAAGAAAAATTAAATGACATGCAAACCTCAAAAACTTGAAAAAATTGATGACAAATGTAAAATATTTACAGTATATAGAGAGATTTTTTCTTTTTGATTAAAAAATGTAACTTAATTTGTAATTTTTAAAAAAGGTATTTTTTATCTATCTTTGCTGTTTTATTAACAATAATAATAATAATAATAATAATAACAATAACAATAAGAATAATAATTGCCTGTTTTCAATTTAAATCAGCAAAAACTATTATTTTAAAATATTTGCTGTTATTTTAAAGAAATTTTATATATATTATTGATTTAAAAATTGTTTTAATGTAAACTGTAAAAATATAAATAAAATCACCGAAATAGGTGTTAATTCTTAATAATTGCCATTAAATTGTTGTTCTTTCTGAAAATACAATACAACTACAATAAGCTTCTACGTTCTTAAAATGTGTGTAGAGAGAACTTTTTCTTTTAGGTTAAAAAATGTTTATTTAATTTGTAATTTAAAAAAATACAGGCATTTCTACAGAACGTTGCTGATAAATAAATAAATAAAAATTACATGTTAACCTAAGAAAGAGGCCAAAACTGTAAATAATATCCATATGAAAAATACAAGTATTTATTAATTAGTTTTTACGTTTGACTGTAAAATTCCACCATTTTTACCTTTTTTTCAATTTCAATCAGCAAAAACTAATATTTTACAAATATTTGCTGTTATTTGAAAGAAATTTTATGTATATTCATGATTTAAAAAGGCTTTAAAAAATGTAATATTGAACAGAATCTTCCTGTTTTGTTAAACCACAGATAATAATGAATAAAATAACAGAAAACAGGTGGTAATTCTTAATATTTAGTATTAATTGAGGGGCCATTCAAACCTTTTTCTGTGATTTTTTTTTACAACTTTTTACTGCAAAAATCTGTAAATAACTGGGTTTAGTTTCTTACAATTGCTGTTAAATGTTATTTTGATGAAATATCACGATTTTAATCTCAGATTTACACCAGAGAGGAGTCATCTATAAACAAAAGGAAAGTAGAAAATCGATTTTTCAGATTATCAGTTTATTTCTAATATTGAGCGCTTGTTGTATTTATTTAACATATGAAACTATTTAATATAAATATCTTCAAAATAAGAGTAAATTGATAGAAAAATACAGAAAATGTAATTTAAGTGCTCGTGTTTATTATTTTTGTCTGTTAATTGCCTAGTTTAAACAATAATTAAACTATTTTTAAGATTTTTAATCAGATATTAAACTGTTTCATTTATCGTTCTATATCTCTTCACATATTGTTATTTATCTCCGTTAATGTTGACATTAAATGTGTTTTTATGGTTAACATCTAAACTAAGAACATTTTTTCTGTGATTTTTTGCTACTTTTTGCTGCAGCAGTTGTACATAAATCTGTAAATGACTGGGTTTAGTTTCTAAATATTGCTGCTAAATGAAATATTAATCTCAGATTTCTATCTGTGGATTTAAACGACGTGTTTAGTGCCTCGAACACGACGATCTGTTTCCTGAAACTCACATTTCCTCAGAGGAAACACTCAGGAGGACTATTTATTTCTGCCAGGTGGAGGAGTGAAAGGAAGACAGCCGGGAATAGAAAAATAAACACAGAATAAAGAATAAAAAGAGACGGCTGTCAATCAGTCTGAGGAGCCGCATGAAATTCTGATCAGATCCCAAAACACAAACCTGAAGAAAGAAGAAAAGACGCTGTTCGTGTGTCTGTGCTCAGAATACAGTCAGCGTTCTAATACCTGAGGTTAAAATCCTGGTCCACCTGAGGTTAAAGTCCTGGTCCACCTGAGGATAAAGTCCTGGTCCACCTGAGGTTAAGTCCTGGTCCACCTGAGGATGAAGTCCTGGTCCACCTGAGGTTAAAGTCCTGGTCCACCTGAGGATAAAGTCCTGGTCCACCTGAGGATGAAGTCCTGGTCCACCTGAGGATGAAGTCCTGGTCCACCTGAGGATAAAGTCCTGGTCCACCTGAGGATAAAGTCCCGGTCCACCTCAGGTTAAAGTCCCGGTCCACCTGAGGATAAAGTCCTGGTCCACCTGAGGATAAAGTCCTGGTCCACCTGAGGATGAAGTCCCGGTCCACCTGAGGATAAAGTCCTGGTCCACCTGAGGATAAAGTCCCGGTCCACCTCAGGATAAAGTCCCGGTCCACCTGAGGATAAAGTCCCGGTCCACCTGAGGATAAAGTCCCGGTCCACCTGAGGTTAAAGTCCCGGTCCACCTGAGGATGAAGTCCTGGTCCACCTGAGGATGAAGTCCTGGTCCACCTGAGGATAAAGTCCCGGTCCACCTGAGGTTAAAGTCCCGGTCCACCTGAGGATGAAGTCCTGGTCCACCTGAGGATGAAGTCCTGGTCCACCTGAGGATAAAGTCCTGGTCCACCTGAGGTTAAAGTCCCGGTCCACCTGAGGATAAAGTCCCGGTCCACCTGAGGATGAAGTCCTGGTCCACCTGAGGTTAAAGTCCTGGTCCACCTGAGGATAAAGTCCCGGTCCACTTGAGGATGAAGTCCTGGTCCACCTGAGGATACAGCCAGTTTTCTAGTCCACCTGAGGATAAAGTCCCGGTCCACCTGAGGATAAAGTCCCGGTCCACCTGAGGATAAAGTCCCGGTCCACCTCAGGATACAGCCAGTTTTCTAGTCCACCTGAGGATCTTCCTGAGGGTTTCTGCTTCCAGACACACACAGATTCAACAACATTCGGTCCCTGGACGCCTCCAAATGTCAACATTCTCTATTCAGAGCCACACAGAGGAGCAGCAGGATGGAGGTCAGAGCGCCACTTTAAAGGTCATTCTATAAAATCTGATATTTTCCTCTGGAGGAGAAGATCCGCTGCTGGGGAAGAGAAGAGAATACATGTTAAAAACACCACAGAAGAGAATACATGTTAAAATCATCACAAATACAGTCAAATACAAAAACCATCATTAGTAAAATAAAATACAGTCTGTGGTTAAAAACCTTCAGTGAATTTAATATTCTCGGGCTGCAGGAGATTATAAATAAACTGATGTCTTGTTTTAGTATTTTCTGAGAAAATTTTAAAGAATTCTACTCCCTTTAGTTTACAAATGACTCCTCTGTGACATAAATCTGACATTAAAATCAGGATATTTCATCAAAGTAATGTTTAGCAGTGGGAAAAAAACTGTTATTTTACAGATTTTTGTACAACAGCTGCAATAAAAAGTAGTAAAAAATCACAGAAAAAGGTTCTGAGTTTAAAAAAAAAAAACAGGCCATTAAAATGGTTAAAAATGAATGACTGATTGAATAAAGGAATAAATAAATGAATGAATAAATGAATGAATAAATAAATGAATAAATACATAAATAAACATACAAATAAATGAAAAATAGGCAAATAAAAAACATAAGTAAATGAATGAATGATTGAATGCATAAACAAGCAAATGAATGAATAAATGAATGAATGAATAATTAAATAAAATATAGAAATAAATGAACAAATAAATAAAGAAATGAATAATTAGATAAACAGACAAACAAATATATAAATGAATAAATAAATGAATAAATAAATAATGAATAAATAAATAAACAAATGAATTAATTAATTAATAATGAAGGAATAAATAAGCAAATAAATGAACAAAAGTAAAAAAATATTAATGAATTATCCCTGAATTATACCTGAATTATATCTGAATTATACCTGAATTATACCTGAATTATATCTGAATTATACTTGAATTATACCTGAATTATATCTGAATTATACCTGAATTATACCTGAATTATACCTGAATTATACCTGAATTATACCTGAATTATACTGAATTATACCTGAATTATACTGAATTATACCTGAATTATACCTGAATTATACCTGAATTATACCTGAATTATACCTGAATTATATCTGAATTATACCTGAATTATATCTGAATTATACCTGAATTATATCTGAATTATACCTGAATTATATCTGAATTATACGTGAATTATACCTGAATTATATCTGAATTATACCTGAATTATATCTGAATTATACCTGAATTATACTTGAATTATACCTGAATTATACCTGAATTATACCTGAATTATACCTGAATTATACCTGAATTATACCTGAATTATACCTGAATTATACCTGAATTATATCTGAATTATACCTGAATTATACCTGAATTATACCTGAATTATACCTGAATTATACCTGAATTATACCTGAATTATACCTGAATTATACCTGAATTATACCTGAATTATATCTGAATTATACCTGAATTATACCTGAATTATACCTCCATATCTGTCTGTCACGCCTCTCAGTTGAGTTTTTCATGAGATTTTTGTTTTGCCTTCCCTCGTCTCGCTGGCGTTTTTGAATACATTAGAGTTTCCTGCTCTGCTATCTGAGGAGATAAAGCGTAATGGATGATTTTCCTGAGTGGAAAACGACGGCTTGTTTCCTCCAGCTCCATCAGGTGTTTGCTTTCTGTCTTTGAACACCTCTGTGTTTGCTTCTATTTCTTGTTTCTCTTTAGAATGTAGATTTTTATAGGAAATGACATCTTTATAGGGTCCGTCGTCATGGCAACGGGCTCTCATCCCATCATCCAACTTGAGGAGGAATAAAAACACTCATAATTTTGAGCATCGGGGTGAAAAAAAGAGCAGCAGAGTTTGCGTTTTTAATGAGCGTTCTTGTAGCTTTAATGGAGTTTAATGGAAAATGAAAGGTGGAACAAAAGGTTCTGGTTCTGAGCCTCCAGGTTTCACAGTTCTGCTCCGTTCTGACAGATAATGACTCATTAGCAGCTTCTGTTCATCTAAATGTGGTTAAAGTGGCTCTCCAGGACGTTAAAATCTTCTTTTGGTTTTATCATCCTGTGATTAACAATAAATGCAGAATAAACACTGAGAGACGAGAGGAAACAGCCCAGATGTTCCAGATGTGACCATCATTTATCAGACAGAAACTGTAAAAAAAGAGGAAAATTAACCAGATTGTCAACTTTCCAATAGTCCTTGAACTGCTCACCTGCAACCTTTAAACAAAATCAAACCTCAAATTGTGATATTTAGTTGAATTTATTTGATTCCATGTGTTTTAATAAATCATTTCATTATAAAATACTGAAAGTTCTGAGGTCCTCTTATGCAAACAAATAAAAAATATAAACCAGGGTTGTCCAACATGAGGCCCGTGGGCCAAAAGCGGCTCTCCAGAGGGTCCAATCCGGTCCTCAAAGTGTAAAAATTCCAGAGAAGACATTAACTGCAGATTATAAATTAGTAAAACTATAAATTTAAAATCATTTTGAGACCATGACAAGTTGTTTTGATCATAAAGTAAAATACTAGATTGTTCCTTATTCTTTGGTGTGTAATTTTCATCATATTTTCTTGTTTTGTTGTTGTCTTTTTTGTCTGACTTTTGTCGTTTGTCTCATGTTTTTGTTATTTTGTGTTTCTTTTTTGTCTCTCGTGTTGTTTGTATTATTTTTTGTCATTTTGTGTCACGTTTTCTGTAATATTTTGTCTTCTTTTTGTTGTTTCTTGTATTTTTTTGTCTGACATTTGTCGTTCGTCTCGTTTTTCTCGTTTTGTTTCCGGTTTTTGTTTTGTGTGTGTGTGTTTTTTTTTTAATCTATTTATTTTGTAATTATGTTCCTTTTTGTCTCATTTTTGTCCATTTTTTGTTGCTTTGTAATGTGTTTGTTTTGTTTCATGTAGTTGGTCTCATGTTTTTGTCCTTCCTTGTTTCTTACTTCTTTCATTTTGTGTTTCCTTTGTGTCTCATTTGTACTTTTTGTAATTTTTTGTCATTTTGTGTTGCATTTTTGTAATATTTTGCCTTGTTTTTGTTGTTTTTTGCCTTTTATGACTTTTGTCATTTCTGTCATGTTTTGGTTGTTTTGTTTCTCGTTTTTGTCCTTTTGAGTTTCCTTTTTGTCTCACTTGTTTTTTGTCAGTTGTCTGTCTTTTTTGTCTCTTTTTGTCAATTTTTTTGTTGCATTGTAACTTTTTTGCCAAATTTTTTGTTTCTTTTGTTGTCATTTGTCTCATTTTTTGTTTCACTTGTGTTGTTTGTCTATTTTTTTTTTTTGGCGCTTTGTTTCTCACTTTGGTCATTTTTTGTCAAATTTTTGTCGTTTGTCCGTTTTTTAGTGACTTTCTAACTTTTTGCCTCATTTTTTGTCATTTTGTTTCTCGCTCATCGTTTTATTTCTCATTTATGTGATATTGTGTCTTGTGTTTGTCAGACTTTCTAAAAACAAACAAAAACCAACATGTTTAGACTCAGATTCTGCATGAAGACGAGAGAGTGCAAAGAAAACAGGAACTAAAATTCATTAATCCATCATTAAACTCAACTTGTAGTGTTTTATTATTTTTGAGTTTTTGTATTTTTATTATTTTGTATTTGTATTATTTTTATATTTTTATTGTTTTTATTATTTCTTGTATTTTTGTCATTTTATAATTTTTTGTATTTTATTATTTTGTATTTGTATTATTTTTGTATTTTTATTATTTATTATTTCTTGTATTTTTGAAATTTTATAATTTTTAGTATTTTGATTATTGTTTTGACATTTTTATATATTTTGATTATTTTTACTATTTTTTGTTTTTAGTTTTGTTTTGTTTTTTTCCTTTGTGTTTCATCAGACGTGATGACAGAAATGATTTTATTTTTGCTCGACTGTCGTCACGGTTACATTTAGAAACCGTGCATAAGCGTGTTGATATCTGTCACGTATGTAACACGTGTTGTTTCTGCAGAACGTCACGTCTGTCATGGTTTTCTGTTTCTACATCAGAATGTGTCTGTGTCTGTGTATCAGTATATTGTGTGTCTGTGTACCAGTGTTTCCAGTGTGCTGTGCTATGTTGTGTTGTGTGTCAGTGTTGTGTGTTTCCAGTGTGTTGTCCGGGTAACAGCTGTCCTGATGAATCCACCAATCAGAGCAGAGACAGAAAATCAATCAGTTTTTCTGATCCACTGAATCTTTTCGTCTCTTTATTGCTGCAGTTTGACAGAAAATAACATCCATGAGGAGAAACACCTACAGAGGTCCAACCACAACAACACAACAGTAACACAACACAACAACTACAACACAACTCGGGTAACACAACATTTGTCAGAGCTGCTCTAACTCTGATTAATGTGTTTAATCTTTTTTCATTTATTCTTTTCGTTCTTTCTCATTTATACAAACATTTCATATCTATAATCTACTGGAAATTCACAAATATTTTTATTTTACATCAGACAAAGAACTGTTTTATTTGGAAATGATAATAAAAATAATTAATTAAAATAAAATTGAACTTTTAAAAATATTTTTTCCATTTTATACGTAGCTGTTCTTTTTTATTTGTTAGTTTTCTTTTACTTTTTTTTTTTACATTTTTATACTTTATATACTTTTTAAATAAAATTGAAATTTTGAAAATAGTTTTCACATTTTATACATAATGTTCTTTTTTTGTTTATTAGTTTGAGGTTTATTTTTTTCATTTTCATATTTTGCAAACTTATTGCAACTTCCCAAATATTTCCATTGTACTTCAGTTGAAATGGTTAAATTCAAGTTTAATACAGTAAATATATTTTTATTTTTTAAAAATTCAGTGAAAATAATTTTTTAGTCTACTTTATCTAAAAACATTAAATTTTATAATTATTCTCACATAAAACAGATTTTTTAATCAGTTTTTTTCATTTGACATGTAGATTAAATTTGCATTAATATAATTCTGTAGTGATAGATTTTTATTATTTCAAAAATATAGACAAAAAATCTGCAAAATAAAATGAGAATAATTCTTCACAAATACAGTTTTATTTTTATTCTAAACTATTATTATTAGAACTGTAAATAATGTTAATACTGGTTGTGTGGCTATCTGAATATATTAATATCTAAAATAATAATATATAGAATAATAAAATCTAATATATCTGAAATATAATATTATTAAAGTAATTATTTTTTATTATATTATTTAATTGTATTGTTAATATAATATTTAAAATTGAATAATAATATCTAAAATAATGAAAATCTAAAATAATAATTTCTAAAATTATTTAGATAAAATGGACATTTTTCAGATCTCCAAACTTATTGTGACTTCCCAGATATTTTCTGACTATTTAAAGCTGAAACTGTTGAGCCTTTGCTCTGCTGATGTGAACTCTGATTCTTCACTGGCTGATTTACTAGATGGATTTTCTGCTGCTCACATAAAAATAAAAAAATCTCTGTTGACTGTTTCTGTCCACAGACTCAATATGAGGCAGCAGCGTCAGATCCAGACTCAACAGAGACTCTGAGGAGTTTATTAAACGTCTGAACAGCTTCACTGATAAACGCTGCAGGAAGTCCTTCAGTCGTCCAGCTGTCATGAGAACGCAGATTTTCCCACATTATCAGAGAACTTCAGGATCCCGACTGTGGGAAGAAAAAGTCACGTCTGTTTCTGCGTGTTCCAGGTAAAAACAGCAGTTAAAGTCCAGAAATGCAGGGAAAAGGCATAAAACAGAGAGACGGAATAGACACAATAATTCGATTAAATCCATGTGAATATGTTCTTTGTTTGCATCATTTAATTCATTTTCTACATTAATACACAGATAAAATCAATAAAAATTTAAAGCATTTCCCTGTCAGATGATAAATAATTTTCCTTATTAACCCCCATCATGATGAGATACAGCGGACTGAACAGCATCTAATGTTAAAAATGAAACTAAAATTACCATTTAAAATATTTAACATTTCCACAAATAAACATCGAAGAACTGAAATATGAAGCGAAAACTGGAGCCGACAAAAAACGACGAAACTAAGAAAAAATAATTTGCACAGAAGTTTTCTCAAAACATTGAATTCAAACTTAAGCTGCATCTCCATGGTAACTGATGCTGAGGAGCTAGATCTCCATGGTAACCGATGCTACACACCTTTATCTCTGAGTGGAGTTTTAGTTTCTGTCGAGTCGACTTACAAAACAAAAGTCTGGTTGTGTTAAAGTTGCTTCATAGATCTGAACTCTGTTGTTTTTCTACCTGACAAACCTGGAATTCAGGGAATAAAGAATGAAACTGATTTGTTTCATGCAGGTCCTCTAAAATGATGCTAGCAGACAGATAAACAAAGATGAATACTTCTGTTGTTTTAGATCACAGACATAAATTATTAGACATGAAAAACTACATGTTACACTCAAAGCAGAAAGTAAACCTGCAGATGGACTCTTAGATGTGGTAAAATCCAACCACTGGCTGCTAATTCTCCCTTTAGCTGGACTGTTAATCTCCATGCTCTGTTTGTGCTTGTTGTGTAATAAAAAGCTCTGGAGGAGTTTCTTCTGACTGCAACAGGAAGATTCACTGAGAATTTATTAAACAGAAAAAGAGGCAAAAAGGCAAATGTGTGCAGATGAGATAAAATAAATGAATAACAGGCTTAAAAAGGATGAAAAGTGGAAGCAAATACAAACAAAAACCATGAGAAAGACAAACGTGTGAGTGAGATAAGAGCAGAATGAATGAAATGAAAGACGATGGAGGAAATAAAGCAGCAGCAGAAACAGAAAAACATCAACGATAGCAGGAAACTCCACAGATTTACAGGTTTATATCCAAATTAAACTAGTTCTATTCTTCTGTAACATCAGAATGTGTCCTTGTATTATTTATAATAATCTGTGGATATTTACAGCTCCAGCCTGTTTAAGGTTAATATTCATTATTATATGAAATTTAACAAACAAGGGACAATATGTCATTTATTTTAACCCTGTAAAACCCACTGTTGCAAAATCCATTTATTTTATTTACTATTTTCAATTTTTTAATTTTTTTTATTTATTTTTATATATATATATATATGTATATATATATATATATATATATATATATATGTATATATATATATATATGTGTGTGTATATATATATATATTTATATATATAAATATATATATATATATATATATATATGTGTATATATATATATATATATTTATATATATAAATATATATATATATATACACATATATATATATATACATACATACATACATATATATATATAAAATTAACAAATCTGTATTTTTATGAATTGCATTAATTTGTTTGTTTGCTTGTTTTATACTATGTGTGACGTTAAAAAAATCACAGTTTCATTGCATTTAAATCAGCTTGAAGGATCATTCTTTTATGGATTTTTTTTTTAATACCATTTTTATGAATATTAGAGATTTGTTTTTGTTGTTTTTTTTTTAAATATTGCTTGTAAGAATTTTTTTAAAAACCAGAACCATGCATAACGTTCCAAAACAAAAATCAGTATTTTAAAAAAAATAAATTATAGTTTATTTTTTAAATAGTTTGTTTTGTTTTAGTTTTGCAGTATGTGCTGGTAAAATTTCAGTATTAAATCAACTTGAAAAATAATTGTTTCATAGAAACTTGGTGTTAATTTCAACATTTATACAGTTTAAGAACTGAGTCATTGACTGAGAACTTCAACAAACACCTGAGTGTTTGTTGAAGTTTCTCGGCTGAATCCTGAACATCTGATCATCCTCCAGTTCAGGATCTGCAGCAGTAAAAGCAGGATGTAGGTCCTCAGCTCTGTAAATACATCCTGAATGTTTGCTCTGCTGCTGGTTTCTACACGTCCAACATGAAAACTGAGGAAGGGTTTCCTTTCAGAGAGTCAGTAAACAGCCTGTGTGAAGCAGCTGTTGAAAATAGTTTTGCTGTCACAGAAAACATTGTAAAACTGTGAGATGCTCACATTATTCAGCAGTAATCATGAGGTGGGACTCATGGCAATAATCCCATAGTGTAGATGTTAAACTTCAGTAAATATTTATGCAGCTGAAACAAAAGAAAACAGAAAGAAGCAACAACAAACACAGCAAAATAAAACAGTCACTATAACCAGAGACAGAAATAAGCAACAGTGACTAAAAACAACACGAGACAAAACGACACAAAACTGAAAGTAGGAAACAGCAGAAAAAACAAAACAAAAAAAGTGACATTTTTATTTTATTTATTTCATTTTTAATCCTGTTAGGTTGTTTTGATTTTTTTAGAAAATATTTTACCGTGTTTCACTCTATTTCCCGTTGTGTCCCGTCTGTAAGATTCGTTGTAATTATTACACAATTACTGCAGAAAAAAGCAAATAAAGCGACATAATATGATGAAAAAGGTTTTTATTCCCTGCAGGACTTACAGCCAGGAGCAGCAGGTATGTGAAAATTAAAGAACAATACACAATTTGTTGTTTAAAAATCCCCAGAAGGACGTTTTATGTTTTCAGTCCAGATTCAGATTCTGACCTTTGAGGAACTCAAACAGGAGAAGAAGAAAAACTGTGAGGTTCAGACAGGAAGGAGGTCTCTGCTGATCTGTCAACCCTCTGATAACCCTTATCAATAAGTCCCCATCGATAGATCAGACTTATCAGCAGCAAACATCTGGAGACGTCATGAAGATAACGCTGAGGATTGATACGCCTCCGATCAGCTCCATCACATTCCTGCTGCTGCTGGAGAACCTGAGGAGGAAATAAAGGTCTCCATGCTGCAGCTTTAAACGTCCTCCTCCTGGTGAATTATTCAGAGCTGCTGATTTATCGCCTCCAACAACAACACATGGAAGAGTTCTAAACAGGGAGATTCTTCCTGTAATAAAGACAAACGAAGCAGAGCTGGTCAGCATTTCTCTGCTGGTTTAACCCCCAAAGCTCTGAAGGAAATCTAAATGATTTCATTTATCAGAGCCACAAGGATTAAAAACAGAAAGAATTGCTGCATTTTCAGCTCCTGTTACACTTATATTTAATTTAAAACACCTTCCTGCACGTCTCATTTTAAAATAAACTCTCTCTGTGAAAAACAATAAATTCTGTATTTCTTTGTGAACTATAAAAACTTTGGCTCAGTTGAGACCAACAGTCATTTGACAAAAATTCTAATTTAAAGCTAAAATATTCTTCAGATAACAAATATATCAAAGTGGTTTCATTTCCAAAGAAATCATCTTCATTTTTTTATCTTACATGTCCAGAAAGTCACGTAAAGCAACATTATAATAATTATATTAAATATCATGTTTATTATATTTAATATTTATATAGAATTATACATAATGATAATTTACATGATATGACAAGTACTGAATTATCTGTTTCTGAGATGAGATACGATGAGATGAGATACGATACAATGAGATGAGATACAAAACAATGAGATGAGACACGATGAGATTTGATTTTTACAGATTTGCTTTTACATTTATGCAGTTTATATTTTTACAAATGTACCGTATATTATTATTATTATTATTATTATTATTATTACTATTATTATTGCTATTATTTATTAGCCTTTAGTGCATCTTCTGAGTAGATTTTGTGTGTAAATATGTATCTTCTCCAGTCATTAATTTCCATCTTTACAGCGTGTGAATGTTTGATGTTAGAGAGAAGAATGTCTATCAGGTTTCTCTTTACGTTAAAACATGTTTCCATTTTGAAACTCCTGCAGCATGAACCTGATGGCAGCCTGAGTGTGGCGGCGAGCGTGGGCAGTTGAGGACTAATTGATGATGATCAACAGCTTGGCCGGCAGGTAGCTCAGTCAGGTGACAAAAGAAGCAAAGTGAAAGTTATTAGACGGCTGAAGAATGAAAGAGAAGCTGCAGAAGGAACAATGTGGAACCTCTGGACCTCCTGAAAGAGCTGCTCTCAAGGCCTCGGCTGGGCTGGAAGGAAGAAGTGTTAAAGGTTATCGTTGTCAGAGTCCGGACATGTGAGCAGCTGCTCTGTGGGGACTGAACATCTCCCTGACCTCCTGCACTGAATAACAAGTGCACTGGCCTCTTCACATTTCTCCATCTCACCCTTTGTGCTCCTGAAGGCGACCCATAAAGCCATCTCATCTTGAAGGATGTTCAGGTGTGTCCTCCACGTTCCCCCTCAGCAGCCATGGTGCGTGAATGATCCGTGACGCTCGGCCAGGAGGAGGTCGTCGGGTTCATGTAAGTCCTCGTCATCTTATTGTGGAGCGAATATTAGCTGTTGAAGCTGCGACAAACCGCCTGGAACATGATGCAGCTGTGCAATATGTCATGTTAGATGGATCTGAAATGATGCCGCTTATGGAAAGATGTCAGATTTTCTGAGGAGTTTCAGTTTAAAAAAAATTTAAAAGAAAGAAACGAGGCTTCTTCAGTTTGGTTACAGACGAAGCACCTTCTAGAACAGAAAAGAGAAGTTTGGTCGCTTTTGTAGTGAAGCTCTGAGTATCATCATGACCTGGATTACTGAGAATCTAAACAGATGATGTCTTATTGTGGTAAAATGTTCCAGAAATGACAAGAGAGGATTGGAAACTAAAATGCACCCTATTTAGATGAGATTTGGTCAAACAGAACTCTTGTTTTTCTATGATTAGTCTATTCTGTATTGTAGAATGGTCTGACTGCACTTCAGTGTCGTCCTGCTTTAGAGGATAAAAAACGCTCTGGTTTGTCAGTCGTCTTGGATGGAGTTAATTGAAGGATTCAGCTTTGTTCGTACCTCAAAATAGCAGCAGGGAATTGTTTTGTTTCGTGTTAATATTTGCAAGCAGAGATGCAAAAATAGTGGTTAAAATGAATAAAATATGGGAGAAACTAGCCGGGCTGCTTTACTGTAACAACCTGCAGGCTGACAGAAATGGCTTTCAAGGTTTCTTTCCCCACAAGTCTGATTCTGTGTTTTTCAGACCGTCACTGGTCCACTGAAGTCTTAAGGTGGAAACACTAAACCATGATGATTATTGAACTTATGATGCATGTTGGAGCTTCTTGGTTCTCGGTGGGAACAATGGAATGACCAGAGTGAGCAGGTCAGCCCAGATGTTCCTCTAACCAGTGATGTTTTGTAGCTTCTCCTTGGGGGTTTTCAGATGTTCCCAGGCCAGATGAGATATCTAATATCTCCAGAGAGGTTTAGGTTGAGGGCACCTCGCCTGATGTCTGAGACTGAGCCCTGAGGAAACTCATTTCAGCCGCTTTTATCTCGTTTTTTCACTCACCACCCAAAGATCTCGATAACAGACGAAGGTTTGAAGGTTGACCGACTGGAAAACTGAAAGATTTTCCTCCCACTGAGCTCCTCTTCTCCACGATGGTCCGGTTTGTTCTCTTCATTATTCGGTCCAGAGAAACTTAAACTCATACTGTAATCTGTAGCAACACAAAGGAAACTTTAAGGTTAAACCTCCCGGATCGCGAGCCTTGATCATAAATCCCGCTGCCTGCAGGGGAGGAAGCTGAGCAATGTCATTTTTAATAACTGGAAAACATCCTTGAGCCCCTTTTAAATTTTTAAGGCTGCAGTTATTCAGTCGTTACTGGGAGGTAGAAGCTGCTACACAATAGCAGCCAGCAGTGTGGTGTTAAGGCCTGGAAATGAAGCTTTTCTGAACATCAGCCTCATATTGAGACGTCAGCGGGAAGAACAGATCCTGATGTGGTTTTAATAACGGGACTTTTTCAGAAGCTTCTGGGACCAAACACTGAAGGTTTGGATTTACAGATCAGAGCTGAAGAACTGGACTTGGTTCACTGATGCACATTTTACAGCCTGATCCATTTAAGATTTCAGGTTTATCATGTCTAAAGCCTGTAAAACTCCTGAGAAATTCAATTTAATTCACCCTCTGAACTCCAAGCAGCAGTTTCTGGTTCATATTTTATTATTCTTTTATTTTTATATAGATTTTTTTATTATTATAATAAAACTTTCCTATAATATGAAGTCCTATAGAAACAGACCAACAATGAAAAAGGAGATTTTTGTGCTTGTTTGTTCAGTCAACTCACTAGTGGCTTCATGGTTGCACTAAAAAGCAAATTATTTTAGTTATTTTACAGAATCCTGTTTCATCCAAACAGTTTTTCTTGGCAAACTTTTAAATAAAACAATTAAATAAAACTTTTTATGAAGCATGATGGATTTAAGCTCAGATTTTCTAGCATTCAGGTGCAGTTTAGTGGTTTTTGCACCATCAGAGAGTTGAAAAACTTTGATATATTGTGGGTTTTAATGCCTCATTATAATATATTCTTTCCTTGTTGTGCAACAATGTGCAAAAAATATGTAGTGTGCAAAAATCTAAATAGATATAAATAACATGGAATGCAAAAAATATGCAGTGTGAAAGATAGAAAGTGTAATGAATGCAAGAAAAGAAAAACGGCATATAATGGAATGTCAAAATATTCAGTGTGCAAAAGTGACTTCTATATCTAAAGATGTCAGTATAAAATAAAATAACGTACAAACACATGTCCAGAAATATTTATATGCAGAAGTAAACATTCGGCAACCTTCATCATGCCGGACGGAGAATCAGGGAGAAGTTTTATGTCTCATCCACTCTAAACATGGACTCTGAATCAGATGATAAGAAGACAGAAAGGACATCAAAGCTGCTCTGATTTATCGTTGGTATTTTAATGTTTGACTTCCTGACCTCTCTAAGAAAAAAACTGCATTTCTGTTCACCGTAAGACACGCTATCCATCGTGCTTTTGTGTTGTTTTAAGCAACGATCGACGACGTCTCTGAACTCAGAGCAGCTGAGGATCTTCAAGAAGAAGTTTTCCAAAATGAAAGTCTCTGAAAGGTCCCGGTGCCATGAGAGCAGAGCTTTTATCAGCCGGACTGTGGTTTGGTCAGGAGGTGGACAGGAGCAGCGCTGCAGGGGTGGCCGTTTGGACAAGAGGATTATCCACCAACTGGAGCCAACTTTTAAGCCTCTTTCCTTTTCTTATCTGTGTTGTGTCCTAAAAAGATAATCGCTTAATTAAATATTGATGATATTTCAGACCGGAAGCTGGCGGTCTGACTTGTGGAAGGGCAGAATGATTAGAGCAGAATGATTCACCGAATCATAGCTTTAAAGAGACGACAGAGACGTGGAGCAGCAGGGAGGAAAGGTCCAAGTAAAGCAACGAACAGAGAGTTTAGGAAAAATACAATCCTGATAAAAACTGTTTAAAACCATCTGGAGGCTGATTGGGTGCTCTTAAAATCAACTATGTAGGTTTAGGTTCTGCTGCAAGACTGGAGAATAAAAATGGTGCAAAGATAACTAAATATGAACAGAAGCACGAAAATGTACTAAAAACATAGAAAAAAAGGCATTCAGTATTTGTCATATGCTATGTTAACTTTTTAAAAAAGTAATGTGAAATTAATAAATAAAAATACTGTGTAAAAATGAGTGTGCAATAATATATATAAAGAATGGAATATGAACAAATCTTCAGTTTGAAAAATATCCAGTGTACAAGAGCGGGAAAAATGTAATGCAAAATATATACATAGTGTGCAGAAAAAAAACTATGCAAAAAAAACATGCACTGTGCAAAACGTAAAAAAAAAATTATAAAAAATATACAGTGCGCAAAATGCAAAAAAAATTAAAAATGTCATGTAATAACTATAATATGCAAAAAAAATTAGGGTGAAAAAATTTTTTAAAAGGCCTACAAAGAATGGAAAAAGTCTTCAAAAATACAAAAGAATGCAATGTAAAAAAAAAAATACGCAGTGCAAAAATACTGAAAATATACAGTGTACAAAAATGTTAACAAAATATGTAATAAAAAATATACAGTGGGCAAAGAAATAAAAATGCAATATAAAAACTGTAATATGCAAAGAAATTAGTGTGCAAAAATGTTTTTAAAAAGTGAAAAAATATTAAAAATATAGTCTGCAAAAATTTTTTAAAAACTGTGCAAAAGTGTAAAAACTTTCTCATATAAATACACAGTGTCCAATAATGCAAAATACAATAACATATATCATATAAAAAATCATATAAAAATATGTAATGTAAAGAAATGCACAAAGTGTTTGTGCAAAGATATATACAGTTTGCAAGAGGGAAAAAAATTGTCTTGCGCAGTGGTAAAAATAGCAACACAAAAAAATCCAATGTAAAAAATATACACTGTGCAAAAATGTTTAAAAAAATATCCAAAAAATAAACAGCATGCAAACATGCAAAAAAGGATTGTAAAAACTAGAATCTGCAAAAAAAAATGTAGTGTGCAAAAGAAATCCAAAGTAAAAAAAATACACTGCAAAAATTTTAAAAATTAAATAAAATAAAATATGTACATTGTGCACAAATGCAAAAAAGAGGGGGAAAAAGTGTAAAAAAAATCTACACTGCAAAAAATATCCAGCATTCAAAATGAAACATAAAAATATAAGTATGCAAAAATGTTGACTATCCTGATAAAGAGGATTTAAAGCCATCGGAGGCTTATTGAGTGCTCTTAAAGTGGAATGATTTATTCACCACCATGTAGATCTGCTGCTGCTCTGGATCATATCCCATCATACATTTTTCATTCAGCAGCGATGGGACGATTGGCTTCTCCCCTCGTGGACACATGGGAGCCCTCCGGTCCATTAAAGAGTGGAAAAAGGTTGATGTGCTTTTAGAGAGGGAGCTGCACGGAGCAGAATAAGTAAAAAAAGAAAAAAGAAATAAAGAAATGACAGCAGACGACTCAGAGAAACACAAACACTCTCAGAATAAGTCCTTTTCCATCTGCTGCTGTTTACTTTAGCAATGAGAGCGTCTGTTCCCGACAGAGCAGCAGACTGATCTAAAAGTGAATATTCCTCTGGTAGAAATCTTCAGATTACACGCCTGGTTAGACTTCATCGCCCCCACAGGTATTTTGTACAGTGAGCAGACACTCCGGTGGTTTCAGGAGGAGGTAGAAGCTGCTTTGGGATGAATGGAGCTCTGTACATAATAAATATGCTGTTTATCGCATGCTGATCATTTAGATCACCTGAACGCAACGTCCAGCTGCTACGCTACGCATCACCTGAGCACAGGAGGATTCACTGGGTAGTGTTTCAGAGTTCATTCACACAGAAAAAGAGGCAGGACAATGTAAAAATGATAAAATAATATATCATTGTATCTCATACTATTGTATCATCTAATCTCATTGTATTTCATCTCTTCATTTCTCATCTTATAGTATCTCATCTCATTTCATCGTATCTCATCGTATTGTATAGCATAGTGTCTCATCTTATATCATCATGTCATATCTCATCTCATTTCATCGTATCTCATGGCATGGTATCCTATCTTATCTTACACTCAAACTTTAATCTCCTAGGTGGATTTCCAGTTATATATTAGATGGTTTCTGGCTACAGGTTTCCTTGATAAACTACAGGTTTCCTTGATAAACTACAGGTTTCCTTGGTAAAGACTCTGAACTACAGGTTTCCTTGATAAACTACAGGTTTCCTAGATGAAGACTAAACTACAGGTTTCCTTGATAAACTACAGGTTTCCTTGGTAAAGACTCTGAACTACAGGTTTCCTTGATAAACTACAGGTTTCCTAGATGAAGACTAAACTACAGGTTTCCTTGATAAACTACAGGTTTCCTTGGTAAAGACTCTGAACTACAGGTTTCCTAGATGAAGACTAAACTACAGGTTTCCTTGATAAACTACAGGTTTCCTTGGTAAAGACTCTGAACTACAGGTTTCCTTGATAAACTACAGGTTTCCTAGATGAAGACTAAACTACAGGTTTCCTTGATAAACTACAGGTTTCCTTGGTAAAGACTCTGAACTACAGGTTTCCTTGATAAACTACAGGTTTCCTAGATGAAGACTAAACTACAGGTTTCCTTGATAAACTACAGGTTTCCTTGGTGAAGACTCTGAACTACAGGTTTCCGAGATGAAGACTAAACTACAGGTTTCCTTGATAAACTACAGGTTTCCTTGGTAAAGACTCTGAACTACAGGTTTCCTTGATAAACTACAGGTTTCCTAGATAGACTCTGAACTTGGTTTCCTCCACCTTTAGTGTTTTAGAATTCCTGTGACTAACTGAAGGACAAACACAGTAAAACTCTGTAGAACCTGGTTAAGGTTAAAGCTGCTTCATACCATTTCTTTCCTTATAGCTGAGAATGAACTGAACTCATCCTAAAAGTGAATGAATCTCCGTGCAGCTGCAGGTTAACGGAGCGTGAATGAATCTCATCCAGATGTAAACTGGAACTTTGCTGTTAGCAGCTGAAGGTTAACGGCGTGTTCAACATTAGCTGCTGAGAAAGAGTCTCTACTTCCTGCCAGGTTCCTTCCACATCGTTCTCACATTAAACCTCAGCGTTACTGCTGGCAGGAGGTTTGACCTCGGAGATGTTTGGTCTTTAATGGACTTTTTCTTTTACTTTTTAGTGCTCGTCTCCATGGAACACTTTCCAGGCTCTGCCCTCAGTGCACAGAGAGGAAATCCATATCCTAGACGTTAATGCAAACACAAAACAGAAAGAAACTCAGCACTGATAACACCAACGCCAGCTGCTTCCAAGAAGACGAAGCTCAAATGATAAACCTTTGAAATATTGTCAGTCTTGTTTCCATTTACAGCTTCGGAAAAAAATAACTACAAGGTGGTTCTATAAAGTACATGGATCCAATAAACAGAGAAGAAGAAGGCATTAATAAGCAGCTGTTTGCTATCTGCTAACGACAAAGAAGAAGAAGAAGATGGAGGAGGAGGAGGAGGAGGAGGAGAGAGATGAAGATGGAGGAGGAGGAGGAGGAGAAGAAGAAAGCATTAATAAGCAGCTGTTTGCTATCTGCTAACGACAAAGAAGAAGAAGATGGAGGAGGAGGAGAAGGAGGAGGAGGAGGAGGAGGAGAAGATGGAGGAGGAGGAGGAGGAGAAGAAGAAAGCATTAATAAGCAGCTGTTTGCTATCTGCTAACGACAAAGAAGAAGATGAAGATGGAGGAGGAGGAGAAGGAGGAGGAGAAGGAGGAGGAGGAGGAGGAGGAGGAGAAGAAAGCATTAATAAGCAGCTGTTTGCTATCTGCTAACGACAAAGAAGAAGAAGATGAAGATGGAGGAGGAGGAGGAGGAGAAGGAGGAGGAAGAGGAGGAGGAGGAGGAGGAGGAGAAGAAAGCATTAATAAGCAGCTGTTTGCTATCTGCTAACGACAAAGAAGAAGAAGATGAAGATGGAGGAGGAGGAGAAGGAGGAGGAGGAGGAGAAGATGAAGATGGAGGAGGAGGAGGAGGAGAAGATGAAGATGGAGGAGGAGGAGGAGAAGGAGGAGGAGGAGGAGGAGGAGAAGATGGAGGAGGAGGAGGAGGAGAAGATGAAGATGGAGGAGGAGGAGGAGGAGAAGGAGGAGGAGGAGGAGAAGAAAGCATTAATAAGCAGCTGTTTGCTATCTGCTAACGACAAAGAAGAAGAAGAAGATGGAGGAGAAGGAGGAGGAGGAGGAGGAGGAGAAGGAGGAGGAGGAGGAAGAGGAGGAGGAGAAGGAGGAAGAGGAGGAGGAGGAGGAGAAGAAAGCATTAATAAGCAGCTGTTTGCTATCTGCTAACGACAAAGAAGAAGAAGATGGAGGAGGAGGAGAAGGAGGAGGAGAACGAGGAAGAGGAGGAGGAGGAGGAGAAGAAAGCATTAATAAGCAGCTGTTTGCTATCTGCTAACGACAAAGTAGAAGAAGATGGAGGAGGAGGAGGAGGAGGAGAAGATGAAGATGGAGGAGGAGGAGAAGGAGGAGGAGGAGAAGATGGAGGAGAAGAAGAAGAAGAAGGAGGAGGAGATGGAGGAGAAGAAGGAGGAGGAAGAGGAGGATGAGGAGAGTTATATCTCAGTCAGGCAGTTTTTCCATGTTGGTTTTGCATCTACTTCATGTTGGTTTTCGTGTCTTTCAGGTCATTTTGTGTCTCTTTACTGTTGTTGCATCGTCTAGTTGTTCTTTTGGGCCGGTTTGTGCTAGTTTCATAAGGAAATTCACTTTTCATGATTTGTGTCGTTCTAACTCCAACATTTCTTCCTTCTCTCTCCTTCTTCATGTCGTTCTGTTTCCATGGAGCTGCAGGACTTTAGATCGCAGTGAAAAATGAACCACAGTGAGTTAAAACTGCGTCCGCTTGGCTTCCACTGTGCAGAAAACGACTACATTATCTCCGTGATTAGCGGCTGAGCTACTGTTTGATATACATTAGCTTTTGTAATTAAACACCTCTGCAGTCGACTCTTCTCAGAATCGCAGTCGTGTGTCTTTAAAGGTCATTTAAAATCTGCCCGACGACTCGTTATTCCCACCAAACAAAGGTCGTAATGTGATTTCTGTGCTTGTTTGTTCAGTTTTTTTATGAATCAGATTGATATAATCCTGTTTGGTGTAATCCCTCCCTGCCCAGCCCCCTGACTCATCACTTCCATGAAGAAAGAGTCACACATATTACACAGCTGTTATCTTGCTGGGCTCTCAGCTGCCTCCCTTATCTCCATAAAAGCAGGCTTTTATCCAGTGTTTTGCTCGCAGCGTTGTCTTGAGGGAAGGATGGAGCGCTGCTTTCCTCTTACATCTGAACCGGGTTTCATCGTTGTGTTCCTGCCTTTCTGTTAACGCCAGTCGCCTGTTCTGGGATCAACTTTCCCTCCTGCCTCCTGTTGTCCTCGCCGGCCTCATACAGTCTCATTTCTCATCCTCATCTCGCTCCTCTTGTGCCTTTTCCTTCAGAGTCGTTTGTAACGATGGGGAGATAAAAATCCGGACTCATTTCAGTGCTTGTGCTCCGGCTGCTATGCTTTTCATCTGTTTTTAGCGGCGTCTTTATTACGAGGCTGCAGAAAGTGACGGGGAACGCTGGGAGCTGCTCAGGCCGTTTGGTCGCCACTTAAAGCCTCCGCAGAAGGAATCGATCAAAGCAGCCACAAAGCCACAGATTCCGGCAGCGATAGGTAAATATTCTGACCCTGTGAGTTTACAGCAACAAGCAGGACCTAAACAGAAGCTCTAAACCAACTCTGTCAGCAGAATGTCACATTAGGGAGTTCATATCTGCAGGTAAAGAGACTAAATCTGACACTGCTTTCCCAAAAACACACTTCAAATCAATCCAGTGTTTATTCTGATCGACAACTAAACATCTCTGAAATGCATGAAGACAAACACAACATTTCTGCACCAAAACTGTTCCTCAAAGTTCTGTAGATGTTCAGGAAACATGTTGAGAAAATGTGTTCCTTCCTGGTTGTTCCTCCAAAGTCTTGGAGGTAGAAGATCCTGGAGAAACCTTTCAGGGTTCCTTGACATTGTTGAACCTTTAATTTCAAAATGTTCTCCTTCTCCTCCTCCTCCTTCTTTTCTTTCTCCTTCTGATTTTCTTTCTGCATAAACTTGCTTTTGGAATGCACTGATGGCTTTGAGTTGAGAGAGTTAACCAGAGAAATAACCTGCACAGATTCAAACTTGTTCCACAAATGGATTTATGTGTAGAATTACGTGACTTTGGTGAAATATCAAGATTTGGTTTGGTTTTGTGATGGAACAACTCAACAAGAACAGTCAGAAAGTTTAAAAATGCTACAGTTCTCTCTGTTTCTACATTATCTAAAGCACAACAAGCCTTTCTAACCTGCTGCTGGGTCTTCAGGTTCAGAGGATTCATCTTTAATCGTCGTTTGCGTCTTTTGTAATCGTCCGACCGCCGTGTTATCTCAAGAATCTGTGCATGTCCTGTGCAGAGAGAAAATCCCTGCATTTAAAAACGTGAAAATGGTCCAAAAGCACCAGCACCAGGCTGCGACTCCACCTCCTCCCGGTTGTTATTATTCTTGTGCCAGCAGGTCTTTAATTTTGTATCATCACACCATCCTTTATAGAACATGTCAGTACAATCTGCACTGGCCTGAGACCAGAGCCACAAACAGCATTAGAGACATTATACGGGCTGTGCAGACGCTCTCACGCAGCCGAGAAGCCATAAAAATAATCTTGAGAAAGCTGCTGACAGCCTCGGTAATAGTGCTAGTTATCATGCAAGTGGTCCATGAAAGCAGCAATCCAAGCGACTGCATTTATCTGACAGCAGACAAATGGAGAGACCAAACAATAAGAGAAGAACAACAACAGCACCTGTTGCAATCTGCTGGGAAAACGCAGACGCAGATGATGTGCTGATATTAGCTCTGAGGTATTGGACGGTACATCAGCATCACGCCATTAACGAGATGATCCTGGACGAGGCGTTTATCTCCACTCAAACACCGGAGGACAGACAAGGGCAGAAACTTAAAGGTCCTCTGATGCTGGACAGAACCACGATCTCTGGAGTAAAGTCTCTCATTTAGTGTCGTCTTGTGCATCTCCACACATGTGGGTTTGCAGTCATCATACATGTCCTTAGCTTAGTGTAGCATTCACTCTGGAATAGTTCATGGTTGGCCATCAGGAATCCCAACATGAACAGACACCTGCCAGTCACAATCAGTCACAGTCACTCTCAACACCTGAGCCAATCAGCAGCAGTCTCTCCTCCACCTGGAATCCACCTGTTCCTTTGTTTGAAGCCCATCAGCTTCATTCAGTCACAGACAGTCACTGAACAGCAGGATCCCCCCACATTCACTCATCTCTGGAAACCACAGCATCAAAGAGGACGTGAGTTCAAACTCCTGTTCAGCATGTTGGAAGTTGGTTGATATCATGCTATGGCTCATTATAATACTCATGCTAATGCTAACAGGCCTTCAGCTGCTTGTGGATTTCTGGATGCCTCCTGAACCAACATTGTGCTGAACCTTGAATATTGGTGAGCAACTAATGGAAAATGTGATGAAAGACTGATGATGATGATGATGATGATGATGATGATGATGATGATGATGATGATGATGATGATGATGATGATGATGATAATTATGAAGCCTGTCTGCTGAACAGGTTAGGCTGGAACTGATGGTGAGCTACTCTGGACCCAACTGGAAAACCTTCTGACAGGTTTCAGCCCTTCACCCACCCCACAGCTTCATCCCTTCCAGAATGGTGTGGTAGGACTTGTTGGAAATTTTGGAATGTTTGGAATTGTTTTATGTCATGAAGGAAATTTAAGTCTATTAATAACGGATGTGCTGAAAATCCTCCAACACTCCTTCAAATTAAAAGCCCCTCTTACAACATCACAATCTTAACTTTCAGGAGGAAAAGGGAAGCCTGTTTGTTTGGATAACATATCTTTGCCATTTATTTTATCGTTTTACTGTTAACTAATCATATATCAGACAGGGAGGAGCTTGTAACCCTGGTAACCAAAAAAATGAATGAGAAGCTTCAAATGTGTCCTTAAAGGGTCGTAATTTGACCCAAGCTGTGTTATTTTCCTGAACCTAATGAAGCAGGGAGTAAAACCTAAAAGTGAAAAAGTGAAAACGAAACTTAAATCTGAGAATCCTGAAGCCCTGAATAATGTCTGTCTCCTTCCCTCCCTGTGTCAGAGGCTTATCTTTCGATAACAAACGTAGGAAAATACGTGTCTGTCAGCGCGTTAATAAACGTTGTGTTTAGTGGGGAGTATGATTTTTCAGAGGCAGGCCTGTTAAATGAGAGCTCAGCCGGGGGAAGATGTGCTGTTGTGGCCCTGAGCTGCTGAAAGCCTGGAGGTCTGGATTTTACTTCCCAGAAAGAAGATTACAGCAAATCCTTTAGCTGACAGTCAATTGAATTACACCAAACACGGCACCTGGAAGCTGAAAGATGCTGAAAAATGCTCACAGTTTGCAAACGCACTGATAAGGTCTGCAAGATTCAAGTCAAGAATCTCACTTTGAATGTTTTATTTTACGTGCAGGCTGCAGGTTTTAACTTTAGCTGTAGCTAAGATTAGCAAACCATTCAGGAGATGAGTCGGTTTTTATTTATTTCACATCTTTTCTCTCTCTTCCACATCTCACCTGTGGGTTTTTAATTTCTGGAACATGAGTAAATCTGACTAGAGCAGGACGTCCTCAAAAGCTGAGCTACCGAGAAGAAAGAAACTAGTGAGGGAGGCCACCAAGACAACCATGACTCCTCTGAAGTTTTTCTTTTACGTTCCCACTGCAGTTTTTTAGCTTTAGGTGGCTAATGTTAGAAGGAGATGTGTCACTTTCTCTTTTCTTTTTTAAACACCTTTTCTCTCTCTCTCTCTCTTATCGTGTCTTTTTAGTTTCTTCCAGGTCTCAGCTCGTCTCCTCTTGCCTCCGTCTGATCTGCATCTGCCCACTAAATCCTCCCACCTCAGTCTGTCACTCCGTCCTCACCGCTACTTTAGCTCGCTGTAATTATCTGTTCCTTCGTCCCACAGTTTATTTGCCCACAAATATCCCTCACTCCTGCCGATCAGTGCCAAACTTGGTACAATATGTTCTTCAGATTTGTCAGACTCTGTACTTTAAATCCAGGTTTCTTCTTCTTTTCCACCTCGCTGCGTCGCTCGGATTTTAGCACCTCGTCTTGTGTTTTCTGGCTGTGATACACGAGAAACACCTGAACAGATGACCTGAAATCACAGCCCGCTTTCACTTCATCTTCTCCCAACATTTCAGCCAGACATGAATATCTCAAAAGTGTTCATTAGAAAAGAAAAATAAATCTGAACATGCCTGTTGTGGAAACATTCCGCTCAGTGTCTCATTAAAATGGATTCGTACGTAGCCGTTTTATTGCCAGTGAAGGCGCCGTGCTGGAAATGTTGCACACATTTCCAGCTATAAAAGAAGGTTAAACTGCCGAAAGCAATGGAGTATTTGGTTCTTGATATGCGACATTATTTCAGGCGGAGGAGCCGGGGGAATATTGGCAGCGCTTATGAAGCTCAGTCGCTTTTCGTTACTGCTTTTTAAAAAAAAAAAAGCAACTGAAGGAGACGGCACAATCCAAAGTAGGTGTCAAATTAGTGGAATATCTCCCAGTCAGAGGTGTGCAGCCTGAACTCATACAGCACCGCGACAACATCCAGGCAGTTTTATCTGCTCTGACAGGATATTCTGCGACACCATTACAGGATGTGATGCGAGTGTTTTCTTCAGTATTATGTGGACTGAGCCACAAACAGATGAAATGAAGAGCTAGATGGAGAGAAGGATGAAGGAACGATATGTGACATCCAGAGCCCAGCAGCAGCCTCATACATAAATATGTTCTGGCATTAAATCACATGAAACATGAACTCAGACTCCGCTTTATGGGTTACCTGTCTGCTACCTGCTCCAGGAGAACTGGAAGTTTGAGTTCAGGAGGGGACTGGAAGTGGGTCTGGACTTCAAGTTGTACCAAAAAATAGCAATAAAATGTAGAAAGATGAAAGGTATTATTGTATAGAACAACACCATGAAGACTAAAGAAAACGCCAAGAAATTCTGACAAAAGGTTGTAGAAAAGCATCAGTCAGGACGATACAAGAACATTTAAAGTTCCTGAAGATCTCCTGGAGTCCAGTTAAATCCATCATGAAGGAATGGAAGGAAGATGGAACATGAATAAATCGGACTAGAGCAGGACGTCCTCAAGACCTGAGACCAGGATGGAGCTTTTAGTCCTTCAGATGAGATGATATATTTGATGAACATTTTCAGAATGTACTGTTTTGCACTAAAACAAAGGGAGTTACGGTTGTTGATAGGTTATCTATGCTGTGACTTCGCTGCACTAAGATGAATTTAACTCCTCTGCTCTACATCATCCAACACTGAAGTTCTGTTTCATGTCTGAGGTTTCCAGATATGCATTCTGGAGATTCAGCGGTTTTCATTTCTTGCTAAAAAGTCGAGGTCTTTGCACATGAAACCGACTCTATCTCTGGTCCAGATAGCACAAATGTCAGGCCTGCATGTGCGTCACATCTCCCTCCCCTGACAGATGTGATTCTCCTCAGTCTATCTAAACATCTGTCTCCACTTCAGTCAAGGTCAGCTCTTATCGCCTCTGTTTTCCTTCCCGCCCACCGACCTCCACTCTTCTGCTGGCGGTACGCTCTGACATACATGACATGTGTTTGACCCTCAGCGTGCCACATGCAACATTCATGAGGGTTCTGTGTCCTGGGAATCACGCTGGAGGAAGGAAGGCGTCCTGCGCTTCACGCCGGTGGAAAGGCATTAATATAATATAATTTAAAGGTGTAAGAGTGCAGAAAAATGGAAGTGGAACTGGTAGATTCCATTAGGGCTCGGCTGATACAGGATTTTATCTCCACATGAGGTTCCAAACAGAAGTTATCTTTTATCTTTAAGGTGGACAAATTGATATTTCTTTCTGTACATTTACTCCAGTAAGTTACAGCAGAAACACACAAAATATCAAAACATAAAAACCAGTAGTACACAGTGATAATCCAGTAAAAACACAACAAAAGCCGACAATAATAAACTGGAAATAAACAATAAAACCCCAAATCTTGTTCTTTCCTGTCATTGAAACTTTGGCTAATTTATTTTCTCAATAACTGTCATGATGCTGCCACCACCGTGCTTTAATCATGATGCTGCCACCACCATGCTTCACATCATAATGCTGGCAGCATCATGATGTGAAGCACGGTGGTGGCAGCATCATGATGTGAAGCATGGTGGTGGCAGCATCATGATGTGAAGCATGGTGGTGGCAGCATCATGAATGAAGCATGTGTATAAATAGAATAAATAAATCAAATAAAATGCTTCTAAACTTTAATTTAAAATTAATCATAGAATCACATTTCTACCAGTAACTAAATGTTTTCATCACTGCTTTTATCTACCTATGTTTAGTTTTTTTTAAATATCAGAGGAGTCCTTTTTCTACACTCATTTCCCTAAAATCCGTCTCCATTTAACCCCTAAACTCTCATCTCTGCACTGTCAGAAATAGAAAAACCTTCAGGTTTCTCCAAAATGAGGAATCTCTCAGGAAGGTGCTTCAAAAACAGTTTTGCTGGGTTTAAGGCTCCATTTTGACCTTTTTAGTATTATATTTTTTATAGTTACTGTGGCATCTTTTAACCTCCAAACACAAGAAAAAAAAATGGGACAATACTGTAGATGTTTCTAAATAAAACAGGTTTCAAATACACAGAAACGGCCTTGAAAACGTGCAATTCATGATAAAACCCCGACTCTGACCTGTAATAAACTTTAAATGTCGACTCCTCTCTGTTTTGTGGAGATCTGACTTCCAGCAGAAAAATTCAGATTCTTTGAGCTGTGTGAAAGTAAAATCAATAGAGATGTCTCAGGTTATCGTTTATTATCTATTCGTTTTATTGTTTTGGGGGAATTATTTCATGTCAGTAGAGAAACGTTCATGTAGAGATGCTCAGAGGGTCAAAACATCAAGGTTTGAGGGCAACGTTGGAAGATGTTTACACCAAAGAAAATGTTTTTTTATGTTTGGAAAGCTGCTGGAATTTTCTGACCTCGACAAGAAAGGATTTTTGTTTGCTGTAAATGCTGCTGCATTTGTACCTAGAAGTGTGTTTGTCATCTTATTCAAGGCGTGAAATCTCAGCGTCTTACGTAAATATTAAGATTTGAGAAATAATTTAATAAAAACGACAAAAACGATACACAACAAAAACAAGACACAAAATGACAGAAATGTGTGTCATGACATATTCACACTTCATTTTAAGGTGGAAATCCTGCTCATCTCACTCATGTCGAGTCTCAAATCACCTCGTCTGCATGTTAAACAGCTCAGAAACTGGATTTAAACTCAACTAGGGCAGCATTTCCGTCTTCAGACGCTGTAATCATCAGACTCCTCATCCCCGCCGTTCCTCCACATTTCTGGATTCAGGTTTTCCACTATTGATCGCTGCTGCTATCACCTGAAGCGATAAGTTGAAGGACGCTGCAGCTCGGCGTCATAAAACCAGTCGGCTCGCTGCACTAAAACCTCTCCGAGTCTGAAAAATGTCATTTGTCTCGGCGGCGGCTTGTCTGACGTGACCCACGTCTGAGTAAATTCTACCTCCCACCAACCAATTTGGTTGTGCGTCTGGCTGCATGTCGATCTATCTGTCTGCCTGTCGCATCGCATCTCCTTCAGAGCGCCTCGTTCTGGGCTTTCTGATGTTTGATAAATAGTCCGGGCCGAGCGCCACGGAGCTCGGCTGACATCGCTTTCTTTAGGGCCACGAAAACTTATTTTCTCCCTCAATCTCTGCTTCTGTCAAACCCTCAGCATCCGGCAGCGTTCGAGCACGAAGAAAAAGAAGCTCTGTTCTTTTATTCATCCCAGCCTCCTTATGTATGCTCCTGAAGAATTAAGACTCAAAATGACAAACATGAGACACAAAATGACGAAAATGAGACACAAAATGACGAAAACAAGACTCAAAATGACAAACATGAGACACAAAATGACAAAAACAAGACTCAAAATGACAAACATGAGACACAAAATGACAAAAACAAGACACAAAATGACGAAAACAAGACACAAAATGACGAAAACAAGACACAAAATGACGAAAACAAGACACTGACGAAAATGAGACACAAAATAACAAAAAGGAGACTAAATTTAAAAAACGAGACAAAATGACAAAAACAAGACACAAAGCAACAAAAATGAGACAAAATGATGAAAACGAGACATAAAATGACAAAAGCAAGACACGAAACAACAAAAATGAGACACAAAAAAGCAAGAACGAGAAGTGAAATGACAAAAAGAGACATGAAATTTAAAAAACTAGACAGGAAACGACAAAAACAAGACACGAAGTGACTAAAACGAGACACAAAACGACAAAAAGGTAACACAAAATGATGAAAACGAGACAAAACGACAAAAACAAGACACAAAACAAAAACGAGACACAAAAATACAAAAAGGAGACGGGAAATTTTAAAAAGGAGACACAAAATATGAAAAACGAGACACAACATGACAAAAAAGAGACAAAATAACAAAAACAAGACACAAAATGACAAAACAAAATGACAAACAAATACCGAAACAGTCTGGGCCGAGCTGAGCTGAGCTGAGCTGAGCTGACTTTCTTTAGGGAAGCTTACTTTCTCCCTCAATCTCTGCTTCTGTCAAACCCTGGTCTTCCTGGAAAAAGGATCTCTATTCTTTTATTCATCTCCTCCTTTACGCTCCTCTTTGCATGTCGCTTAATTCATTATTGACAGCGAGGCTTTTCTTCGGCCTGTCAGGGAGACTCAGGTGTAAAGAGGCAGGATATGGAGCTAATGGGATCAGGAGGAAGAAGAAGAAACACAAACAGAGGAAGGTACACCGTGGTCCTGGATCGCTTTAACTCACTGTCTGACGTCCTGCAGACACTCCAAAGTAGGATCAAATGACAAGATCCTCTGAAAGAGAATAAAAAATGACTTCAAACTTGTCTAAATTTATCTAAAACTCATCAAAAATCACTCCACACTGCTCTAAAACAGCAGAATCCGGTCTAAAATTACAAAAACTACGTCACATTTCTTTAGGTGTAGGAGGTGTAGGAGGACCAGGAGGTGTAGGAGGACCAGGAGGTGTAGGAGGACCAGGAGGTAGAGGAGGTGTAGGAGGACCAGGAGGACCAGGAGATAGAGGAGGACCAGGAGGTGTAGGAGGACCAGGAGGTGTAGGAGGACCAGGAGGACCAGGAGATAGAGGAGGACCAGGAGGTGTAGGAGGACCAGGAGATAGAGGAGGTGTAGGAGGACCAGGAGGACCAGGAGGTGTAGGAGGACCAGGAGGTGTAGGAGGACCAGGAGGACCAGGAGATAGAGGAGGACCAGGAGGACCAGGAGATAGAGGAGGTGTAGGAGGACCAGGAGGTAGAGAAGGACCAGGAGGACCAGGAGATAGAGGAGGTGTAGGAGGACCAGGAGGTAGAGGAGGACCAGGAGGTGTAGGAGGACCAGGAGGTAGAGGAGGTGTAGGAGGACCAGGAGGTGTAGGAGGACCAGGAGGTGTAGGAGGACCAGGAGGTAGAGGAGGTGTAGGAGGACCAGGAGGTAGAGGAGGACCAGGAGGACCAGGAGATAGAGGAGGACCAGGAGGTGTAGGAGGACCAGGAGGTAGAGGAGGACCAGGAGGTAGAGGAGGACCAGGAGGACCAGGAGATAGAGGAGGACCAGGAGGTGTAGGAGGACCAGGAGGACCAGGAGGTAGAGGAGGACCAGGAGGTGTAGGAGGACCAGGAGGACCAGGAGGTAGAGGAGGACCAGGAGGTGTAGGAGGACCAGGAGGTAGAGGAGATAGAGGAGGACCAGGAGGTGTAGGAGGACCAGGAGATAGAGGAGGACCAGGAGGACCAGGAGATAGAGGAGGTGTAGGAGGACCAGGAGGTAGAGGAGGACCAGGAGGACCAGGAGGTAGAGGAGGACCAGGAGGACCAGGAGGTAGAGGAGGACCAGGAGGACCAGGAGATAGAGGAGGTGTAGGAGGACCAGGAGATAGAGGAGATAGAGGAGGACGGCTTCATTTTTCTGGAAACACATGAAGCTGCTGCACTAACAGGAGAAAAGTCTCTGAGTAGAAAAACTGAAGTCTCTGGAGGGAGGTCACAGAAAGATTCTCCTCTTCCTCCTCTTTAACTCCTTCATCTCCTCCATCTCCATGAGATAATCATGGATTCCTGAACTTTAAAGGAACTGAACGAGCAGCACAACAAACACTGAGAAAATCCAAGAATTCTGTTGGAAAAAGTGGAAAATGTGGAGTAAAATCTTTGTTTGTAGAATCCTGTTCAACCGCCATTAAACTGTAAATATTCCACTGTTTATCAAACTGTAAAAACAGGAAGAAGTATTCGTGTTAGCATCCTTAAAGCTAATATGGCTAGCAGGAACATTAGCCAAGCCAATAGGAAAATTGTTAGTGCATTGTGAGGCTAATGTGGCTATGATTAGCATTAGCCACAACAATAGGAGAGCCATTGGAGTTAGCTCATTGTATGGCTAAAATGGCAGATGTCAGTGTCTGAACTTCACAATTTTTTCTAATTTTTAAAGATTTGTGTCGTTCTAACTCAGATATTTCTGAGTTCTCGCTCCTTCTTCACGTTGTTCTGTTTCCATACAAATGCAGGATTTTAAATTGCAGTTAAAAATGAACCATCAGTGAGGAAAAATGAGACAGGAGTGAATTAAAAACACCCAGAAGGTTAACTGATTCATTTCTCAGTTTCTAATGTAACTTGTTTTGGATCTTGTCAGGTTATTATCTCCATCCTCCGTCCTGCCCTCGCTGTCTCTCTGCTCTGTTTACACACCAGCAGCTTCTAATGAGCGTCCGCTAAAATAATAATAAAATCTAAACGCAGCAGCTGTGAGTGAAGGTTGCATATTTTAAAAGTTTTGAAGTAAAACAGAGCAGCAGATGTGTGAGCCTGCAGCCGTCATCACAGCGACTGATTTCTGCCGTGTTTACCAAACAGACGTGACACTTTAATTGTGTTGTGTTGCTGTAAGGTTCTGCAGCTGATTACATTTACTGCAGCACAACCAGAGCTCTCACACAGCGAACCTCAAACGCTCTTTATTCTACACGTTTTAATTTAGTAACAACAATCTATTCTGGAGACAAGGTGTCAGCTGTTCTGCTCTTTTTTTTAAATAATGTATTATAATTTGAGAATGAAAGGCTGCAGGCTGAGCTCTCCTGAAACAGAATCTGCTTCAGATAACTTTTCTTTCTTTCTTTTTATTATTTATTTTACCTGACAGGTCATTTAAGAGCAGATTTAGTTTCAGGACAGACGTAGAATTTATTGAAAGTTTATTCAGGGGCACTTTTTTGGTAATTTATCCTCACTTTGCTCATCTTTATCTGCTTACATTACAGGTGTGAAAGCTAAATGCTAACATTAGCCACATTAGCCAAACAGCATGCTAAGGATTCTCTGATTGTTGTGGCTAAAGCTAACATGAGCCACATTAGTCAAATGGCATGCTAACACGAAGGACTATACTATTGTTGTCAATAATACTGATGTTAGCCACATTAGCCTCACAATGCACTAATACAAAGGATTGTCCTATTGAATCTGAATCCTTAATCATGTTGTGGCTAATGCTAATATTGGCCAAGTTAGCCAAGGATTCTCGACTAATGCTAATGTTAGCTGTTCAACGAGCTAACTAAGAATTCTCTTGTTGTGGCTGATGCTAATAATAGCCACCATAGCCTCACAGCACACTAACACTAAGGATTGTCCTATTGACTCTTGAATCTGAATTTTGAATCTTGCTGTGGTTAATGCTAACAATAACCACATTAGTTGTACGATAAGTCAACTCTAAGGATTCTCCTATTGTTGTGGCTAATGCTAATATTAGCCACATTAGCTTTAATGGTGCTAACACTAAGGATTATACTATTGTTGTGGTTAATGCTTACTTTGGCCACAGTAGTCAAACAGCATGCTAACACTAAGAATTCTGTAGCTAATTCTAATGTTTACTACATTAGATGCACAGGATGCTAATACTAAGGATTCTCCTATTGTTGTGGCTATTGCTAATGTGAGCAATGTTAGCTTTAATGGTGCCAACACTAAGGATTTTCATATGGCTAATACTGTTAGCCACCTTAGCCTCAAAACGCACTAATATGGATTGTCCTGTTGAATCTGAACGTTGTGGTTAATGCTAACATTAGCCACATTAGTTGTACTATGAGCCAGCTCTAAGGATTCTCCTATTGTTGTGGCTAATACCTATGTTAGCCACATTAGCCAAACAGCATACTGTTTGGTATGGCTGTAAGGGTGCCAACACTAAGAATTCTGAGATTTCTGTGGCTAATGCTAATGTTAGCAACATCAGATGCAGAGGATGCTAATACTAAGGATTCTCTTGTTGTGGCAACAGCCAACATTTGCCCTGTTAGCCATACAATGAGCTAACTCTGAAGACTCTCCTATTGTTGTGGCTAATGCTTATGTTAGCCACATTAGCCATACAATGAGCTAACTTCAAGTTCAGCGACACAGCATCAGATCTGTGGAAGACGGTGGATTCAAATCAGATATTTCACATCAGGTTTCTTCCCTCCTGCCTGGTGTGTTTTAATGCATTAATGTGCAGGAGGAGTGATGTACGCTCTCCTATTAAAGTATCACAACATCCACAAAAGCCTCCTCAATTAATAATGCCGTCCTCTGGCCTCCAACATAATGGACCGGAGTGAAAAACATCTCCAGCGTGAGCCTGTTTAGTGAAGTCTGCAGCGTGGGGAGGAGGACGGAGGCCGTGATTGAGCAGCGAGGTGAGACGCTGAGGAGAAGCATGTTTATGTGGCTGCAAGAAGACGGGATATTAGACACAAATTATTCATGCGCCTCCTCCGCAGAGGAGAGTCCATTTGTACCTCCAGACAACGGAAACGGAGCAGAGTGACAAGATGCCGAGGCGAATTAGGCCTAAAAGCTCCGTCGCTGCAGATTACAGAGATGAAGTTTGTTATTGTTGCTGAAATGAAGCTGGACAATAAAGACGCAGATGCAGTCTGAGGTTAAATCATCTCTACGATCTGAAATAATCAGGTTTAAGAGCCGATTAAAGATTAAAAACTCTATAAAGTCAAGTTTTTATCACAGAAGTCAAACCTGGAAGTTTTTCTCTGAGCTTCAGTTTCCATCCATGAATAAGTGATAAAAAAAAAAACTCCAAAATACATTTTATTATGTCCTTTCTGAATTGATTTTCACTGAAATGTTTGAATTTGTACACACTGCAAGTCATATATAAATATTCATGTTTTTAAACTATTTTAAATGTAGTGTTCTGAAAAATTTGCTTTTATTTTGGAGGTGTTTAGTATTTTGTTCATTTACTGATAAAAACTGCTAAAATCACAGAAAACAACTATATTATTTTACAACCTTAAAAAAAGGATAACACTGTAAATATGTATATTTTAGACTATTAAATATAGTTTTTTTTTATTATTTATACATATATATATAATATATATATATATATATAATATATATATATATATATATATATATATATATTTATCCATCCATTATCTATCCACCGCTTAATCCTCACTAGGGTCGCGGGGGGGTGGAGCCTATCCCAGCTGACTCGGGCGAAGGCAGGGGACACCCTAGACAGGTCACCAGTCTGTCGCAGGGCTACATACAGAGACAAACAATCACTCTCACATTCACACCTACGGGCAATTTAGAATAATCAATTAACCTCAGCATGTTTTTGGACTGTGGGAGGAAGCCGGAGTACCCGGAGAAAACCCATGCATGCACAGGGAGAACA